>CAXKVI010000003.1:25568835-25701335 GCA_964058755.1 Campiglossa producta
TATACATCGTACATATGGCATCTATTTAAATATTGATATTTTTAGCTGAAATTAATTTATGAGCAACCGTAAGGTGTGATCTAGAGGCGGAGCCGCCAACCAAATAAAATGAGCGACGAAAAAGCTGCTGTGGCATGGCTGGTTGGCGGTCACTTTGATAAGATCATTTAAGAAATGTAGGTAAATTAATGGCATGGGATAAATTAACAGATGAAACAAAAAAAATGGTGATGTGACACAGAACCATAGATAAATACTTAGCCAATGGCAGATAGCAGAGCAGGATTAGGAAAAATTAGAAATTCAAATGCTGACGATTTATTCGTGCCTAGAAACAAAGAATTGTGTTTGTAGAAGTGGTGCTGGCGCTTAATTTTCTTTCATGTGTCACTTTACTAATTGGTTCTATAAATATTGGTTAATTTAAGGCGATTATTTTTTTAAAGTGTTTAAACTATAAATTATTAATTTAGTGGCGAAAAAAACGGTTTGTATGAGCTATTAAGATATGATGGATGGTAATAGATTTTTGTTTCAGTTAAAATAAAATAATATTTTAGCGTTAACAAAATAATAGAGTACAGAGAAATTGCATCTACGTATTCCAGCAAAAAAGAGAAACTAAATGAAAAGTAAAGCAAGAAAAGTTAGAGATAGATTGACCCAAAAAGTCTTGTTTTAAAGGACGATTACTTAATTATCCCTATATGGTTGCTTTTTGCTTTGGAGTTTCCAAGTTGTTCAATGTCTTTTTGTTTCCTTTTTTTCTTTATTTCTTCTTTTTTCTTTTATTTTTCTTTTTATTTTATTTTTTATTTTTTTTTTTATTTTTTTATTTTTTTTTTATTTTTTTATTTTTTTTTTCTTTATTTTTTTTTTTTTTTTTCTTTCAGAGCTGGCCATTCTGCTCGACTGCTGTCACCAAGGTACTATACGATGTCCGTCAGGAACTTGACCGTGGTCATCTGACATTGTTGTGTCTTTTGGACTTCTCGAAAGCATTTGACTCTGTTAATCATAGTCTCCTTTGTGACAAGCTAGTTAAATATTTTGGATTTTGTGATAGTGCTATGTTGCTTGTTAAAAGAATAGAACAAACAAAAAATTAAAAACAAACAAAAAATTAAAAACAAAAAAAATTAAAAACAAAACACAAAAAAAGAATCAAATTAAAAAAAAAAAAAATAAGAAAAAAATTAAGTAAGAAAATAATTAATATAAGAAAATTAAAATTTGAACAAAACTAAATTAATAAAAATTTAAATTAATAAAAAATTTAATTAATAAAAAATTTAATTAATAAAAAATTTAATTAAAAAAAATTGTATTAAAAAATTTTTAAATAGATAAAAATTGTACAAAAATGGACATCTTAAATAAATAAGATCAGGCCCGTGCGCAGGAATTTGCTATAGGGGGGGTTTTGAACTTTTGGATGCTCCGAAGGTTGTGACTTTTGACAGTTTTTATGAAAAAATTCAGTCGTTGAGAGGCCATAGGGGAGTTTGAACCCCCAAAACCACCCCCTGCGCACGGGCTTGAATAAGATTAACAAAAATAAATAAAATTAAAGTAAAACTTTAAACATTTAATTAATTTATAAAAAGTTAAATTAAGACACATAAATTAAATTAATAAATTAAAAGAAATAAATTAAAAAATTAAAAAAAAAAAAACAAGTTAAATTTGAAAGATAAAATAAAGTACGCTTCAAAAAAATATATTAAATATAAAAAAAATACAAGTTTTGAAAAAATTAAACTATCTACTAAAAAATTGTTTAAATAAAAAAAATACGGTCAAAAGTCCACCAAAGTTTCAAAGATTCTCAAATTAATGACCACAAACTCATAACATACATAAAAATAAAAAAAATTTAAATTAAATAGAGCGAAAAAATATATACCTATATATACATACTCAGCTGAAGTCTCCCAGGCAGGGTTAAGCAAAGCTATTATCTCTTTCAATACATCTCACTAGTATCGACCAACTGTCAATAAAGGTATACCCACTTTTAATGGGCAATCATTAAAATGCATGACTTGATTTAAAAAATCGTCAATGCGAGTCTCGCTGCAAAAAATTCACAAAGTCAAAACAATAAATCGAAAAGAAAGAAGTTTAAAAAGGCATTTGCATTTACCATATAAAAAATTTTTATAATTCATATCTTATCGACAAATTACATCTCGCAAATCGTTTTTTGATGAGCTCGCAAAACAATCAAATAACAAACAGCTTCTTTGTATTAAAATCGTAAAAAAGCAAAGGTGCGAGACGACTTGCCCATAAGCTCCAAGTTATTCATTCATGCCTTCAGCTGTCTGTCCGTGCGTCGTCTGCTATCAACACCAGACATTCATGACAAGCACTGGCTGGCGGTAAAGCACACACGCTTCCTTTGAACGTTTTGCTGTCATTTATAGCAGTTTTTTTGATTTGATTGTTTTGGTTTTACTAGAGGAAGGACAACAGCATTGTTTTATCGCCGCGTCGAGAGTGTGAATTGAGTGTCTTCTTTAGAACAACTTCGCCTTTATTAATTCATAGTTTTTTGTTGTTTTTCTTGGTGTTTTTGCACACCGCTCCCATCAACAACAACATGCAAATTACAGCACACAAATTGCCAAAAAAAAAAAATACAAAAAAGAATTCACTTTTCTTGTCACTCGCTTGAGTTGGCCGGAAAGTTATATGGAGTTCTGCTCCCGCCTGCCACGTCCCACTGTTAGTGAGTACTTTGAGAAACTTAGCGGACATTATAATTAAATGGACGCCGTGTTGACTAGACAATAGCGACAAAAGAATGTTGTCACTGCCAACTAAAAATTGCTTGCGCTAGCCTAGAGTGTCTAGTGTCTAGTAGAATGTCTCACGCCTCCTCATGTATCATCACGTCTCGCACGTTTCACTTGCATCACACGCTGTAAAGCTCCTCAGTCCTCAGACACCTCAACACTCAACGGAATACGAGAAGTATTTAATTTGTTGCTGCTAATGTGATAATAATGAATGGTACAAAGTGGACGGAAAAAAGTTTTGTCGTAAATTTCACAACTCAATGGAAGGTTGAGTAAAGGGTGTGGCGTTTTGGAGTTGTGAATTGTCCCAAAAACTCAGAAAAGTTTTTAGAGACAGCGAGTCCTCGACCCTACAGCTGCAACAGAATTCCTGTAAGCCCACGCACTAACTTCATGTTCTAATTACTTTCGAGGGGTAATTTTTGGTCGAGAGAGAATTTAAGAAAAACCAAATCAACTAAAAATGAATTTAAAAAAATAAAAAATAAAAATAAAAAATAAAGTAAAACAGAAATAAACAAAATAAACCAAAAATAAAAACACAAAATAAAGTAAAACAAAAATAAACAAATAAAATAAAAAATTAAAAAAATTAAATTGACAAAAAATTATAAAAAAGAAAATTAACAAAAAAAAATTATGAAAAGAATACCAAATTTAAAAAAAACATCAAAAAATTAAATTATATTCAATAAAATAACAAAATAAAATAAAGTAAAGTGAAATGAAGGAAAATAAAACAAGGCAAAATAAAGTGAAATGAAATAAAATAAATTAAACTAAATGAAATAAAAAAAATAAAATAAAAAAATAAAAAAAAATAAAAGGAAAAAAAATAAAATATAAAAATAAAAAAAAATTAAATAAAAAAATAAAAAAGAACATTAAAAAAATAAAAAAAAATAAAAAAAAAATAAAAAAGTAAATTAATTAAAAATAAATTATATTAAATTAAAAATAAATTAAATTAAATTAAATTAAAAATAAAAAAACAAATTAAAAGTACAAAAAATTAAATTAAAAATAAATAAAATTGAATTAAAAATAAATACAATTAAATTAAAATTAAATTAAAAATAAATTTAAAAAAATTTAACTAAATCAGAAAAAAAATAAAAAATAAATAAAAAAATATAAAAAAAAATATAAAAATATATTAGTTTTTGTTTTTGTTTGGTATATTGATATTCAATTGACACGAAAACTATAGCAAACACAGTATAGAAATGAAAAGTAGCGGGATCACGTGTGTCATTTGTAATACAATGTAAATAAACAGTACCCAGCAAACCATCGGAGTTATAATTATCAATCTTGATAAAAAACCAAATATTTGTATCAAATATTTTGAATTCTGCTTAAAAAATAATAATTTGAAATTAATTTTAATAAAATACAACTGGTTTTTTACGCAAAATTCAAAATACTTGATAAAAAAATTTGTATCTTGACAATTTAACAAGAATATAGAATCGAGGTGTTAGTCTACTTAAAAAAAGAAATTGCATTGTGGGAAAGTCGAGTTTAATAGATTTTCGGAACATTGTTGTTGATTTTCGGAAAAAGTGTTAAAATTCAAAACATGGACGGAAGCGCCCTGTGGCGGACGTCAAAATTAAAAATCAATACCAGAAATGGATTTATCAACCCTAAAAACCCCAGATGCACATATAGAATGTTTTTTTTTATTGTTGTCAATACAGCTTTTCTACAAGTGAACCACGTAAAAATAAAGATAAAATCCAAAAAGGACGTAAGCGGTCTCTGGCGGACGTAAAAAGAAAAAAACGAATGTCAGAAATGGATTTATCGACCCCAAAAACCCCCAGATGCATATATAGAATGATTTTTTTTTAGTTTTCAATACAGCTTTTCAACGAGTGAATTACTTAAAACAAAAAAATTAAAAAAAAATACAAAAATAAAAGGACGGAAACGCCCTCTGGCGGACGTCAAAATAAAAAATGAATGTCGGAAATGGGTTTATCGACTCAAAAAACCCCCAAATGCATATATAGAATGAATTTTTTTAGTTTTCAACACAGCTTTTTAACAAGTGAATCACTTTTTTAAGAAAAAAAAAATACGTTTGAAAAATCCGCTAGCTCGAAATTCATGTTAGACCTATAGTTTCTTCGGCAAAAATGCTTGAAATTATCCAATTAACCTATATAGTTAGAATATTATGAAAACTCTTCTTTTTCTACATAATTGCTATGATAACCGAAGTTCTTGATTATTAAACTACCGTCTGCTAGACGCAACAGGATACCATTTCACGCAATTAACAACAAATTAAGAAAAACCAAACCGCCATCAAACTCGTTGATAGGTAAGGTACAACTTTAGTCTCAACCAACAAACAGCAAACAACGTCAGCCACCAAACAGCAGCGCCTTAATAAAGCAACAATCAAAGACGATAAGCGAATTAAATAAATTAAATTGCTTCCAACGCAAATATTCGCAAAAAGGAGAAAATAAACCACACACAAAGTGGTGCAACAAAAACGGCAAGCAACAACAATCAAGCAATTGCAGTAATATTGCACCATTCTTAATGTCTTGCAGCAATATCCGAAAGGTAGTAAATATGTCCATAGGTAAATTACTCCTTGAAACACACAGACACAACTGGCACAATAAAAGTGTTGACTACATAGTCGCATCCGACGCCGACAAGGATGAGTCATAGCTGTGGTATGGGAAATCGCAAAGTTCGCGAAATTGGCGCTTTTCATTGTCTGGCTGTTTGGTTGGTTGGCAGTCTATCGGAGAGCAGAAAGTTATAAGAAAAGAGGTAAGAGAATGCTGAAATCAGTGGAAGGCGGACATGATATAAAATAAAATAAAATTAAATTAAATTAAAAAAATAAAAAAAAAATAAAAATTAAAAAATAAAAATTAAATAAAATTAAAAAAATATAAAAAAATATAAAATAAAATAATAAATTATAAAATAAAATAAAATAAAACCGCTTGAATTAAATAAAATAAAAAATAACTCAAAATACAAAAAAATAAAAAAATAGAAAAAAAAATAAAAAAAAATTTTTTTAAAAAGTTTAAAAAATAAATAAAAATTTAAAAAATTTTAAAAATATATAAAAAAAAAAAAAAATACATATAAAAGTACTCTGTCAAATTCGAGTTGAAGCCTAAAGAGTTGAGCATTTATGCCGTCTTCAGGGTAATTTTTTCCTTCTCCCAAAAGACTAGTTTCTCGCTCGCTCGCTCGGAGAACGAAAAGTTAGATTGAAAATGGCACAACGCCGAAGGTAGTTGTCCGAAAATAAAAATATCGCATTCTCTCTGAGAATGATGTCACTGAAGATGGCAAAACAAAGAAAAATGTTCGCCCTTCATGATACCCATTTAACGATCAAAAACAAAAAACTTTTTGGAAAATCCCCCACTTGAAAAAGAAGCCACAAACAGCCAGACACAAACATCATAGACCAAAAGACAATTTCAACGCGTTAGCAACAAGCAGCGAAACAATGAAGTTTATGTAGCAAAGGTAGTAAATTCGACATCAGCTGGCCAGCCCTTTCTCAATTCATTCATCCATTGAAATTTTGTTGCGACAAAGTACAGGTTGCAAACGTGTGCCATGAGAAGCAGTGTGCTCGCTTTAAGAATTCTCAATCAAATTGTTTCTATGTAGCAATGGAAATTTAAGACGACTACGACGACGACGACGACGAAAGAAAAACTTGTTTGGCGCACTCATCGTCTATTTGTGTAGTTTCATCTTCTTTTTTTGCCCATTTACTGATTTTTATTCGCAATTTACAAAGTAATAATGTACATAATTGCTGCATGAATGGCGGTAGCGTTAGGCGGTAGCGTTAGGTGAAAGATTGCAGACGAAACGACCGCAGACCAAAGGTAATCATCGTTTGGTGAGCTGTTTGGCGAGTGTCAATGTTTGTTTTATTGCCATTTTTTTTTTTAGTTTTTTTTTTATTGGCTTTCCTGCTTTTTAGTTGTTTGTTTTGTTGTTATTTTGTTTTCTTTTTTGGCTTGGTGGTTATTTTCATTTCCCATTTGCTTTCGACATGATTAGTAAAGAAAGCTATTAACGCTGGCGTTTTCCTGTCAGGTGGGAGTAGCGAAATTTACTAATGACTGAAAACATTTATTTTGTTTTGTAGGTATATAGGAAAAATTCAAATACAATGAAACTTTAAATAAAAAATCCAAAAGATAGTGTGTGTACTTGGCACGAGCATGAAGATTATGCAACTTCTGGGAGGTCTGCTCTCAAATATTTTAGACCAACAAAAAATGTTGGCGCCACGAAAGGAGAGTGAGAATGTGATCATGGATGAAAGTGACAGCTGTCTAACTTCAAACTAATACCGTTATAATTAGAATTTTGTATCCACGCGAATGTTATATGATGCGAAAAGTGTGTCTTCCGCTTCAATAATAGCAACAGATGTTTGCCGGTGGATATTATTTTTGACATAAAACAACATCCTACAAAAGTTTAAGTTATAAATTGGAGGAGATTGAGATTCAAATTTGTAGTGTTTTTTTATTTGCTCTCCTACCTTGGTCATGGAGATAAGACAAAATTAAGATAAATTAAATTAACTAAATTAAATAAAATCAGATCAGATAAAATTAAAAAACCAAAAAAAAAAAAAACAAAACAAAAACAAAACAAAACAAAAAAACCAAAAAAAAAAAAAAAAACAAACAAAAAACAACAAAAAACAGAGAAAAAAAGAAAAAACCAAAAAAAAAAAAAACAACAAAAAAACAGAAAAAAATACAAAAGAAAATACAAAAAAAATTAAGTAAAATAAAAAAATATAAAAAAATAAATAATATAAAAAAATATAAAAAAAATTAAAAATTAAAAAAAAAAATTTTAAAATTAATAAATAAAAAAAAATTTTATTTAAAAATTAATAGCAAAAAAATTTTATTTAAAAATTAATAGCAAAAAAAATTATTTAAAATAAAATGATGTAAATTCAAACAAAACAAAGTAAAATGAAATAAAATGTATATAAATTCAAATAAAACAAAATAAAAATATAATAAAATGGTATAAAGTAAAATAAACCTAAATAACAAATTTAAAAATAAAATCAAAGAATTTTAATTAAAAAAAAAAAAAAATTTAAAAAAAGTAAAAATAAAAAAAATAAAAAATAATTGACATTAAAAAAATAAAAATAAAAATAAATTGCAAATTCAAAAAAAAAAATAATAAAAAAATTACAATTTTAAAAATACATGAAAATAAAAATAAAAATAAAACAAAAATTAAAAAAGAAATGCTTTAATATTAAAAAAATAATAATAAAATGAAATTAAAAAAAAAAACTAATACTAAAAGAAATTAAAAATTTATTAAGAGCAAAATTTTAATTTTAAAATAAAGCTTAAAAATAATAACAACGTAAAATAAATTATAACCGTCTATGCGATTTGGGCGTTGCGTACCAATATGCTCAAAAAACTATCAAAAAAAAATAGTTTGATACATTTTTGTTTCTTTACAATAAGTACCTGTTTTTTTTCATTTGGTTTTTTTTGCATTTGGTGGGTTTTTCAGACTTTGGTATTTTTTTTGCAAGTGGCAACCGTGATTTCAAGTTATTTTTTAATAGATAAATGTTTATATTTAGGGTTGCCATCTAATAATATTACATTAATAGGGTTGCCACCTAATTAATATTTTTTTTTTTTTTTAATTAAATGAGATATTGCAATAAGCGTGTCAAAGGAAAGGTATTTCACGTCGAATTTCAATAAATATAGTTCTAGGTAGGGTTGCCACTCTCAATAACGACTTAACCTCCTTCACCCATTTGCATGAACTTTTGAATATGTATTCATAATATGCTTCAAGTTTTCCTATTCAAGTGTTGCCACTCTTTTTTGATATTATTCACGTGGTACATTTCAATAAATTGTGTCCAGGTAGGGTTGCCACATAATTCTATTGTATTTATTTTTTGAATATCCACTTCTATCTCAAAAGCAACTTGAACATGAACATAAACTTAGGAAAATCTCCTTTTCAAATGTTGCCACCTAGGATCTTTTCACAGGGTTGCCATCTACCAGATGTAAATATTGCTTTTAAAGGATATGATTTTACAATATGGATATAAAATCAAAGGTATTTTGAGATAAGCTTGTATAGCACGTTAATTCGACGTTTTTTTTTTTTTTGCAATCTCATTGAAGGACTCAACTAAAAAAAAACTAAATTATATGGCAACCTCAAAAAATGCTGTTCGCTCTGTTAAAGTACTAACATTTAGGCCCGGTTTTTTCAGTTTCAGGTTTAAACCACAGACAAAGTTGACTAGAGTGTATCCCATACAAATTGGCCGTTTAAACTAGGTTTGAACTTGGACTAAAAAACCGGCCCTTAGTCACAAATAGAATGATAAGAATTCAATCGAACTCACCTGTCGTATCCATGTAAACAATTAATATGCTAAAAACGATCGCAAACGAGAGAATGCATAGCACAACTGGCAAAAGCTGGCGATAACGTGATGGACCGAGTAGTCTAGGATCAAATTTCTGTGACTTTTTACATCCGCTTGACGCCGACGATGACGTTGATGTTGACGAGGACGATGTTGCTGCTGCGAGTGCGGCTGCCGTCGCCGCTTTACACGTAGACTTTAAGGACATTGACGATGCCATTGTCTGATGATTATGATGTTGGTGATGCTGATGATGGTGATGTAGATGTGGTTCAGAATGATGATGATGCTGATGATTGCAACAAGTCTTATCGCTGCCACTGCCACCATCACAATCACTCGCTGGCTTTTGACAACAATTACTATTTCGTTGTTGGTGATTTCGTTGTTGTGGAAAATGTGGTGCAAGTCTTGTCGGCGTTGATAGTGGCGATGATACTGTGCTGGCCGATGGTGTACTTAAAGCACTACTTAAACCACTAACACAACCATCACTGATGGCATGTATAGGCGAGGAGGTGGAGGAGGCACGTGTGTCGGCTGTAAAATAATCATCACTAAAATTATGTTGAGGCTGCTGTCGACTCTGACAATCATATGCTGTTCGACTAAATGGGTGCTGCACATCATCTGTTTCATCCACGCCCGCTGTGGAGTAGTCTTGTGAGTTTGGCGCACCACTGCCACCAGTAGCTGACCAACGCAGCGTGGATGGAGGAGGAGGTGGCGCACAGTCTACACAGTCTTTGGTTTTATGTGTTCTACTTGATTTTGGATTTTGTATGTAAACATCATCATCGCCATCATACGCTGAATTGAGATCGTCGATATCATCGATATATGCTAAAACTAATGCATCGATATCGACACCACCATCCGCAGCAGCAGCATTTGAGCTAGCGCTCGCATTGTAGGCGAATTTATTGTCCAACACCACATCCACATTGTGTGTGGGAGTTCGTACTGGCGTTAGACGTGGATACAAGCTGTTGATGGCATTTTTGCTCGTCGCCGTCGCAGATTTATACGCTGTGCTTGTGGATTTTTTGGGTGTAGTTTGCCTGCTGGCATCGCGCGCCGTCGCCGCACCAGCCGATTTATGTCGCCTATGATTTGTATGCGATTTATTGGAATTTTGTCGCGCTGTCAGCTCAGCTCTTTTCAATTGTTCGACCGCCAAGTCTGGATGCGCGGAGAATTTTTGAGACATAGTTTTTTTCTGTTCTTTCTCTCTCGCTCTCTTACTTTTTAGGGGATTGGGGGTTTTTGAGAAGGAACTCTGCTGTGACGTATTAAAGTTTCCCACTCGAATTTACTAGAATTAATGTTTTTCGTTTAGAGTGGTTTGGGTAGAAGCACATTTTGTATAGTTTTGCATATAAAGTTGATTTTGTTTTTTAGCAATCCAACCTGTAAAGAGAAGAAATGTTGATGGGATTAAAATTTGGAAAACGATATACAAAAATACTAATTATAAACAGTTAATTATAATTCTAAACTTAAATGAAAAAACCCAGAATAAAAAAGTAATTAAAAAATTAAAAAAATAAAAATTTGATAAAATAAAAAAAAAAAAAAAAATAACAAACAAAAAAAACACAAAAAAAACAAAAGAAAAAACAAAAAAATATACAAAAATAAAAAATAATAAAAAAATAAAAATCAAACAAAATTATATTGAAAAAAAAATAAAAAAAAAATTAAAAAGAGTGAAATAAAAAAGTAAAAAAATAAAATAAAATATTAAAAAAAAACAAATAAAATAATTAAAAAAAATAAAAATAAAATCAAAAAATAAAGTAAAAAATAAAATAAAATAAAAAAATAAAAAAAATTAAAAAGGATGAATTAAAAAAATAAAAAAATTAAAAAAAAAACAAATAAAATAATTTAAAAAAAAAAATAAAAAAATAAAAAAAAAATTAAGTAATAAAATAAAATAAAATAAAATAAAAAAAAATTAAAAAAAAAACGAAATAAAAAAGTAAAAAATATAAAAAAATAAAATAAAATAAAATGAATTAAAATAAAAAAAAAAAAAATAATAAAAAAATTAAATTAAATTATATTGAAAAATAAAATAAATTAATATTAAAAAAAATAATAATAATATTAAAAAAAAATAAAATAATATTAAAAAAAATTAAATAATATTAAATAATATTAAAAAAAAAAAAATAAAATAATAATAAAAAAAAAATAAAATAATATTAAAAAAATTAAATAAAATAATATTAAAAATAAAATAAAATAGAATGAAAAGATTAAAAAAAATTAAAAAATGAAAGGGAATAAAATAAAATAAAACAAAATAAAATAAAACAAAATAAAAAACGATAAAATTAAATAAAATCAAATTAAATTTATAAACAAAAATCAATTAAAATAAATAAAATAAAATTTAAATTAAAAAATAAAAAATTATTAATATAAAGTAAAATAAAATAAAATAAAATAAAATAAAAAAATAAAAAAAATTGAATAAAGTAATAAAATAAAATAAAAAAAATAAAATAGAACTAAAAAAAAATTTTTTAATATAATTAAAAAATACAAAAATAAAACAAAAACAAAAATTTAAAAAAAAATTTAAAAATAAAGAAAAATAATAACAATAAAAATAAAAAACTAAAAAAATAGTAAAAAATAAAAAAAAAAAAAAAAAATAAATAAAATAAAAAGTAAAAAAAAAATTTAAAAAAAAAAATAAAAAAATAAAAAGTAAAAAAAAATTAAAAAACAATAAAAAAAATAAAAAGTAAAAAAAAATTAAAAAACAATAAAAAAAATAAAAAAAATAAAAATAAAAGAATAAAAAAAAATAAAAATAAAAGAATAAAAAAATGAATTAAAATAGACTAAAATAGGATGAAATAGAATAAAAAAAAAATAAAGTAAAATAAAACAGGATAAGAAAAAGATAAAAAAATTATAAATAAATTTTTAAAAAAATTTAAAAAAATTAAAAGAAAAATAAATAAAAATTAATAAATAAAATAAAAGGAAATAAAATAAAATAGGATACAATTTAATTAAATTCAGATAAAATAAAATAAAAACACATACATACATTTCAAAAAATTGTATTTAAAGCAAATTTAACAGAAAAAAAAAAAATAATTTTATAAAATAAAAAGTGGTTATTTTCTATTCCTGCCTATTTAATTGCAACTCTGTGTTCCCTCCTCAGCTATCTGCAGCAGCTCTTTATCTTACATTTCTACTACTACAGCCTTCATCTTCTGCATATTTTTACTTCAAATCGCGTCATGTGTTGTGTGGGTACTTGAAAATATTTGTATGTTTCGTTGATTATATTTGACAGGTGGTAACTTTTTTTCATGCCGTCTCTTTCGTACCTTATGTCGCATATCAACTCAAATATGTATAAAATATTTCATATGCACTTCCCTATTTACCTACCCAAGGGAAAAAAATTAAAAAAAAAAAATATTATTTTTCTTCTCTTTTTTTTTGGATACACGAATTGCATTGCTTGACAGCAGTTGGTGGTTGAGCAAATTTGCTGAAAATTCCACAAGCACACACTTCATCAAACATCTCAAATATTTCTTCGTATACTGTTTACTTCTTATTGTTCGGAAGCTACAGTCCTTGTTGCTAACTCATCAGCATCCTTCCTTATTCGTTTCAGACAGAAGAAGAATTTTTGTAATTTCCTGCATCACTGTACGTCTGGTTATTATTTTTTGAATTTGAAATACATTTTTATGGTTTGGGTCATTGCACTTTCCCCCCTCACTTTTGAGTGTTTTTGATTTTGTATGTTTTACCATATACACCTTTTGGTATATTTCATACATCACTTTTAGCTGAAGAGAATTTCGAGCACGTGCCGATAACACATCTGCCTACTAGGGGTTTTATTTTATGAATTTTGTTTAGTGTGAGGCTTATAATAAGTATAATTGATCCCTGTCCAACTTAGGTACGCTTTGTTGGCTACCCAATCGCCATTATAGAGCCTCCAAAAGTCCTCAAACGGGCTTGAAACAGTCCGTCATCTGCACTTGAAACTCCGTGACAATGCAATGCGAACAAAAAAATCAACTAGATGGCGCACGGATCGAGCATAGAAAATTAATACAAAATACCGCTAGATGGCGTCATGATCAACATGAACGAGAGTAGCTTCTCGGTAAGCTAGAGACTTGAAACTTGGCACATTTTTTAAAACCCGGGGACAATGCAATATTCCATTAAGAAATTTCGCTGAGTGGCGCGCGGATCAAGCTATTTGGAAAACTAATTTTAAATTGGATATCTTGCGATCGATTCTTGGCGACCCGTGGAGTTGACTTAGAACGTAGTTCACGGCACGATGGTAATACAAAAGTCACTTTCCTTCAATTTTTGAAGGTTTTTTCAATTTTGTTTAGTAAATACTTTTGCGCCTGCGCAACATCCAAATCAACCTAATGAAATGAGTTCAACAACAGAGGCAGAGGTAGTCAACAGGCAGCCACAATCCAGAAACGCTAGAAACAAAAATTATTTTCGAAAATTTAATAACAACAAAAGTGAGCAAGTGGAGCAACAACAGCAGGCAAATAACAAAAAAAAAGAACAACAATAACAAATACTATAGTAGAGTGCACGCAAAACATAAAAACAACAACAACAACAACAATACTGGAAAAACAATAAAAACTAAAAACATCATTGGCAACAGCAGATGTTTTTCCACCAGCCGTCGTCTGTCCTTTTGCTGCTGCTTCTGTTTCTTCTTCTTTTTGATGGTCGTGCTTGAGCAGCATTGCATTTGGTAGTTTATGAACCATAACGTACGTCCATTCAACAGTCCATCCACACGTTGGTCGTCTTTCTTTCACTTTATCGCTTACCGCGTCGGTGGTGAATTGCTGACAAGTATTTCGTGGTGGTGGTAGCAAGGCAGACGTTCGTATTGCATGCAATTCGCTTAAGTAGAAGATTCGCAGCAAACGTTAGAGACGATGTTGATTGGAAAAAAGTTTGCAAGAGTATTAGCAGGGCAATGGGCGGAAGGTGGGTATTAAGGTGGAGCTGGAGAGGCGGGTAAAATGCAGAATTAAATCCATTAACGTGATTGAGTTTGGGGTTTTGAAAACCCTTGCTTTATTTGCTATTGATTGAATGTGAACAAAGCAGACTACCAACTCTTGGGTAATTGAAGTAAAGAATTTGATTTAATTAACTGGTCATATTTTTGTAAATTTTTTTATTTTATTTTATGAGTTGGTTGCTGGGTTAATTAAAGTTCAACATTTGAAGTAATTAATTTGTCCTTTTTTTATTTTTAATCTTTTTTATCGATTTTTTTTTGCATTTTTTTAATTATTTTTTAATTAACTATAATTTCTCAACTTTTTTTCATTCTTATTTTATTTTTTACTTTTTACTTTTTTATTTTTTTTTATTTTTTTTATTTTTTTTTTATTTTTTTTATTTTTTTTTATTTTTTTTATTTTTTTTTATTTTTTTATTTTTTTTTATTTTTTTATTTTTTTTTTATTTTTTTTATTTTTTTTTTATTTTTTTTATTTTTTTTAATTTTTTTTTATTTTTTTTATTTTTTTTTTATTTTTTTTTTATTTTTTTTATTTTTTTTTATTTTTTTTTTATTTTTTTATTTTCTTATTTTTTTTTTTATTTTTTTATCGATATTTTTATAATTTTTTAATTATTTTTTTATTATTTTTTAAGTATTTTTTAATTAAGTATTTTTTAATTAAGTATTTTTTAATTAAGTATTTTTTAATTAAGTATTTTTTAATTAGTTTATTATTTTTTATTTTTTTCATCATTATTTTTTATTCTTTTATTTTTTAATTTTTTATTCTTTTATTTTTTATTTTTTTAATCTTTTATTTTTTATTCTTTTATTTTTTTTTTATTTCTTTTTTTTCATTTTTTTATTTTTTTTTTATTTTTTTTTATTTTATTTTTTATTTTATTTTTTTATTTTTTTTATATTATTTTTTTATTTTTTTTTATATTATTTTTTTATTTTATTTTATTTTTTTTATTTAATTTTTTTTATTTTTTTATTTTATTTTTTTTTTTTTATTTTTTTTTTTTATTTTTTTTTATTCTATTTTTTTATATTATTTTGAATTTAATTATTTCATTTTTTTTATATTATTTTGAATTTAATTATTTCATTTTTTTATATTATTTTGAATTTAATTATTTCATTTTTTATATTATTTTTAATTTAATTATTTCATTTTTTTATATTATTTTGAATTTAATTATTTTGAATTTAATTATTTTTTATATTATTTTGAATTTAATTATTTTTTTATATTATTTTGAATTTAATTATTTTTTTATATTATTTTTAATTTAATTATTTTTTTTTTTTGTTATTTTGAATTTAATTATTTTTTTTTTTATTTTTTTTTTATTTTTTTTTTTATTTTTTTTATTTTTATTTTTTTGTATTTTATTTTTTTTTTTTATTTCTTTTTTATTTCAATTTTTGTATTATTTGTTTTTATTCCAACTTTTGTATTTTTTTATTCCAATTTTTGCTTTATTTTATATTTTTTCTATTATTGTACTATTTTTTATTTAAATTTTTGTACTATTTTTTATTTTGTTTGTTTTTTTGCAATTATTGTTTCTTTTTTTCAATTGTACTAATTTTTTTTATCCCAATCTCTTTTTATTACACTTTTTTTTTTATTCCAATTTTTTTTATTCCAACTTTTTTTATTCCAATTTTTTTTTTTATTCCAATTTTTTTTTTCAATTTTTGTTTTATTCCTAATGTTTCGATTAAACGTACTCACCCCAAAAAATTTAATTATATCTTATCACACGATTTGAAAAAAAAAAAAAATCGAGTCAATTGTGTGGATACCAAATATGTCTATACATTTGATAACTTTCCAAACGAATGAAAATTATCTATCTACATACTAAAGTTAACTTACACAATACCAAAAAAAAAGAAAAAAGTTATTGTCATGCAATATTATAATTTAAAACATTTCGCTTTCATTTAAGAAGTTGCAAGAAATTTGATTTTAATTAGTGGAGAAATGTCTTAGAAAAGTTCAAATAAAAAGCACTTAAAGTCAATTTTGGGTGCACAGAAAGTGTTTGTAAATTTCGTGAAAAATTATGCACAAAAAGTACCACGAAGTGCAAAGCACGTAAGAAACTTTCAGCGAAATAATTGAATAAATTAATTATTTAATAAATGCAAAAAAATTGGATGGAAATAAAAAAAATGTGATATAACTTTTTTTTTTTTTTATAGTTAACTTTTCACTTCTCTCCGCGTTCAAGACAAAAGCAAATTAAGTTAGAACGTTAAAGCAACATTAAGCCGTTTTTCCCCCAAAAGTACTTACTCACTAAGCTTCAGTGGCTTCGCTTAGTTGAGGCTAATAATTCACATAGTGCAAATGTTGTTAAAAATTAAAAGTCAGCTGGAAATTGCATTACAAGGATGGTTTGGTTTCGGTTTCCTGCAAGCAGTAAGCAGCTAACAGTCAAGTGTGAGAAGAGTTGAAATAGTGAGCCAATGCGCCATTCTTCTCACTGTTGTGTCCCAAATTCACAGTGTTGTAAAAACCAATAAATTTCACTGGAAGCCATGGCAATAAATATCAGTAAGAAAAGACATGAATGGAAGTACGTGGCCATGCATACCCAGCAAAAAATAGGTGTCTTATAGAAGGGTTTCAATTTGTTGGACAGGATTACGAAAAGATGTTTTAAGCTTAAAAGAATTTTCTCTTTTGCACGGAAAGAGGTGGCCTGTGGCTTAATATCAGCTTCGTGTTCTTATGATCTCACTCACTCTTTGTTTCACTCCGCTCCCTCTCACTCTCGCTGTCTCTCACTTTCACAATTTGTATCTCTCTCTCTCTTTCAACTTATCTCTTTCCCTCTCTCCTCTTCTCTTACACTCTCTCTCTCAGTTTCTCTCTCCCTCTTGCCGTCTCTCACTCTCTCTATTTTTATCTCTCACCCTCTCAACCACTCTCCCTCTCTCTCTCTTTTCTATCTTACATCCTCTACCGATTTCTCAAAAAAAAAATTAAAAAGAAAATTGAACAAGATTTAAAAAAAAAATTAACAATATGAACAAAAATTATCAATATTTAAAAACAAGTTAAAAATATTAAAAAAAAAATTTCAAATACTAAAACAATTAAAAATATTACAAAATTGAACTACATATGTATTAAAAAATTTAAACAAAATTTAAAAAAAATTCGAAATATTAAAAAAAAAAAAACAATTAACCATATTGTAAAAAATTTAACAACATTTAATAAAAATGTATTACAAATTTGTTCACAACTTCTCTCTCTTTCTTTATCTTGTCTCTCACTCTCCCTCTCTGGCTCTTGTCCCTCACTATCCCCTAATTTGTCTTTCCTCTCTTCTTCTTTCTGTCTCTTGTCTCGTTCGATCTCTCTCTCTCTCGCTGTTTCCCAATCTCTTTCTATCTCTGTCTCCTATCTCCTGTCTCTCACTCTCTTTCCCGCTCTGTATCCTGTCTATCACTCTCCATACACACTCTATTTATCTCATGCTCTATCTCGCTCCTTTTATCTCTCGATCCCCTCTACCTCGCTCGTTCTCTTTCTGTCACTCTTTCTTTATCTTTCAGTCTTTCTTTCTCTCACTCGATCTCTCTTACTTTTTCTCTCTGTTTCTCTAACTCGTTATCTCTCTATCTCACTCTATCTACTTCTTATGATAGCTAACATAATAATTTCGTGGGCATATATGAGTTAAAACCCATACGTAAGTCATACCGATGAGCAAAATGCAATGCACCGAAAGTGACTACGATTTTATTGCTCCAACAAACAAGGCGCGCTCAAATTTAATTACATAATCCAGACGCTTTTATGTGTTGCCGCTGGGACTACTACTAACAAATCCTTTAATGTACTTGTTGTATAACCCGAATGACTTTTGACAGCTGGAAATTGAAGGCAGCAGTGGTTTGAGAGAAAACCCATTAAAAAGTGCTGCATGAATAATGTCATTTAGACCAAAAAGGAGAAAGCAAATAGAAATTGAAGTGAGCAAATGATGGGAGTATGTGCAAGCTTTGCTAGCTATAAAAGGCAAGGAGTACCATTTTTTTGAGGCTGTACTGAATACAGGAACAATTATCTTGCAGATGGAAAACTATGGTTTGGTTTCAAAGAGGGACCATTTAGGTTTCCATGAAAAAAAGGAATACGAAGAAAACCGAAGCTATAGAAAGCGTGTTTTTGGTACTATTTCTGGATTTCTCCTTCGAAACACAATTTCACGAGTGTTACATTACTTAAAATGATGACGATTAAGTGGTTGTTTTTTTTTTTAGTTTAAAAGAAATGCGAATCTGCATCTGCAAATCACAATTTCTTCATAATTTTTTCTAATTACTAAAACGTGCTTATTTTGCCGTGACAACAAGGGAAATAAAGATTTTCATTAGAAGTGAGCATTTCAGGAATTTGTTTGTCGCAGCGTGAGTGCAAGACCTACAAAGCGACTATTAAAAAAAAAAAAAAAACTCAATCAATTGAAAGAGGAAACATTCCAAAAATCAATTTATCAGTGTAAATAAATTGCAACAGCCTTTTCGCCTTTAGAATAAGTCAACAAAAAATACATAGAATCTTGGCCAATTTGTTATGACCACACGCGCAGGCATACCTTAACAGATACGGCCACGTAGCTGCATACCTAGTAAAGCAAAAAAAGGATAACAAGAAAACCGCAGGACAACACCAGTCGCTAACATTTGCTTATCTTATTACTAAGGGCGAAACATTTTTTTCTCTCTCTGGTCTATGTAAAAAAAAAAAAAACTAAAAAAAGGACACTCGTTTTTCATATCTAAAAACGTCTTTTTTTGTCTAAATTTATGCTCCCTTTCGACCCTGCAATGTCTGTGAACTCAACTCAACACTAAATTTATGCGTGAGGTAGCATATGGATGGGCATTGAACCAGTTTCTCCGAGTTCAAGTAAAATGCGCATTGGTGTCCTGATGGAGTAGGGTATGTACAGTCGTTGACGAACAAATAGGAAAGCATTTTTTCATGCAGTTTTTATTAAAAAGTTATATAAAACGAAACATATTGAATTGAAAATAATATTTACAACAAAAAAAAACTAAAAAATATAAAAAAAATATATAAAAATAAATAATAATGAAATATAAAAAAAATATAAAAAAATATAAAAAATATTTAAAATATAAGCAAATATAAAAAACAAATTAAAAAAAAAAGAAATTAAAAAACAAATTAAAAAAAAAAAAAACAAATTAAAAAACAAATTAAAAAAAAAAAAAACAAATAAAAAAAAATTGAAAAAAAAAAAAACAAATTAAAAAAAAAAAAACAAATTAAAAAAAAAAAACAAATTAAAAAAAAAAAAAAACAAATTAAAAAAAAAAAAAAAAAAACAATTTAAAACAAAAAAAAAAAAAAACAATTAAAAAAAAATAAAAATAAAAAAATT
The DNA here is from genome assembly GCA_964058755.1 of Campiglossa producta. Taxonomy (NCBI): domain Eukaryota; kingdom Metazoa; phylum Arthropoda; class Insecta; order Diptera; family Tephritidae; genus Campiglossa; species Campiglossa producta. The sequence goes on from CAXKVI010000003.1 coordinate 25,588,597, forward strand.
AAAAAAAATAAACAAAAAATTTATAAACAAAAAATTTATAAACAAAAAATTTATAAACAAAAAATTTATAAATCAAAAAATTTTAAATAGAATCATTTTTTTATGAATTGAAAAAGTTGTTTTAAATAAAAACTAAATTTTTTTGAATTAAAAATTAAAAAAAAAAATAATTTGAACTAAAAAAATATTTGGGTTCAAAAATTTATTTACATAACAAAAATTTTTGGATTCAAAACTTTAAATTAAAATAAAAAATTATTTGGATTCAAAAATTTAAATTAAAAAAAATACAATTTCAAAAATTTATTTACAAAAAAAATTAAAAAAGTTTCTAAATCATTTTTTTGTTGTTCAATTTATATTTTATTCAAGCTTACAATTTAACAATATTTAAGAAAAATTCAGCAACATATAAAAAAAGTTACCAAAATTTAAAAAAAAATTTAACAATATTAAAAAATTCAATATAAAAAAAAATAATCAATATAAAAAATGATCAATATTAAAAAAGATTATCAATATTAAAAAAAAATTATTAATATTAAAAAAAAATATTAATATTAAAAAGAAAATTGAACAATATTTAAAAAAAAATTTACATATAAAAAAATTAACAATATTTAAAAAAATTAACAATATTAAAAAAATAAACAATATTAAAAAAAAATTGAACAATATTAAAAAAATCAATATAAAAAAAAATAATCAATATAAAAAAAATAATCAATATAAAAAATGATCAATATTAAAAAAAAAATATTAATATTAAAAAAATTATTAATATTAAAAAAATATTTAAACTCTTTGTTGCTTTTTTGACTTGTAGTCTATTGCTGTAAATACCGACGGTATTTACAAGCAATTTTCGGGATTGTATGAAAATGTGTTTTTTTGAGAAAAAATGAGACAGAAAAGCCGACATATGTTTCGATGATACTGGAGTTACATCTCTTCAAGGACTTTTCTTCCCGGCATTGTGAGAGTCGAACTCATAACACTGTAGTGACTTGTATGCTAGAAGGTCTAGCACCTTAGGCCACTACCCAGCTTGAAGGTAAACCCTTCTCAGTGTCCATTTATGCATATATTTATGCTTCCATATAGAACATTTCTTTAATTTCCATGCTAACTTATATGAAAGATTTGCGAATTTTTAGGACTTGCTGTGAAACCTATGAAAGAATTTTCTATGCTTAATTAAGCACGAATATTTTTCCATTTTTAACATTTAAACTCTTTGTTGCTTTTTTGACTTGTAGTCTACTTCGACTTGTAGTTTACCTTCAAGCTGGGTAGTGGCCTAAGGTGCTAGACCTTCTAGCATACAAGTCACTACAGTGTTGTGAGTTCGACTCTCACAATGCCGGGAAGAAAAGTCCTTGAAGAGATGTAACTCCAGTATCATCGAAACATATGTCGGCTTGTCTGTCTCCTGCAGCGCGTAGGTAAATTTTTCTCAAAAAAACACATTTTCATTAAAAAAATATATTAATATTAAAAAGAAAATTGAACAATATTTAAAAAAAAAATTACATATAAAAAAATTAACAATATTAAAAAAAAATAACAATATTAAAAAAATAAACAATATTAAAAAAAAAATTGAACAATATTAAAAAAAATTAAACAACATTAAAAAAAATTTAACAATATTAAAAAAAAATATAACAATAGTAAAAAATTCAAAATATTAAAAAAGTGAACATTTAGTAAAAAAAAATTAACAAAATTTAATAAAAAACTACAAATTTCTTAACAACTTCGTAAATAAATTGGCTCCGATGTTGGAAAACATCTTTAGACGTAACCTAAGGATTTGGGAAGAAAATTGCCTACTTACTTCAATGAAGTTTAAAAAAAATTGTTCTATTTTTTCGTCAACAACGGTTCCAAGACATGGTGACAGTTGGAGTGTGAGCGCATACATTTAATGTTTCAGATATTGAGCACGTTCCACTTACCGAGACAGCCAAACAAGTCCGTCTACAACGATAGTAAAAGAACACAAAAAAAACAATGAGCGCTCAGAAAAGTGAAAAAGGACAGAACTCCGAAATTAGCTAGAAGTAAAAAAATTCAAAGGCGATGAAGAGGTGCTGTTTAAAATTAAACAAAAAAAAGTTGCATTCGTTCCACTTAAAAGAACGTGAGCGTAAGAAAAGCGTCAGGCGGTACACAGAAACGGTTTAATCTAGATAGCCGCTCAGCAGGTCGTTCCTTTTTTTCAATGCTTTTAATTTTTTGGTTTTGCAGTTAAAATACCACAGGCGGCACAATTTGCCACATTTGTGTTAATACAAATACAAAACAGGACAAAGGACCTTGCTGTAGAATGTCGTCTTGTCTTTTTTTTTGTTCTTTCACAATTCCATGCGCTCTTATTTTGTTTGGAGTTATGCCAACATGTTTTGCGCATTTTTAATTACTAATTTTGATAGTTCTTGCTCATCTACTTTTAGTTGGGGAATAGCAGTAATTTTTATTAGCCCTAAGGCGGTTGGTCAAGCAATTGCATTCTTGTTAACGCTTCGTTGTTTTTTTTTTTTTTTTTTTGTATTCTTGCCTGTTTCCTACGACTTTGTTTCCTTCATGTCAGTTGTTGTTTTAGAGCACGCCATATGGGCAGAAGGTCGATGTGAACGGACTTGGCTTTAACTTATTTATACTTTTTTTTAGTTTACTTATTTTATTTACTTAACAACTGTGTTTGTTTAGTGTTAACGTGTTTGCTATTTGTTGTACGTACTCTTCATGGTTTTGATCGATTCAAGTTGTTACCATGCGCGTTGTTGCCGTTATGCCCCAGTGGCTTGACGGCCATCGGACAACATTCTTTTAACTCACCAATGAGCTCGCTGTTATATTTTAGTTTGAGTGTGCCTAGTTACAAATGTTTGTATGTTCCTTTGTTCATTTGCTGTATTGAGGTTCAAGTATTTGCAGTAGAACCGACCGTTTGTAATTGGTTTTATGGTCAGAGTGCTATAAATCAAGCACCATAAAACCGTTGTCCTTCTAACCTGATATCTGATATAAGTTTAAATTGGTGAGGTAGAAATGGAATGAGCTACGTTTATTAAACTCCTTACAGGCCACAAAAGGTGGTCTCCAAGAGAGAACCAAGGCGCTTGTGTGACCGCTGTCATTGACACCGGGGAATCAACGGAGTTACTGCAATGAATAGGGCCACCACTAGTATTTTATTTTAATTTTTTTATTATTTTTTATTTTATTTTTTTTTTTTAGTTTTTTTTTATTTTTATTTTTTTATTTATTTTTATTTATGTATTCTAAATTTTTTTATTTTAATTCTTTTTATTTTAATTTTTTATTTTAAAATTATTTTTTTTTTAATTTTTTTTTATTTTAAATTTTTTTTTTTAATTTTTTTAAAATTTTTTTTTTTTAATTTTTTTATTTTAATTTTTTTATTTTAATTTTTTTATTTATTTTAATTTTTTTTTATTTATTTTAATTTTTTTTATTTGATTATTTATTTTTAATATTTTATTATTGTATATTTTCTTATCTATTTTTGTGTTTATTTTTTCATTTTTTTTTATTTTTGTATTTTTTATCCTTTTTCCTTTTTTATGATTCTTTTATTTTTTTTATGATTTTTTTATTTTTATACCTTTCATGAACATGAAATGGTATTATAACTTTGGTCCGATGTTTGTAAGTATGAGAAGAAGAAGAGATGGACCCATCAATAAGTATACCGAAATGATCAGGATGACAAGCTGAGTTGATTTAGCCATGTCCGTCTGTCCGTCTGTCTGTTTGAACGCAAACTAGTCCCTCAATTTTTGAGATATCTGGCTGAAATTTTGTATGTGGCCACCATTTTGTAATATATGAATCATTTGTCGGAACTGGCAAGATCGGACCAGTATAACATATAGCCCCCATACAACCGATTGTTCAGATATAAGGTTTTTTGGCCAAAACTTCTGCAATTAAAAAGTTAGGAACGTAAAATTTTGCATCTCGAGTGCTTTCTATTTATGTAGTGTATATAGTGAAAATCAAAAAGATCGGGCAAACGTAACATATAGCCCCATACAACCGATTGTTCAGATATAAGGGTTTTTGGCCAAAACTTCTGCAATTAAAAAGTGAGGAACATAAAATTTTGCAACTTGAGTACTTTCAATTTATGTAGTGTGTAGAGGAAAATGAAGAAGATCGGGTAAATATACACTGAGAGAAATGCATTGAATGTTGTGACAATATCACTATTGATAGCGCCGAGTTTGATGCAATATTCATTCAGAATGAGCGAGTTATCAAATATTATTTGCTCCCAATAAAAAGTAAAATGACATGTCAACCATTTCGATATGATGTACTATTTTTTATATTTATGGATAGAATACTAATATATTTGAACGGCATGTCAATATCTATGGTCGTGATATGAATTTCTATTGTCGGTATATCCATATCCATATTTACCTCATAGTAATAATGGTAGACACAGCGTATTAATATATATGGATGAAATGTAAATTTTTCTGGGACGCATAATCATAATAGTTCAACAATTTTTACTATGGATTTTCTAACAATATTACAACTTGTTGGAGCGGTTTTTTTTAATTCAAAATTTTTTGAATTTCTTATCATTGAACATTTTTCTAAAAATTGTATAATATGCCGTAGCTGAATGATAGAATACTGGGCTAACGTGCCAGACGAGCTTGGTTCGAGTCTCACTGAAACCAGATGTCAAATTATATAAAATTTTGTTTTTTTAAACTATTTAGAATTTATCAATAGTTTATATGGATACCATTTCAATAGTGATTTATCAAAAAAGCATTGCTGAAACATCCATATTCATTGATGGGACAGAAATATCAATTTTTATTTAATGCGATATCAATAATTATGGATGTTCGATCCATAGATTTCCCTCCGTGTAACATATATGTAGCCCTATACAACCGGTTGTTCCGATATAAGGTTTTTTGGCCAATACTTCCGCATTTAAAAAGTTAGGAACGTAAAATATTGCACCTTTAGTACTTTCTACATATGTAATGTGTATAGTGTAAGTCAGTAAAATTGAACACGTATAATATATAGCCTCCATACAATCGATTGTTCCGATAACTCGGATCCTATTATTTTGTAAGTTTTTTTTAAATTATAACAAAGATGTGTAATGTGTATAGTAAATATAGTTAAATTGAAACAGGCTGTACTGGGGATCGAACAGTGAAAATCGTGACGCTTATTCATGAAAGGTATATAGCCTTCGGCACAGCCGAAGACAGCTTTCCTTACTTGTTTTTATTAATTTTAATTTTTTTTTTATTTTTTATTTTTTTTCTTTTTTCTTTTTTTTTCTTTTTTCTTTTTTTTTCTTTTTTCTTTTTTTTCTTTTTTCTTTTTTTTTCTTTTTTTATTTTTTTCCTTTTTCTTTTTCTTTTTTTTTACTAATTTTTTTTATTTTTTTCCTTTTTCTTTTTTTTTACTAATTTTTTTTATTTTTTTCCTTTTTCTTTTTTTTTTACTAATTTTTTTTATTTTTTTCCTTTTTCTTTGTTTTTACTAATTTTTTTTTATTTTTTTCATTTTTTTTTTTACCATTTTTAAGCTATTGCATAGATTTTATCGCAGGCCTTGGCGATGGGAGTGAAATGAAAAAAATGTTAATGTTACAAAAGTTAGTAACGGACTTTTTTCAATGTTAAAAGGTTCGGCGTTATCAACATAACTTGACAAAATAAATATAAGCGTTGCCTACATTTAGGCGTATGACGTTGTACTGATGTTAGCTGTAGGTACATTACATTACATTAAAATTGGATCTGTAAGCGTTGCCTACATTTAGGTTATACTACTAACAGTATGAAGTTGTATTGATGTTAGCGGCAGGCCGATTACATAAAATTGGAGCTGTACACTACATAAAATAGGTTGTTGACTATTTTTAGGCTATACTGTTAACAGGTTAAAGCTGCACTGAATTTGAATTTTTTATTTTATTTTTTTATTTTATTTATTTTTTTTTTTTTATTGAATTTTTTTGTGAATTTTTTTTATAGAATTTTTTATTTTAATTTTTTTATTTTAATTTTTTGTTATTTGAATTTTTTTTAAATTTTTTTATTTGATTTTTTTAATTGGATTTTTTTTTTAATTTTTTTTTCTTTGAATTTTTTTATTTGATTATTTTTTATTGGATTTTTTTATTTGAATTTGTTTTTTATTTCAATTTTTTATTTCAATTTTTTTTATTTCAATTTTTTTTATTTCAATTTTTTTATTTCAATTTTTTTTTATTTGAATTTTTTTATTTGAATTTTTTTATTTCAATTTTTTATTTGAATTTTTTATTTGAATTTTTTTATTTCAATTTTTTATTACTTGCTCCCAAATCTTCAGGGACTGTTTTGCCGTCACAAGCAACAACAAAGGCATTCCAAAAGTCGTAAAAGAATATGCAGAAAAGTAATTCGTGTCATTATCAACAAGTAACAAAATCTATTTTTTTTTGTTTCAAAAATGCACACAAACTCATTGCAACCAGAAATTATAACCTCTCGTGTAGCTAAGCACTTCCAGCTCCTTCTATTTATCACAACAACAAAACGGATGCAACAAAGGGATTTGAGAAAAGGAGCCGAAAACAAAGCAGAAATCAGAATAAATAAGAAAGCAAATAGTAAGAAAACATCCGTGCAGGAGAATCAAAAATATGTAGCTAGAAATAGCTAGAAATATCTAGAAGAGCAGGTTTCTTGCGAATGCTTTTCTTTTTAAGGATTCTGATGCGAACAGCTACAAGAGCATCGTTATAAGAATAACAATGTACCTATATATTTTTGTTCCCCCTTTTTTTCAAATCAGTATTTTTCCACTCGGAATTCCTTCCGTTTACGCGCATTTTTCTTATTCTGTTGTATCACTGTTGTTTGTTGTTTGTGCTGTACGTGCATTTTCACCCGCCCTTTTGGCGTTTGCTTCGCTTCTGAGCAAATAATCTCAATTTTCATTTTTCACCTACAATTGTTTGTTTGTTGTTGGCGGCGATGTTGCTGTCACCTGAAACGCTTCAGCAGCTGTTTTGGCACTGCACATACATATTTACTAATAGCAAGTAATTATTATATGCATGCAGGTAGGAAATATTCAACAAATACCTTTCTCCTCAAGTGATTATCTATCAAATTCATTTCAAAATTACATTTCCGTGTCATTTCCTTGTAACCGGATGAGTATGAAAACTACCTATCAACCACCGGTGAATCTCGCTGGCAGTGTAAATTCCGAAAGGTGCAATTAATGCAGGCCTCTCTATCTCTCACACTATCTTTCGCAGTCGCACAAACGCATGCCATCGTGGCATGACAAGAAAACGAGAAAGAAAAAGTTGTGCCAAATCTGGATTCTTTGAAGAAGGTTTTTTGGTACTTTGCCATCATCCATCTTCGATTAAACATGAAGTACAAATTCAGAATAAGAGCGGCAAAATACAAATGGGAAAGATTTGCTGCGTAAAGCAAACGTAAATTGGTTTCGTTCGTTCGTTTGTGTTGTGCCCGACCGCCGTATCCTGATTAAGTAAATTACTGTGTGACGCCCAATTTTATTTTGAACATTCCAATACAATTTTATTTATTTTTTTTTTTTTTCAAACTACAACCATGATTGTGCTGAACCGTACATATGTCGTCGTCAAACACCTTGTCGACACGGGCGGCAGGTCTGAAAGTTATTATTACCCCTCGTCGTATAGATCTGTTGCTCGTTCTTTGGTGCTACGTTGGTCATGAAATATTTTAGTTTTTTTCATTTTCTGCTTTTCCATTCTTTTTCAATGTAGTACATCTGCTACCCGATTTGTTGTTAGAAATCCAGCGCCGCAAATGTCCAACAGTTTTTACTTATCGTTGTTGTTTTCCTTTTTAATCACCGGCCGTTTGTTGTGTTGATTTCGTTGAGTTTCGTTTTGGGTTGCTCATGCGCATGCGCAACAGTCCAACATTAACAACGTTTCTCTATTGGCATCGCGCAAATGTGAGTTATGTATGTTCATGGTGTATTATTAAGTGGTTTCTTCTGCTGCTCTGCGTTGCACTCACTAATCAGCGGCAATAATTGTGTTATTTTCCATCTGACATTGTTGCATTTTTAACTCTTGTTGTTGTTTGTTTTGTTGCTGTTTTAGCTCCTTCGGTTCTTGACTGATTATTGTTTGTATTTTGGGGTTTTTAAATCTGCTTTGCGCTTTTGTAAATGGTTTTTTTCCAAGAAAAGTGGAAAACATGAGCGCGTAAACCTAACATCAAATTTGTCCATGGTTTATCCCCGAATTTCAGAAGTCTTTTTAGTGATTTTACTTTTTCAAACTTTTATATTTTATTTTTTGAAATTTGTTTTTTTTTTTAAATTTTTTTTTTTCAAACTTTTTTTTATTTTTTAAATTTTTTTTTTCATTTCTTCAATTTTTTTTTAATTTTTTTCAAATTTTTTTTAAATTTTTTTCAAATTTTTTTTAAATTTTTTTCAAATTTTTTATTTCATTTTTTCAAATTTTTTATTTCAAATTAATTTTTTTTTTTCATTTTTTTTTTTCAAATTAATTTTTTTCAAACAATTTTATTTTTTTAATTTTTTTCCAATTTTTTTTTTTATTTAATTTTTTAATCTTTTTAAATTTTCTTTTTAACCTTTTTAAATTTCGTTTTTAATCTTTTTAAATATCTTTTTTATCTTTTTAGTTTCTTTTTTAATCTTTTTAATTTCTTTTTCAATCTTTTTAATTTCTATTTTAATCTTTTTGTTTGTTTTTCTCTTTCTTTTCAAAAATAAACATAAAACATTAAAAGCTGTTTTATTACCTTTTTTAATTTTTTTTATTTTTTATTTTTATTTATATTTAATTTCATCTTTATTTAGTTTAATTTTTATTAAATTTAATTTTTATTTAATTTAATTTTATTTTTATTTATTTTTATTTATTTTTATTTAATTTTATATTGTTTTATGATTATTTTTTTTCTTTGATAATTTTTGGTTTAATATTTTTTTTTATAATTTTTTGTTTTATTTAATTTTTTTTTGATTATTTTTTGTTTTATTTTTTTTCTTTCGTTTTTTTATTTTCTTTAATTTTTTTGTTTTCTTTGATTTTTTTATTTTCTTTGATTTTTTATTTTCTTTGATTTTTTATTTTCTTTGATTTTTTTATTTTTTTTCTTTGATTTTTTTTTTTTTTTTTTTTTTTTGATTTTTTTTTTTTTTTCTTTGGTTTTTTTCTTTTTTTTCTTTTTTTTTCTTTGATTTTTTTCTTTTTTTTTGGTTTTTTTCTTTGATTTTTTTTTTTTTCTTGGATTTTTTTTATTTTACTTTTTGTTATTTTAATAAATTTTTTTTTAATTTAAATTCCATTTATTTTTTAATTTAAATTCCATTTATTTTTTAATTTTAATTTTATTTTTGTATTTTAATTTTATTTTTTTTTTTAATTTTTAATTAATTTTTCTTTTTATTTAAATTTTTTTTTAATTTAAATTTTTTTTATTTAATTTAAATTTCTTTTTATTTAATTTAAGTTTTTTTTATTTAATTTAAATTTTTTTTATTTAAATAAAAATTTTTTTATTTAATTTTATCTTTTTAATTTTAATTTTATTTCTTAATTAAATTTTTTTTTTATTAATTTTAATTTTATGTATTTGTATTTTGCGACCTTTTTAGGTCCTAAATGTGTTTAGAAGCTAGCTTGAGGTCCAATAATTGTAATTAAAACTCAAGTTTTTTGATTTTTAATCAATAAATTTCGATTACACAGTGTAATCGTCATTAGGATTTTACCAAATTTATTTGAGCGTCCGCATCAGTTCACGTCTCAATTTTTTCTTTTAAGTTTGTTTGGTTAACTATTTTTTATTTTTTAAATTTTTGAAGTCTTGGCACTTCTTTTTTTAATTTTTCTATAATTTATTCAAATTCTTTCGCTGTTCAGTACTCGAATTTTTGTTTGTCTATCATTTCATCACAAATTTCCTTATTCCCTGCTCGTTCAATACTTTTTCTGGTTTTGGTAACAATTTACATGAAACCAGTTAGCGATGGCTTACAATTTTCATATGATGTTTTTATTCATTACGAGGATGAACTTTGTAACCTTCGTCAAAACTTTATACATCGAATAGATGAAAATTGCTATTAGCCATTGTATTTGATTTGTATTTGCCTTGAGAAGGTTAAAGTGATTGGTTTCTTTAGAGACTTTGATTCATCGAATGGATGAACACTGGAACTAAATAATATCTGAAGGGAAATTGAATGAATTTTTTAAATTTACTTATTTTTGGAATTTTCAAAAGGGTTCCGATATTTTTCTTTACTTGTCAACTTAGGAGCGCATTTCTTTGAAAGACAATCCGAATAAAGGTTATTCATTACATCATATTTCAACTGTGTTGCATAAGTCGTTCCACTCTAACAAAAAAGGTACCCAGTCAAAAGGTTCAAAAAGCACAACAACCCAATGCACTTCGACAAGTTATGGCACACGACGTAACACAACTGTAAGAATATTAGAAAACTCAAAGTTCGTGCTCATCATTATAGAGCATTCGAAGTGCAGCTGCAAAAAAAAAAACAAAATGCATTACTGGTCTAGTTAAAAATTTCCCCCTCATACGATTTGTAACGCTTCAGTTACCCTCTAATAGTATTCATAGTAAGTAAGTAAGCAGGCAACACGAGCTCATATCTCATCATAGGTACCAAAGCTATTGCGGCTGACTAATACTACTACTGCGGTTCTACTACCAACCAGCTTTAACTGAACAATGCAGCGTGGTTTATTAAAAACTAAAAAAAAGAGAGAACAAGAAAAATAAAAACAAAAACAAATCGAGTCTTATTTGCACCAACAATAGTTTAACCAACACATTTGGATGATTATTATTTGTACGTCTGCATTTTACATTATTTTCACCTAGACCAAGCTTGAATGTCTTGTGGCAACATAAAAAGCAAGTTTACGAACGAGGGAGCATAAAGAATTCCGAGTGTTGAAGTAAAAAACAAACAGACTTTATGTGAAATTGTTGGTAAAGCAGCAAAGAATGTAACCACAGTAGAATGGATGAAAAAAAGAAAAATAAACAAAAAATGATTGTTGTTATGGGCAGTGAGAAACTCGGTGGGGGAGTTGAGGAGCTTACACCACCTGGAAAAAGGAATGTTTTACCGATAAATATATTGCACATTATTATTCACATACATATGTACATCCATATGGAGGTAGGTATATGTTCAAGATAGAGGATGAGCCATTAGCAGGCGAACAACAGAAACAGATATTACAAGAATTATACCCTATCAAATTCGATTGAAAGAATTGTTTATTATATATTCATCAGCAGTACAAAAAAAATTATGTGTATTCATCAAAGGATGAATTTTTTTCGTCAAATCGATGAACATCAAATAGATGCATTTTTTCATAAACCGCTTCAATAAGCATTTTATTTGCAATTGTATTATGTAATAAAAAAAGGATAATTGTGTTTTTAGACATTATTTTTCATCAAATGGATGAACACTGCGACTTAGCGATATTTTATATTTGGTCATATTGAAAAAGTTCTTCATTGGATGATAAAATTCGTCATAGAAGGTGTTAGCAATTAAATAAAATGTATGTTTTGTGTATTCATTAAAAGGATGAACTTTTTTTTTTTTGACAAATCGATGTACAGCTAACAGTTTCCCGTTTAATTGCATTGCTATACATATATCGAACAGATGAACTCTAATAAAAAAAGTTATCAATATTTCATCTCTAATTGCTTCAAGAAAAGTGTACCGAAAACACTTTTGTAACACAACTAATAAAAATTATTTCAAAAGACTGTATGCTTGAAGGCATCTGCATTATCAGTTTTGTTTCTAAAATAGCCAAATATACAACTTAAGCTCAAATAGAGGCAGTTAATATATGTATAGCAAAAAGTCTTATGCAATTATTCATCAAATTGATGAAAACATTTGATGAAAACATTTCAAGAAAATTGTTTTCTTATTAATATCTTAGTTGTAGTTTTATGGTAAAAGAAGTGAGAGCTATAACTTAAATATGAACGAAAATTTTATTTCGTCAAATTTATTTACATTGAATGATGAATTTTTCTTTTGATCATTTCTTCAGGTTTTTTTGCAATTGTCTTAAAAAAGTTGCAACGAAAATGATTTATTTCTTTAAGTACTATTATTCATCGAATGGATGAATACTGCAGCTAAATCATATCGGAAAAGAGTTTGTTTCACTGGCATCTGCATTGTAATTTTAGATACTAAAGTGGGCCACTATAACAGTTTAGTTTAAATAAGTGCAGCTAATAAAGGTGACAAAAGCTCTTTCAACGTAGAAAAATAACTATTCATCGAATGGATGAATACATTTAGTAAAGTATATTTGAAAGGAAATTTACTTGCTATTAACATCTGAGTTAAAATGTTTGAAGATGGAACTCCAACATTACCATAACTATAAAAAAAGGTTGGACGAAGTCCACAATTTCGATTGGAGATTGAGAAATTTACAACTTATTTAAAAAAAAAAAAAAACCAACTCGCAACGCACCTTTTCAAAAATGCAACCAATCGCACTTCATTCAACAAATAACAAGAAAAACGAACGCAGTTATGCAGACGCTAAAGACTTTTAAAGAATCTATAAAGAACATACAGAGTAAATAGAATAAAGAATGAAATAATCAAGTTGAACTTGAAAAAAAATTAATACAAACAAGATATTCGAAATACCAACCAGAGTCCATGCATGGTCTAAGCTTGAAGTCCAGGTTGGCAAGATGGATAAAGGGTATTAGGGAAGGAAGAGGGCCACTATTGCAACACACTACATCACATATGAAAGCCAAAACAAAATGTTAAAGACAGCATTTACCATGGGTAAGATATAAAAGAGAAATGCGACTAGCAAGAAAAAGTAGAGTTATTAATGTTGTGGTGGTGGTATGTTAGGCAAGATACAAAGTAACTTTGGAACATTACTTGTTATGAAGTCGCGTGTGAATGTGGAGCCTATGCAGCTACAGATATTTATGTTTGTTGCTCTGTCAGCCTGTTTGTCGATTTAAATTGTAGCAAGAATAACAATTAAAGGCGCACAAATGTATGGAAGTCCATAACATAATGCATCATTCATAAGAAATATTTTTTTTTGTTGTTTTTCCACTTAATTTTTCATGTTCACCTTTTTAAAAGACTTGAAGCTTGGGCACTAATGTTTTTGTTGTTTAGCAAGTTTTGTTATTGGCCACAAAATGCAGTGTGCTATTGCCTCCTTAAGTATTTAACTTTCTTAGCAATTAGTTTTTATGTTGAAGTCGTACATATGTATGTGTGTACGTAGCTATCTGTTACTTAGTATAAATAAAGCTATTTGTGGTCTTAAATACTTGATGTATGTGCGCTATACGGCACTTCTTCGAGAACATGAGAGGAGGTTACGGATAACGAATGGTTTTAACTTGTTTTAATTGAATTTTCGAATATTCATCAGAAGGATGAATTGTAGTACTTTCGTCACAGTTGATGTTTTAGACAAATATATTGGGGTAGTAAGAAACAGCTTTTGATAAGATGATAAAGTTTGTTGGTAAAAATTTAATTTATGTATATTCATTAAAGGGATGAAATTTTTTAAATTATTAACTCGATATTTATCCAAGGGATGAACTCCACATTCGACTATTTTTTAGTACTTTATTTTCAATTGCATCAAGAACATTTTATCAAAAAATCAGTGCTTAAATAATATTATTCATCAAATGGACGAAAATTTAATTTTTGTATATTCATTAAAGGGATGAAATTTTTTTTAATTCTCAAATCAATATTCACCGAAGAGATGAAATTCACTATTAACAAATCTTAGTACTTTATTTTCAATTGCCCCAAGAACATTTTATCAAAAAATCAGTGCTTTAATAATATTATTCATCAAATGGACGAAAATTTAATTTGTATATTCATTAAAGGGATGAAATTTTTTTTAATTCTCAAATCTATATTCATCGAAGAGATGAGTTTACTTTTAACCAGTTTTTAGTACTTTATTTGCAATTGCCTCAGCGCTTAAAGATTATTATTCATCAAATGGACGAATTTTTAATTTCATTTATTAGCGAGAAACAAGTTTTCATTGGTTTTAAATGGTAAAAAAAAGAAATATTTTATGTGTTCATCACTAGGATGAACATTTTTTTTTTAATTTCATTAAATCGAAATCAAATACATGATTTCCTCTTTTATAAATTTCTTTATTGAATGAAAAAAGGAATATAAAATAGATGAACTCGCCTATATACCGTTTCGTTATATATTTTGTGGATTAGACGTTAAATCAAAATATATTCTTGTATAGATAGAGATATTCATTACAAGGAAGAACTTTTACCACGTTCATCAAATTTATATACATGAATCGAATAGATGAAGTCTACTATAAACCTTTCTTTAAGTATTTTATTGCGATTTTCTTAAGAAATTTTTACGAAAAAAGGTTGTATTTGAATACTATTATATGTATATACATCGAATAGATGTAATATTTTCATTGATTGCATGATGAATTCTAATTTATTTGAATTTATGAATTTTAATTTATTTTCAGTAGGCCCTATCTCAACTGAAGGAGTACTGAATCTTGGGGCGTTTTTAAAACTGATTCTTAGTTTTTCAAACAAATTCTGAGCTAGAGCTTTCTTGAAATAAAATCGATTTGCGTAGAAAACTATACAAAATCTTGTAATTGTGATACTCTTCCAGGCCCCTCTCCAGATTGTGTAATATGCTAGACTTCCACCCAAGACTCTAGAATGGGCCCGACAACTTTCAGACCTCATTACTTTTGGCATGGCGCTTAAAATGGTCCTTGGTAACATGATGCTAGAAACCTCACTATAGTTCTTGCCTTTGTATCCTTTTACATCGAGGAACCTGTAATAATTAGCGACATCAAGAAAACCCCAAAGAAACGTGCCATATCGAGAGTGGGTTTATTTTATATCAATGTTCCTAGGATGAGGCTCGGGATCCACACCACTGTAAAAGGTTTTATTCCCTAAAATTTTGTTAGAACATGAGTTCCTGAATCTTCTCATTTCCTTCTTAAGTGTTGTTCAACTGTTGAAGTAATCTTTAGAACCACTAATACCTTGAAACTCTTATTGACCGCTTGAAACATTTTCAAGGGAGAAAAATTCTAAGAAAAAAAATTCAAGGGAATCTCAGTCTGAATATGTTTGTACAAAAGATGAATCCATTACTTATAATGATTTTATCATACAAGTTCCCACTCCAGCATTAATTTAGTATGAAAAATCGCACTTCCTTTTTATTTCCTCACCGTCCCTACACAAATTAATTGATTCGTTGAAATGTGTTAAAAGTTTACTCAAAACTTTTTCCCACGAAATCAAAATAAATCACTTCATACCAGAACAAAATATATAATCAATTACTGAAAGCTAAATTAACTTAATTGATTAAGTTTTCGGTTTATGAAAAATGTTAGATTAATTACTTATCAGCAGCATGTTTCGGGAGAAAAGTTTATGGATGCTAAAAATAGGAAATAATAAAAAATCGTCTGTGCTGATAGACGAGAAAATGTGGAACGAATGGAAACATTGCAGCAACGTGAAATGATGTTGAAGGAGAAAATATTGCAATTAGTCTAAAATCAAATATTCCCACAACGGCAGCACAGCCACCCAAGGGAGAACGGACTCAACTGAAATTAATCGTTTTACAAATTGTTGAATGGGAAAATATTTATAAATGAAAATTATATTATAGATAGGGGCAGAGAGATAAGCTTTTACGAGACTTTTGAGAAACGAAACAACAGAACAGAGGGTCACTAAATGAATTGAGGACAGCAATGAAAGTTTTTTAGAAGTGGAATTTGAGGGCAGATAAAATTTGTTTTGAAACTTAGAAAAGTTTATTAAGCAAATATACTATTTTCAAACTAATTTTCAGCAAAAGGGCTATTTCGTAACACTTTGCTGACAGTGTTTACATAAAGGTGTTTAAATTTTTAATACAAAAGATTATTCTCCCACAATCGATTTAACTCAAATACACAGTTTTGTTGTTATTCTTCGATTAAATCAACTGCAAATTGGAACGTAAAAGAAACAGAGAAAAAAAGAAAAGACGGAAAGTATTTATGAAGGTTTTATGAAAAAGCGCATTGGTAGCAATCAACCATAAACAAGATTGCAACAACAACTTCTTCAACTTTATGTATATGAAACATCAATAAATGTCAATATGAGCGAATGTAAGCGATAAATCGAAAATGAATGCAATAAACGAAATTGAAATTGACGGGGTTAAATGAGAAAGCAACTGCGTGTGTCTGTTCGAAATCAAAATAGAGGCAAAAGCATGCCAAACGGTCATACCGGCATAGTAGTAGTAATGATGGCTGTAAAGTGGTAGCGACATACATAGTAACACTGCATAAAACAACAATCAAGATAGAGGGTGATTGATAAAATTGTAATGATTAAAGTCTATCAACGGATAACTTTAAAGTAATTGTGCAAAAATCTAGTGTTTCACGGGGCCGAGAACATTTAGTCTTATTTCTAATCACTTTTTTAATGGTTCCTAAACTAGTACTCAGCCATCCCTACGGACCAGTGGCGGTACGTCCGGAACGCGGTAATGCCCGTCTCCGGGTGCCACGCCGATGGGTTCTGATGCGGGATGGTACCAGGGCCGAATCTAGGTATTCGCTTGCGAGGATGCAACAACTGTTGCACTGTACAAGGCAGCAGCTGCAAGACTGGGTGAGATCTACCAAGGGGCAAGAATCGAGGTTGTCGACTGGAAGGACATCCCGGCTCGGCCAAGGGCAATAGTGTAGATTCCTGCTATCCCAGCTGAACCTGAGAGAATTCTCAGGATGCTGAGGATCATGAACCCGTCTCTCCCGACGCAGGACTGGGGTGTCAATCTGGTCGAGGATGCGGTAGGGCCTGATAGGCAAGTGGTCTTCACCTTGAATAAGGAGGCACTCGAGCCCCTTAAACGGTGCAATGGACGAGTGCACTACGGCATGGGTCAGATCGTGATCCACGTATACCGCGGCGATGCACAGCGCGCTGCTATTTCGGCTGCACCGGAGGACTCGGACATCGCAGTGCCGGAAGAGGAGTCGGAGATGTCTGACTCGGAAAGTATGGTATCTGCCACGTCAAATGGCGAAGGAGCAGTGAACAGCTCGGAGATGGGAGACAGCCTGCTGGACGCGGAAGACCTCAATGACGATGGCGTCGGTCTATATGCCCTACGAAAATTGGCTGCAATCTCCAGGATGCCGGATATCCAGAGAAACCTGGCAGAAATGGGATCATAAAAGATCAAGACAAATTTATGCCCTAAGGAGAAGAGAAATCTCCATATTAATAGGCGTATTAACTGGGCACTGCCTCATTGGTAGACACGCAGAAAGACTATGTGTGCCCTACCGACGATGCTGTAGGAGTTTTAAGGATGATGAGGAGGAGGAAACGGTGGAGCACCTCATCTGCAACTGCCCGGCTTTAAGTGGCGCGAGAATGCGCTTTTTGGGAGTTCCCTTCCTGGTTAGCCTACGATAGGTCACGGAGCTGGACATAAAGGACCTGATGGCCTTCATCAAGTCATGTAAATGGTTCGAGGAGGAGTAACGGTGTCGGTATAGGAACGTCAGTCCCGGGATTCTGCTATGTGGAGAATTCCGTTAATACCGGGATTTTCCATGTGGCAGGGTCCCGGAACTGACTTTCCTAGTGTTGGTGGTATCACAACGGGCCTTTTAATACTGGCCTAGGTGTGCCTCTGCGGCAGCCACTTGAACCTAACCTAACCTAAACTAGTACGTGGGAACAGAGTCTCAGAACACCCCGAATATGATGGAAAAGATCTGGTCTTCCGCGTGGCCGAGAAACGTCAGTCTTAGTTCAGCTTACTTTTTTCATGGTTCCTAAAATGGTACTTGGGAACATACGGTTTGCTCATATTATCAAAAATCTGGTCTTTCGTGGGGCCGAGAAACGTCAGTCTTAGTTATGGTTACTTTATTCATGGTTGTTAAAATGGTACTCAAGAGCATAATCTCCGAACACACCCATGTAATGCAAAAAAATCTGGTCTCTCACGAGGCCGAGAACATTTAGTCTTAGTTCTAATTATATACTATTTGCATGGTTCCTAAAATAGTACTTGGGAACATAGTCTCAGAACACCTCGAATATAATGGAAAAATCTGGTCTTTCACATGACCTAGAACTTTCAGTCTTAGTTCTAATTACTTTTTGCATGATTCCTAACATTGGACTTGGGAATATATCAGAACAGGATTTTCGTGAATCGTAGAGAAAGGAGAGATTAGTCACATAAACCTATTAACTCAAATCTGGAAAATTTTCACATTCATCCTTCCAGAATCCTTCCAGAGAAATCCACACCAAAAAAACAATGGTTTGTCCTCAAAATCTTTAAAAATATAGTTCACAATTAAAATAGAATCAATCTTGAAAATATTCACGATACACCCTGTAAATACACAAGTACTGAGTTTTACCAAATTAAGTCGCTAATACTCATCCTCCATGTCGACGCCGCTACTTGCTTCATTATTGAACGAGTTTTCTCGTAAAGCAAACGACTGTACAAGGAAAAAAAAGCCTTGTTCGTTAGCAATGACCGTATGTACTATGTAGGCACTGCAACGGCGCACAGGGTTAAACACCTGCCTGTTAAAGTTTGCCATGGAATTGTGTGGCAAGTTAGTTGGGCATGAAGTAGTGCTACATTTTAAATTACATTGCATAATGCGATCAATGCAATCAAATCGAATGAAGGAAGTAGTAATCGCAAAATGGAAATGGAATAAAAAGAGGAAAAAAACCTATTAAGTTCTACAACGTTAAAGGCCTTTAGTCGGTCAGTGATTGTAATTTTTTTGCTGGTTGTTGACTCTTACTCCCTTATTATTGAAAACAAAGTTTATCGCAGTTGAACATCAGTGACATGCTTTATATGCCAACTATCGATTTTGGATTAAAAGTAGCGTAAATCTGTTATAAAAAATGGTAGCGAAAAGTTGGTGAAGAGTTCAAAGCGTTACGAAATGTAGGGAACATGGTAATGGTAGGCAGAAAAACAAAGCAGGGATAATATGCGAAAGATGAGTTGGCACGCGACCAAGCTGACACGGCAAGCTTTTAGGAGTACATAATTTTATAGCTTTGAGTGCGGTGGATGCACCAAGTGAAAAGGAAAATCAAATTGAAGACTTTGGTTTCGGGGGCTGGATGCATGTCGCACAATTTTTGTAGGACAATAACGTTATTGAATTATGCTCATCACTGACAACGAGCTGTAACAAAAAATAGTAGCTTGTTATTAATATATATTTTGAAGACGTTATATTGACATATTTGGGTCGTCGGACCCACTTTATGTCGCACCCAATTTGTAGGACACATATATTTCAGAGTTGGTTACGACATTATTGGCAGTTAATGAACTGAAAATAAAACTGATGTAAAAAAGAGTATAAAGGATTTAAGTAAGCTCATTTCGTTGTTCTAAAACTTTCTAAATTGGTAAAAAGCACAAAAGGTAAAAAAAATTAAAAAAAAATAAGATTGCAAAAAAGCAGCAATAAAATTAATAAATTCATATTCATTAAGCCGCAATAAGGAAGTAGCGTACTCGCAAATATCAAAGACGTCATGCAATGCAAACGGTTTGAATAAGTATCGAACAAACGCAGTGGGGGCTGGAAAACTGTTTTGGGTTGAAAGTCCTCTTCAACTCAATACCCCAAATGTGAGCATGATAGTGTAATAAACTCTCGCGTGCAAGGAAAACATTTCAGGTTTTCTTAATCTGATTTTTATGTCCTTTTTTGGCCAATTTTGGCGAATATTGTTCTCATTTAGCTACTTACATGCTGAGATGTCAGTAATCGCAATAGTTTTCTCTATACTATGTTCTTAAAGGCGGTAAAACGACAAGTGGCAGGCGTCTGTTGGGCTGGATAACTGCTAAAAATTTAATGAAATTATAGAAAAGGATGACAAGAAGAGTCATTACATCAATTGTGAGTCTTCTGCGGAGCGAGCAGTTATGTAACTGGCGATATTGAGAAATTTGCCTGTTAGTGCTAGCCCTAAGACGCGCCTCATAAAAAAGCGGATAACTGAGAGGTGAGTTTCTCAAAATCCACTACTAAGGACTACCTATGGCACAATGTTCTGCTTTTTTCATAATACTTTTTTAGACCCGGTTACTTTTTTGCAGCCAATAAGTTTATGGAATCGCTTACTTTTTAAAAAACCTTTTTTTCGGAACAGGTTTATTTTTCAGAACCGGTTGATTTTTCAGAGGCGGTTACTTTTACAGAGCTTGCATTTTTTCGGCATCGCTTTTTTTGGGAACCGGTTACTTTTTCGGAAAATTTTACTTTTTCAATACTGTTTGGAGTTATAATTAATAGCGTTCCTTTTCTAAACTGGTTACTTCATTGAGCCGACTACTTTTTTAGAATTAGATCCTTCTACAGAACTAGCATTTTTTCGTCATCGCTTACTTCTTCGGAACCGGTTACTTTTCTAAAAATTTTACTTTTTCAATGCCGTTTTGAATTGTTATAACAGGTTACATTTTTAGAAACGATTATATTTTTAAAACTGGTTTCTTTTTCAACACTAGGTACTTAATTTTTTAAAACTAGTTTGCTGGTTATTTTTTTAGAGATGGCTACTTGTTTAGATATGGGTTTGATAGTGTGGTTACTTTTTCGAACTGGTTACTTTTTCGAACTGGTTACTTTTTAGAACTGGTCACTTTTTCGAACTGGTTACTTTTTCGAACTGGTTACTTTTTCGAACTGGTTACTTTTTCGCACTGCTTACTTTTTCGAACTGTTTACTTTTTCGAACTGGTTACTTTTTCGAACTGGTTACTTTTTCCAACTGGTTACTTTTTCCAACTGGTTACTTTTTCGAACTGGCTACTTTTTCGAACTGGTTACTTTTTCCAACTGGTTACTTTTTCGAACTGGCTACTTTTTCGAACTGGTTACTTTTTCCAACTGGTTACTTTTTCGAACTGGCTACTTTTTCGAACTGGTTACTTTTTCCAACTGGTTACTTTTTCGAACTGGCTACTTTTTCGAACTGGTTACTTTTTCGAACTGGTTACTTTTTCGAACTGGTTACTTTTTCGAAATGGTTACGTTTTCGAACTGGCTACTTTTTCGAACTGGTAACTTATCTAATGCCCTAAAACCACAGAATACGCTGATTCTGTGCTTTGGATAAAGAACGTAAATGGGACCCGCACGAATACAAAAATTATTACGTTCACGCATGAGAGTGACTACGTCAATCTCTGGCCTACTTGTCAATTTGTTTTCAAATTCGCATACTAAACATATTCAACTACGTCACTTGTTTCTTGTTTACTCCACAAGAACGCATAGAAAAGTAGAAGTCAAACTAGGCGCACACCTAAAACATAGAAAAAAAGGTGGCGCGAAACGGACCATAATTAATAACCGTGAATAATGGAAATGTGTTGAAAGTGGGAAGAGAATAAGAAGCAAGCAAAAAATGCAAAACAAACACAACTAGAAAACTGCTAAAGAACGAAACGCGCGCAAAATAGTGAGCGTCTACTATGTGGTTACCACAAGTGTAGTTCAATCATGAAGGGGTTCGTTGGTCTGGTTTTTACTTTTGTGTTGAAGCTGGAAATCGTTCGGCGCCATTTTATTCCAGAGCTTACTTTTCATTTAGTTATGTCAACGCACGTGCGAGTATTAGAGTCCGTTGCAGAGACTTCCACAATTGCTGTTGACCCGACCTCTTAATTGAGATCCGCTTTAAACAGACTTTAAGTGCATTACGCATTAAAACACCTTCAAAATGGGACATGCAACAAA
The DNA here is from genome assembly GCA_964058755.1 of Campiglossa producta. NCBI lineage: Eukaryota > Metazoa > Arthropoda > Insecta > Diptera > Tephritidae > Campiglossa > Campiglossa producta. The sequence continues at coordinate 25,610,609 of CAXKVI010000003.1, forward strand.
AACGTCTGTAGTTGTTGCATTTCTATTGGGGGTTTGCGTGAATATGCGTGTGGTGCGTGTGCGCGTCGTCCAAAGCCACCACAATTCCGTTGCAACAAATTGCTTCCACGTGCGCTTTTTTCTGTTCGCAGTTTTTCCTCTACCATCAAATTTTGTTTTGAATTCCATTTTTTGTTTTTTTAGTTTAGTTGTTTTCATTAATTTTGTGGTATGTGTTGCATGTTTGGCTGAGGAAGATATTGTCTCATCGTACCGCTGTACGCTTATATTATGTCACCTTGCACATACCGTTGCGGTTATTGTACCAAGTCACTTCGCTAACGGCACGCCACATCACACGCACCGTTTTGCGGTTCGTTGATTTTTGATTGTCGTCGTCGGCATTGTCATGTTGCATTTGTTGCGCGCTTATTCGTTATTAGTACTCAGTTTGATGTTGTCACATAATAAATCATTTTTCACGGGTTTGTTTTGGCAATTTTTTCTGTTATATTTTTTGGTCCTATGCTATTCGTCAGAGAGTATTCTTCGGTTTGATTATGTTTTAGATTGTTAGGTTAATTATTGTTAGCTTTTTTACCACAGGATTTAAACGTGCTTCGGTTACACCCTGTATTTAATTTAGACCCTTAAAGGTCCGTCTTCATATCATCCGATTTTGTTTTTTCCGATTCTTGGCTAGAACACCCGATGGACCTTGCTGGGTTAAATTTCATCACTTTTCGTGATAGTGTCAAAGCTTCCTACTTCTCTTACCACTTTTATTTTTTTGACTTCTGTACACTCTCTTAAACGACGAGTTAGTCCCATCAGAGGTACTGATTCCTTGAAGTAACTGGTTCTGAAGAGGCAAAGTCCTCTGTTAGGTGGTAAGATAGTTCTGTGACTCGCACTCAAAACGAAAAGGGTCTCGCGAATTTTGTGGGTTTGAAAAGTTATCTGGTTCCTTAAAGTGACTACTTCTAAAATGGTTGACTCTTTAGCACTAACTTTTTAGCGCTGATTACGGGCTTAGAACTGATTACTCTTTTAGAACTGGTTACTTTCTAAGAGCCGGTTGCTATTTAAGAACTGGTTACTTTCTTAGAATCGGTTCCTTTTTTTGGAACTGATTACCCTTTTAGACCTGGGTGACCTTTTTAGAACTGATTACTCTTTTGGAAGCGGTTACTCTATCACTTTCTTCGAACCGGTTACTTTTTTAGTGGTGATTACTCTTTTAGAACCGGTTACTCTTTTACTTTCATAGAGCCGGTTTCTTTTTTATAAGTGATTACTCTTTTAGAACCGGTTCCTTTTTGACTTTCTTCGAACCGGTTACTTATTTAGAAGTGATTACTCTTTTAGAACCGGTTACTCTTTTACTTTCATAGAGCCGGTTTCTTTTTTATAAGTGATTACTCTTTTAGAACCGGTTCCTTTTTGACTTTCTTCGAACCGGTTACTTATTTAGAAGTGATTACTCTTTTAGAACCGATTACTCTTTTACTTTCATAGAACCGGTTACTTTTTAGAAGTGTAAGCTCTTTTAGAACCGGTTACTCTTTTACTTTCATAGAACCGATTACTTTTTTAGAAGTAATTACTCTTTTAGAACCGGTTAATCTTTTACTTTCATAGAACCGATTACTTTTTTAGAAGTAATTACTCTTTTAGAACCGGTTACTCTTTTACTTTCATAGAACCGATTACTTTTTTAGAAGTGATTACTCTTTTAGAACTGGTTACTTCTTTAGCACTGGTTGGTCCTTTAAAGCTCGTTACTCCTTCAAAACTCATTACTCCTTTAAAACTCGTTACTCCTTTACTAGTTGCTAGTTTGTAACTAGTTTCTCCCTTAAAACCGTTTACTTTTTCTGAACTTGTTATCTTTCGCAACGTATCAGATGGATTCAAATGAATGGCGTTTCGGCCAGGGATGTGATATGTGGGCTTTTCCTACTAAAACTGGTAGGTTTTTTCCCTGTTGGTAGAACGATTTGAATATTGGTAGGTTTTTACTTTATTTTAAATATCATCACTGTCTTGCTGCAAATTCTTCACCGTCAAGTATTATTCTTGTGTGAAGAAGAGGAGGTTTCCATAGCAAAGACAAAGGACACTAAATCCAGAACTTCTTATTATGTTTTTTCCCCCTTTGGTTTGATGTATGGCAAGGAATCATTGACAGTGTCAGGGGAAGATGAAAAGTTCTCCTGAAGATTCATGGCCCTTCCCTTGATGCCAACGGCGAGTATCGAAGAAGATTTAACGATGAGCTGTACGAGCTTTATCATGGAATGGACAAAGAAGCTTCAGCCCAGAAGGCTTTCCTATCGGGTAGAGAAAAAGCCGAAAAATTCCCAGTTCGGAAAATGTTCTCTCTGATATCAGTCTGATAAACTTTCATTAAGAAACTATGAGTTTAAAAGTTTCATAATTGAAAAAGGGGCTTTCCCCCTAATTCCACATTTTGGCCATGTATTTGAAATTCTGGGTATGCTTGAGTTGAGTATAGTCCCGTAAAGAGGGACTTTTACTGTCACACAGAATAAAAGGTCGCATACAAAATTTTCCTTGTAACTTTGCCGTCAAATCCGGAGGATCAAACTTTTAGACCTACACTGAAATAAAAAGGTTGAAAGTGCACATTGAAAGTAATATATCAAAACCACTTTCAAAGCGATTATGGTAATACTGTAAATATTACAGTATTTACAGTATTTACTGTAAAATTGGCAGTAAAAACATGTGATTTTTGAAAAATATCAATTAATGATATGAGTCCACTTTCCAATTTACAGTAATTCATGTCCATATGATAGTATATTCGAAGAATGATAGGGGTTCACTTTCAAAATTGATATTACCCACTGTTGGACGAAAAATGACAGCGTTTACTGTTAATTTGACGCCCGTTTCTTGTAGATTTTTTTTTTTCAGTGTATAGTCTATTCAGCAAAGTAGCATAAAATGACCCTTATATAACATTTGGGGACGAGGAAATAAATCACATGGAAAATATTGATGCTGTGAAAAAATATTAGTAGGCTGAAGGCCATATTGGTAGTTTTTCAGATGGGTTTTGGTAGAAAAAAAAAATTCCAAAGTGGCAACCCTGGTTCCGGCATCATAGACTGAACTATAGTTAGGGGTCAAATTTTGACAGCTTTTATCGTCTTTATTTAAATAAGCAACCAAATCTCGACAAAATCGATGAAATTTGACACCATTTGACATTCCGAAAACCAGCCTATAAGAAATTTATCTAGGAACTTTTTCGGGAACGCAAATACATATATCGGTGTTCTGAACTGGACTACGCGGTGAATGCGATAGATACTCCTTCAGAACAGAGATTTTACGTTGTTACTGTTAGGCCGGATTTCTCGACTGCCTGTTAACGTCAAAGTTCACTGTCAAGTCACTGTCAGTTTAACAGCCAGTTAATTTGCCCTTTATTTAGCAGGAGGATGAACTGCCCGATAAAATTTAAAGTGAGCGTTAAGTTGACGGCTAGTTGATAAATCCTTAATCTATTTGTTATATATGAACACAATAGATCTTACTGTATGTAGGTGGCAGTATCATCATCATCGCCATCATTTTCCTTAACCCCTATTGAAGCATAGGGCTTCGACCGCCGACCTAAATCGTATTCTGTTTAGTGCCTTTCTCGTGACATTATTCCACATGAATCAGGCATTCCCTGTGGATTCCATCGCAATGCTTGTCTGAAGGTCTTCTGAGATTGTGATAGTGTATGAAGGCTTTATGGTTATGGGTCAAGGTTCTTACCAGGTCTAACATCAAAGAGATTTTCATATCGAAATTTCAAAAAAAAAAAAAAAAAAAAAAAGTGTCAAGTTTGGAAGAGTGTTCGCCAATATGTGGTACCATTTTTTCGTCTCATTGACTTATATTTTCCACTCCGCCGTTACTCATTGTTTTAGCTTTTTATGGAACTATTATTCCTCTGCTTTTCCATGATTGCATATTGTTCCCTGCAGTTTTGTTCAAATTATGCACCATTGGTAAAATTTCACACAAAATTTTCTGCAGATTTGCATCTTTTTGTCTGTTTTTATTGCACATAACTTGTTCAGTGACTTTGTGCATTTTCGCTTTAGAAATTATTCCTAAAAGCATTAAATTTGAAGTGTGTAAATCACGTTTTTCATTTCTTCGTTTCGTTTTATTTTTGTTGCTTGAGGTCCCCTTTTCTAAAAAAAAACCCACCATAAAAACATTGCACCAAAACTGTGTAGTAAAGTGGTTTATGTTCGTGTAAAAAAACCTGCTGTAATTACCCTTTGTATTGCTGGCGGTGACAATTTTGATTTTTTCGTGTTTTTTTTTTGTATTGTTTTTTTTTTTTTTTTTGTGGTTTTGAGACTTGTAACCACAATTGTCTGACCAAGAAATCATTGTGGTTGACTGACTTGCTGTTGTTATTATTTTTTACAATTCTACACTGTATGTAGTAGCACTGCAGTGTGTTCTGGTGTACCCCAAACAAGAAGTGGGTTTATATTACAAGAATTTCAAGTAATGTATGAACTACTACGGTAGTCATGTTAACAAAATAAATACACCGCAATACTATATTAAAAACTAAAGAACTTGAAATATTTTATGAACATGAAGCTAGTAAACTGTCACAGCAAAGTAAAAAAAAACATTGACTTTCTAAAGTGTAATGTACTTACAGAGCAATCGTAGCAACTAACTTCAAATTTCCAAATTTTTTTAGGAAATCATCGCTTGGTTTCTTTCACCTATAGATATATGTAGGTACATCTGTTCATATTTACCTGGAAAGATAAAGAAATAGCAAACATGAGAAAATGCTACAAAAGATTTATAGTTTGAAGTAATCAAAACGATTAATCTTGATTATATTATTTACTCTTGATCAGACCTGTTTTTTTTTTTTTAGATTAAGATCACTTATTATTTTTATAAAAAAAAAAAAAATAATTTACATTTTGAAATGGTATGACGATAAATAGTCTCGAGGTAGTTTAGTTTCTATTCCTGTCACTTGTTTCAGAGTAAGGTGGATTCCTTCACTGGAACTCTTAACGACTTCTACAAAAATCATGGCTCTTGAGTATTGAAAACAATGAATCGATTTAGTCAGCTCTGACATTTCAAGGTCATTCTGATTTAACTCATCGTAAAATTTCTTCAAATAGTTAGCTAATGTAATGTTTAGCTATAAATCACAAGCTTTCGCTGAACTTACCCGCCCCAATTGTAGTGAGTTAAATATTTTCTGCAGCAAACACTTAAAACTTTTTTGGGCACTTTCACAGGCACTCAGGTCAAGTTCAAAGTGGTTTGAATGCAATAGTATTTATGAAACAAAAAGTTTAAAAATAAAAACAATCAAACAGTCCATCATTTTCTAAACTTTTCCAAGAAAACATTCAACACCGGCATACATGCCTAATAAAATTAAAACTCAGCACAGTAGGTAGTACATTTGCCAAGCAATATTTTTCCTCTCCTAAATATATATATAACAGCTAACACTCTTAATATAGATAAGTTACAAGTAAATATATTTTTGGCAGCTGGAATAAATGGATGCGCTAAAATAAAAGTGATTCAAGAGAAATTACCGAAAAATTGACTTAAAATGTTTTTTTTTTTTTAAAACAGATGTATTAATAACTGCAAGAGTGGGCACAGTTTTTAATTGTTTGATTAATCCGTGCCTCCTCGCTCTCAGAAACTAAGAAATGCAACGTCTTTCGCTCGAGAGAGACAAAGGCAGAGCCGGAGATAAAGATAGAGAGAAATAGGGGTAGAGATAGAGAGATAGAGAGATAGAGAAAGAGAGAGAGAGAGATAGAAAGAGAGAGAGATAGAAAGAAATAGGGGTAGAGATAGAGATAGAAGTATAAATAGAGATAGATATAGAAATATAAACAGAGAGAGAGAAATATATATATGTCGAGATAGAGATATAGAAAGAAATAGAGATAGAGAAGGAGAAAGCACAGCCGACATAAATAGAACAGGGTGAAAGAGACATTTTTAAAAGGTTATCAGTTCTTTGGAATATGAAAGCCTCTAACGAGTCTCCCAGTTCAATAACACCGTACGACAAAATTGAAGTTTTTGAAAATCCCACCGGGTTTCTCAACAGTTTCTAAAGCTTTCAAGTGCGCTGAATTCGAATCTGAAGTCAGATTTTTTCGGGTCAATCTAGGATTTCTCTCCAGAGGGTGGTTTGTAAAGAGATCGGTAGTTATAAAAAAAAAAAATTTTTTAATAATTTCAAAATTTTTCTGGGGTCAAGGAACCATAATTTAATTTTGGTTTTTATATATTGCGAAAAATTGGGGTATAGTAAGTCACTTATAAAGAAAAAAAATTTTAAAAAGATTAATTTTTTTTTTACTATAGTCGATTTCTGAATAAACCACCCTTTGGAGAGAAAACCGACGAAGAAACGAAAAACCTGAATTCAGATTCGTACTCAGCACACCCAAAAGCTTTAAAAACCGATAAAAAACGCTCTGCGATTTCTTGCCTGTTGTACTGTGTATGTTTTATAGTTTAGTTCGAGAAAATGACTCAAGTAGGTAAATTAGTTAGGTCTCTGCGAAAAGGTTTAAAATTAACTTTGAAAACGTTCAGAATAGAGACAGGGTAATTTCTGGTTCAAATAAGCTATCGTGTAGTGTTCGCAATTATTATCTTATCTAAACAATGTGAACAATTGTTAAACTCTTCAAAATTTTGAATGTTAGTAATAGTACATAGATAGTTTATATTTACAGATAATAAAATATTAATAATAAAACAAACATCATAAACTAGGTTAATGTTCACAGAAAATAAATTCTTGAGATATACACAACATTTGCTCATCAAGTGTGTAAATATCATAGTGAAATGTTGAACAAAGAAATGTCAATAAAAGTGTTTAGAGATAAATACCAAATCGTCATAGTACCTATTAGCATAATACGAGGAGTAATATAGGGTGGTCTCAACTCGGGGATAGTGAAGGCTTTATACTTACTGGACACTATTAAAAAATCCAAAGGTGACGAACACAACAATCCATACACCAATAATTTGTCTTATGACTCCATTTCATAAGGCTCAAATCGGATCCAAACACTGGGCAGAAACTATTAAGCCATTGAAATTTTAAAAACTAGTTCTCTACATAAGTCTGTGAAGACATCACTACTAACGTTCTCGAATTTGTTATGCACCATATAATTGATATTATGGTAGTCAGGAATAACACAAGTACTTGAAAGTATTTGTCCTTTAATGAAGTGCTAATAATATTCGAATCGCAAACGCCTCTTTACTTACAAAAATACCACATACATACCATTGCACAAACAAGCATTATTATATACAAAGTAAATAGACTTGTTTATGGAAAAATACGCAGAACAATGTTATCTAAAGAATTTACGATAACCGAATGGAAACAGTCAACGAGTTAACTTAAGAATTTTCTAATTAAGAAAGTACTCAGTTAATCTGGTAAAAAGGTGTTAGCTGCGTTTGAAGTTCTGAGTGCTAAATGATTCACTCAACAAAGAAGAGAGAATATTTCATGGGAAGAACCATTGAAAGAGATGCACTACACAGATACTTTCTAAGAGCAATGAAAAAAATAAATAAACTATACCATCGAATTTGATCCATATTTTTTTTCGTACTGTTTTTGAAGGCATTTTAGTTCGTTGCAGTTGCTGATCAGCCACTCTTTAATTCACCCTAGATAGAAAAATTTGTTTTTCCCCAAAATTTACACATAAACTAAGCGATCTAAGTATGAAGTAAATTTTTTATTCGTAATTCGCTTTTTATTGCATTTCGCATAAGTTAATGCAACCTTAGCGAACACACTAAATTTGGGCATTAAAAGTTAAGTACTATTAGCAACTCTAAACTTAAAAAAGGTTATGACTGTGATATAAAGTTTTTATAGTTTCACAAAAAGTTTATTTTATGAATTCAATTGTACATTTGTAAGATACAATGCTACTGTGTATCATGTAAAATGCAAGTGCTTAAGATTTTTTGCCTGGTTAATTAGAGCGCATCGGAGTATGGTGTAGGCTAGCTGATCGTAAACATTGTAGGTTGCTAAGCTAGATCAGATTAAACATTATGAGGAAATTGTTTCAATTAAAATCGTCAATTTCATTTATTTATACTATGAAATACCAAAGTTCAGTGTGCAATGTGCTAGCTTTTTTCTGTTTTCTTATTTTATTTTGCCTTCTTCTCTTATTATTTTATTGTTTTTTTCACATATTTTAATATTTTTTTTTTATTTAATTTTTATATATTTTTTAATTTTTTATTTTTTTGTTTTTTTGTTTTTTTATTTTATTCTTTGAGAATTTTTCTTTTTTTCATTTCTTAATTTTTTCATTTTTCCCCTTTTTCTTTTTCTTTCATTTTTTTCTTTTACAATTTTTTCTTTTTTATTTATATTTTTTTCTTTATTTTTTTTTGCTTTTTCTCTTTGATATATCACTTCCTAATTTTTTCTAAAAATTTTTCAATCAATTTTTTTTCAATACATTTTTTTTAATAAACTTTATTTTTAATACGTTTTTTTTATACATTTTTTTTATAAATATTATTTTATACATTTTTTTTATAAATTTTTTTTTATACATTTTTTATAAATTTATATTTTTTATAAATTAATATTTTTTATAAATTAATATTTTTTATAAATTTATATTTTTTTAATAATTGTGTAATATTTTTTTCTTTTTTTAATCTTTTTTCCTTAGTTTTTTTAAACTTTTTTCTTTAACTTTTTTTCTTTAATTTCTCCTTTATTCGTTTCTCTTTATTTTTTCCTTTTTTTCTTTAATTTTTTTTTAATTTATTTTTTTATTCCTTTTTTTCTTTCATTTTTTTTCTTTATTTTTTGCGTTTTGTCTTTGTTTTTTCTCTTTATTTTTTTACTTTTATCTTTATTTTTTAATTTTTTCTTTAATTTTTTTCTCCTTTTTTTCTTTAACTTTCTGAAGAAGAGAAAAATCATTTTTTATTTCATTTTTTTATTATATTTTTGTTATTTTATGTTTTTTTTATTTTATTTTTTTATTTTTTTTTATTTTTTTTTTTTCATTTAATATTTTTTTTTTTTTCATTTAAGTTTTTTTTACATTTAACTTTTTTTTTATTTTTCATTTTAGTTTATTTATTTATTTTTTTTTTCATTTTAGTTTTTTTATTTTTTTTTTTCATTTTAGTTTTTTTTTATTTTATTTTAATTTTTCCTTTTTTTTTTTCTTTTTTGCTTATATTTTTTGTTAGCGTTTTTCCTTAATTTTTTTTTGCAATTTTTTTTTTTTTAATTTTTTCTAATTTTTTTTTTATTTTTTTTTTTTATTTTTGTTTTATTATTTTTTTTATAATTTTTTTACTTTATTTCTTTAATTTTTTTATTTGATTTTATTTAATTTTTTTTTTAATTGTTCTATTATTTTTTTCCATAATTTTTTTTTATTTTCTGATTAAATTTTTTTTTTTGTTTATTAAATTTTTTACCTTTTTTCTCTTTTTTATTTGTTAAATTTTTTTTTTATTATTTTACATTACTACTTTTTATATTTTTTTAAGTTTTTAGTTTTTGTTAATTTTTTTAAATTTTTTTTATTTCTTAAATTTTTTTTTTAATTTTTTTATTTATTATTACTAATTTTTTATTTTTTGTTCTATATTATTTTGTTTTGTTCTACTTGAATTTGTTTTATTTTATTCTATTTAATTTTACGTTCTCTGAGCTACATACTTACTTCTCAAGATTAGATCAGATTAGATCTCAGCTACAGTTAGCTACAAGACATTCAACACAGAAAGACTTAGCAAGAAACAAGCAAACAATTTCTATTTTCTAAAAAAAAATTTAATATACTTTTTCTCAGCCTATTTAAGTTTTAATTCAGACAAATTTGTTTACCTTAATTACATTAACACCAACACGTAATTAGAGAAAAGTGCTACGCAAATAAAGTAATTAGTTTTCCACAACAGCTTTTCAACGCCACCACACGTCACAAGAACGTCAGTGTATCTAAACAGCAAACGAATTCATCTGGAGTACACAAAAAATGAAATATTCAATAGCTTTGTTAAAAAGAACAAAAAAAAATAGATCGAAGAAAAGCTAAACAACTGCTGGAAGAGTAGTGCAGCGCTGTTTGTCAGCTCAACTGCCAGACAAATACTTTTGCGCCCGTTTCAAGAACGAGCCAATACATGCATAGAAAATATTTCCGAAAAAAAAAAAGAAATGCACTTATAGCAACAACAAAACAATAAACAACAAGCTTTACAACTAAAAATGGGTAGAAAACGTAAAACTTCAAGTAAGAAGTTTGAGAAAATAATGTTGAGCAAGTTTATGGAGTAACAGTAAAACGGAAGAAAAGAATATTGACGATAAAGAAAAATTGTAGAAGGAATGAATTAAGAGAACATAGCTTGTCTCTATCCTAAAACGTTCCATCATGGGAACTTATTCAAAAAATATGATATCGAATTTTATAACAAAATTAGGAATTTTATAACAAAATTAGAAATTTTAAACAAAATTAGGTCAGCGAAAAAAAAAAAAAAATATACATTCAAGAGTTATAAAAATCAAGTTCATTTACCATACTCACTGGAACAAGCTGGTATGCTCATAAAGCTAAAAACCGCTTAAGAGAGTTGCGTCAGTTTTATTAATCATTGAAGAATGTGGCTAAAAATGTGACGTCAACCATTAAGCAATTTAAGTATAAACTTAACCGTTACATTTTAACACTATTACACTTTATGACGAAATATTTTAAATTGTTATAAAAAAGCTGATGGAAGATCGGAAGCAAAACAAATCGCGGAAGATGAGACATACTGATTTATCTCGTTAAAAAACGATACAAATTTAGATGACAAAAAAAAAATTAGTTGAAAGATATAAACGAAATACAAAAGCAAAAAAAGAATACAGCAACAAAATAGAAATACAACAACGAAATAGAAATACAACAAAACAGAAAGACAACAACTAAAAATATAGACAACAACAAAAACTAAAAATACAGCGACAGAAATACTGCAAAATAACCAAACAGCAGTAAAAAAAATACAAAACAAAAGGAGCAAAAAAATATCACATTTAAATAAGTATAACAACAACAAAATAAAGCTAAGCTTAACACCATAAATGGACAAGACAGCAAGACTTAATTATTGTTTAACAAAACAGTGCTAATAAATTCATATTGCTAAGCATCGAGTGTGGAGGCGGTAATAAAGAGCACTAAGATTTCTGACTACTGACTGTCAACAAGAAACCGAAAAGCCAGCGAACAGACAAGCGACAACTTGCGAACTACTCAGAACAGAAGCAAACAAATTGTTACAACAAACATTTCGTCGTTCGCTTGCCAGAAGCATGAATGTGCCAAAATTTAAATTTTAAATTTTAGTCTTTGACATAAGTATGTTTTTGCAGGTTATATTCTCGTTATACTCTTTCCATTGATATAGTTTTCACGTTAATATTCTTCCATTTCCTCGAGATTCGGCTAATTCAACTTTTAAAAATTTCTAAAGAAAATATTTTATAAATTCGTTGTGCCAGAAACATGAATGTTATACGAAAATGTTTAAAACCTGAAATTTTAAATTAAAAAAAAAAAAAAAAATTGCCAGAAACATGAATGTGTAGCAAAATTGTTACGTATACGTCATGGTGTTTGCAACACATTCATGTTTCTGGCAAAACAAAAAATTTTAAAAAATTTCAAAATTTAATTTTTAAACCTTTTTTGTTGCACCAGAAAAATGAGTGTGTAGCGTATTCGTTTTTCTGGCACAATTTTCAGAGATTGAACCACGCATTCATGAAAATGGCATTGCAAATTTCTTGGGGTTCCTTGTACTTTGGAAACCCAGGATTTTCGTGAATTGTAGAGAAACAAGAGAAAATTGGCCCATTCATGCCTCTGGTAAGCGAGCGACGATATGTAAGAAGTCTTCGAAAATGAGTAGGCAGGCTGCAAATTTATCGTAATAAAAGTATATTGTTTCCACCTAGGGAACCCCAAAGCCAGGGAACATTATAAAGAAAGAAGAAGGTACAAGATTATATGAAAATATCCCCTAGATCTGTCATATAAATTATTTTCAGACCAACAAATCCAGGTAAATTGTTAGAACTGTGAAACTGGTTTTAGCGGGTGTATCCCGGAACTCTAGGTGTAGTAGGCCGAGCACACTACCGCTACACCACGGCTCCGCCTAAAACAAAATTTATACCGTAAAACGAATTGTTTAGATGATTTAAATTTTGGTCCTAATTCCCTGTAAAACGGCTATATAAAATTGTCTCAGTGTTTTAAGTGTTGAGTAGGCAGGCTAAAATTTTTCAGAAATTACGGAGTTCCCAAGCCAATTAGTTACGGTATACAGTTTATTGTTTACATTGTTTCATCTACCTTTTCTCGTTCTGACTTTGCACGATATTGAATTCTTGGTAATCCTTGATTGCCCGTACTTCAAATAATACCTGGTGAGTTTCAATTTCGGATATTTAATAATGCTAGGAGATTCCCAGCTAATCATAAAATACCGTTTTTTTAAGAGTTCAATGTTAAGGAACTGAAATTCCTAGGCCTTTGTCCGAAGAACTTCTGTTTCTGATATATGGCCTCCTTGAAATAAATGTATGTATTAATTTTCGGGATTTTGTTGTTACGAAACTGGTATGCCCAGCACTACTACCAGTTAGGTAATATTTGCATTCATAAAAATCAAATGACCATTTTTTATCTTTAACATTAACTCATGTAAGTATATATGTTTGTTCATGACGTACAAGTTTCAGGTGGGTTGTCCTTATTTTTACTGTCAGTCAGAGACACTTACTCAGTATCTGGACTTTTATGGTCAAATACATCCCGTGCAAGAAGTTTCCGGTCTTTCGTACGCAAAGCAACCACTATATACCATCTTTTACCTCGCTACCTCTACAAGAAATCACTCACTCGTTCATGAGTACCAAATGAAATTACTATTTTTGGGCGATATTTCGCGCACATCAGACATGTTGTTGATGGAATCATTGACTCATGAGGCTATGTCGGTGCGGTATGACTAGCAGAGATACACTTATGATCATACAAGCAAATATAGATATTTGTTTGTTTTCGTTTTGTTTGCTAGTTTTCTAGCTCATTTGAAGAATCGAAAAGTGTGGGTTGGGTGAAAAATTGAATTTCGCAGGCGCTAATGAATAATTAGCCGGTAACAGGTTTTTACTTGAACTTATTTGGATTTGTTGAGTATTAGTTGTTTAGTTGTTCAATGCTTTCCCTTGGGTGCTATTTATTTTTAATTTTTTTCTTTGTACCCTTCAATAAATTTGCATTTCGAGTGTAATGCAACGTCATTGTAATTTGTGTAGCCAGCCACCTTCGTTGCTAATTTACATTCGTCAGCAAAATTCAATGTGAAATTGGTTTAGTTTGTAGATTAGTTGAAGGAATTATTCAAAACCTTGAATATATCGACTAAATTTTTGATTAGTTCAATGAAATTTGGAAAGCCACAAAGTGCGTCATTGTGGAGAAAATAGGTAAGTAGTTTCAACGAGGAAATTGTGCTTGGAGCAGTTAAATTCAATTCATTCAGCTCAGCTTGTATATAGGAAACTAAAATCGAGGCAATATTATGGGCAGACACAGTGAAAAGATGAAGTACGGTCGCCTGATTTTGAGAGCCAACCTGTTAAGTTATTTGTCTTCACTTTTTAAATAAAACTGATATAAAATAAAAACAAAACAAAAATGAAATAAAAATAAAATTAAATAAAAATAAAAATAAAAATAAAAATACAAATAAAATAAAATAAAAATAAAATAAAAATGAAATAAAAATAAAATAAAAATAAAAATAAAATAAAAAAATAAAATAAAATAAAAATAAAATAAAAAGAAAAATAAAATAAAAATAAAAATAAAAATAAAATAAAAATAAAATAAAAATAAAATAAAAATAAAATAAAATTAAATAAAATAAAAAATAAAATAAAAACAAAAACAAAATAAAAAAGATAACAATAAAATAAAAAAATGAAATAAAATAGAAAAAAATATATAAAAAAAATTAAATAAAATAAAAGTGAAAATAAAATAAAAGTGAAAATAAAATTAAAATAAAATAAAATAAAAATTAGACAAATATAAAATAAAAATAGAAGAAAAATTAAATAAAAACCAAATAAAATAAAAATAAAAATAAAATAAAAATAAAATAAAATTAAAATAAAATAAAAATAAAATAAAAATAAAATAAAAATAAAATAAAAATAAAATAAAAATAAAATAAAAATAAAAATAAAAATAAAATAAAATAAAATAAAAATAAAATAAAAATAAAATAAAAAAATAAAATAAAAATAAAATAGAGATATAATAAAAATTAAATATAATAAAATAAAATTAAAAATAAAACAAAAAAATAGAATAAAAAAATAAAATTAAACAAAAAAAATTTATTAAAATAAAAAAAAATAAAAAACAAAAAATAAAATAAAATAAATTACATTGAATTTAAATAAAATAAATAAATAAATGAAAAAAAAATAAATAAAATAAACTAACAGAAAATTAAATAAAAGAAAATTAAATAAAATAAAGAGAAATAAAATATAAAAAATATATCATAAAAATAAATAAAAAAAAAAAATAAAAATAAAAAATATTTAAAAATATAGTTAATTGAAAAAAGTTAAAATGCAATGAAAATATGTAGACAAAAAACTGAAAATTAAGTAGAAAAAATAGAACAAACGAAACCAAAAAAAAAATTATAAATTGAATAAAAAAAACAATAAAAGATTTCGTAAAAAAGTCAAATTTTATTCTGCAAGTTTTGTGTTTAATTTCAAACATTGAACAATTTCTAGTTAACACATATAGTCCTCTGACTAAGAAAACATATGCTATTTAGCATCTAGGTCTGATCATTAATTAACAAAACTTCGTCACTACTGGACCTCTCTCAGCGCCAACATTACGACCACTTAATTAAATCTTCACAGTTTATTTTTGTTTTTATTTTCTTTTCATTTAATTTGTTTCTGTCGCTTGTCAGCGAATTTGTCATATCCATTTTAATTTCGGTCTGTTGTGCAATTATTCAATTGTCTCTAATGTTTAAATGTGCAAAATTTATATGGAAACGACAAACAGATTTCATTCTGAGATTTTCTAAACATGAAGACTTCGTCATACTTATTTAGAATTTTATATTTATTTAACACAGTTACCGAGTCAACTGTAAGTGGTTTGAAGCGGTTACAACCGATATTAAATTTTATGAATGATCCTGGAGTGTGTACTATATATATTTCAATTACTATAAAAATTATTCAAGTCTAAGATTTACATCTGTATGTATGTATAAGAAAACTTTGCCGTAGCTAATTCATATTTAGTCGCACTGCCCACATCTTGACGTCTGTGCCAGTCAAACCCACATGAATTTTCATTCATTGCAAAAAAGTCAGAAAATATATGTATAATTTGTCTAACTGTATATGGTGTGGTTATGGCGTTTAAATTACTTCATTCATAGGCAAATGTCACATTTGAAATTCGCATAAAATTAACAACTTAGTGCCTAGCCGTACCAATCCTGCATTCAAATCAATGTAACACTTGCTTAATTGAATGTGATTGTGTCATATGTTTGAGTACATATGTGATGATTCATCAAAACTATCGGAAATGTTTCGTATATAATTTAACTGGAGCGGATATGCTTATTCTTGTAGGATGTGGTTTATTATAGATTTTTTTGTATTTCACTTTATTTTTACTTTATTTTATTTCATTTTTATTTTTATTTTTTTTTTATATTTTATTTTATTAATTTTTTTTTTTTATTTTATTAATTTTTTATTTTATTTTATTTTATTTTTCTTATATTTTTTTATTATATTTTTTTATATTTTTTTTTAATATATTTTTTTAAAATTTTTTTATATTTTTTTTTTTTTTTTTTATTATATTTTTTGATTATTTTTTTTATTATATTTTTTTATTATATTTTTTTATTATACTTTTTTAATATACTTTTCTAATATACTTTTTTATTATATTTTTTTAATATAAATTTTTATATTCTTTTATTATATTGATTTTATTTTTTTATTACATTTTTTGTCTTTTTTTATTTTTTACTTTTTTCATTTTATAATTTTTTTTTTTTTATTTTTTATTTATTTTTTTTTTTTTCATTTGTTATTTTAAATTTTTTTATTTATTTATTTTTTTTTTTTAATTTATTTTTTTTTTTTTTAATTTTTTATTTTTTTTTTAATTTTTTATTTTTTTTTGAAAATGTGTTTTTTCAGAAAAATTTACCTACGCGCTGCAGGAACCAGACAAGCCGACATATGTTTCGATGATACTGGAGTTACATCTCTTCAAGGACTTTTCTTCCCGGCATTGTGAGAATCGAACTCACAACACTGTAGTGACTTGTATGCTAGAAGGTCTAGCACCTTAGGCCACCACCCAGCTTGAAGGAAAACCCTTCTCAGTGTCCATTTATGCATATATTTATTTTTTTATATTTTTAATTTTTTATTTTTTTTTTTTTTTCATTTTTTATTTTTTTTTTATATTTTTCATTTTTTATTTTTTTTTTATATTTTTCATTTTTTATTTTTTTTTTATATTTTTCATTTTTAATTTTTTTTTATATTTTTTTATTGTTTTTTTATTGTTTTTTTAATTTTTTATTTTTTTTTTTAATTTTTTTTTTTTATTTTTTTTTTCATTTTTTTTTTCATTTTTTTTTCATTTTTCATTTCTTAGTGTTAATTTATTTTATTTTTTATTTATTTTTTTTTTTTCATTTTATTTATTTTGTCGGCTTTAGGTCAATGTTAAGTAAAATACATAAGTATGTATGTTTTTATAAAAAGGAGGGGGAGATAAAAACAAACTTATGTATTTTACTTAACATTGACCTAAAGCCGGAAAAATAAATAATTTGTTTGAATCGAAAAGGTCGCTAAATACACTAGTTTTATTTTTTTTCAAATTTTTCCCCCTTTTTTATTTTTTACTTTTTTCATTTTATATATTTTTTTTAATTTTTTTTCATTTCTTATTGCTTTTTTTTCATTTTATTTTATTTTTCTCATTTTTTTTATTTTCATTTTTAATTTATTTTTTTTATTTTTTTTTTTATTTTTTTTTTTTTCATTGTTTTTTAATTTTTTTTTTTAATTTTTTTTTTCATTTTTTTATTTTTTTTTTCATTTTTTTCCATTTTTTTTCTTTTTTTTTTTTCATTTTTTTTTTATTTTCTTTTCTTAGTGTGTTAAAGTTAAGTTTATTTTATTTTATTTTACTTTAATTATTTTATTTTAATTTATTTATTTTATTTTAATTTATTTTATTTTATTTATTTTTTTCTTATTTAATTTATTTTTTTTTTCTTATTTTATTTTTTTTTATTTTTTTTTTGCATACATTTTTTATCATTTTGCTTAATTTTTTACTTTAAATATTTTTTTTTATTATTTTATTTTATTCTTTTTTTTCGTTTATCTTGTTTTATTTTAATTTATCTTATCGAATTAAATATAATAATTTTTTTATTTCTTTAGCTTTTTTTTTTTGTGAGGTACATAGATAATTATACGGACAAAATAGATAAGGGCCAACATAGTGTTTAATCAAAAGATGAACATAGCACCCTTAGCAAAACTCAAGCGCACGGAAATGAGATATGATCACTCATCAATGAAATGAGTAGCAGTAGCTCAATGTAGACTTCAAAGATCCACATACCTACAAGGAACAGACAAAAAAAAATATATAGGTAAATAAAACTGTGTCTCACTTGCCTAAAATTCGAACTCAAAAAGGAAGTGAATAAGGAAATATGAAGCACCGCCACCAAGCTTCCTCTTTTTCTATTCCAAACATCTCACACGCCATACCATTTAGGTACGCGTGCGCACAAATAATAATAAAAAACCAAAAATGTATCTGCTCATGCGCATGTCGATAAAGTACAATACGCAAGTAAATGTGTAAGTAAGCAAGTATGGCATAGTTCCCCGAAAGTATCAAATGTCAGAGCAGCAGCGGTGGTGGCGAACAACAGCCGTTGTCTGGACAAAAAAAAAAAAAAAACAAGTAGGTAAGTATTAAACGGAGATCTGAGATCTCACAACAGATCGACGTCGTTGGTGTCTGAGCAAACGGAAGAAAAAATTTGGAAGAGGTAGATAGGGGTAGGGAGAGTGGGTGTGAGAGAAAGAGAGAGAAGTATGTTAAGATTTTAAAACACCGTGGCAAGTGAGGAAGCGTTAAGGTGTAGGAAGGAAGGAGGAGTATGCACACACCAAATACCAAAAGAGTAGTTAGTGCGTATGAATATACGCTTGAGAAAAAATTCCAATAAAATTACACCACCAACAACACAAACTGTCATCTGTCAGTTTGGATTTTCATGTGAGCGCTAAGTATGAAGTGGGAAAACGAAATTTTTGTGTTTGTTCTTTTTTTCTTCGTTTTTGTTTTATTGCCAAACAGAGTTTGTATGGAATTCTTGAGACTTTGGGAACAATTTTTAAATATGCATAGTTTTAGGGTGGGCTGACAAAATCATAAAAAAACATCCAAAAGCTGTGAATGTGAGTGGTTCAATCGTCTTTCCCTGTTTCAGCCGTTCTTATTTTTCTTTTTTAGTTCCTTATATCTTTTTATTATTACCCATTTTTTATATTGTTCTTCGGTTTTTTAATTTTTTATTTTTTTTTAATTATTTTTTTTTTTTATTTTTTTTTTATAAAATTTTAATTATTTTTTTTTTATTTTTTTTTTATAAAATTTTAATTTTGTTTTAATTTTTATTAAATTTTTATTTTTTATTAAATTCTTTTTTAATGCTTTTTCCTTTTTTTTATTGTTTTTTATTTTTTTAGTTGTGTTAATTTTTTTTTATCTACATATGTATATTAATTATTTTATGTTATTATGTTGTATTTTATCTTAATTATTTTTGTTTGATTTTACTTTAGATCAATTTTCTTTTATTTATTAAATTTTATTTTTATGACTTAACTTTTTGTTATTTTTAATTGTTTAATTTTTTTTCTTTTTTTGTTTTTAATTTTTTAATTCTTTTTCTTTTTTTGTTTTTAATTTTTTAATTTTTTTTTTTTGGTTTTTTAGCTTTTATTTTTTTGTTTGTTTTTTTTTTATTTTTTTTTTATTTTTTTTTTTAGTTTTTTTTTTTAGTTTTTTGTTTATTTTTTTCTATTTTTTTTTTTTATTTTTTTGTTCTAAGATTAGATTAGGATTAAATCGTCAACGCTTAAGAAAAATGATTTTTCCAATTAGTTAGGGAAAAAATCAAATTTTTTCAACCCACCCTAATAGATTCGTGTTGCATATGCCTACATATATCACACATATTTTTTCGAGCTCAGCTGCTGCGGCTCAAGTTAATGAGAAAAGAAGAATTAATATAAATCCAACAAGTCGAGAGGAAAAAATCAAACGAAACCAAAGAAAAAAGTGGAGGTGATCTGAGATCTTTAGAAGTAAACTAGCAGCAAACCAAGAATGGACACATGGAATGTAATTTGTACTCACATACCTACATACGTACTTATATGGCTGCCTGCAATAGGGATGAATGAATACCAAAGAGGCGTCATCACCAGAAGACGACGTCTGCTAACTACAGCATCTGTACAACTCGGTAAGAATAAAAAGACAAAACAAACACAGACCAAGGTACAAATCTACATCCGTGTATAAGTAGTGGTATAGGTAACTCACTGTTTTTGTTGTTGTTAATCTACGTTCGTACATTTTTATTGTGGTGTCTTGAAACACATTTGTGAACGCCACAGATACCCAACAATTCTTGTTCACCTCTCATTGCTATTGCAAATACTTTAGGCTGGTGGCTCAATAGTGCACATGCACCACCGTCTATTGCCTGGTGCGGTAGCGGCTCAGCAAATGTAAGTATTTAACTTGGTTTTTACACCACCAAAAAAAAAGATCTTTCCACCGTGATTATGCACATGCTGCTCTCCTCTCTGCTGCATTCTGCCACTGTGCACAACTGCAGCACCAGCCAGCCACTGTTCATATTGTTATTGTTTTGCTTGGCTACTGTTTGTTGTTGGATTGTGCTGGTTTTTGGTTGAATCTGTGCATTGCTATGTCCATCTAATTGTACGTTTCTGTTTGGTTTTTCCTATACACTTTACAGCTGTCGTTCATATATCAACAAAACAACAACAAATGCAGGTGTGTTTGTACATATCTTTGTTGTTGTTTTGTTGTATTGTAAAGTGGAATTCCATAGAACTATTCAACTGAACACTTTTATGATTGGTAAATAGTAAGTAAGTAATATTTATGAATTGGTAACAAATGAGCAAGTATTTTGAAGTTTCCAATTCAACAAAAATGAGACTTTAATGATGTTTAACAGCTATTTCAATTAGTAATAGATTTTTTATTTAAATATCTTTTACTTATAGTTAGACGTTACGTTAAAGTCGTTATGTGGCTATTCAAATCCAACTCGATTTTTTTCGAAATCAAGTTTTTTTTTGTTTTGTTTTATTTTATTTTTTTTTTAGGGCGGATATATCGACTTGCCGTCAACTGTAACGCTCACTATAAATTTATCGGCCAGTTCATTCTTCTGTTTAAACAAAGGGAAAATGAACTGGCTGTTAAACTGAGAGTGAACTTTGGCGTTAACAGGCAGACATCCGCCCTTATTCTATTTTAGTTTAATGTAATTTATTCTATGTTGTATTATACTATGTTATATTGTTATGTAACGTTACGTTGTTATGTTATGTTATGTTAGGTTATGTAATGTTATGTAATGTTATGTAATTTTATGTTCTTTTAATTGAATTTTATATACTAATAAAATTATGATCAAAGCAATCACATACAAGTTTCTCAAATATGAAAGTATGTAAGTCTTTTTACAAAATTTTCTTCACTTCGTCTCCAAATTTCATTTGTAAAACTATATTTAAAATTAAATAAATTTATTTCACTGCGATACTTGTATCTACAATATGTTATGTTATTTTATTTCATTTTTTTATTTTATTTTTTTTCAATTTTTCTTTTATTTTTTTTTTATTTTTTTTAATTTTTTTAAATTTTTTTTTTATATTTTTTAAATTTTTTTTTTATTTTTTTTTCAATTTTTTTTTTTTTTTTTTTCAATTTTTTTTAATTTTTTTTTATTTTTTTTCAATTTTTTTCAATTTTTTTAAATTTTTTTGTTATGTTATTTTATTTTACTTCCTTATTTAATTTGTTTTTTTTTTATACTTGTTTTTATTTTTTTATTTTTTTCTTCTTTTTTGTTGTATTTTTTTATTCTTTTTTATTTTTTTTATTTTTTTTGATTTTATTTTTTCTTAATTCTTTTTTGTTTTATCTTTCATTTAATTTTTTTATTTTATTTTTTGTTCTTTTTATTTTATTTTTTATTCTTTTTTATTTTATTTTTTTATTCTCTTTCATTTTTTTTTTTTTTTTGTTTTATTTTATTCTTGTTTATTTAATTTTGTATTCTTTTTTAATTTATTTTTTTTTTAATCCTTTTTTTTTATTTTTTTTTTCTTTTTTATTTTATTTTTTTTTAATCCTTTTTTTTATTTTTTTTTTCTTTTTTATTTTATTTTTTTTTAATCCTTTTTTTTATTTTTTTTTTCTTTTTTATTATTTTTTTTTTCTCTTTTTTATTTTTTTCTCTGTTTTATTTTATTTTTTTTTTCATTCTTTTTTATTTCATTTTTTTTTTTACTCTTTTTTATTTTATTTTTTATTCTTTTTTATCTTATTTTTTTTATTTTTTATTCTTTTTTATCTTATTTTTTTTTAATTGTTTATTTTATTTTATTTTTTATTATTTTTTATTTTATTTTTTTTTTTTTTATTTCATTTTTTTTATTTCATTTTTTTCTTTATTTTTTTTCTTTTTTATTTTTTTTTTTTTTTCTTTTTTTTTTCTTTTTTTTTCTTTTTTTTTCTTTTTTTTTCTTTTTTTTATTTTTTTTATTTTATTTTTTTTCTTTTATTTTTTTTTTCTTTTATATTATGTTTAAATTAAAAAAACGAGCAAAATCTAGAAAATCTGAATTTGTGTAGACTAAAACAACTACATACATATGAAAATTGTGCCAAAAATTTTCCTGTACAACAAATTGTTATATTGGTACACTTTATTTGACTACAGAAATGATAAATAAATAATAACTTAAAAGTAAAAAGCAGTTTTATTGCCAAAGCAAAAGGGACAACAAGAGAATAGTCAAAAGAGGCACGAAAATTCAAATTCCAATGAACTTTTGGCCCCAATTTTGCTGAAGCATTTTGCACTGCAATTGATAGCCGAATATCAATACACTGTTCTACACACAAATAAAAGTAGCAAATAATAAAAGAGGAAAACCAAAATTAAAGTTGGGAAAAGAGAAAAAAATTTTTTAACTTCAAATCTGACTTTGCTTGTGTTGGTGGTATCACAACGGGCCTTTCAAAACTGGCCCAAGTGTGCCTCTGCGGCAGCCACTTTTTTTTTTTTTTTTTTGGTTTTATTTTTATTTTTTTTGTGGTTTTTTTTTTTTTTTTTTTTGTTTTTTTTTTGTTTTTATTTCTTTTTTTTTTAATATTTTTTATGTAATTGTTGTTCATTTAAATATTTGTAGCAAAGGACGAAGGACGAAAATCGTCTGGATCTAAAACTAAGATGTATACAAATTGCGGAAGTAGTATTAAGAAATTTAAGTACTAAGTAGGTACATAGCAAGAGTTATTTTCGTAAACATTATGAACTTGTTCCAGCAATTGGTTAATTGAACTGTCATGGGAACTGCCTTGAAAACTAACCAATTAGTTGTTATTACCTTTCTATCTTAAATTTTCTTCCTGCTATTATTCATCCAACGCACAGCCTCACAAATGTCCCACTGTGTATTTGAATTACCCAAAACCAATCAAATTCATTCCCACGTTCATTGAGTTGACAGGTATGTAGGCATGTAGGTTCTGGCGGCCCGGTAAAATCTTGTATTCGAAATCACCTTTAAGGACATTTTCTCATGCACTTTCTCTGCTTGTGACTGACATATTTCGCATTGAGTTTCTTAGAATTTAGCTACAACAAGTACTCACATTTTAAGGTTAGTTAAGTAAAGAGATTTATTCTTTTGTTGATTTCGATTTGTTATGTTGTTGTTTAGTTTTATGAATGCCACAGCAGGTGGCTAGACAACAGAACGTGTTCTCATTTAGAAGGACCAAAACACAAAACAAATCGCTTTCTATTGCTTAAAGCAGAAAACTACAAATTAACCACCCGCAATGTCAAATCAGTAAACAATTTTCATAATTTTCAATTGGAAAAATGATTTGGCATAAAAACTGTAAAAAAAAAAAATTGAGCAATTTTCGCATTAATATTTAATGTGTTTGTGTGCAGAAAATTGTTGGGTGGATGTAAAACTCACGTAATGGCAATTTTCTAATGAAAAATGATTTGTGGTATATTGAAAAGAATATTTACATTAAATGGTTTACAAATCGACGTAGTAGATTTATTTTACGTTTTTAAAAAATCTGTATTATAACATGAATCTTGGTATGGCTAGTCTAGAAAGACTCACCACAGGTTTAGGGAGTAATGGCTTTCGAAAATGATATGGACGTCCAGGAAAACCCAAATTGCTACCTAGATTGTGGTCAGTATCAGTAAAATTATTATTATTATTATAAGGCCTTATTACACCGCGACCATTAGTACGATCTATTGTGTGACCTATCAGCTTATTGCTGTAGTTATGCGGAGGCTCTTTATAAATTTGAGCACCTCCTCAGGTTTTTTATTCCATATTACGAACGGATTGAGAGTGACACCACCTAGGTAGCAAACTCTCTTTCTTGCTAACGCAATGCATTCGCAGAGTATGTGAACCAGCGTTTCATCGTCCAGTTCGCAAAACCGACAAATTGTTGTATCTGACAGATTCAATTTACTCAGGTGACAACGTAGACTACAATGTCCCGTATAATACCCAGTGAGGGTTCTTAGATCCACCCTTGTTAGAGTTATGAGCCTGGCCGATGATCTTTGCGATGGTTCTATAAAGAGTTTGGCCTGCCTCTGTCCTAGCCTAGGCTGCTAAGCCAATGCTGCCTAAACTGTTTGTCTTCCCAGTTGCTTATGGTCTCCTTTACGTGGGTGAGCCCACAGAAGGGTTCCGGACCATAAAATGCTGTTAGAGCACCTTGTTTTGCAAGCTGGTCCGCTTTTTCCTTCATGCCCTGCGTGAGGACACATAAACAAGCTTCGTTGTTATTGTGTACGACTGCAAGGCACGTAGGGCGGCCTGACTGTCCGACATAATGTAAATTCGCTTAGAGGATAGTCCTCTTCGGAGGCATTCTCTGCCACAGATTTCTATTGCATGGATTTCCGCTTGGAAAATAGTGGGGTAGCTGCCCATTGGTATCAGCAAAAACCCTCTATTCAGAGCTACCAAATATAGAGGGGAAATTTTACAAAATTTGTCAAGTCGTTTCAAAGTAACTTTTTTTGACCTTGGCCAGTCGTTTTTTTTTAAATTATTATAAAATAAAAAAAGTGAAATACTTGAATTATATAAAATTAAATTAAAAAAAAAAAAAACATTAAAAATAAATAATTTTGAACAAATTAATTACGATAATTGCAATTTCGATTTTGTTTAAGGATCTTGTTAAACCGCTTTGTATTGAAGGTTTTCATCACTTTTATTGGTCATCGAAAATAGTGTTTGGTGTAATGTTAGAGCACTGCGGTTTAGAAATATCTCTTCTTCTTGGTTCAATGACCAGTAAAGGTGATGAAAAATACCATACCAAGCGGTTTGACAAGATCCTTCAACAAGATCGAAAATGCAATCAACGTAGTTGGTATTGTTTGTAGCATTTTTCAACTTGTTTTCGCCAAAAACTCAAAAGAATAATTTGATAAAAATAAGTAATAAGTAAAATAAAATAAAATTGTAAGAAAATGAACAAAATTTATCAAAATAAAAGAAAATGGTTAAAAAACAAATATAAAAAAATAAAATATGAGAAACACAATAAAATAAATAAAAAAATAATAAAATGAAATAAAATACAAAAATAAAATAGTTAAATAGAACAAAATAAAATAAGTTAAAACAAAATTAAAAATATTAAATAAGTCTAAAAAAAAATTAAAAATAAAATTTAATTAAAAAAAAAAATCAAAATAAAATAAAAAATTTATCGAGTCGGATAAAATTTAATTTAATTTAATTTAAATTTTACTAAAATGGAAAAAAAATCAATATAAATAAAATTAAAACAAATTAAAATAAAATAAAACCAAATAAGACTAATTTATAAAAAATAAAAAGAGTTAAAGAATTACAAAAAATTAAAATAAGTTACAAGTAAAACCTAATTTAAAAAAATTAACTAAAAAAAATTTAATAAAAAAAAAAATTTATAAAAAAAAAAAAACAAAATAAAAAAAAATATAGAAAACATAGAAAAATAAAATAAAATGAAAAAATGTATCGTATGGGATAAAATTAAATACAATTTAATCTAAATTTAACTAAAATAAAAAAATTAATATAAAATAAAATAGAGTAAAATAAATTAAAATAAAATAAAACCAAATAACGCTACTTTATAAAAAAATAACAAAAAAGATAAGTAAATAAAATAAAGAGAATTAAGTTAAAATAAAACAAAATAATATTAATAAATCAAAAACAAAAAAAGATAAGAAAAACTAAAAAAAAATTAAATAAATGTAGAAAATACAGAAAAATAAAATAAAATCGAAAAATTTATCGAATCGGATAAAAGTAAATTTAACTAACATAAAAAAATTATTATAAAATAATATAAAGTAAAATAAATTAAAATAAATAAAATCAAATTAGACTAATTAATAAAAATAAACAAAATTTTAAATAAAAAAAATTTAAATAATAAAAAATTAAAAATAATTAAATTAAAAAATAAAGTAAAATAAATGAATGTATAGTAAAACAAAATTAAAAAAATCGCTCGAATTGAATAAAATTAAATTAAGTTTCAAATAAATAAATTAAAAATAAAACAATGAAAAATAAAGTAAAGTAAAACATAAAAAAAAATAAAAACAATGAAAAAACAAAAGAAAATTCAAATTGAGTAGTCACAAAGTATAGTCCCGAATTGTATTAATTAAGGTTAGGTTAGGTTCAAGTGGCAGCCGCAGAGGCACACTTAGGCCAGTTTTGAAAGGCCCGTTGTGATACCACCAACACAAGGAAAGTCAGTCCCAGTAATTAAACTATAAACCAAAAAAATATAACTATGTATGAAACTCACCTTCAAAATATTTGTTGAATTAAATGTATGAATAATCCGCAAAATATGTGATGTGATGTTCCACCGTAATGTTCACTCTATTTTGTTTTATTTTTTTTTTTTTAATTAATTTCACACTACAGCTGTCTGGGTAAAAACACTTGTCAATTAATACCAATCCACAATTAGTAGGCCACCGGTATACAACTGCAGTCGATGTTGAGTTGAGCACTAATCCTTTCAACACCCAACTAAGCACTGACCTGGGGTCTGTCTTCCAGGCACTCTTTACACTTGAACTGCGGCACACACAAATGATGACTGGGCCGCCGACAGGAATGTGGCGGCGTTTTACGTCCAATCGGCAAATGTCAAATGCGCGAAACTTTTATGTTAGGGAGCACACACGAATATGTGACGAATAATAGAAAACAGTTGTTGTTCAAAAACTATTGTGGGGGGTTTTGGAGGTGCCGAATGCAAAAAAAATAAAAAAACAAAAAAAATCATGCAAACACTGCACGGATAAAGTCGGTTGCTTTTATAGCCGGCGATTGAATTTGCGAAGGCTATACACGTTGTTGTTGTGTTTCTCGTCGTTTGACAGCGCAGTTGCCAAAACACGCCAATATTTATTTAGTTTGCGCTCACTTTCCACTAGAATTATGGCGAAAATTGGAAAATCTATTCAGAAAATGTGGTTGCAGAGCACAATAACAACAACAACAAAATAAAGTAATAAAAGCACATTAGCAACAACAAACAAGCGTCGCGGCGACAGTCATAACGACGGTAACGACGACGACGACGACGACGATGATGAAGACGACAGTGACGGTGACGATGGAGAAGACAACGAACACCACGTACGAAATGTGCGAATTATGAATGCGATTGTGAATTGTTCTCGTTTATGAGTTTACTTCGTTATTGTATTTATTTTGTATGACTTTTTCTTGGTTTTTGCTTTTTAATGTTTTTTTGTTTTTTTTTTTAATTTTTTGTTTTTTGGTTTTTTTTTTATTTTTATTTTTTTCTGTCAAGTACAACGTTTTTTCTCTTTGCCAAAATTTTTCACTGTATTTAAATTGTTGCTTTTCCTTTTTTTTGCAAACGTTTTGACGTTTGTGATGAGTTGATTTTTGTGCTGAATTTTCTGCTAAAATCCACTTTACTCCCTCTTCTTTTCACACAATTGTAGATATTTTACAAACACAAAACATAGTTCTTATTTTTTTGTACGATTTTTCTTTTGAAATTATTGCAAAAATAGCCTAATATCTTTTAATATATTTTTGTTTTTGTAGTATATTATTGGTTTTTTTCACAAAATTTGCTTTCCGTTTTTCCGTATTTCTTGTTCACTGCTTACTTGTTTGATTGCAATTCTTCATTGGTTTAGCTGCTTCGATACCTACATGGAGGAGATTCGTCGTCGTCGGTACATGCGTTCATATACACATGCACTTATACCATACATGTGTAAGTGCATGCACCCAATAAGCACTCGGAAAATATTGTCAAGGTTTCATAAATCGAAAATACATACAAAAAATTTTAATAAAAATTTGTAAAACTTTTTATTTTTTGGTTTGATACCCATAGTGTACTAACACATTTTTGTGGAAATATTCATCGATACCTCCGAAACCGGTCGAGCTATCGAAATTTCAAGATATCTCCCAAACCATTTCAGATATTTCCATTAATCACATCGCATATTATATCACTCATTGACACCTTTCGTTTGACATCCATATTGTACTAAGACATTTTTGGTCACCCCTGGTCCGCATATGGACGATAACCCCAAAACCCGTTGAGATATCGCGAAAAATAATATCTTAAACTTTAAGTTGAGCGTCTAGCAATCCAATGGTTCAATTCCATTCAGTACTTTTAGAGTTTTACGACCACAAACATACAGACAGACATGGTCAACATATTGGGCGATAACTCCAAAACCGGTTGAGATATCGAAAAAAAAGTAATATCTTAAATTTTAAGTTGAGCTTTGAGCAATCCAACGAAAAAAGTTTCATTCAATTCCATTCATTACTTTCAGAGTGATACGGCCACAAACGGACAGACACACACACAAAAATTTTTGAAATGGTTGATTTGGATTCTACTCGCTTAATAATGTTTCCCCCAATCAATTTTTTGTTGATATCTGCCATGTACAGACATCGATATGTTACAATTTTATTATATGTAGAGATTTTAAGTTTGTAAAAGAATTTTCTGAATTTTGGTAATTTTTTTTTAATAAGAAAAAATTACATTCATTCATAAAATATGTACCTCAAAAATTTCGGAGAAAATACTTAAAAATTTTAAGAATTTTAATGAAATTTTAAAGAGAGAATTTTAATCAAAATTTTAAGTTTCTTGACAATTTTCAAAATTGGAACTTGTCGCGCTGTGGCAAAATATCTGGGAAAGAAAATTCAAAAATCCAAAAAAAAAAGCAATGCATACTTAAAATTTTCTAAAAAAAAGGTAACTACTTAAAAATTTGACGAATTTTAATGAAAACTTAAAAAGAATTCGACGAATTTTAAGTTTTTTTTTTACAATTTACACAATTTTTTTTGGAAATTTTCGTGCTGTAGCATAAAAGGTTTGTTTATTGGGCTACTCTAGCTTACGCCAGATTGAGATATTTCACAAAATTGTGTTTAACGAACACTTTTCTTGCTCTAGGTTGCTCTATCTTTTGTTTCATGAGTACGCTCAAAACAAAACTAGAGTAATCCAGATCACAAATTTCTGCTCTAGCTTTTTTTATGGAGTAAGTTAGGGCAGAGAAGCAATTGTCAATCAGGAAAAAATAAATTTTTGAAAACTTCAAAAAAATTAGCTTGCAAGAAAATCAATGTTTTTGTATACGTGAATGTGCATTAATTTTGAAGATTTAAACAAAAAAACCAAATAAAAAGAAACTATCGAGATTCAAGTGTTTCATGGCATTTCTGCTCTGAGTTGCTCTATTTCTATTTTGACAGCTGCCCTGCTCTGCTCTGCTCTGAACTTTTTTTTGGTCAGTAAACAAACCTATTATCTAGTTTGCATTTTTTTTACTCCTACGCCCCAGGGTGTTACAGCCCCACCTAATAGAAAAAGTGGAGTTAATTTTTAGAATTTTTAAAATGTAAGAAATTTGATTTCACAGTAATTCTGTGTTCAAGAAAAAATGAAAAAAAACTTTTTTATTTTATTTCGGCAATGTTCTAGGAGGTCCAATAACACCCCACCATCTCCCCCCCACTAGTTTGCGTTTCGCTGCAGGGTAATGAGTTGCTTACTCAATGGTTGATCTGGATATGATGCCTTTGGCCTCTCATTACCAATCTTCTCCTTCCTTACGGATGGAGGGATGACATGACCCAGAAGATTCCACTGGTTATACCAAATCGCTACCCCGGCAGTCGGTCATTACCGCAAGGCCAAGGACTGTCAATTTCGACACCACTCCCCCAAAACCTTCAGGGAGTTTTTTATCCTCTTTGCTATGTTTGTTGGGTATTTACAACGAAGGTGGATAAATACGATGGATACCGTGGATGCGGTCAATGCTTCGGCGCCAGTCTGCACTTTTTCCTACGTTCATGCACACCAAACACACACGAAAATATACCAACAGGAGAAGAAGCCAGCAACCAACAATGGAAAACAACAATAACAACAAAAGCCAAATGCATACAAGCACAGCACGTATTTGCTTCAAAGACTGTGTTGTTGGCCAAAAAGCATTACACTACTACTACAAATCGTAGCGTAAAGTAATTTCAGTATGTTGTTTTTGTTATATTTTTTTGATTCTTCGTTTGCTGTCTCGGTTGCTCCAGTGCCACTAGCTGTTTGATTTTTAGTGGTGTAGTCGTTGTGGTTGTTGTTGGTTGTATGTGACTTTATTTGCTGCGCCCATTAAAGAAAAACACTACAAAGCATGGAATTGAAAAATTTCTTTCTTTCTGGTTTTCTTTTGCTTCAATATTTATTCGTCTTTTATTTCTACGGACTTTATGGTTTTTTACCTTTTCTTTTCTACCGTCTGCATGAATGAATGAACACAAGTGAAATATCACAGAAAAATCATTCACGATAGCAAAAGCTGCGACGTTGACGGCGACGTCGGTGTTCACAACGGCAAGTAGCGCTGTCGCTGCCCTGCGCCGACTGCGCTAGTTAAGTGGAAATATGAAGCAATTGTAAAGTGTTTTAACAAAAAAAGATGGAATCTTCTTTAAAACAAAAATAAGATGAATGCGTTCAAAAAGTAGAGCAGATAAAGTAGTTAGCACAAACCTGGCAACTAGAAAACCCAATTCTGGACAATGTCTTCTCAGTGCACTTGAGTCCACAGTTTATAAGCACTGAAGTTTTCAAATGTTTTCCACTTTTCAAAATTATTTAAAACACACAATTTAATTCTTTTATGGTTAATTTAATACTCGTTTCTTGGCGTATTCTTTGCACCATTTACCTTTTCATGCGTTTTTTTCTTGTTTCTTTTTCTGCTTCACTCACTTCTTCCACCAGCAACGATTCTCCGTTCGATGTTCGTGCACACACAATTAAAAGGCACTTTTTCTTAATTTTTTCCACTTAGTATATGTTTTAGTATGTATATATAGAGTATTCGTCACTTTTCTTGCTAATTTTACACTAATTTATACACTTTTTCGTTGTCTTTTTGTGTAATATTTGTAATTATGTTTAGCAATTGGTTGATTTTGTAGAGTAATTGGATTCTTGCACTGCTAGAAAGCGTCAATAGGAAATGTAAAGTGCACTGGAACCGAAAAATACGTGCACATCCCACACTATTCTAAAACACACTGCGAAAAATATGAAGACTTCACTGTGCACTTGCAATAAAAATGAATTTTTCTCTGTCTTCTTCTTTTTTTGATGAAATTTATCATTCACACAGGAATTCACAATTGGTGGTAGTCACATTATGGGTATTTTTTTTTAAATAGAGGAATTTGCGAGTTAGTTTATGGACTAGCCGTCAACCTAAGCGCTCACTATAGCGTTCAGCAGAGAATAGGTCCGCCAATACGTCAGTTGCGTGACGTACGTAAATTTAAGAGCAAATTCTATTTTGACGTCTAGTCTACTTTGCTGTCAGTTGTTTCAACGTACTGACGCATGAACCAATTACTACAGATCACGCATTCCGACAACCGTGTATTTGTAATTTAATTTGAGAAAAAAGTTTGTTGTCAAATGACAACGGTTTTGAAAGTTTCAATGACTTTTTTCTTCACACCTTCATTGAGGTTTTTTTTTTTTGAAACTTCTTAATTAATATTTTGTATACATTGAACGTTTTCGTCGCGATTTTGAAAATGCGTTTAAATTTTTCTTAAAATAATATTAAAAAATGAAGTGTTTCGTGTGTGGGTGTAAGGATTCTTATGAAAAGGACATATCGGGAAAATTGGGTGCAGTTCTGAAGCCAAAACATTAGCCAGCACGCCAAAAAATGCAGCGACCACTTTCTTTCTAAAGATTTTGATAATCTTTTAATATTAAACGGTGATCGAACCTGCTATTTAGGGCCACTTGCATAAAAGCTGATTAAGCCTAATCGGTGATTAACTTGACAGCTAACCATACAAAATACGTCAATTAAACTCCGGTTAGTCGTTATCAGCTTTTATGCAAGCGGCCCTTAGTATCCAATGTTGATATACTATCCCCTACAACACGGCTTCTAGAACACAACGTAAAATATTTGTTTGTTTGTTCTCGTTTTTATTTCCTTATAACATTTGAGACATTTAAATTGAAGCAGACATGTTTTTTAAAACCGTGACGTCACAGCTTTTTTAAAATGCGTGATCTTATTAATTGGATCATGGTACTGATGGACTTGTTCTGCTGAACGCTTATACCCTACTAACTAGCAACGGATAAAATCTTGAGAAATTACCGGGTCGCGTTTCCCAAAAATGAGGATAAAAAAGTGGGTAATTTTGTTTAGCAAGGAGCCTTTTCTATTCATGTTGAAGGTGCTAATTAGTGTTGCATATTTTCGAATTATCAACTTATATAAATGTACGCGTTGCACAGTGGCCTGATTTGTATGGAGAGTGAGATAAAATCCAATATCTCAGAAACGTTTGAACCTACCAATACCAAATTTTACACATCGGTTTCCTAATATTAGACTTATCTTTCAGAAAAATTAAGAGCATATCAGCTATAAGCCACGCGTGGATGGACTTTTTTAATTTTTGTAAGCTTAATTAAATATTCAGGTGAAAAAATCCAAATGTGTATTCGTACGGCTCCTACTTGCTAGCGTGATGTAGATTTAGAGTGAAATTTCAAAGGCTTCTGCGTTTATAGGCTGTAGCCAGAATACAAAGATATTAATTTATGGATATTTCTTTTTAATTTGGGTTTATTTATTAGAGAAAGTTCTGTCTTTTGTAATAAGCTGTAATAAGTTTGTAACTTCTTTAGTTAACGCAGAAGTATTATCCAATGGTAACTGCCGCATGTTTGAAATGCATGGGTCCGATTGCAGAAGAATTCGGTTTATCAAATCTTCGTTTGTTAGTTTTCGAGTCATTTTTCTGGTGTGGCATAGCCGAAAGTCTTTAAGATTTTTGTTATTGGCTTCAGCTACCTCTTCCGAGAGTTTCCCTATTCCAAGCATAGAGTGTTTTATCACATCTAAGCCGCCCCAACAAACATTTAGGCTTGAGTTACGATAGTTCTCAAGTAGAGATCTAAGTGTCTTCTCAAACCTCAAGCGTTGTTTCTCAACACAAAAACCACTTGGAAATTATAGAGTTCTCAACAAAAACAGCATTTTTTTAACTATGTATATGAAAAAAAACGCTGTTTCTCAAGTTGGGAAAGGGATTGTTCTTAACTTGTATTCAAATGGAATTCTATAATTGAAGTCAAAGAAATGAATTCGACTCTGAAAGTAGACACCGAAAAATATAAACCATGATTTTCACAATTTAAAACGAAATGAGATAGCAAAATGCTCTAAGGAATTATTGTACTAAAAAAATCGACAAGATTAACAAAAAAATTGAGAAAAAAGTTCAATCATATGATGAAAATTCGCCGAATTTTCGCGATATTTGCATAAATTTTTGACACATAATTTAGGCGGTTTCTATTGCCATATTTAAGAACAAAATTTGTTAAAATTGCAAAAAACGGGAAGGGTAGGAAATTGTACCGGTCTAAAGTAAGTTTTAACGGGTGGATTTTATATACGCATCTTGGGCAGGATATTTTGAGAAAAAGGGAAAAATAGGGGAAAATGTATAGCTAAGCCTTTTAAGAGAACATTTGAAGGAACTCAACTCAGCTCTTATATTCTGACCAAGAGTGATCTTTAGTTGTTAAAAGTTTAAATGTAAATACGAATTCTTGAAAATTTTGTTTATGAAAAAACCGCAACTTAATTATCTTGTATTTTACTCAAAACTTAATTTTTTTCACTAATTTCTTTTGATAAATCATAAAGCATACCTTCTTCTTGCTTTTCTATTCTTATCTTGAATATTTTTTACACAGAAAGTTGAATTATTGCAAAATTAAAATCGCACTTACTTAAACAAACTTTCTAAAAATTTTTTTTACAAAAGTTGACTTTGAATGAGCAGAAGTAACGTTTAACGTGCGAATTGAGCAGAAAAGGTGGTTTTCCATTAAATTCAATATATTTGCTATGGAAACGCATGACAGAAAGTTTTTTTTTGAAGAATCAGCATTTTTGATTTTTGTGTATGGGGCTGGGCCACTGTGCGTTGGTATTTCGATGCATACTTTTCCCCACAGTCATTTTTGGCGCTTTCGTGACAAATAGGAAACCAAGAAATAGTACATTTACATTGCAACAAATTTGGCGAAAAATTGCAAATTTGGCGCTTTTTCCATAGGAATCTCATTTTCCAAATTTGGAATTCCATCACATTTGACCAAATTTGCCGAACAATATAATCCACAGAATTGCCCAGCTAAAACCTTAATAGTTTAATGACCCACAGCTCTAAATAACAATTTCAACTAGTTTTTTTTTTTTAAGAAAATTGGACAATTCTACCATAAAAAGACACAACGTTCCTGACTCTTCTGTTATTATTATTCTACAGGTATTTAAAACATCACGGTAGTGAATTTTCTTTCGTGCCTTTGTGTCCTCGTAAAAGGTTCTTGCAGGGAAGGTGAAGCCAAGGATGAGTTTCGCAGATACCCACTCTCGCAGATACCCAGATAATGGAAAGTGTTTCGTTGTAGTGCGGAAGGACTCCGTGCGGACTCCCCTTTACAATTAAATCCGTAGACGCTCCCATTATCGTTCCTTCAAATGGGCTTTTCGCTCCTTTTGGAAACTGTTCGTATTTTGTTGGCTTGGAGTTGTAAAGCATTGCCTGGCCAGAATGACCGATACATTTTTATCCGCTTTACTAGGTGTCTATTTCCGTTGTTCTTGTTGTAACGAAACATTTCCTGGCCAGACGTAACACCTTTTCATCCAAATTGTCACCAATCTCTTCTAACGGGATTGGAAGAAAACCATAAACTTCATTATGGTTTGACCAAAGTGCGATTGGTGTTAGAAGAGTATGCTCAGGGGAGCAGGTGAATCAATGGTTAGTGTCGTGAGAAAAGCCACATGCCAGGCAGACATTTTGCACTTCGGGGTTCGTTCTGGATAAGTAAGGAATTCACTTGTTACCTTACCCAAATCAGAGTTAAACAAGAGTTGTCTGGACACTCTTGAAAGATGGTTTTCCTACGCACCAACCGGTGGGCTTGCTGTTGCAGGACGGCATTCGTCGGGCGGGAGCTAATAAAGGTGATCACCATCTCTATATGGATGTTGTTGTTGCATGTAAACCCGTGGCAGTTCTGGGTGCGGTGTTCAGAAAGACGTGCATTGAAAAAAAAAATTAAATGAAAATAGTTTTTTTCTATTTTTATTCCATTTTTTTCAACGACATAAATAATCGTCAAATAGTTTTCAAAAATTGATTAATTGTGAACGGAATCAACTATACATGAAACGAAAATTGATTTCAAAATTGAACAATGTAAACAGCCCTTAACGCTAATCAGCTGTTTCAACCAAACTTATGGAAATCTATGAAATCGATTGTACTTGCCATAACCACCAAAACATGGCGCTATCGCGTTTACATTGATTTCCAAAGGGTGGTTGACACAGCTGATTTGCATTAAAGTCTGGAATAGATGTCCGGTAACCCTGCGCAGCAAAAATTTAAACACACTAGTTTGTACTACGGTGAACACATGAATCTCTGTATGTCGCGCAGGGTCTGCACGACGTGTTCAAATCAAATTTCTACGCACCTCGCCAGGCCATATCGAAAAACCCAACAATCACGAACAAGCCAAAAACAAAATTTTTTTTATTCGTGATTTGCATTTATTTTGTATTTATGAATTATAAAATCTAACGGGTCGATTTTTCGAACCTTTTTTCAATCGACCGTGTAAACATCAATTCGATCGATCTTCACCTTGACTTTAAGGGTTGAACACAAGTGGTTCGATAAAAATCGACCAGAAAATATACCCGTGTAAATGAGCCTTTAATTGTAAATTAAGTGTGTTAAACATATTCAATCTTGTTAAAGTGTGTTATAAGTGAGTTTGGAAAATGTGTTTCCAGTGTCACTGCATGGTAAATTTCCATGTACGTGTGTTTAAAAATCGCTCAAGCAGCAGCACAATATTCCAGGCATAATTCCGCGAACAAATACCTCGTCGGATTTATTTAAACTGAAATTTCCCACTGATTGGAAAACAGAACAGCAAATACGTTAATCGAACATTGCTTTCGAGCATTTTAATCGATAGGATTAGAGAACACGATTCTGCAATTTCGATCGGATTCAATTCACTTCATTTTGAGCGTGCGAAGAAGGCAGTCGATTTTTTTGAAGCGGTAAAAGTTTGATTGTGTGAATAAGTTCTTGTGAGCAAGTTGCAGTGGTTTTTCTTATATTTTTTATATAAGTATTTTATCAAGCGTTGTTAATTTTTTATGGTCATCGCACCAATGAAATAACGTCAGATAAGCCATATCTTTTTCAATGTAGGGGTTTCATTTGCTAAAGTGTTTTAAAAAAAGTGCAAGCAAGGTGAAACGTGTTTTTGAGGTTAGGCCAGGAGACGCCATGGCGTCTGGTGGAAATTCGGTTGAACCCATTGAAGAAGAGCCTATAAAGGCTTTTTTTCCTGCTGGTAGACCCAAAAGAAAGAAAAAAACAGAAGAAGTTTTGGAAATTCAGGGAGTTTTAAGAAAAACGGATTCGAGAGTAGTAACGGGGACGGATAACGGGACAGATGTAGCGGTAGATGACTCCCAATGTCGTGCAAACAGTTAGCAACAAGTACACAGGTACAGTTCCTAAGGTCAATGCTAGTAATACAGTTAGGGAGATTGCTTCTTATGCGAATACCACTCAGCGTGAGGTGTTGGTATATCCCATCAATCATAAGGGTAAAGCGTGTGTACTTTTCGACACTTCGTCGGCTGATACTGTACACAACAGACGTATGAGAAACGGTTTATATTTATGGGGAAAAATTAAGGATTTTAATATTGAGGGTATTTCCACCATCAAAGCTGTTGGTTTGACTTTACACAAAGTCTTTTTTGTAAACGCATCTTTTGCAAACAGGGTTGTTAAAGGTGATTTATTAAATTCAATTAATATTAAGACTTTTATACCTAAAAACTTTCTTGAGACGTATGGAGTGCTTAGGGGGATTCCTGTAGAGTACACTGATGAGGATATTAAAAATGGTTTGGTTTCTGAGGTCAAAGTATCCTCTGTTGAAAGGTTTTTGAGTAAGGAGAGCGAGTTTAGGGTTCCGACGTTGTCTGTAAAAATTGGGTTTCAGGGGGATAGCATTCCAAAGGAGGTTATACTAGATTACACTATTTTAAGAGTTCAAAATTTCTTTCCCACCTTGAAGCAATGCTTCAGATGTGGCAGATTAGGGCACACTCAAAGAGGTGTTAGGGCTGATAAACGCTGTCTAAAGTGTGGTAAAAATATTGTTTGCGAAAATATTTGTGATGCGCCTAAGTGCATACTATGCTCAGATCTCTCGCATAGTGCTGTTGATAGAAAAGTCTTTCCAGTATGGGCAAAAGAAGTTCAGATAGGTAAAATTATGACATTGAAAAAGCAAACACGTAGGGAAGTTATTATGTATCTCAACTCCAAATCATCCAATCGTTTTGAAATCCTTAGTGAGGATTGTTTCCCAGACCTTAGTCAAGAGAAAAGTAACACTCAGGATGTTCAAGCTGAAATAAATAAGATGTTGACACCTAGAACTTACTCTAATGTTCTTAGAGCAAATAGACAAATAAAACCGGTTAAGCGGGGTCAGAGCTCTTTCCAGGCAAGAGCACGTGTACCAAGGATGCAACCTCACTCACAAAATTATGGTGTGGCCTTCAGCCAACAAAATGTACATCTAGTTTCAGAATTAGAAAAAATTACAACGGAAATGACAAAGTTTGCTCGTGACGCTTTTCGGAAGGTCGACTTTCCGACAGGGGTTATTGCCTTTGCACATTTTCATGACAGACAAACTTTTTCAAGACTAGAAAATAAAGAAGATGAGGGGAAGTAGTTGGGGACCAGTCCTCTAATCATGATGAGAGCTTTACAATATAATCGTCAGTCGCTCAAAAAAAATATAAATAGTATTGATTATTTTTTAAATAATAAAGATTATGATATCTTATGCCTCAGTGAAGTTTATTCACATGATGAGGCATTTAACAGGAAGAATATATCTAATTATAATTTAATTGAGATTAAGGGCAATAAGCTAGCTGAATTTTTTCCTGTCATTCCAGACAGACCATGGTATCACAAAGCATCACTTAATGCACAAGATATCAAAACTATAAATAGACTTTTAACTGGCCATACTTATGATAAGGAGTACCTGAATAGAATTACGATTTTTAATAGTAATATGTGTGGAATTTGTCATGCTGTTGAAAATTACGCACATATGATCTTTGCTTGCAAAAAATATGAAAACATCAGACTGAAATATGATGTGGTGAATGATCAGAATAATTTTAAAGATATTTTTCTTAAAGATGACACTGCAGCTCTCAAAGAGCTATGTAGTTTCATTAAAGAGGCTCATATTGATATTTAATAATTACTCACATACATCTTATGTATGTATGTATATACTTTGAGCCTTCTATGAAGGATCGACTGAACTATTCGCTTTATACCTAATACATTTTTTTTTTGTTTTGTTTTTGTCTTTTTATCGCTCATTGTACAAAATGGAAAGGACATTTTATGCCATTCGGTTTTTTATGTATATTGACTGCATTAACATACAATAATCGTACATCATACCAATAATTCGGGTCTCGATTAACTTTGGCCATCAACTAATAAGCGGCAAGCATCTATTAGGTTGTCATAAGGAGGCATAATATACTTCAATCAAATTGATCAAGGAATTGGTGTCCAGTATCATCTACATATATGAATGCAGTTTTATGGCCTTGTATCCTGTCTTATGTTTTGAAGCACTGTTGTTGTTGTTGTAGCGAGGTGTAGCCCTGCCTAAATTTCAGACAGGGTCACCCCGAGTGTATTGCTCTTGGCCGGGTCGATATAAGAAAACGGCCCGGGTCGTTTCGGCACGATGGGTACAGCACAAGTTCTGGTACCGTTCTCGTAGAACCGGC
This sequence comes from Campiglossa producta, assembly GCA_964058755.1. Classification (NCBI taxonomy): domain Eukaryota; kingdom Metazoa; phylum Arthropoda; class Insecta; order Diptera; family Tephritidae; genus Campiglossa; species Campiglossa producta. Next base: position 25,649,804 of record CAXKVI010000003.1, read on the forward strand.
AATACAAGAAACTAGCCGTGCACCAACTGGGAGGCGACCTACTTTTACACCCTAAAGCACTCTTGTCTACATATACCCAGTTTGGGAGATCGTTTAATTAAAAGCATTTCCATATGCTTATACAAGCTGTCAATAACGTAAATTTTAAAGAAGTAAAATACACATGACAAGTGTACCAGACTTAATCTGGTCATATCGGCCATAACTGTCAAAACTCAAAAAAAAAAAAGTTCTGATTCCGACATACATATATCGGATTTCAAAATAGCCTGAATTTTGCGGGGAAAAAACATACCATTATTGTAAAAAAGTTCGAGGCAGCCCTATGTTTTTCTTACTTCAAACTATTCCCACATTCGTTGCAAATGAATTTCGTCTATTGTGAATTACACGCAATGTTCGCAGAACACATGGCCATGCTGATCAAAACAAACGAAAGAATTGAACAAGTGCAAATTACCATCAAAATTAAGTTTTTTATCAACAAATTCTAGGAAATGGGTGTACGAGGGCTCACCGGCTTCATAGCCCGACATGCAGAACTTTATTTGCTGCCATACGAGCTACACGACTGCAATCTTGTCATTGATGGCGATAGTTTGTCATGCAATCTGTACAACGATGTCTCGGGCATCACTTCAACATTCGGTGGCGACTATGATGTCTTCTATCGGGCTGTAGTGAATTTCTTTCAAGTGCTTGCCGAATGCAACATTGAACCTTACGTACTCATGGATGGCGGCTATGAAAGTCGTAAACTACATACAGCAGGCAAAAGGCTGCGAGGTAAAATCTCAGTCATAAAACGTGTCAATCCCTGCGATACACGGACGGTATTCCCGCTCCTCATGAAGGAGGTATTTGTGGATGCGGTTCGCGATTCTGGTGTGGCAGTGATGCGTTGCGCATTCGAGGCAGACGATGAATTGTCGACGCTTAGCCGCAAGTTGGGATGTCCAGTGCTGACGTATGATTCAGATTTTTATATATACAATGTACAATATATACCACTGATCACCTTAACCATTAAAGCGCATACCAAGCGCCTGGTGGAGTTGGATGAAACGAGCGATGACCATTTGACTGGACGCGGTTTACGCAAAAACGAAGCTAAGCACATGGAAAAGAAGACAAAATCGAATCGCATTGTTAGCGATATCAAAGTGAATAATGCGGAGAAGAATGCGCCCAAGAAAGGAAAGACCTATAAGTTTTTGGATTGTTGTATATATCGTATAGAGCATTTGACGGAGCAACGTTCGCTGTCTAAAGAGAAATTGCCACTTTTTGCAGCGCTGTTGGGCAATGATTATATAGCACGTTCACGTTTTCGCAATTTATTTGCTGTTGGTATGGGTAAAGTGGGACGCAGTCGTAAGGTGCAGCGGCAACAAAAGCGTATACAAGTAATATTGCGCTGGTTGAGGGAACAGACTGTACAGTCGGCGATGAAGCAGATTTTGAGTCGTTTGCGGAAGGTGAGTGTAGTATTAAAATGAATATATCTAAGGGCTACCACACTATGTTTTTGTTGTTGCTTTTAAAGACAAACACGATTCAGAAAGATTTTGAAAGTTATGCTGCTCGTCCCTCCGAAGAGCATTCCCCGTGGCCATAACTTTCACTCGAAAGTCATCGCCGAGGCAACATACGTGAGCAGGTACGACATTTTAGTCCTGGATACCCCAAAAAAGATCCTAGGTAGGAAGACCACAAAAGGTCCTACTACAGTATCCAGAATGAAGTTGGGCCAGAGTGACTCTTGTTTCCCTCGCGAGTTCGGGTTCCTCTGAAACTGGACGACATACGCCGGACGCAAGCTGACAATGCAGTTTACCGACACCTACATACTTATCCAGACTCAACCCTGACTTGATGAAGCAATACCCGGGAAACAGCTCGCCCCCGTTGAACCTATTCATCTACTCACCTACTCGGCTGAGCCGACCCATCTAACACCTATCCCAATCTGACTCCCTTAGAACAGATTGATGACAATTTATGTTAAAGACGGTATACGACTGGGCAGGGCTACATATCCTTACCACAACAACAACAGCACCCAAGGTCTTTGCAAATTATTGTCGACGATAAAATCCTACCAAACCAAACGGAGAACAGCCATGCGTCCATTGCCATTACTCCTAAAGAGGTTGAGGAGGTCATTCGAAGGGCCAACACCTCCAATCAAATAGAAAATCGGGTGGCGCCAGAAAACTCCGGCGATGGCCAACTTTGTCATTCCTACTCAAGCAGGAAAGACGAAATTTTGGGACAGTCACTCACGTCTTCTAAGAACTGATTTGGAGGACACTTCTATTCCCACTATCTCAAAATGAAATATCGAATCCCCGAAGGAGACTTTCCGGCAGGATATTGCCAACCTAAGTAGCGGAGATTTACTGTTCTTATCATGATTAGAATGAATCTCTCTAGACCTGGAGAATATCGAGCCTAAATGGACACGATCGAGGGCAAAGTACTGACATCTCCCGAAGAGTTTCTTCTCGGAGTGCAGTCGGGTGGGCGACTGACTTCTTTGAGTGCTGCAAGTCGCTGGAGGTGGACGGAATCTATCCGATATTCTTGCAGCAGGGACAGAAACCCAGGTCTGTTTAGTATTATATTTATTTATAGGTCTGTACAGTCTTAGGCACTAGCCTCTGAACGGGCCTTTGACATCAAAGAGAAGGAGTTCAACCCATTATAAGGTGAGTCGATACCTTGCTCCCCGCAAGGACATCCGAAACCAATATTGGAGACGGTACGGTGTAAGAGTAGGTCGCTTCCCCGTTGGTGCACCCTGGAAACGCTAAATGACCTACATGGCTTACACGGCTAGTTTCTTGTTTTGCCGGTTCTACGAGAACGGTGCCAAGAGCAATACACTCGGGGTGACCGTGTCTGACATTTAGGCAGAGCTATACCTCGTTAGAACAACAACGACAACGGTACGTTTAAACAAAGCTCTTCCAAATGGTTTCCACAAGGTTGAGTTTTGGCATCGCTTCTGTAGAGTTATGTAAATTGTAGACGAACATTGCAAGAGGAAAGGTTGAGAGCACTCTAATCGATGTTATTCAGGGAGCACTAATTCCACACAAAATATTCAGGTCCCGATCTGCCAACTTCCAAGAGACGACATCACTGAGGAAAAAATCCTTGAGAAGCGGCCCAAATCTTAACTGAGAAATAAGGCCACCTAGGGGTGTAAGAGTAGGTTGCCTTACCGTTGGTGCACCCTGGGTAACGCTAAATGACCTACATGGCCTAAACGGTTAGTTTCAACGTATTGCCGGTTCTACGAGAACTGTACCAGTACTTGAGCTGTACCCATCGTGCCGAAACGACCCGGACCTTTTTTATATCGACCCGGCCAAGAGCAATACACGCGGGGTGACTCTGTCTGACATTTGGGCGGAGCTACATCTCGTTACAACAACAAGGTCACCTGGGACGCCTCCAGAATTTTAAAGCTTGAGAAAAGCAGGGTGCTTCTGCGTATGGTTTAAAAACTCCAGAAGCGATGGGAACGGGAAAATTCGGGCTCGCACTAACTCGTCTATACCGCTAGAGGAGTACCTATACCCGCTGAGTTCTAGTCCTCTATCATTTTCGGCAGTTGTTGGGAACTCATTTGGGGACAAGATTGTAGTCTACTTGGTGACATGTTCTTGCATGGTTCGAAACTAGACTAGTAAGACTAGATGTATCAATGAGTATTACTTCACGTAAGCCGCTCTTTGACTAATTTTACTCCTTTCTCTCTCCACAGCCGCAACGCAACTCACTGAAAAATCAAATGTACGCCGCAATACATGGCTATTCCACTGAGAAATGTTATTCATATGACCATTTTGTAAGCAAATATGAAAATGCATTTAAACGGTATCCACCTAAAAAGATAGAAGATGTTGAGGTGGATGATGGAGGGGAGACTGAGGACGAGGAGGACTATATCCTCGAAGAAGATGATGAAGAGCTTGAAGCAGAAAATGAAGAAGATATCGAAGGCGAAGACAGCGGGGAAGCGACTGCGAGCGAAGAAGGAGGTTCAGTGGAGGACGAAGAAGTCGACGACGTAGAAGAGTCGAATGAAGAAAATATTGCGAACGACGCTGAAATTGCGAAAGGCTACGATGAGTTTGCGGCTGATGTTAGCATAGGTGACGAAGATGAAGATGAGACCGACGACGAGAACGACGATAATGGTAGAGCCAAAACATCACGCTTCCATAGTTGGTTTCTTGAAAAACTCTATAATGTGCAGTTGCCACGTTATTTTGTGAATCTGGTCTATCTGCGTAAATACATCAATAGCCCACAAATTGAACACTTTCCGTATGCTGATTGTAATGAAATTGCCTTACCAATATTAATTTACGCATTTACCTTATTGCATAAGGGTATACAAAGTGAAGAAAAGAGGGAAGAAGGGCGAAGCTTGCAAGAGGGATCACAGAACGAAAACGATGGTTTATTTTCAGGCGAAGACTCTCCAAAGGAGAAACAATTAGCCCAAGAGGATCTTTTCAGAATAAATGGAACTGAGAGTAGGATCGAGTCGGCATCCGAAAAACAAGTCTCAGCGCTGCCTACTACGATAGTGCAGCCTTCCACGACTGCGGACTCAGCACAACTTTCTCCAGGCGACGAGTCTAAATACAATAACATTGCTGAGTTAATTCCTGGCGAAAACTTCGAGCTTTCCGCCACAGACGGATCTGTTGACCGGATAGAATCGGACTCATATAAGGAAAAGGGCTGTCCACAACCAGAAACCCCGACTCAAGCGGAGTTCTCCACTACAGTCGAGTCTCAGTACCAAAGCAAATTAGAATCAAGTCTAGCGAAAGGCTTCGAACGACCACAAGACCTCTCAGCAGAGCCTGATCAGTTACTTTATACAGAGTTCACTTATATGGCACGTAGACCCCGAGTAACGAATATCTACTACACACGTTATGGTACGGATGATACAGTAAAAGAGAACTACAACCCCACGCAACCGGATCCTGCACAATTCGAGTATGTCTTTAGACATAAGCTGCCATATCTCAATGCCGACAAGTTATTCAAGGAAGTACAGCGCCTACCGCAAGATCTAAGAATGTATTTCCTCGCGCTCGTTTATTGGTTGCATAAATCCCAAAACTGCGATACAATCCACCTCCATGCGCTACTCATCTCCGTGGTGGTGCTGCGCACAATCGATTCAAAGATACCCGTAGAACGTAATGAACGTGCATTTCAAAAACGTTTTGGAAAAATTTTGAAAAAGGAGCGAACGGTACGTGATACAGAAGCGCTGCAAGGCAAGACGCGTGCAATGAGAGCAGAGTTACACGCGCAACCCGTGCCCGAACGCATGGCTTGTGTGCCGAAGTCCGATTGTTATCTCGTTATGGAGTCATTGCTCAAGTATTTTCATATGCAAGAAATTTTCAAAAAGAAATTCGATGATTTTTCCACAATTGTGTTGCATGCTTTTGCTGAATTCCAATCGATTGTCTATCAGTTGTATGGACTTAATGGCCTGCTTGATATGCCTTACGTGTCGCCAAAGATGGGTGAACTCTATTGTGGCGTATTTATCTATAACATGTATGATCTGTTAAAACTACGCCCTGATGTTAAATATTATGTACGTAATTATATCTTTCGAGATTCACAAATGATGTACGATTTCTATGTTTATCTGTGGGATTGGTGTGATGAGTTCATACCTCATTGGAAGCGTCCAACGACGACAGTTGCATTGCAGGTATTGAATAAAAAGACGTTAAAAAAGAAACGTCAAGCTGAGCGTAAGAAGGCAGCAGCAGTTAGCAATGTAGATCCCAACTCCGAGTTGGTGGATCGCAGTGAAGGCGAAGAGAGCGCAGCTGTGGAAGATCAACAATTCTTCGATTTAAATAATAAATTTTGTGAGTTTCTTACAGTGAGATAATTAGAGAAATAAAAGTTATTTAAAAAAAAAACGAAGAGGATTTAAATTTCTTGGCGATTTTTTTCGATTTTTTTGCCCACCCTAATATATATATATATACATATATAGGTTATATAGATAGCTGATTACTCTTGATCCTTATTTATTTTTTAATGTATGTATGAATATTTACAAAAGTACCTACTTAATCACAGAAATTCTTTCCATATACAAGTTTTATTTTATTACATTTAAAGTGTCACAGATTCGATGTAATTCTCAAATGAACGAGCTATTTGAGAATGATCCGGTCCTAGTTGTGTATCAGCCATTATAGCTAAACGATAACGATCGCCAAATCGGTGAATGTTTAAGGATAAACCTGAAATGAAAATAACTTAGTAATTTAGAACACCATTCTGACGGCTGAGTGAAAAATGGTGCCAAGATGACCCCAAAATGATCACAAAATTACCCCAAAATGATCACAAAATGACACCAAATTATCTCAAAATGACCCGAAAATGATCCCAAAATATAAATACAATACGGTAAAATGGCAGCCCTGGCTGAGAGCCCTACTTGAAAATATTTTAGTTGGTAAGTCGTCGAAAATACCTTTCATTTGATACCCATATTGTCATATCTTGCTTGATACTTAAATAAAAATGAGATAGATGGCAAACCTGTAAAGCGCCCCAAGTGGCAACACTCAACTGAGAAGTCTTAGAATTATACTATCCCTTAACCGAATTTCATTGAAATCGTTCAAACGGTGCTCGAGATAGTACCGGATATAAAATATAACGCAGTTAGATGGGAACCCTAGGTGGCAACCCTACTTGAAAATATTTTTGTTGGTATGTCGGCGGAAATACTTTTTATGTGATACTCATATTGCCATATTTTGCCCAATATTTAAAAAAAAACAACGAGATATGTGGCAACCCTGTAAACCGCCCAAATGGCAATACCTATGTACATAGATATCAAATCAAGTTTTCTATTTGCCAAATTTTATTCAAATCGGTCAAGCGGTTCCCGAGAATACATAAAATGCCGTTACGTGGCAACTCTGCATGGCAACCCTGTTTGAAAATTTCATATCAGGGCCACGGCTGAAAATACCTTTCATTTGATACCCATATTGCCATATCTTGCGCAATATTTAAAAAAAATCGACATAGGTGGCAACCCTGTAATCCGCCCCAAGTGGCAGCACCCATGTTTTTAATCTAAGCATGAACCAAGCTATCTATATGCCAAACTTTATCCAAATCGGTAAAGCGGTTCTCGAGATAGTAACGAATATACAAAGAACACGCTATCTAAATCTAAATTCAATTACCTAATTTCATTAAAAAAAATACTGAAATGTTGGGATCTTCCACTCAGTCATCGATATACCCTAAATCCAACTATCAAAGAGAGAGTTGCCAAATTATCTATAGTTTTCAAAACACCGTCTATTCTCTTCGATATATTGACTGTCTTCAATATATCGATAGTGCCATCGATAGTTCGCAAAACTTTTTTCAAATTCAAAATCTTACATGTTTTCGATTGTGGCGGTCTAAATAGCAGCACATCCTCGACAGTATGACCCCAGAGCGTTTGAAAATCAGACGTTGCGCCATGTATTTCCGTTATGGTAACGGGAAAGTTGTGCGAAAAGAAATTCAGACAAACTTTGGTGAGTACGCGCGGCACCAAAGCGGTCAGTAAATCAAAACGCGTCTGGCCCATTGAAGCCAAATAAATCATAATCTGCTTGCGCCGTATATTCTCAACATTCGTATGCATTTGACGCGCATGCTGAAGACCAGGCGCCTGCAGCGGTAATTGTAAAAATACGACTCCGCCAATATATTCCGATTTATTACCCGTATTCTCGGTAAAATAGCCTTTGGCGATCGTACGAATTGTAGTATTGAGCACTTTCGGCACTTGCGCCAAGCGACTATGCATCGCAAAGTAATCACGTAAAGCGCCCGCTAAACACGAAAGTATAAAATCCGACTCACTCAAATCGGCGCCAAATTTGTAACGTCGCCGTAACTCGGCGGCATTTAACGATTTGGAAAACGAAACAATTTTGCGACCCGAATACGACTTCATTTGCAAAATATTCGCCTCCTTCGAAGGATTTACGAAGAGCTCTTCGTATATGTTGACTGGGGCTTTAAAGATCTCGTAGCAAATTTTAAAAAATTCAATTTGTGCATACAACAACATTGGCAAATATATCGATATACGTCCGATATGCGTATGCGTTAGATGCGTTTGACCTCTGAAGATGAGTTCGCGTAGCGCCATTAGCTCACAGTAGATGCGATATGGTAACAATATGGTATTATTAATATTTACGCGCCACAAAAATTTCATCCATGTCTTGGCTATGCTGGCCGGATGCCAAGATGTACAAATTGCTAACCAGGCGATAGGCCATGAAAGATTACGTCGATCGATTTCTTTCATCAGTAATGTGGAGAATACGCGCAAACGTCCACACTTGTCTTTTTGCACTTTGTTACGTCGCCTCAGCTTTTGACGTAATTTCATCGTACGCCAATAGTCGATGCACACATTTACCGCTATGATGAGTAGAACGGATAGGAGCTGAGTTACATTACTTATATGTACGGGTCGATAGCCATCCGGTGTTTCCAAAGATTCAAACTCATAGATGAATGCATTCCAACTGTTTAATATCTGTGCGCTAATGTGATTCAAAAGTCGTCGTATGTAGATGGGTTCACGCACGAAGTTCGAGAGATTTTGTGATTTTAGCGATCGACCCATGTGATCCATATCGATTATCGGTTTACGTCCATTATCGTGCAACATTAATAGTTCGCTTATGTGTAGATCTTCCTCTTCGGCTATGATAAGGTGATGCACCTTGACAAGCACATAGTAGTGATCATCCTGCGGATAGATTGGGGATTGGTTAAGAGTAATATGATAAAGAGCGCCTATCAGAAATTCCATCGGAGCGGGAAAAGCGATAGATATCATAAAATTAATCGGTATTCGGTGGGGAAACTCGGTAAATTAATTCGATAAATCTCATGATTCTTTCTCGATCTATCAGCACTTCAGTCTAAAAGGGAACTCGATATAAATCTCGACATTTACCGAAACTCGATAGGGAAATTTTATAGAAATGTCAGAATTTATCGAAATAATCTACCGATTTGAATAAATTTCGTGATTTATATCGGTATAATATTTCGATAAATCTCGTAATTGATATCGGGGTCTATCAGCAATTTGGTTGGAAAAGGAAACTCGATAGAAATTTATCGAAACTCAGTAGGAAAACCTGATAGAAATTTCAGAATTTATCGATATATACTACCGATTTCGATAAATTCCGTGATTTATATCGGTAGGGAAACATGATAGAAATTTTGATAATTTGATTTCGTGATTTATATCAGTAAAACATTTCGACAAATCTCGTGATTTATATCGGTAGGTATATCATTTCGATAAGTCTCATGATTATAGGGAAACTTGATAGAAATTTCAGAGTTTCGATAAATTTCGTGATTTATATCGGTATAACATTTCGATAGATCTCGTGATTTATATCAGGGTCTATCAGCAATTTTGTCGGTATAGGAAACTCTATAGAAATGTATCGTAACTAGGTAGGGAAATTTCACAATTTATCGAAATAATCTACCAATTTCGATAAATTTCCTGATTTATATCGGTAAGTATATCATTTCGATAAATCTCGTGATTAATATCGGAGTCTAGGAGCAATTTTGTCGAAAGAGGAAACTCGATAGAAATCATGAAATTTATCGAAATTCGGCAGGGAAATTCGATAGTAATTCTATATATCGGTAGATAATTTCGATAAAGATCGTGATTCCTATCGGTAGATAGTTCCAATAAATTTCGTGATTTCTTACGAGTTTCCAAGAGCTAGTATACCTACCAAAGCTGGTCTGGTTGCCGGATCTTCGGTTGTAGCCTCTGTTTGTGTATTTGTAGTAATTGGTGTTGTGGGAATAATAATCACTTGCCATTGTGGTAAGTCGGATGGTATATATTTGGTAGCCAATTCACTGACAAAATCTTGGATATTGCTGTCGTTCACCGGACGTCCACGATAGCTGCGTGCGCTGAGCACAACTTGATTGTTTATATTAAAGGAACTGGAAAGATAAAGTGGTGAAGAAAGATCACAGTTTGAAAAAGGGTGTTTAAGGAAAATGTCTGTTTAAATTCACCCTAGAAGCGTTTAGGAGGCCTACAATACACCTGATAGCGTATGCCTGCCCGAAGAGCCGACTAAAATCGACTAAACGAAGGCTCGACGATGTCAAAGAAATCGACTCCGATCCGTAGTAGCTGCAATTGGAAACTAGAAGGGATGTCTAGCTATCCTTCATCTGTTTTTTCCTGTCTTACTCGAGATATTCCCCCAATATTCCGGGTTCTCATCCCAGTAAAAGCAAAATAAAAAATTCTTTGGAAAACTTTTTTCCATCTCTCCGAGTGTATTTCCGCAATGGAAGGCTTCTCAGCAAAAATTCAACAGATGCCCATCGCAGTAGGCAAGAACCTGTAGCACCCGCCATTTTGTAGAAATAAAATCAAAGCAGCACACCACAAATTAGAAGAGAAGCTCCCCGCAAAAATCTCTTTAGATGTTGTTGACGATAACCCGTAGGAATATCGCTTCATCATTTCATCATTTTAAGGAATGCGGTTTCGAGTTCGACACCTCCCCCGCAATTTGGCGATAAGGCGAATTGTTCCATCCACAGGACATCATTATTGTTTCTGAGGAAGTTCACCCGACCTTGAAACCCTCCCTTATCCGCTGGATCTTTTGGCAGAATTATAAGTCAGATCTCAAGCTCCCCACACGACTTACACCCTTACCTTCTCTTCCCTAAAAAGTCGTCTCTTCTCCACGCAAGAGCGACATTCCATATGAAATATGCTCCCACTGTTTGATCATAGCTCGAAGATTGCTCTTAGATAGCAGGTGAGAGAGTCAAGTGGAACAGTCGTTTTTATTAACCCAACAAGTGACCCCTTCTAAAACTTGAAACCCTCCTCAGTACTCACCTATTATCTTTAACCCATGCATAATGACCCCAACACGTGACCAATTTTTGTCGCAATTTTGGAAAACGCAAATATCCAGCCTTGTCGCGTGCATCGGTCAAATGATCCGCATAATAACGTTTTATTTGTTCAAAGTCACAGTGACCTTTAATTTGTAGAAGAAAGTGAAATATTCCTGCATTGCGTGGTGTATCGATAAGAGTACGAATTTTTTTCGATTTGGAGATGGTGAGTGTGGGATATTTGATGCTAAGAATATAATTAACCAACTCATCACTGTAGTGGACACCTGTAAATATTAAGGAATATGTTGAGATGCGATAAATATTACAAATGCAAAAAATAAATATGACGGTGTGATAAAAGAGAGTTGTAATCAAATTACACTATTTATGATAGGAGTGATTTATGAGTCATATATGATTCACTTTTGTGGAATCTTGGATTTCGATAAGAGCACTCGAATTAATCAAAATAGGGGTCTTCTCTCTAAATTTCCTTCATAAAAACACAAGAAATTAACACACTAAAAATTTGGAATTTTTTTCATGCAACAACAAAATCGGAAGTCGGCAAATCAAGCCATCTGACGATTCGACATAGAATGACCTAAATTGTGTTTCGAGTTTCTTAGTATCACGATCATGATTTTGAAGCCAAATTTTGGTTTCCTGTTGATAACTTTAAATCCGTTCACCTTTTCCTATTCCGTTTTTAAGTTTTATACATCACTAAAGCCTTCACACATATTTATGAGCTTATGCACCGAATTAAACTTATATGTATGTCTGTATGTATTTCTATATGTCACGATGATAACACCAATGGTAATAAATCTATTTTGTTAATAGCATTGACTATTATTTGTTTAGTTGTGCATTGCTGTTTAGGCGATAAACGATCATGCATAGCGCATACCCACAAATGGATTAAAAGAATTTCAAAATGATCTGAGACGCTTTCCAAGTGAATTTTGAAACAGCTTCCATCTCTGGCATTGCCGAGAGACCAAGGTATGGAACCGATTTAAATAACGTTCCGGTTTTGGTTTCGGCTTTGTAATGTGTTTCGGTTTCGGTTCCGGTTTCGTTCTTCAACATTTATTTCGGTTTCGGTTATAGTTTCGGTTACGGTTACGGTTTCGATCCGGTTTCGGTTACTGTTTCGATACGGTTTCGGTTAAGGTTTCGGTTACGGTTTCGGTTAAGGTTTCGGTAACGGTTTCGGTTACGGTTTCGATCCGGTTTCGGTTTCGGTTTCGGTTACGGTTACGGTTTCGGTTACGGTTTCGGTTTCGGTTTCGGTTACGGTTTCGGTTTCGGTTACGGTTTCGGTTACGGTTTCGGTTACGGTTTCGGTTACGGTTTCGGTTACGGTTTCGGTTACGGTTTCGGTTACGGTTTCGGTTACGGTTTCGGTTTCGGTTACGGTTTCGGTTACGGTTTCGGTTACGGTTTCGGTTACGGTTTCGGTTACGGTTTCGGTTTCGGTTACGGTTTCGGTTACGGTTTCGATCAGGTTTCGGTTAAGGTTTCGGTTACGGTTTCGATACGGTTTCGGTTAAGGTTTCGGTTACGGTTACGGTTTCGATCCGGTTTCGGTTTTCAAATAAAAACAAGAACGCAAAAAAATGTTACTACGAAATAGTTCTAAATTTTCTTTTTCTCGGATCTCGTACATTTTTTTCGATAGCTTCATTCAACTATGGTCAAATTTCCTCTTCCATAATTTTGATACGATACCGGTGTCAAAACGTGTTTTTGTAACCTTGCTCGACAATCTTCCATGGAAATTTTTCAGGGTACCTTTTTGTAAAGAAAATATCGAACGACTTAAAAAAATTCACAACCGTTTGGAACAAAGTTTAATGGAATTAGGGGGAAACCATGGTTCAATTATACCAGATTAGCTTTTCGATGACAGATTCTGTCAGTTGCAGCCATATTGCTCCATGAAAAATTGTCATTCACATTCTGGGTAGCCTTTTAGCAAAATCATGTAAAAAAAGTAGTTAGAAAAGTAATTTAAGATAGTAGTAGTTAGAAAAATGGTAGAGGTTGGCTTTTGGAAAATGGAAGAATTTATCATTAATAACTGACTTTGAAGCTTTTCCTTCTGTGATTCGAGTATGTTATTTTCATTCTTAATCATCAGCCAAGTGTGCATGAAAGAGTTGGAGATAAATTTATTGGAGCTGGTTAAAGTTGGTTAGTAAAGTGGTAATACTATCCCTTTGGCAGGCTTTTTCCGATAGTCTTTATGACTTGAAAAGCTTTCAAGGAACTTTTAGTAAAAATTTAGGTTAAGACTGATTTACATGAGTCGATGTCCTATTCGAGTTGACGTTCGATTGTATTCAACCATAAAATGCAAGTTGTCGATCAATCGAATTACTATTAACACGGTGAAACGACAAAAAAATAGACACTTATTTTGAGGCTAGAATACTAGAAAACGGCTAGTCGGCGAAAATTTTAGGCTATGCCGCTTTTGTAGGGAATCCGAGTTCTTACTCTTAATATGAGGTAAAGTCTGTGAAATCTAAACTAGCGATGATAGACCTCTAGAAGTTAATATTAAGATCTGTAATTTTTACAGTAATATTTTTTCACCTTTCTGAAAATTAAAATCAATATAATTTTTGAAAAAAAACGATATTTTTTTATTTTCATTACAATTTATATCCTCCTTTTTCGATTTTTCTACTACCATTTCCTTGACGAAAGAAAAAAACATTCCTACTTTTTTATCGCAAACGAAAACCGTACACATTAGGTGTGTTTACTGGGCTGCTCTAGCTTACGCCAGATTGAGCTATTTCACAAAATTGTGTTTAACGAACACTTTTCTTGCTCTAGGTTGCTCTATCTTTTGTTTCATGAGTACGCTCAAAACAAAACTAGAGTAATCCAGATCACAAATTTCTGCTCTAGCTTTTTTATGGAGTAAGTTAGAGCAGAGAAGCAAATGTCAGTCAGGAAAAAAATCAATTTTTGAAAACTTCAAAAAAATTAGCTTGCAAGAAAATCAAAGTTTTTGTATACGTGAATTTGCATTATATTTGAAGATTTAAACAAAAAACCAAAAAAAAAAAAGAAACTAGCGAGATGCAAGTGTTTCATGGCATTTCTGCTCTGAGTTGCTCTATTTCTATTTTGACAGCTGCCCTGCTCTGCTCTGCTCTAACCTGCTCTGAACTATTTTTTGGTCAGTAAACAAACCTATTTTCTTATTGGGAGTGTCAATAATAAGCATCAATAATAGGAGTGTTATAATTGAATCATGGGGGGAAACCCTACATAGAAATATATTTGTTAAAATACGAAGTAGAATACCTTTCGTTTGACAACAATACTGATATTTTATATCATTTAAAAAACACTTATGATAGGTGGCAATCCTGTAAAAATATCCTAATTGGCATATTTTCTATACTTAAGCTCAGCCAATGGGTCAAGTCATTTTCGAGATAACCTACCCAGAATTTTTTTCAATCACAAACTTCGAACTTTACCAACAATCAAAACTTCGGAAAAAAGGAAATGGCGGGATGGTCAGCTTTGCTGTCATGGCCGGAACCATACGTGGGTACTATTTGTTATGTTTCTTTTTCGTTTTTTTTCGCCTCTTGCCCTTAAATAAAAATGTAATGCAGTCCCACTGGGTATTTATTTATTTATTTTTTCTTAAGTGCGACTAAACCCTTATCATCACAAAGAAAAAAGCGTTTAGTGAGTAATAGAAACAAGCAAAGTCCACATTAAGCCATATTTCTTTTGTTCTTTTGGCTGATGACGTTAGTAATCAATAAGTAGAGTATATTACATACTCACAAAGTTGCTAAAGATAGTTCTTTTATTTATGTTTCACTCGGTTATAGTTGAGTTTTCTTTGAAGTTTATCTTTGAAAGAGCCTTTTATGTAGCCGACCACAATATAAACGCACAATCGGACGGAGTAAACGAACTCTATCTCACATTCCTCGCTAACCAGCAGCGGATAAAATCTTGGGAAATTACAGGGTCGCGCCTACCAAAAAAGAGGATAAAAAAGTGGGCAATTTTGTTCAACGCGGTTCCTTTCCTGCCCATGTTGCATATATGCTAATTAGTGCTGGAAGTTTTCGAATGATCAAGTTATATCGAATTATGCGTTGGAATTTCGATGTCTGCTTTTACCCACAGTTATTTTTGGTATTGCACAGCTCTAATTTTTGATTTTGTTTTCACCATGGCTAGCGCTGGTGGGCAGGATGGCTGATGAACCTGCTCCAGCAGACTCTGTTATGATTATTCTGCCATGAAATGGTCTTGTCTCATTTTGGTAGTTTTTTGATAGACCCGCAAATGGTATTGCAAATTAATACGGTATTTTTTTAAATGGTTTCCCAATGCATTTCAATATCTCGCGAATAACATTAGTCTTTGAACTTTAACCCTAAACATGCTTTTAAAACAATTTAAAAAACTTCCTATATATAAATTTTACTATTTATTGCATTTTTATTTTTAAATATGGCGCTGGTACAAAGTATTTGTCTGTGATCATTGTTAGAGATGCCAATATTGGCTATAACGTTAGTCCCGAAATCTGCAAATATAAACAAGTAAAGGGTCGAATACATAAAGCTTTGTTAACCTCGCCTGACATTTGCTACCTCAAAACTTTGCGTCCAACTTCAGAGGTATGCTACAATGAACGCCTTGACGCTTCTCTTTTATACATTTGCTTTCGTTATTTTTTTCTTTGCATTCAGAGTGTTTTGGTTAATTTATTAATTTAATATAGAAAAAATGAATTAATTATTATTTCCTCCAACTTTTTATTCTTTAATTAAAGCAAAGTCATCAACATCTGATTGTCAAAGCAAGCAAAGCAAGCAAAATTTGAGAGTTTGCCAAATTTTAACCTTGCTTCAACTTTGAGGTCTCCAATTTGCCATGCTTCGTTTAAATACGTATACTGAACTTTTCTGTCAAAGTCAAAGTTTGAGGTAAAGTCAAAATAAAGCTTCGAGTAAACCGAACATTAAATACCCAGCGATAGTTTTCATATGATTTTCGAAATTTTCCTATTCGAAAGTAGGCGTGGTCGAGAAGCGATTTCGTCCAATTTTATCAGGTATACTCCCTATAATGCTAGTATACCTTGTACCAAATTTCATCGTTCTACCGTAATCAGTATAAAAGTTATGAACTGTGCAATTTTCAAATATGCCTCCCTGAAAAATGGGCGGTGCCACGCCTACTTAAAAAAATGTATCAAAAAATCATAATATAATGACTAGGGGGTTCATCCTACCAAACTATATCATTTTAGCCATTTCCGTTACCAAATTATGTCAATTTAGGTGATTTTCGAAGTTTTCGATATCGAAAGTGGGCGTGGTTGGAGGGTGATTTTATCCAATTTCATCAGGTATACTCGCAAAGATATTAGTATGCTTTGTGTGAAAATTTATAGTTTTACCGTTATCAGTTTAAAAGTAACGACCAGTCGAATTTTCAACAATGCCTCCCTTAAAAGTGGGTGGTGCCCACCCACTTTCAAAAATTTATGGAAAAATCATAACAGAATGACCAGGGGATTCACCTATAACATTAAATCATTTTAGCCATTTCAGCTACCGAGATATGTCAATTTATATGATTTTCGAAATTTTCGATACCGAAAAGGGGCGTGGTTATGCTCCTATTTCGCCCATTTTCAGTAGCAATCTACCTTGTCCAGAAAGTAACCTGTATGCAAAATTTCATGCTGATCCAAATATTGGTAGATAGCTCCGAAATTGGCCGATTACTTCGAAATAGGTCGAGTCAAAAATTATTCCAAAAAAAAAAACGGCAAGAAAACATCAATAAAAAGCTCCTAAAATACTCCGAAGTTTATTTAAAAAAATCATAAAACGCTCAAAATTTATTGGATTCTGAGTTATTTTGGATTCTTTTTATGACTCTTTTGAGAGTATTTCTACTCCAATTTGTGGTGTTCTGCTTTGTCTTTTTTCCTACTAATTGGTGGGATCTACAGTTTCTTGCCGCCTCCGAACGGCATCTGCAAAGAGATGAATACTTGATGACAAACCTTCCATGTCAGAAATATACATTCGGAGAGTTTGCCAAACCACTGCTGATTTAAAAACTTTTTGAGTAGCCGAAATCTTTGGTGTGATAGCCGGCTTCCACAATGTATCGTATAACTTCGGGATAGTATGTAATCACTGGGCAGTGTTCTCAGCAATATCAGTTTTTTAGAAAACCGCGGAATTTTGAACACGCCAAAATGAGTGAACGCTCCTTTAAATTAATGGGTCGTTAATTTTACCTTATGTGTGAACATCATCCCACCTCAAAACCAACAAGGGACAGGAAAATCGAGCTGATGATGTGAGGATTTTGTGGAATAGGTAAATTCATCCGATATTATGAAATGTATGGTCGGACGAGCTCTTAAGTGCAGAGTCAAGTAATCGTTCTCTTTTCCTTAACTACTCGATTGCTTGTTAGGAATATTTTGTTCTCCCCCTCAACATGCTTGGACTATTAACTCCTTCCACTCATCCGTTCCGGCATTATTTCCGTGCAACTTCAAAAGACTCTTGGAATATTTTTCGAAGAAGTGTAAAAGCTCGCTTGTATCTGTCAGGGACTTCAGTCCAATATGTCGGGATTTCCTACAAAGTGTGAAGAGGTACGGCGCAAGGCGAATTTCTGTCGTCAGACGGTCCTCAATTGAATTTTTACAGCAAGTGCTGTCAGATGTTTAGATATCACGGATATTTATAGGCGAGATTTATGTAATTTTCGTTACGCCGAGGGATGGAATTTAAAGCTGTGAAAACTTTACGTAGACAGCAAGAAGGAGTAGGATACAACTGAGTCAAAATCGCCTAGACGGTTAATCGTCAATATATGATGATGACAAGAGTTGGGGTTTTAGTATAATAAAAGTCTTGCTTCACTTCTAGTACGTCCAACCCATTGAACTAGTTCTTTATTGGAGCAACATTAAATTTCAAAAATAGAACTCTTTTTTTTTTTTTTTTGAAATAATAAGTTTGTTTACTACTGACCAAAAAAAAGTTCAGAGCAGATTAGAGCAGGGCAGCTGCCAAAATAGAAATAGAGCAACTTGGAGCAACTCAGAGCAGAAATGCCATGAAACACTTGAATCTCGATAGTTTATTTTTATTTCGTTTTTTGTTTAAATTTTCAAAATTAATGCAAATTCACGTATACAAAAACATTGATTTTCTTGCAAGCTAATTTTTTTGAAGTTTTCAAAAATTTAGAGCAAAAATTTGTGATCTGGATTACTCTAGTTTTGTTTTGAGCGTACTCATGAAACAAAAGTTAGAGCAACCTAGAGCAAGAAAAGTGTTCGTTAAACACAATTTTGTGATATATCTCAATCTGGCGTAAGCTAGAGCAGCCCAATAAACAAACCTAATGATATTTTTACCTTAAAATTTGTTACAAAAAAGTTTAGTTCACTGCACTGAAAGAACTAGTTCAATTGAATTCTTTAATTAATAGCTCAAAACTTACTCATACTTAATGTGATGTATATTGATAAATAATATTATTTATCAAATGATGATCATGCCTGATTTAATTAAGCAATCATACACATGATCACCCAACTTACATACAAATGATAATAACACCATCGGCAACAGGCAGCAAGCGATTAGAAAACATAGCAAGGCTTTGAAAAATGATTTTATTTGATTGAGTATTCTAAAACAGAAAATAAAAATAGTGAGCAAAAGAGTTAAAAAAGTACTGAATTTTTTTGTGATTGGAATACATTACTTTTCCATTTTTCACATCACCACCTTGGCCGATATATTTGTGAATATGCACTTTTAGTAGTATAAATTAAATTTTTTAAATTAAAATAGTATCACTAAATTTCGCTTGAAAATTGCACCACTGCACTGCACTTAGTCAAATATTTAAATTCGTCTGCTTATATCACTTTTTTTCGGCAGAATTCTTTTAATTTATTGTTATGACCTACACCTATTGTTATTAAATCGCACTCTTAATATAAAAAATACGAATTTTTGGCTTATTAAAAAAATAAAATTTTCTTTTGAAAAAATGTCCGATTATATTGAATCATCTACTTTGTTTGCGTATTGATATTGCACTGAGTTGATTACTTGCCAGGGATAAGCTATTTGTTGCGCTTAGTAGTTGCTGTTATCATGGATCTTATGCTACGACACTTTTCCTTATCACAAATTTGTAAAACAAAAAAAAAAACGCTCTACGCTCAACTGATGAAGAGCGAAATTTAAGAGTCGTGTTGTATTTCATATGAATGAAATGATTTGGCTATGGTGACCATAAACATGAATTGAAAATCAGTAGTAGTTTTTTATGAAATCGTCGGTCACACGCACACTAACACAATTACACATACACCAAATGTCAACACCAAAAACGCCCGCACATCATAAACAATTCACAATCGTCACAATCCTGCCAAAAATTTATTTGTCTGCATGTATCCCTATCCCTTACCTTAACCCTATCCCCAGTCCCAACCCCAACCCAAGAACGCTATGGCAAATCATGATGTAAATATAACCTGCTTCATATTTACAACATGATTTACCATCACTTTCATAAGGGCAATATGAAAAAACTGATGGGTGCTGTCATTCATGTCTAGCATTGTTTTAATTTAAAAAAGGTCGTCGGTGTCCTATTGTGGCCGGATAATGATATTTTAAAACTTGAATGAAAAAAATCGCGCCAGTGGATCAGCTGTTTAGCTTTAACAAACGCTTAAACTACTACTTAGTTTAAAAAAGCACTGAAAAACTAGGGTTTAAAAATTTACTCAGTATTTTTTGGTCTTTGATCGATGTTGCACCAAAGTCTCATAGAAAAAAACACTTATAAAATATAATATTATCAGGCTTTCCTGCTTGCAGGCGATTGAAAAGCAGAACGATCTGAAGAAAAAAAAACGGAAGGTCATCGTAGGCATAGTGTTACATAGTATACTTTTCGTCTTATCGACATTTTTACGAGGGCCAACACTGATAGTCCCTGTATAAATATTCGAATGCTAAGACAGTGTTCAAAAAAGCATCCCATTTCCCTTAAAATTGTAGCCAGTGTGCGAACTTAACTCCAACTAAGCGGATATATAATGGAATAAATAAAGTATGACTACGTGGCAACCCTAGTTGATAACCCTACTTAGGGCCGCTTGCATAAAAGCTGATAACGACTAACCGGAGTTTAATTGACGTATTTTGTATGGTTAGCTGTCAAGTTAATCACCGATTAGGCTTAATCGGCTTTTATGCAAGTGGCCCTTAGAATTTGTTTTTATTGCCGGTAACGGTCCGGCGGATTCTAATTAATAGTTTGATATTTCGTTCGGGCTTAAGAAGTTAACTTCAAAATCGATAATACGACAAGGAAAGTTTTTCATCGATAAGCTGGTCAGAGTTGCTGTATTTTAAAAATTTTAAATTCGTTTTCTAAGACTGCCGAATTCCTACACATTACCGTAACTTGTCACATAGCACATGGTTTTTGCAATGTTTCATACACACTGACGCTAACGCCAAACAGAAATCTAACAATGTTGTTGTCCTTTTCCTTTGCTAAAAATCAAACAGCGTTCGTGGGCTTAAAAGCTTACAAAACTCTCAGCGAATGAAAAAAGGATAAGCAAATGAAACGAGAAAAGAAAGGATAATAAAGTGAGGTGAATAATATATCAAAGCAAAGTATGCAACTGTAAACAATTTTTGCTGTGAGGAAGAGAACTTGACAGGACTGTAAATTGTGAGAGACGCAACGCTCAGATGCTCAACCCTAGTAATACTATAAGGATATGTGAGTAGCAGAGAGCAGAGCACTAATGACAGCGCATGAATGCAATGCAATGTACTGTGGGTCAGGCGAATGAGGCTGTTCGTAAATATCCGGGGGGCATTTCGATTTGAAGCAAGAAAAAAATTAATTAATTAATTAATGCTATGCACCAGTGTTGCCGTTGGGGTCTCTAAAGGGTCTTTTTGACCCTTTTTTAAAATTCGTGACCCTTTCCGACCCCTTTTCACTTTCAAACTGCAATGAAATGCAGTTTTGTCGTTTTTTGTTAAAATCCTAAAAAATCTCCTTGTTTCTTTTTACTCTTACATCGGGAACTTTTGCCGATTTCCAAATGTCTTACTACTGGCACAGCTGTATCATGTGACATTTCCGTCATATGCATGTATGTATACATTAGGGTGATTCAAAAAAAAAAGTTTTAGTTTTTTTTAGGTCTTATCCCCTACAAAGTTAGTAAATGATGAGAAAATAAGCCTTGCAAAAAGTTATCTCTGCAACTTACCCCTTATACGGCTGATACATTAGCGCAAATTCCGAATTAACTCCGCTTTTGAGAGTTAACTTGAGCATAATAGTCATTATCCCAAAAATTAAGAAGGTTTGAGAGTTTTAAAAAAATTGCACTGCCAACACTCTGTAGATAAATGACAACAACAGCATTAAACACTAGGAAATTAAGGTTAGCTGACTGATAGGTTTCGCGCTGGTTTGTAAAATCCGACTATCGACAGCTAGATGTCGCCGAGGTGAGTAAAAATATGGTGCAATAACAACCAAAGTAGTAATCCTCTATGCTGTTAATCTTCAATTTTGTGTGTGACAGGGTAAAATTTGGATCTGATTAAAGAAGATTTATTGGAGATAGTCTCCGTGTGTGTATCCATAGCATTACTTACTTTAAATAGCCTTTAACCGCCTAGGCAATTTTGGCCGTCCCTTAGGGGTCGCTTTTTCGCCCTTTCCCATAATTTTTTTAAGGGAAAAAATGGAATTCTTTTCAAAGTGAGTTTTCTTATCATTTTCGAAACCTTTCGCAAAAACATATCCTTAAAGTGGAGGTTTTTAAGATTAAAAAACTGTTTACAATATGCGATTTTCATTACTATTGAACTAACTACAACCATTTAAAAATGTTTATATTTGGTATGTGTTACTTGCAATAGTACAAAACTCAGTCATTCAACATCAAAAAAAATTTAAAAGGCTTATGTAAATGTGTTCCTATCTAAAAAAAAGAGGGGACCCTTTTTTTCACCTGGGACCCTTTTTTGAACCCTTTTTGAAATTTCTCAGCGGCAACACTGCAATGCACTGTGGGCCAGGCGAATGAGGCTGCTGGAATTTTTTTTTTTTTTTTTTTGAAGCAAGAAAAAAATTACGTAATTTTCAAGTTCTGATATATTGAAAAATTAACTTTCAAATGAATTTTCTTAGAATGACACGGAATGATCCATCTTTGATTTTTGATGTGTAAACATCTTTGCGTAGGGGGTGGGGTGTAAGATGTGAGATGTAAGAGGTAGGGTATAAGATGTAATATGTAAGAGGTGGGAGTGGGGTGTAAGATGTAGGATGTAAGAGGTGATGGTAGTGTAAGATGTAAGAGGTAGGGTGTGGGGTATAAGATGTAAGAGGGAGGAGGTGGGGTGTAAGATGTAAGATGTAATAGTTGGGGGTGGGGTGTAAGATATAAGATGTAAGAGGTGGGGGTAGGGTGTAAAATGGAAAGGAAAGGACAGGAACGGAAAGTTAAGGAAAAGCAAGGAAAGGAAAGGAAAAGAAAAGAAAGGAAAGGAAAGGTAAGGAAGGGAAAGGAAAGGAAAGGAAAGGAAAGGACAGGAAAGGAAAGGAAAGGAACGGAACGGAAAGGAAAGGAAAGGAAAGGAAACGAAAGGAAAGGAAAGGTATGGAATGGAAAGAAAAGCTAATTTAAGGAAAAGGAAGGAAAGGAAAGGAAAGGAAAGGAAAGGAAAGGGAAGGGAAGGAAAGGGAAGAAAAGTTAGAGAAAGGAAAGGAATGGAAAGAAGGGATAAGAAAAGTAGAAAGAGGAAAGCAGGGAGAGTAGAAAGAAAGAAAAGGCATCATATTGGGGTCATTTTGAGGTCATATTGGGGTAATTTTGAGGTCAATCTGGAATTATTTTGAGGTCATATTAAGATCATTTTGGGGTCGTGTTGTGGTCATTGTTGGTTCATATTGGGATCGTTTTGGGGTCGTTTTAGGATCATCTTGGGGTAATTTTGCAGTCAGTTTTGGATCATATTGAAGCGATTTTGTGGTCAATTTGGGGTGATTTTGGAATCATGTTAGGGTCGTGTTGGCGTCATTTTGGGTTCATATTGGAGTCACTTTGGGGTCATTTTAGGATCATCTTTGGATAAGTAAGTGGGGGTGATTTTGGGGTCGATTTGGGATTTGATGACTTTACAAATATAGAAAAAATAAAAAAATTGTGTTGTTGTTTTTAAGGTGATTCGATGAATAAGCAGCGTTATTTTCGCTTTTGCTACGAAGGAAACTTATTGCGGATATACATGTTTACACATCAAACGTCACGAGTACTTGGTACTCACGTCTTTTTTTTTTAAATTTCTATTAAGCTTTATTTCTTATGCTACGCTCAACTGTTATGAAAAAAAATCTCCAGATTTGTTCGAGTTTGAAGTTTCATAGATTTTAGACCGCAGCGACAAGCCTTCCGGCCCATTGTGCAACAGTGCTGGGAAGGAAACATCGAAAACATCGCATGAAAAAAGAGGCATACAACTAGGCGCTTACTTACTGCATGCAGCTTTCAAATACCACTACCATATTGGGTTAACAGGATACGCAAGCCTTCTGGTCTGGTGAGTATTGGCCGTGATGTCCCCGAGTTGTGGTCGTAGCTATCGCAGAGCATTTAAAATTGCAGCAATCATCGTCTTTGATATATTTTTGCTGTGCTGCGCGGTGCTACTGTTGTGGAAATTGTTTGAATAGGAAAATAGAAAAAAAAATAAGTTGAAAAATTAATTAAAGATAAAGATTTGCAAAATTTAAATATTGAAAAATTTTTGCGTTAACGAATTTCTCACGTTAACGCACACATAGAAAATCAAAATGAAAGCAAGTTAAAATTATAGAAAAAGAAGAAGCAGAAAATAGAAAAGAAATTGTGCAACGACGAAAAAAGGGAGGAAAAAAAGAAAATTACATATTTTCGAAAAAAATGTGCAGATTAATGTGAAGCGAAAAAAGTGAATGATGTGTGAAAGAGGAATGTGAAAAAAAGTTATGAAAATTCTGCAGAAAAAAATTTAATGTGTGTAAAAGTATGTGTAAAAAAAGCACAAAAAGAGAAACGGAAATGTGTAACTGATCAATGGTTTTGCTGTGTTACGCTGCCCATTAAAAACGACGGTAAACATACATACATACTATTAGACAAAGTATTAAGTTATTGCTTTTAAATATTTTTCCATGATTTAAAAATTTTGTATTTTTCATAACGTTTTTGTTTGCTTTTGATATTGGCGAAGTCCTGTTTAAGCGTGTAGAGTTGTGCAAGTGTTGGTGGTGGGAAGTAGTGCTGCAGAAGCGCACTGTGGTGTAGCATTCAATTTTTTGTAGAAACAAAAAAAAAGGAAGTCATTGAAGAGTTAAAATAATGCCTTGCTCCCAAACCTAACCTCACTACTACGTTAATCAAATTCTGAAATAATAAATGAAAAATCATTAAATTTAATTAAAGGCAAAACGGCTCGACTTAAATCATTTTAACCTCGAAGTCACAGTACAGTATATTTGGCTTTACTTTATAAGAATATATGTTTGGGAAATTAAGGAAAACGCTTTATCTGTTAAGAGGAGAGGGAGGGTGGAAGAGTCTGGTCCTCCTTCTTAAAGAGCCTGTTAGGGAAGTAGAATATGGATTTGGAAGTATTGAAAAAAAAGTAGTTCATGAACTAATTAGTTCATTGAACTAGATCATGGAAGTGATCGCTGGAACTAGTTCAAAATTTCAAATGAATGAAAAAATACCGAGAAACCAAACGGCGTGCTAAAGTAAAGTAATACCGAGAAAATTTCGCGGTTGTACTTATTTGACTGAAACGTACTTATAGTATTTATATAAGAATTTGTACTTCGGGATAAGGTGGTATTTGTTTCCTTTCCTGCAAAAACACGTTGAAAAGTGTAGGGGTACCTCTGGATTATTGATACTGAGGTCAAAAGGCATCTTTTGATACGTGTTCCCACATTTTTAGACATGTTTTAGCAGTTATTTCCTAAGGGAAACAAATACAAATAATGAACTAAAATAATGTACTAGTTCATTTTGGTGAACTAAAATTCCCAACTATAAATAAAAGTCCCGACAGTGTTTATAAAAATATTTAAGGTTGCACGGCTTTTGAGATAAAGGGGTCTATCAGCATTTCCGAAGGAGCTTCCCGTTGGGAATAAATCGTGAAAGTCGATAGATATTTTATCGACTTAATCGAAGTCCTCTACCAAATTTCGATAAAATCGATGAATTATCTATCGACTCTCGCCAATCATTCGCAACGGGAAGCTCCTTCGGAATTGCTGATAGACCCAATATACTGAAATGTGGGCAGGAGACACCCTGAGAAGACATCATAAAAATCGATTTTACAAAATGGTTATGAAATGAAAGGTATTTATGAGGGTCTCAACGTAGTGTAAGTTTTATTTCGATATCTCAATCCGTTTCGGAGATATTAACCAAAACAAGAATTCAATTTACCTGAACTTTTCTTACTTAAATAACTAAATGTTACTCATACGCAGTGTATGCCTTATAAAAAGTGCACTATAATTACACATTTTCAAGATATACACAATTATTTTTGCTAGAAAACATATTGTTACACAATCTACTAAAATACTTCTGAAATTCCAATGTCCTTTTCTCGTGAATACGTTTTTTCAATGTCCTTCTAGAGGATCCTCTTGTCCTTATAAAAATTGAAATAGGGAGTTTTGTTACACCGTCCTTTGTATGTGGGCAAAATATTAAATTTATGTAATTTTCGGAACCTTAAGCAGTCAGATGCTAGCGAACAGGGTTGACACCTTCGATTTTTTTCCTACCAAAACCCAACTGAAAAACTACCATAATGTACTTCATCCTACCAATATTTTTTCCATAGGATCAACATTTTTCATTAATTTTTTTCTCGTGCCCAAATCTTAAAACCGCATTTCATCGAATCATGTTCAAAAAGGCTGCAAGAGATATTGTGACATTCTCTATGGGACAGCGATCATTTATATTTAAAAAGTTGCGGTTTGGCTTCAAAGTAGGTCCACACTTATTTCATCGAATATCATTGCAATAAAATCTTTGCCCACTATGCTACGCATCTATCAAAATGATAATTTCAAAAGTCCAAAGAATGCGAGGAAGGATTCCAATATCTGAAATGATCACCATTAAGCCCGTCCTGAAGTACATACAAACATTTTGGAACACCAGTTTGCTTCAGAACTGCTGCTAGCAAGCCAGACGGCGCACAATTATTAAGAACTACACACTATGCCATAAGCTTCCAAAAATCCATCATTTATGTTAGAATGGTCCAGATCAATAGTTGTCACACATCTTTGGTATAGAATCTCCTTCTTCAGGGATCACGAAAATAAGTCTTTACCTTTGAAAATTTTTCCTTTCCAACAAGACAGTGATGTTACGAAATAAGTCATCGAATCCCGACAATCCCGGGATTATCTCATATCTAATATACAGTCCAAAAATGTCGGAAGTGGTATCGAAAGGCTCGTTTTGATTTTCGTATGTATTAGCCGAAAGCGAAAACGCAAGAGTACCGGGTTTCGGGATCGGTACTGCCCGGGCTCGATGCCTTACAACGAAGGTAAACACCTACCAAAATTCAAATCGTCCTACCATCCTACCAACAGAAAATAAACTTATCAATTTTGGTAGGAAGGAAAAGTGAAGGCTTCTACTCTGTTTGGGAAAGATTGGTATTTTCAATCATAGTATTAAAGGACTTCCCAAGACCATAATGAGATTGAAGGGGATGCCAAGTGCGAAGCATAGTTAATTAAAGTATCCAGGTTTACCACGCCGAGACAATTTCGCTGATTCAGCAAGACTTTCCAAAACTTTGGGATCGAAAATGATATCGAGAAACCGTTTACGCTACAGACAGTTGATAATTACCCACTAGGCACTAACTCCGCATGCGCTCATCTGCGGGCTCACCTGCTCTCCAATAGTAATCTTCGACGTTGTAATTGAGCACGAAGAGGCGCTGTTGAGGATATTATATAATTCCAACTCTAGCAAGATGAATAGTGTCGTGCTGCTTCGGGAGATATCGCGAAGATTCCATATTTTATTTCTTTCAAGAGATATGCAGATAAACACCATGGTTCACGCCCCAATTTCGGGATCGGATCCGGTAAAATTACTAGTTTTCTGCCAATAAATTTTCACTGAAACAAAAATTTTACTTTCGCATTCGAATTATTGAAACGCGCATTTTGATACCTCTCCCGAAATTTTCGGACGAGTTTCAGTAGTACGGTAGAGTTATATTTATTGAAATCCCGGCATCCCGAAACCCGCGATTTGAAGAAACATATTTCCGGTATTTGCGGGCGAAAAAATGAGACAGTAGACCCGAGATTCGGGATCGAGATTCGCCGGTCTAGATGCCTTAATAGCCATATTGTACTAAAACATCGAGTTATCGAAATATTGGGTATCTTAAATTTTAAATTAATATTCTAGTAATAACTACAACAGTGAATTGTTGTATTAAATTCCATTGATGAAACACCGTGGCGTATGAGTAATTTTTATACAACGGTATTAGCCAGAATTGCTCTCACATTTCCCCTCATACACCACTGTGCAACATTTTACAGCCAGTCGGTCGCTTGGTCGGTCGTTAGGTCGTATGGTCGAACGGCTGAAAATTTTATAGAGTCCTTGTACTCATTCGTATGTCGGCACACTTTTGTAGGAATTCAATATTATATACTAAATATATATTTGTACATATTGAAACAGACATACACACGTGTGACTACATACATACATACATACATACTCATAATATTATTTCAATTTGACCTGTGTTTAAATGTGTTTTACTTTCGGTTACAAGCATAAGCATATTTCTACTATTATATCCTTATAAGTGAAACTTCCTCTTCCGCTCAACCGCACAACACCGTCGTGCTACCGCCAATGTCATTCATTCATTCAACCAGCCAAGCAAAGTTGATGCTAATGAGAGGAGGCCTTAAGCAAATGTTAATTTAACGGGGCAAGTGAATAATTAATTTTTGAAAGTACCATTGGGCCGCAGTGTCCACCGCAGTGCGTTAAGCCGATCGACTATCAGGAAAACAAAAGAAAGTGAAAAAAGTTTTAAAAAGGTTAAAAAAAAAAACGAAGAAATGAGAGAAAGTAAAGAAAGCTATGCAAAGAGTCTTAAAATACTACATATGTAGCGCAAGAAAAAGTGAAAAACAAGTGATGGAGCAAGTGTGCTTTAAAACGAGACAGAGTGTGTGTGTGAGGGAGAGAGACGAAAATTTGTGAAAAAATCGAAATGTGAGTTAAGTAAACTTAATCAGAAAAATATAAAAAATTCCAAATATTTAAAAATGATTCGAAGAAGAAGTCAATCAGTTAACTGAAAAACTTGAGCTCCAAATTATAAGTGCAAAATGCCCAAAAAAATTGCATCTATAAAATTTCATACGGCGCTTCTCAAATATCCCATTGCTAGTGGTTAACGAATCTGAGAGTTGAGCATGAATGGAAAAATATTTACGCGCAGGCACTCACACCCACTCACACACCAAAAAAAAAACACATAGGCTTCTTCACTTATACAAGCAAGTAGCGTATTTTGGCTCTCATAATTTTAGGCACACCCTACACCCACATGGCGAACCTACTACACACCCACTATGCTGTAAAACAAAAGAAAACAAAATCTAAGAAGTAAGAAAAGAAAAAGTTAGGAATATACCAAACTTAATATACTTAGTTGCATATCTTAGCAAAATAGCTAACTTTTTGCTACATTCATACACTTTCTATTAGAGGACTACCTGGCCAACAGAGCTAATTAATTTAATTACACATAAAGTACCTTTTATTTAATATCTATTTTACCGCATCTGAGTTAATTTTAAAAGAAATTTCTACAGGGTGGCAACTTTGTAAAGCATCCTAAAAATAAATTTAAAAAAATGTAGGATGGTGTAAAACGTCGTCTATTGGCTTTTTTCAAACTTTCATACAAATTTATGAAATCGTTTTCGGAAGTAATAGCGGTTGTTAAGAAAAATTAATGCAATACAATTAGGTGGCAACCTTAGGTAAAAAACCTTTTTAGAATTTTTTTTTGTTAAAATAACACATAAAATGACTTTCGCTTGACATCCAGCATGGCATGCCTAATTGATTTTTTTCAAAAAATTTCAGATAAGTGGCAACCTTGTAAATAATCCTAAGCGGTAAAAATAAAGTTAGAGAAATATAGAAGATAACCTATAGTTAAAGTTTACAGGAATGTGTCAAGTCGTTTTCGATATAATAACGGATAATAAACAAATTAATATAATAGAATTAGGTGGCAACCTTACGTTACGTATTACTACTACTACTATTTTCTGCTTCGCGTAGTGAGGCTTCTTGTAGAATTAGCGTACTTAGAAGCATCTTTGTTCGTATATGGCATAAGCTTTCTTTCGTTTGACACCCAGATTAACATACTACATTGAGCAAACAATTTCAAACAGATGGCAACGTCGTAAAAATCCTAACTGGAGACAGTCAAGAAGGCGGTTGGATTTTAGCTGTTGGCATATATACAAAATTTCGTTGAAATATCTTAAGTCGTTTTTTCGGATAAATATAATAGGAGTAGGTGGCAACCCTACTTATAAATATTTTTGTTGAGATACGATGTCTTAAGTGAAACTGCTTTTGAAATCGTAACGAATGTACACGGATAAATAAAAAAAACCGCGTGTAGCCAGTACACGTAAAAGAAGTTAACTTCTTAAATTCAGAAATAATGAAATATGAACAAGGTGAATTCGAGAATGGTTTAGATTCACAGTTTCTTACTTCCGGGAAATGAAACAGGGAACCGATCAATTCGAAAATATCTTATACATGGTGCGTTTTCCTTCAAATTCGGTACGTGGGTAGAATTATGTCTAAATTAACAGGGGCATATATAGGAAGAGGGGCGTGGTAGCAGGAAAGAGGGAATGAAGAGAAAAAGGGAGGGAGATAGTGTGAGGACGAAGAAAGATAGGAAGGAGAGTTGTATAAGGGGTTGTAAATTGCGATTAGGTGGCAATCCTAAGTGGCAATCCTGCGTTGAGTTGTCATATTTGGAATACGGCCGAAAAATGTGATACCCATATTGGCATATCTAGCTCTATATTTAAAAAAATATTGAGATAGGTGGCAGCACTTTAACCACTCTATGTGGTAGCACCCATGTATATAGTCTTAGAATGGATCATGTTGTCTATAGGCCAAATTTTATCCAAATCGGTCAAGCAGTTCCCGCAATATACGAAAAAATAAATAAATTGCGGTTAGGTGGCAACCCTATGTGGTAACCCTTCTTGAAATCACCTTATTTGGAATACGGTCGAAAATACCTTTAATTTGATACTCATATTGGCATATCTAGCTCTATATTTAAAAAAAAAAAATAAGATAGGCGGCAACCCTGTAAACCACCTCAAGTAGCAACACTCACTTATATAATCTTAGAATGGATCATATTGTCTATAGGCCAAAATTTATCCAAATCGGTCAAGCAGTTCCCGAGATTACGTAAAAATAAATAAATTGCGGTTAGTTGGCAACCTTAAGTGGCAACCCTACTTGAAATTATCTTATTTGGAATACGGTCGAAAATACCTTTCATTTGATACTCATATTGGCATATTTAGCTCTATATTAAAAAAAAAAATGGGATAGGTGGCAAGCCTGTAAATAGCCATAAGTGGTAACGCCCATTAATTCTGCTCGGTCTAACTATTACAATTTGTGCAATGTAAGCTTGATCTTAGAATTTCACCTCCTATTTTATTTGCACAGGTAAACATCGTGGTGAAAATCGCCTACGCCCGAAAGTCTGCAACATACTCCTGAAAGTAGGCTACAATTTCTTTTTCCTTTGCATAATTTCCGTTGCATCATCAGCCATTTCCTCAAATATTAATCTAAATCAAAACTTCATATGGCCGCCTAAGAAGTTAACTTCAAAAATATGATTATGTGGCAGCTCTTTTTTGGAACTTCAGAAAGGTGGCAGCCTAGTAGAAATGTCCTTTGTGACAACAATTAAAAAAATAGTGTATTGTGACGTAAATTAAGTGTATAAGACTTATTTCTATGGAAAGTAGTGTACTTTTTATATTTGAGTAGAAAATATAATTTTTGCATTTCGAAATGAGTATTTCAAATTGAGTTTGTTCAAATATTTTTAACCCACTATTATTTTATGGAATGTTCGAGAACACGTTCAAGATGTATAAATACGCATTCATACCTAGCTGTAAGCTAGTTTTAGTTGAGTTGTAACAGAGTACGGTTACTTAAATAAACTCACTGTTAATTTTGTAACGGGCGCGGGTTTTATTTAACAATCGGCGGTCGAATCCGGTAAAAGCGAGTAGGACGATTGAAAATTCGTCATAGAATATTGTATCAGATAATCCATACACAAAATTCCATAGAAATGTGTCGAGTGGTTTTTGAGATATTAACAGCTGTACTAACCATAAATAAACCATAGCTAATAAACTCTTTTGGCGTCAAAACCTCACAGTTATAAAGAAAGAGCATACACAACAAGAGAAGCTTTTTAAAAGTTCAGAATGTTTCGAACGGTGTTAATCTGATGTTCTGCACAAAAAGTTCCCTATTAAACATAATTAAACTTATTTTTTTAACAGGTGGCAACCTTTTTTATAAAAATTATAACAAATTACTTATTTTCAGGTCAAGGCCTTTCACATGACATTTAAAATTTAGAAGCCAAAGAAACCACCTAATAAGAAAAGAGTATTTTCAAGCAGGTGGCAACTTCAAAATAAATCACACCTTCTTATTTTTTGACCAGCTGGCAATCCTTTTTATAAATTTTATGATAATTTACTCTATCTTTAGCAACGAGTGACGACTCGTTTCCAAAAAAAATGTTAGCTTGCTGGGAATCTGTAGGTTCGCACCTTTTATTTGTCACCTCAACTTTCAAAACTCAACCAATTTACAAATTGCAATATCATTTTTTAAAAAGGTGGCAGCCCTTTTTGATTTTGAAACTTTCTGCACATCCTAATTTTCGTAAATCTCATGCTCTGCCAAAAAATCCCCTAGCGTTGTGGCGGCCGCCGTGGTGTAGCGGTTAAGTGTTCGATCGTGGCGGTTCGATGCCCGGCAAAAGTAACATCAAAAATTATTTAGAAGAACGATTTTTCTAAACGGGGTCGCCCCTCGGCAGTAGTTTGGCAAACTCTCCGGGTGTATTTCTGCCATGAGAAGCTTCTCAGCAAAAAATTCATTTGCTTTGCAAGTGCCGTTCGGAGTCGGCAAAAAACTGTAGGTCCCGCCAACTTGTAGGAAAAACTCAAAAGCAACACACCACAACTTGGAAAGAGAAGCTCGGCTAAAAATCTCGTTAGAGGTTATGATAACCTGTTGGTATATCGCCGCCATTAGTTTTATATATAAAAGCATAGGATTAGGTGGCAACCATAGATAAGAAGATCGGAGAGAGTGGAGAGGAGAAAAAGCAACTTTTCGACATTTTTTTAAACTGTTCTGAGTTAATAATCTCCTAAGAAAACTGCCAAAACTACGTTTCGAAGAGGGGGAATTCATCCAAAAACACGACATGACATTTTCCCAAACGGACCCTACCTATCTGTTCTCTGACAGCCAGACAGCTTTTCGAGCTCTTGGGTCAGCAAAGATTAGATCGAGCCGGGTTGGTCACCTGGCAAGTCGACGTACTATTTATCGAATACCGGTGACGGGACATCTCAACATATAGGAAAACGAGATGACCGATGAGCTGGTATGGATGGATTGGCTCTTGATTTATCCGAGGCAAAGGAGGTCTTTGGATTTTTTAGCACTGGATTAACGAGGCTAATACTAGGTGAAGGTGTTTGCCGCTCTGCAGATTATCAAGGAGTCTGTGGTCCTTCCACAACCAACGGAACACTATCTTCAGCTCTTCTGAAGACTGAATAGAAGGGACTTTTGAAGATGAGTTGCTGTGCTTACTGGGCAATCGACTATCGACAACCATACCTCCTTTTTGGGTCCTTTCGACTATCGACAACCATACCACGTGCAGCAGTTTTAACCCTCCGGGGGCGGGAGAGACGGTGAATCACCTGATATGGGATCTTCCAACGCACTAAGGAGCAGAATGAAATTTCTAGCGAAACCCTGCTTCAGGAGCCTTTTCTAAAATTTTTTAAACTCAGCGGTTATATGGGACTCGCCACTCCAATTAAACGACCTTTGATTTTCAAAAAATCGGTTGAAATGGTTTAGTTACCGTTCATTTCAGATTGCAACAAGTGTAGCTCCGTTATCCATTTCGTGCCTTCCTTTCAACAATCAAAGGACATAAAAGAGCAAATTTTTGCAAAAATTTCGTCAGTTCTAAATAAAAATGTTTGCACCTACGCTAAAAAAAATATACTCGTAATAGTGTAATAGTACCGTTACACAAAGCACGCTCATATAAGCACTAAGTGAAAATTGTGAAGATATAAAACACGCGAAATTACTTTTGTTGTTATTGTTGTTGTTGTTTTTGTTGCTGGCGCATTGCTGCAGAAAAAGGTGGGTCAAGTGCAGAAAGCAGGCAGTTGGTGAATACAAAGAGACAAAGGCCATACCTACATATGCATATACTAGATACTTAAAGTAGGTGCTTAGGAGAGTAAAAAGCAAAGAATGCACAAATACATACAATATAAAAGATGTTTGTATGTGTGCATGAATGTGTAGGGATTTATTGTGTAAAATTTACTACATCAAATAGTGACATTATTAGGAGCATTAAATCATAAAATGAATCTTCGTGAAAACATATTGCCAATGGTGACCTAAAAAAATAATAAATGTATAAAGTATGTAGTATGTTTGTAAGTTTTACACTGTAAGTCAAAAAAATGTTCGTTTGTTGTTTAGGCAAAAATCAAACTCAAAGGACATTTTGGGACCGTTATTTGATCTTTTTCGGTTCATTTGAGAACCATTTTGTTGACACTTTTTGGGGCCGTTTCAGGATTATTCTGAGTCATTTTTGAATTATTTTGAGGTAATTTTCCTAGAATTTCAATTTCATTGGGTTTCGATTCAAAACCTTTTAAATTTTTTTGAAATACTTTTCAAGTCATTGCATTTTGCCCACAAAACTTTTGTGTGCGGCCCCTGCTAACCAGCAGCGGATAAAACCTTGGGAAATTACTGGGTCGCGTTACCCAAAAAGGAGGATAAAAAAGTGAGTAATATTGTTCAGCTAGGCGCATTTTCTATCCATGTGGAAGGCAGTAATGTCAGATAATCTCCGCTAAATTTCCCACAAAAATGGGTTAAATTACCTCAGTTTCCCACTCCTGAAATAAAAAATCCCACGAAATTCCCACAAAATTTAAATCACTTTTTATTGAGCATATTGTGTTTCAACTGCTGAGTGAAAGATCCCCCGTTTCAGAATATTTTTCAAGAACGCTTTATTTCAGATTTTTTTTCGCTGGAAACGCCTTATCTCAAAAAGACTTTGAAAACGCCTATCTAAATAAAAATGCAATACATTTTTAGCTGAGATAAAGTTTTTTTTCGTCAAATTTTGAAATACGGGGCGCCATTGAAACAAATTCTGAGATAGGGCAAAAATAAAAAAGCAATCACTGTTCAAAGAATTTTTTTAAATTTTGAAAGCTGAATTCAAATTTCAAAAAATTTGAGATTTAAAAATATCCCGTTTTTCCTCTTTAACAAAATGTTGCGGTAAAATATCCCTCAAAAAGGGTAATTTCCCGCGATCTAGCACCACTGGTTGGGTTTGGAAATTTTCGAATTATCCACTTTTATCGAATTACGCGTGGGTATTTTGATGCATACTTTATTGCCCATAGTCATTTTTGGAATTGCACAGCTCTAATTTCTGATTTTGTGTTCACCATGGCTAGCTCTGGATGGGAGGGGTATAGCTCAGCGGTAGAGTAGTCGGCTATCATTCAGCTCGAGTCCTGTCAACTGACCTACCAACCAGCGCTAGCCATGGTGGAAACAAAATAAAAAATTAGTGCTGTTAAATACCAAAAATGAGTGTGGGTAAAAGTAGGCATCGAAATACCAGCGCATAATTCGATATACAAAACTCGATAATTCGAAAAGTTTCAACACTAACTAACTACCTCCTTCAACATGGGTAAAAAACGCGGTGAGCAAACTACCCGCTTTTTTATCTGCCTTTTTGGGGAACGCGATCCGCCAATTCTCCAAGATTTTATCCGCTGCTGGTTAGATGAATCCCCCTGGTCACTCTTAAAGTGTTAAACTTTTAAAGTGGGTGTGGCACCGAGTATTTTATAAATGGTTATCTAACTCACTAGGCAATTTTGATCGTCCAACAAAGCTCGTCAGTCGTTTATTCGTGCGGCCAACTGGCGTCAATTGAAGGCAAATCAGTCGCCACTTTGTCCTTCCATCGGAGTTGTGGTCTCTATCTTTCGCTGCTTCCACCGGCTGCTGGTGCCGATAAAAATACCTTCTGAGCATTCATACGGCTTATCATTAAATCTTCTTTAGTACTCGCCGCCGTCAAAGAGTAGGAGCCCTTAACCTTCCTGCCAAATGCTCCCAGAGCCGTCTCATCAGATGTTGTCTGTGTTCATGCTTCTTCGCTTGATTTAAAATGGCTCGGAGAGGTTCTCCCTGATTATAACATAGAGTTATACAGACAGCTCTTTTTCGTAGGCGTAGGAACCCATAACCTTCCTCCCAAATGTTCCGTCTCATCAGATGTTGTCCGTGTCCACGCTTCTGCGCTTGATTTAGAACGACACGGAGAGGTTCTACTTGATTCTGACATAGCCTTATATAGGTAGCTCCTTTAAGTGCTGTCGACGGCGGCTTTAAAATCAAAAAGAGGTAATTTGTACTAATTCCTGTTTCACAGGTTTTTTCCAAGATTTGGCGCTCTCTAAAAAATATAATCCAACCAGTCGGTTCACGTCCGGCTTCAGTCTTTCACAACAATGCGATAAAACCTTCTATGCGATATACAAAAGACTGATTTCGCTGTAATTGGTTGAGTTTGTAGGATCGCCCTTCTTGTGGATTGGACGAATTCTTAGATTCCAATTCTCAGACATGTATTCATCCGACCATGTTCTGCATAGAAGCTGGTTTATGTGCTTTGCCAACAGAGGTCGCTGTCATATATTTAATGGCAGTTTTGAAAGGCCCGTTATGATACCACCAACACTAGGAAAGTCAGTCCCGGGACTCGGCCATATGGAAAATCCCCGAATTGTTGGGATTCTCCAGAATCCCGGGACTGACACTCCTAAACCGACACCGTTACTCCTCCTCGAACCATTTAGATGACTTGATGAAAGCCATCAAGTCTTTTATATCCAGCTCAGCGATTTGGCGTAGTCTATTCAGGAAGGGAACTGCCAAAAGTCATATATTTCACAATCGGGTTATTTCTAGTCGGGTTGTTGAACGTCAATTCCATGATCTTCGATTGTGATATCTTCTCTGAATTCTTGTTAAATTTTTTTCATTAAAAAAACATGGAATTTTAACTTTTCTCAATTGAATAACTCAATGTTACTCGTACGCTGTGTACATAAACTGCATTATAATTGCAAAATTTCATTTTATCTACACCACTATTTTTCTTAAAAAACATACTATTATTACGCAGTTTATCAAAATACTTTTCCAAGTCCAGTGTTCTTTCCTCGCGAATTCGTATTTTCAATATCCCCTTAAAGGATCCTGTCAACCTTTTAAAAATTTCAAAGATGAAGATTTTTTACACTGTCCTTGATATATGGGCAAAATATTAGCCTCTGTGGAACCTTTTTCAGATTCAAACAATAATAAAACAAAAAAATGCTCTCCTGTAAAATTTGTATTTTGTCGCTTACGATAATTTCGCTAAAGGGGTCGATATATAAAAGTACACTCAGAAAAAAGTTCCCTTATTGCAAGTAAGCCTCCTATTGTAAATCCACAATCTGCAATTTATGCATGGCAACTATGGCGTCTGAATACATTATTACTTGTATTGAGAAAACTATTAATTGTATTGAGGAAACTATTACTTGTATTGAGGAAACTATTAATTGTATTGAGGAAAATATTGCTTGCATTGAGGGAATTATTACGTTTAATGAGGAAAATATTACTTGTATTGAGGAAACTATAACTTGTATTGAGGAAACTGTTACTTGCATTGAGGAAACTATTACTTGTATTGAGGAAGTTATTACTTGCATTGAGGAAACTATTAATTATTACTTGTATTGAGGAAAGTATTACTTTTATTGAGGAAAATTGTATTGAGGAAATTATTACTTGTATTGAGGAACTATTACTTTTATTGAGGAAACTATTACTTTTATTGAGGAAACCATCACTTGTATTGAGGAAACTATTACTCGTATTGAGGAAATTATTACTTGTATTGAGGAAATTATTACTTGTATTGAGGAAACTATTAATTGTATTGAGGAAATATTTACTTGCATTGAGGGAATTATTACGTTTATTGAGGAAACTATTACTTGTATTGAGGAAATTATTACTTTTATTAAGGAAACTATTACTTGTATTGAGGATAACATTAACTTAAATTGAGGAAAAATGTCTTTAAATCTAAAGATATTTTCCTTTTTATTAAGAAAATCAAAATAAGGAAACTGGTTCGTTGTTTCAAGGAAATGATTTTTTCTGAGTGTATATAAATATGTTGATAAATAGCAAAGAAATATCGTTTTTAGTTCCAATGAACTAAGACTTTACCCCACAAGTGTTGTTGCTGGCATCGAATGATAAATTTACGTTGAGCCCGTGCCCAGTTTCATAAATTACCCAGAATGCCTGCGGCAGGACATGCTATACGTACATTAATACATACATATACATATATTTGCACACGTATCTATGAACATGAGTAAACTATGATGATATGATATAAACGCAACGTCGCTAACTCATATTCGCATTATAAAACAAGAAAGTTTATTGTACAAACAAAATGACTTTGCATGTTAGCGAATATGAAATTTATGCCGCAACATATTTGCTACACAACCAAATAGGCACCCTTTTGTATGAATATTTGTGTGGCCTACAACTGGCGGTGATGGCCTTTGCATGGCCAACATAAACTTTTGTGTTGTCGGTTAAGCCACAATTGCTGCTACTTTTGCTTCTACTTCTACTGCTCCTGCTCACTGCCGTTGTTAATGTTTGCTATTGTTTTGCTATTGCATTGTTGTTGTCACATTTGTTGTAACATCATCGTAACAATAGCTAACAAATTTCCCTCTCCACAAGCACATGAGAGCTCTCTTTCAACTAGGTTTGAATCGAATTTTTTCATTGACATAACTCTATTCTTGTGATTTCTGTATGGTAAGTGTGTTTGTGTGAGTATTTTAATTTGTGTGCTGTAACTGTGTTTGTATGTACGTTGTACAAACATGTGTACCTCCCATTGGGTATGAGGGTGATTCCGTGTCAGCATTCATCACTACGAATTGTTGTTGTATATAAATTGTTTTAAAATGGCGATAAAATGAAATGTCATGTCATTTCCTCCATCCGGTTGTCTAAGCGGCAACTTGTTTGAAAAAGAAAGTACACATTTACACCTAAAGAAGGATGCACTCACTACCGCACTCCTTAGCTAATGGGCGCTTAGGGTGTCTTTTAGCCTAGTATGCCGTAGAGACGCCAACGATGCTCCCTCTTTATCATCCGCTACCATAGTTAAGTATCACTTAGGTGGGCTGCTTAAAGCAGTGCTCGGCAGAATGGGAAATGAGGGTGTATTAGTGAAAGAGCGGTCATCGCATCTATCAAGTGATTTTTATCTCTTTTTTGTTCCGTCGCTCACTAGCAAGTAACGAAGCAACAGCGTATGTTGTTGAGTCGTTACTTGCAAGTGAGAGACTGAGCATAATCAACGACATTCACTGATTGGTCTGTGCGATCATAGCACTCGCACAAGCGCAGCAACAATTTCATTGTTCGAGAGGCCAAGCAAAGAGCATAATAATCTGTGTAAATTGGGTTCTCAGATTTTCGGACAATTTTCCCACTAACCACCTTGGCTCAATCTAAATTGATGAGGAGTGAGACTTATTCCCACTCACAAAACCAACTGTCAACCTGGAGAATCTTCTTGCTCTTTAAGAATGTTATTTTATTTCATTTAATTTTAATTTTGTTTTATTTTATTTTATTTTATTTTATTTTATTTTATATTATTTTATTTTATTTTATTTTATTTTATTTTATTTTATTTTATTTATTTTATTTTATTTTATTTTATTTCATTTCATATTATTTTATTTTATTTTATTTTATTTTACTTTGTTTTATTTTTTTATTTCATTTTATTTTTATTTTTTTTATTTTTTTTTTTATTTTGTTTTTATTTATTTTATTTTATTACATTTTATATATATTTTTTTTGTTTTATGTTATACTATTTTATTTTTAGTTGTTTGTTTTGTTATTATTACTTTTCTTGTTTTTATACCCAGCGTACTAGTAGTAGTACAAGGGTATATTAATTTTGTTCACATAACGGTTGTATGTAACCGCACAAAATAATCGAGATAGATATAGAGTTCCATATATGAAAATTCTTAGGATTAAAAGAGGAGTTGATTAAGGCACGTCCGTCCGTCTGTCCGTCCGTGTACACGATAACTTGAGTAAAAATTGAGATATTTGCATGAAATTTTGTATACAGGTTACTTTCTGGCCAAGGTAGGTTGCTATTGAAAATGGGCGAAATCGATATCGAAAATTTCGAAAATCACACAAATTGACTTATCTCGGCAGCTGAAATGGCTAAAATGATATAATTTTAAAGGTGAATCCCCCTGGTCATTCTCTTATGATTTTTTCATAAATTTTTTATAGTGGGCGTTGCACCGCCAACTTTTAAGGGAGGCATTTTT
This sequence comes from Campiglossa producta, assembly GCA_964058755.1. Taxonomy (NCBI): domain Eukaryota; kingdom Metazoa; phylum Arthropoda; class Insecta; order Diptera; family Tephritidae; genus Campiglossa; species Campiglossa producta. Next base: position 25,689,956 of record CAXKVI010000003.1, read on the forward strand.
GAAAATTTGACTGGTCGTAACTTTTAAACTGATTAGGATAGAACGATGGAATTTGGCACAAATCATACTAGTATTGTTGGGAGTATAACTGATGAAATTGCATAAAAACGCCGGCGAAATCGGATGATAACCACGCCCACTTTCGATATCGATTGGAGTGTAATGGAGTGTGGTTGCTAAGTAAACTTGCTCAATCCCGACTCTTGCGTCCTAGTTCGTGCACACTGGGCTCGCGGCAGAAAGATAGGGAGCCCCGGTGGGGCCACTCTGACATACTTGGTTTAAGGGCTCACCGAGGTCTTTTTCGCAGCGTCTGTTCATCACATGGTTTTCCTGCAAGCGGGTGTCTGTCTTGTAGCAAGCGGCTCGCTATATAAATGTGTGAATATTTTTTTCAAAATCCCGGAGACGGGTTGTGCGCTGGGTTTGGGACCAGCCACGTAAAAACTTTATTCCAATGAAAAGCAAAGAAAAGCCTCGGATGAGAACCCCCTTTAATGTTGACGACCCGGCAAAACGAAATAAGGACTACGAGAAGGATATTAGGGCATGTACCTGGAATGTCCGGACCCTTTCAAGGGATGGTACCGCTGCCCGACTGGTTGATGTCCTCGTGAACGCAAAGGCTGACATCACCGCCCTGCAGGAAATGCGATGGACGGGACAAGGAAAGACGACCATCGGACCTTGTGACGTATACTACAGTGGCCAGACACGCGGCAAAGCACGTGGTGTAGGATCCGTGGTGGGAAAGAGACTTCGCCGCCAAGTACTAGCGTTCACTTCTGTGGACGAGCGTCTCGCTGCGATCCGCATCAAGGCGAGGTTTTTCAACATAACATTTATCTGCGCCTATGCGCCGACTGAGGAGACGCACGATGCAGAGAAGGACTCCTTCTACGATAAACTTGAATAAACTTATGATCGCTGGCCCCAACATGATACAAAGTCGTGCTCGGCGACTTTAATGCCAAGGTGGGCAAGGAAGGAGTCTTTGGTCCTACAGTTGGAAAATTTAGTCTCCACGATATAACATCACCCAACGGCACTAGGTTGATTGACTTCGCCGCTGCTCGCAATATGGTTATCAATAGTACCAGGTTCCAGCATAAACGAATACACAAAGCCACCTGGCTGTCCCCTGATCAAAGAACAAGAAACCAGATTGATCATGTCATGATTGACGGCAGACATAGCTCCACCGTTCTGGACGTGCGTACACTGCGTGGTCCCAATATTGACTCTGACCATTATCTTGTCGCAGCCAAGATACGCACACGCCTCTGTGCCACGAAGAAAGTGCGCACAGTAACGGAAGGAAAGTTTGACGTCGAGAAGCTGCGCATGACACAGACAGCTGATAATTTCACAACTCGACTCTCACACCTGCTAGCAGAGGGCAATCCCCGACCTAACGATGTAACCGAGCAATGGAAGCATATCTCTAACTCATTGCGTACCGCCGCTGAGGCCACTATAGGGTTCCAGCGAGCCCGCAAGAACAACTGGTACGATGAGGAATGCAAAACTGCCTCGAAAAAAAAGGACGCTGCCTACAAGGAGACGTTGCGAACGGGCGCAACCCGCAGTGTATGGCAACAATATCGTAAGGCAAAGAAGGAAGAGAGACGCCTTTTCAGAAAAAAGAAAAGTGAGGCCGAAAGGCGTGAGTGTGAGGAGCTTGAGATGCTGGCTGACAGGAATGATGCCCGAAAATTCTATGAAAAGATCCGGCGGATGACGGAAGGTTTTAAGACCGGGGCAAGCTCCTGTAAGGACAATAATGGCGACCTGGTAACCGACGTACAAAGTGTACTTAAATTATGGAGGGAGCACTTCTACTCACTGCTAAATTGCGAGGGAGACGTCGAACCCGATACCCCAATCCCTGACGATGGAAAAGTCGTCCCACCACCTGACTATGATGAAGTGAGGATAGCTATATCCCGGCTCAAAAACAACAAAGCGCCTGGAAAAGACGGACTACCCGCCGAGCTGTTCAAACACGGAGGCGAAGAGCTGGTAAAAAGCATGCATCATCTCTTATGCAGAATATGGTCAGACGAATGCATGCCTCCGGATTGGAATTTAAGTGTGCTTTGCCCAATCCACAAGAAAGGCGATCCCGCTAACCGCACCAACTACCGCGGAATCAGTCTTCTTAATATCGCAATTAAGGTTCTTTCTAGCGTATTGTGTGAAAGACTGAAGCCCATCGTAGACAAACTGATTGGACCTTATCAGTGTGGCTTTAGACCTGGTAAGTCTACCATCGACCAGATTTTCACGATACGTCAAATCCTGGAAAAGACCCATGATAAAAGAATCGACACACACCATCTCTTTGTCGATTTCAAAGCCGCTTTTGACAGCGCAAAAAGGAGTTGCCTGTATGCCGCCATGTCTGAATTTGACTTCCCTGCAAAGCTTATACGGCTTTGCCAAATGACGTTGAGCAATACCAACAGCTCCGTCAGAATCGGAAGCCATTTGAAACCAAACGAGGCTTCAGACAGGGCGACTTCCTTTCGTGCGATTTCTTCAATCTGATGCTGGAGAAGATAATTCGAGCAGCAGAGCTAAACCGCAATGGTACAATCTTTTACATCGATACAATCTTTTATCGAAGAACAAAGATCACGCTCTATAAGTCTCTCATCATACCTGTCCTGATGTATGGCTCAGATTCATGGACAATGTCAAGAGAAGATGAGATGGCCCTTGGAGTATTTGAGAGAAAAGTTCTCCGGAAGATTTATGGTCCTTCCCGTGATGCCAACGGCGAGTATCGAAGGAAATTTTACGATGAGCTGTACGAGCTCTACGCATATCTGACCATAGTCCAGCGAATTAAAGCCCAAAGACTCCGCTGGCTGGGCCATGTTATGCGAATGGACAAAGAAGCTCCAGCACAGAAGGTTTTCCTATCGTCGCCTGAATTCGGCAGCAGAGGAAGGGGAGGCCTCGACTAAGATGGAAACAACAGGTGGAGGATGACTTGAACTCCCTTGGGGTTTCCAATTGGCGTCAGTTATCGCTAAAAAGGAATGACTGGCGTGCTTTGATATGCAGCGGCCAAAATCGCTTAGGCGGTTAAGCGCCAATAAATGATGATGGTTACTTTCTGGCCAAGGTAGGTTGCTATTGAAAATGGGCGAAATCGGATGATAACCACGCCATCTTTTTCGATATCGAAAATTTCGAAAATCACACAAATTGACTTATCTCGGCAGCTGAAATGTCCAAAATGATATAATTTTATAGGTGAATCCCCCTGGTCATTCTCTTATGATTTTTTCATAAATTTTTTATGGTGGGCGTTGCACCGCCACAAATGTGAAAAGTTTCAAGTCTCTATCTTAGCGGGAAGTAACTCAAAAATTTATCGCAAGATTCCCCCTATGTTTTAGAGATTATCAATTATATCTGATTCAACAAATTGTATTGTCACCGTTTCCACGACTAAATGCTAAGTTTCAAGTTCCTAGGTTACCTGGTAAAAATCGATCGCAAAAGTCCAGGAGTCTCTTAATTTTTTGTTTAACCCTAGTTCGGCCGACGAGTCACCCGTGTGACTATTTCACATTTGAGGCACGAAAAGACCAATTTTTAATCAACTCAGTTAGCTTATTTTCCCTGACATCTAAGAATAATGAATTTCAAGTAGAAAAAATAAATAGCCAAATATTAGAAGTTGAAAATTCAGAAGCTATACAGATATGAATATATATATGCGTATATATAACAGCTGATAAGGTAACCAGATGCTGATAATGTTACAATATACTCAACTGCACTATTTCCGCATACTTGTTTTTACCTGTTGTTCATTTACATCTGACTTTGCATTTTATTAAATACAGTCACCCGGGTGACTGCGTTGGCCCAAATGAGTTATAAAAATCGTCGGCTGAACTAGGGTTAAATATTTGCAATTATATAGACCAGCGTGCCATCTATCGGAATTTTGATTTTTACTATTTAATGCCAAGTTTCAAGTTCCTAGGTTACCTGGAAGTTGGTCAAAAGTCGATCACAAAATTCTCAACTTCAAATTAATTTTTGAAATATCTCGATCCGTGCGCCACCTACCGGAACTGTTTTGATGAGGGATTGCATAGTCATGGGGTTGTGACAAATGTGCAAAGTTTCAAGTCTCTAACTAATCTGGAAGTTACTAAAAATCGATCGCAAAATACCAGGACTCTTTTAATATTTTTTGTAATTATCTCGACCAGTGTGACATCTAGCGGAATTTCTTGTACAACAGTTTGTATTGTCTTAAATTGTTCATATGTATGCAAATTTTCAATAATCTATCATACCGGGAAGTTCCTCAAATATGCGTCCCAAAATTTCAATTTTTAAATGAATTTACCGTATTTCTTGATCCGTGCGCCACCTAGCGGATACTTTTTTCGTTCACATTGCATTGTCACAGATCCCCGAACTCTGTTCCAAGTTTCAGTGTCTAGCTCAACGGGAAGCTACCTAAAAAGACTTTGCAAGATTCCGAAATTTCGTATGAAAAAGGTGGTGCAAACAAGAAAGCGACTTAATATAAAGGGTTTAATAAACCGAATCCAAGCCCTTTCACTATTGACATTCCTTCAGGAGCTTTGAAAAAAATTCTTCTTGAAATAAATATATATGTATATAGCCACTAGTTCACATGTACCTTACACACACAAATACATACATAAAAGAACGGCATATTTGAGTAGCCCAAAAGCAGCCAAGAGTCAAGCAAACGAAACAGCCAGCCAGCCAACCGCTGCTGCCATCACAGCCGTCACATAAAAACGTGTTTCTTTTTATAGTTCACAAAAATTGTAGAAACTTTTCCACTTCCTTGAAGTGCCACCACATTTTCCGCATTCGCATACACACAACTTTCCTTCTTATGTTATTTTGTTTTCCACCATTCATTCTTCTCTCATTGTCCTGTGGTGAAAAGCTTGTTGCTGTTAAGGCGCATGCGCTTTATTATATACACCTGTGCTCAGCTGTGCCTTCTTTCGGTTTTTCATTTACAATTCAATACAACTCAACTCTCAGAAGGACATTGCACAAACACTTTCACTCACACTCAAAAGAGTAAGTGAGTGAGTGAGCGAATGAAATAAGCATTCTTCAATGCTTTCGTTACTCAGATTCATTTCCTTCGCTTTTAAATGTGTTTTGTTTGTTTATTTATTTTTAATTTCTGAACAATCGCGCTATGCACAACAAAAACTTTGTCTGGTTGAAATGCACTGACAGACTGCTGGGCTTACGAGGTTTATTGGTTTGGTGGTCGATTTGGCTACCAGCTTGGTTTGGGTGGTTTTTTTTTTTTTTTGGTATTCCGGAAGACGCTAAATATAAAACTTACAATGATGCTCGCTTGTGTTGCGTACCTACTTATATTTTTATATACATACTTACTTAAGTGCATGCATATGTTTGTAAGCATTTGCATAATCTTGCAGCGAAATTTATTTTTAAATGAATAGTTTCTTAAAATAGCTTAAATGAAAACCGCAAGATGGACGATTGAAGCATTCTTCTGGGGGCTATATTTATTCCCAGCTGCAACAAAAATAAAATAAAATAAAATATATTAAATTAAATTAAAATAAAATAAAAAAAATTAAAATAAAGTGAGATTAAATAAAATTAAATTATGAATAAAAAATAAAATTAAAAAAATATAAAATAAAATAAAATAGAAAAATTAAAATAAAATAAAATAAAATAAAATAAAATAAAATAAAATAAAATAAAATAAAATAAAATAAAATAAAATAAAATAAAATAAAATAAAATAAAATAAAATAAAATAAAATAAAATAAAATAAAATAAAATAAAATAAAATAAAATAAAATAAAATAAAATAAAATAAAATAAAATAAAATAAAATAAAATAAAATAAATTAAAATAAAATAAAATAAAATAAAAAAATAAATAAAAAAAAATAAAAATAAAAAAATAAAATTAAATTAAATTAAAATTAATTAAAAAAAAATAAAATAAAAAAATTAAAATAAAATAAAATAAAATAAAATAAAATAAAATAAAATAAAATAAAATAAAATAAAATAAAATAAAATAAAATAAAATAAAATAAAATAAAATAAAATAAAATAAAATAAAATAAAATAAAATAAAATAAAAATAAAAAAATTAAATTAAATTAAATTAAAATTAATTAAAATAAAATAAAATAAAAAATTAAAATAAAATAAAATAAAATAAAATAAAAAAATAAATAAATGAAAAAAGTAAAAATTAAATTAAATTAAATTAAAATTAATTAAAATAAAATAAAATAAAAAATTAAAATATAATAAATAGAAAATAAAAAAAAATAAAATGAAACAAAATAAAATAAAATGAAACAAAATAAAATAAAATAAAATAAAATAAAATAAAATAAAATAAAATAAAATAAAATAAAATAAAATAAAATAAAATAAAATAAAATAAAATAAAATAAAATAAAATAAAATAAAATAAAATAAAATAAAATAAAATAAAATAAAATAAAATAAAATAAAATAAAATAAAATAAAATAAAATAAAATAAAATAAAATAAAATAAAATAAAATAAAATAAAATAAAATAAAATAAAATAAAAATAAAAAAAATTAAATTAAATTAAAATTAATTAAAATAAAATAAAATAAAAAGTAAAATAAAATAAATAGAAAATAAAAGAAGATAAAATGAAATAAAATAAAATAAAATAAAAAAATTAAAATAAAATAAGAAGAAAATAAAATAAGATAAAAAATAAAACAAAATAAAACAAACAAAAAATAAATTAAAATGAATTAAAATAAAATAAAATAGAAAAATTAAAATAAAATAAATAGAAAATAAAATAAGATAAAATAAAATAAAATAAAATAAAATAAAATAAAATAAAATAAAATAAAATAAAATAAAATAAAATAAAATAAAATAAAATAAAATAAAATTAGATTAAACTAAATTAAATTAAATTAAATTAAGTTGAATGAATATAAATTAAATTAAATTAAATTAATAAATTTAAATAAAATAAAACAAAATAAAGTAAAATTAAATAACATAAAATATAATAAAATAAAATTGAAGTTAAAAAAAATAATATAAAATAAAATAAAATTAAATAAAATTAAATTAAACTAAATAAAATAAAATAAATTTAATTAAAATAAAACAAAAAAAACTAAGCTAAAATAAAATAAAATAAAACAAAATAAAACTTAAAAAAATATTCATTCACACAATCAAAGTATTTCCGCCTCTACCTTTCATCATGATGCAACCATTGCCATCAATTAAGTCATAAATCTAATGCAAAAATTTCCATGTACAAGTAAATAAATATAATACCCGCCCAGCGACATCATAAGCTAAAGAACACTCAGTAAATTCGTCGACTGTCTTTGCTCATCAACGTATGTACATACATACGTGTACTACATCATCACATCCCAATGGATTGCTGGTTAATTGTTTAACATTGTTATGAGCTCATTACACCCGTATAAATATAAATTATCTATGCGCTCTAAAATGCAAGGACAAAAACATAAAAATTATATATGTATGCATGTAAATACATGTTTTGTACATAAGTATATATTTAAAAGAAATATTGCGCTTACATATAGCGCAAAGTGGATGTGACATTTAGCTGCTGACAAATGATAAGAAATATATATTTAGATATATATGTACGTCTATACGTAGATACATTTGACTAAACCAAAAAAAAAAAAAAAATTCCTACAAAACTACCAGCAGCTAAATTTGTTTACTTTAATTTTTTCACAGTTTTACAGTGATAGTTAATTTTAAGCTCTGGAATTTTCAAAGTATTTTTTTTTCATATTGAAAAGTAATAATTTTTCAAAAAAGTTTATTTTCAAATGAAAAGTGTTTTATTTGATCCACTCTAATGCCCATCCATAGTTTGCTTAGGAAGCATTTTGTAGGACATGCAATGAAATGATAAATTGACATTGTGTTTGTTCAAATAATAGTTTCAAATCTATGTATGTATGAGTGTGTATTATTTATTAACGTTTTGGCTTGGTAGATTCATATTTCATATTGTCAGTTTGTGATATTGCTGACATTGTTCCCTTGAGGCTTTCGGACTTCTTAATGGCATTTAGCATTTTCGGACATTTATTAACTGCTGTTATCATATTTACAAACAAACGTTCATGTGTAATCTCTTTAGTAAAATTGCGAATAAGTCTCCAAAAGAGACAATCTCAGAGCTTTAGACGTCGTAACCGGTTCTGAATCGGTTATAAAAGCACATGGGTTAATAATTAGATTATTGTAGGATCATTTGCGGATCATTTAGGGGTAATTATGGGATAATTTTGGGCGCTATTTCGGGATTATTTGGGATTAAATTTTTGGTCTTTTTGAGATAATTTTGGGGTCATTTTCGGATCATTTTGGGATCAGTTTGGAACAATTTTGGGATCATTTTTGTGTCATTTCGGGATAATTTTGGGGTTCATTTTAGGATCAGTTTGGGATCATTTTAGAGTCATTTTGGGATCATTTTGGGGTCATTTTCGGATCATTTTGGGATCAATGTAGGGTCACTTTGGGATCATTTTGGGACTCATTTTGGGGTCATTTTCGGATCATTTTGGGATCATTTCAGGGATAATTTTCGAGGCTATTTTGGGTCAATTTGGATAATTTTGGGCGTCATTTTGGATCAGTTCGGGGTCATTTTTGGATGATTTTGGGATCGTTTTGGCATCAGTTTGGGATGATTTTCAGATCATTTAAGGGTCTTTTTGCGGTAATTTTGAGATTATTTTTGGGTAATTTTAGGTTCATTTTGGAGTCAGTTTGGGATCATTTTAGGGTCATTGCCGGATCATTTTGGTATAATTTTAGCGTAATTTTGGAGTCGTTTTGGGGTCATTTTGGGTAATTTCAGGATCATTTTAAGATCTTTTAAGAGTAATTTCAAGATCATTTTGGGATCATTTTAGACGGCTAGACCGCTTTCGATGACATTTGGTATAGTGATAGTAAGCTTGATTCAAAGACTGCCAACTCGGGTGTTGCTACTTGGGGCAGTTTGTAGTGTTGCCAACTATCTAATTGGCGAGGTGGCATCTAGGGTTGCCACCTTACTGCCTTGGATGGAATTCTATTTGTGGATAGATCACTTCATTCTAAGATTTCCCTACTTGGATTTGCCACTTGAGGCGGTTTATAAAGTTGTCACCTATTTGATATTTATCGGAAATATTTTTTGAAAAGTTTATGTTGGAATATCTATTGGAAAACATGTAAGTAGGTAAGACTATTGAACAAATCACCCGGTCACCCACGTACTATTCCTATAAAGACGTCCGTGGACATTTTCTAATTAATATCTAAAACATATGGACAGAAAGCATTTAAGTATGTACGTAGCATTAGAATTTCGTGGAGAAATAAACAAAAAAATTTCTAATTATTATAATTGCCATTTATTTGTGGCGTGTCTATGCAATTAATACTCCAAGGAAATAATATAAAATTGATTTTGGCGCTTTATTGTTTTGTCATTAAATAGAATATCCAACCAGTATGTTATGTATGTATGTGTGTATGTATATTCAAATATATGTTTCACTCTAAGGCCACAATATATATGTATTTTTTAAGTATGTGAATGCGTTTTTCTATATATGTGTACATTAGACTGGACCAAAATAAAACAAGTAAAACAGTCTAAGTTCGGGTAAACCGAACATTAAATACCCAACGGTAGTTTTCAGAACGCTCAATTTATGTGATTTTCGAAATTTTCCATATCGAAAATGGGCGTGGGCGGAAAGCGCTTTCGTCCAGTTTCATCAGGTGTACTCCATATAGTGCTAGTTTACTCTGTGCCAAATTTGATGATTCTACCGTAACCAGTTTAAAAGTTATAACCAGCCGAATTTTCAAAAATGCCTCCCTTAAAAGTGGGCGTGGCACCGCCAAAAACTCAATAGATAATAATTTTGGCCATTTCCGTTACGGAATTAAGTCAATTTAGGTGATTTTCGAATTTTTCGATATCGAAAGTAGGCGTGGTTGGAGGGCGATTTTATCCAATTCTATCAGGTATACTGCCAACGATACTAGTATGCTTTGTGCCAAATTTCATCATTCTACTGTAATCATTTCATAAGTTACGACCAGTCGAATTTTCAAAAATGCCACGCCTACTTTAAAAAATTAATGGTAAAACTACGAGCTGAATAAAAATATAAAATATGCTCAATATGCAAGTTGGTAGAAGTTTTAATGAACTTCTACGAAATTAACTACCTCCATATAAAAAAAATTACTCATACGCCATGGCATCACACAAAACATACATGGTACAAAATCATGGAGACGGAAATTTGAGATTTTAAAATTTATCTCATTTTACTACAAATCGGTCAATGTACAAAAAAAATAATAAAATGCAGTTAGGTTGCAATCCTAGGTGCCAACTCATCTTAAAGTCATCATGGTTGGTATGAGGCTGAAAAAAAATTGTTTAAATTGATAGGGGGCAACCCTGTAAACCGTCCCATGTGGCAGCAACACCAGTCTCTATACCAAAGTGGTTCGAAATCGGCCAAGCATTCCAAAAAGACCCCTAAAATTATCCCAAATTACCCTAAAACGATCTCATAATGATCCCAAAATGACCTCAAAATGATCCCAAAATGATACCAAAATTAAGCCAAAATGACCACAAAATTATCCCAAAATTACCCAAAAATTATCCCAAAACGAACCGAAAATTACCCCAAAATGACTCCAAAATTATACCAAAAAGACTGCGAAATGATCCCAAAATTACCCCAAAGTTATCCTATTATGATCCCAAAATTACCCCAAAATGATCCAAAAATATACAAGTATGTATAATAAGGTTAAATGACAACCCTGGGTGGGAACCCTACTTGAAAATATTTTAGTTGGCAAAATACCTTTAATTTGATACCGACATTGGCATGATTAAGTGAAAAGTCTTAGAGCCAACCCTACTATCCATATGCCCAATTTCATCAAAATCGGTCAAACGGTTCTCGAGATAGTAGCGGATGTACAAATATACAAATATAATGCGATTAGGTGACAACCCTAGGTGGAAGCCTTAATTGAAAATTGGGGCTGTTGAGTACATATTGTCGCATTTTCATGCATATTGGAGAATTCGAAAAAAAAAATTGGACGGACATGCACATTGTGTAATACATGCTTAAACCCCACTGTGATATACCCTTATTTCCATCAAAACCAATTCAAAATATTTGACAAACAACACAATTTCCTGATAACTTTTTAAAACACGTACAAACATACATAGTTACGAAATTATTCCCGAGCGATGCTA
>CAXKVI010000003.1:25706335-25711335 GCA_964058755.1 Campiglossa producta
TTCCAGGAGGCTTACATTGTTGTTGATATTAATGCTGCTTCCCAGGTATACAAAGTCCCTTACTATTTCGAAATTATGGATGCCAACAGTGGCGTGGTTGCCAAGACGCGAGTGCGCTGACTCTATGCTTGATGCCAGTAGGTACTTCAACCACGATAATTGGCGCAGTTTGTTTTTATTTTACTTTATTTCAATTTATTTAATTTTAGTTTATTTTTTATTTTATTTTACTTTTTAGTTTATTTTATTTTATTTTATTTTACTTTATTTTATTTTATTTTATTTTATTTTATTTTATTTTATTTTATTTTATTTTATTTTATTTTATTTTATTTTATTTTATTTTATTTTATTTTATTTTATTTTATTTTATTTTATTTTATTTTATTTTATTTTATTTTATTTTATTTTATTTTATTTTATTTTATTTTATTTTATTTTATTTTATTTTATTTTATTTTATTTTATTTGATTTTATTTTATTTTATTTTATTTTATTTTATTTTATTTTATTTTATTTTTATTTTTTTTTATTTTATTTTATTTATTTTTTTTGTTTTATTTTTTTTCTTTTATTTTATTTTATTTTATTTATTTTTTTTTTATTTCATTTTATTTTTTTTATTTTTTTTTTATTTTTTTTTATTTTATTTTATTTAACTTTATTTTAATTTATTTTATTTTATTTTAATTTATTTTATTTTTTACTTTATTTCATTTTTTTTAATTTTATTTCTATTTTATTTTATTTTATTTTTTTTTTTTGTATTATTTTATTTTATTTATTTAATTTTATTTTACTTTATTTTATTTTATTTTATTTTATTTTATTTTATTTTATTTTATTTTATTTTATTTTATTTTATTTTATTTTATTTTATTTTATTTTATTTTATTTTATTTTATTTTATTTTATTTTATTTTATTTTATTTTATTTTATTTTATTTTATTTTATTTTATTTTATTTTTATTTTTTTTATTTTATTTTATTTTTTTTTTGTTTTATTTTTTTTTTCTTTTATTTTATTTATTTTTTTTTACTTCATTTTATTTTTTTTATTTAATTTTTTTTTATTTTTTTTATTTCATTTTATTTTTTTTTTTTTTTTTTCGTTATATTTTATTTTATTCTATTCTATTTTATTTTATTTTATTTTATTTTATTTTATTTAACTTTATTTTAATTTATTTTGTTTTATTTTAATTTATTTTATTTTTTTACTTTATTTAATTTTTTTTAATTTTATTTCTATTTTATTTTATTTTATTTTTTTTTTTTGTATTATTTTATTTTATTTATTTAATTTTGTTTTATTTTTTTATTTTTTATTTTACTTTATTTTATTTTATTTTATTTTATTTTATTTTATTTTATTTTATTTTATTTTATTTTATTTTATTTTATTTTATTTTATTTTATTTTATTTTATTTTATTTTATTTTATTTTATTTTATTTTATTTTATTTTATTTTATTTTATTTTATTTTATTTTATTTTATTTTATTTTATTTTATTTTATTTTATTTTATTTTATTTTATTTTATTTTATTTTATTTTATTTTATTTTATTTTATTTTATTTTATTTTATTTTATTTTATTTTATTTTATTTTATTTTATTTTATTTTATTTTATTTTATTTTATTTTATTTTATTTTATTTTATTTTATTTTATTTTATTTTATTTTATTTTATTTTATTTTACTTTATTTTGATTTATTTTATTTTATTTTATTTTATTTTATTTTATTTTATTTTATTTTTTATTTCTTTATATTATTTTATTTTATTTTGTTTTATTTTATTTTTTAATTTTTTTCTTTGATTTTATTTTTTATTTTTTTATTTTATTTTTTAAAATTTTTTTTTTTATTTTATTTAATTTAATTTTATTTTATTTATTTATCACAATCATCTCAACAATTGGGTATACATACATGCGTTAGTTAGCTCCAGCACAACCTAGAATTGTTCTACTTCCTTCTTTATTTCATTTTACTATTGCGCTATTTACTTTTAAAGTGTTGTTGTAGTTGACTTTTTTCAGTTTGTTTGTTTTCACGTATGGCTTAAGTCAAATAAGTGAAATAGTGCAGCGTTTAACCTTTTCCCTTTTAGCCTTTATTAAGCTTTGCATCATTTTTTTATTTTTTATTTTGCCATTTTATTCACTTTGGATTTTGTATTTGTGCTTTCTGTTGCTGCTCATGAACTTTTTCACTTTAACCCATTTTGTGTGTTGAAATGAGCTTGCGAGTATTTAGTTTTGTTCACTTTTCATTTCGTTTTCAAATTATTTTAAATATTCAAAAGCAGTGCAAATTTGATGCCGTGCGAAGTTTGCGTGTCTAAAGTCATCGCTGTCAACTGTTTGATTGTCGCGCGCGTGCCAAACGTGTTTTTTTGCGCCGCCTTCAGTTAAAGTCAGTCGTCAGTAGTACGCCTATTGCAGTCGTTTACACTCGCCAACCGTGTTCCGTTCGCAGGTTTTTTCGCCCCCCTCACCAGTTACTGCGTCATGTGCTCAATCATTCGTATGTATGTAAGTGCTTAAATATTTTTGCACGTTTAAGCTTTTGTTATTTTTTAATTTTCTTTTATGTACGATTTTTATTACAACAAAAACTAAAAAAAATTCCCACTGCTCTGCCATTCACATATGCGGCGTGTCAACTCGTTACGCCTTTGGTTGTAGTGCTTTGGGGTGCCTGAAAATATGTATGTGTTATGGAGTGTGTATGTTTGTGTATGTATTTGCTATTCAAGCTTCAGACTCAAGTAAATTATAGTGTTGGTATTTCACTTTCATTTTAAGCATTGAATGCAAAACATTTACTCGTTAGTATTTTTTCATATTTTTCATATATTTTGGTTGTTGTTGTTGTTATTGCCTTTCGTTACCTTCCACTAAGCATGTGTTTTTTGTGCACTTATGTGATTGTTTTAATTGCCAATTTACCTAAATATGTGTGAGGGTGTGCAATATTAAATGGAGTTCTGGCCGGCAAGCTATAAAAGTTAGAGTAACACGTACCAATTAGGGCTCATAAAATGAATAATGGAAACGTTTATGTGCTCATAATCACCATGTGTATTTTCACACCAAAAATATAAGAAACAACATTTAGTGGGTGTTTTTCGAATTTTTATCCACATTATAAGTTTACCAAAATAAATTTCAAAAAAATATATATATAACAGGTGGCAACCTTGTAAACCGCCTAAAGTGGCAGCACCCAAGTAGCAAATCTTTGAATGAAGCATACTATCCGTATACCAAATTTCCTCCAAATCGGTCAATAGGTTCTCGAGATAGTGGTCGATATACGAATGAATAAATAAAATGCGTTTACGTGGCAATCCTACCGAGAATACTTTTGATTTGAAACCCATATCATGGCATATCTTGCTGAATCTTTTTAAAAGTAATTTACATTGGTGTTAACCCTGCAACCACCCTAAGTGGCAACACCCAATCAAGCATACTATCTATAGTAGGGTTATTCAAATAAAAAAAATTTGTTTTTTTTTAGCTTCAACTTTAAGACTATGTAAAAATATTTCCAAAAAAGTTTCAAAAATTAAAAGAAAATTCACTTTGAAAAAAATGCAATTTTTTCCCATACAAAATGTATGGGAAAGGGCGAAAAAAAATAGCCACCCCTAAGGATTAAGTTAGATCGCTAATTTTTTGCAAGACTTATTTTCTCATCAATACCTAACTTTTTAGGGGGTAAGACCAAGTCGACATTTTTTTTTTGAATCACCCTAATCTATAGTCAAATTTCATCCAAATCGGTCAAGCGGTTCGTACCGGATTACATATAAACAAATACAAAATATAAAGATACAAAATCTTCAAAATTAAATGTTTGAAACAGACAGACCTTTTTTGAGAAGCCACCTAATCACCTAATTAACAATTACTTTCACTTTTTAATGATTATTTTTCAATTGATTAAAAAAAAATAAAAAAAAAAATTAAAAAAAAAATTAAAAAATAATCAAAAAAATTAAAAAACTCAAAAATTCAAAAATAATAATCTTTACTTTTGATTATTTTTGATTTTTTGACTTTTTTTATTTTTTTCCAGCACTGTTGTAGAAAAGTATGTACATACATAAATATTCACTTGCACAAACTTACAAATGTATGGGTGAAGCAAGAAGTTCTGATGAGGCCGGATGAAAAAGTCGGTTGCAGTGTGAGCCTAGCCTTATAAGTGTTCAAATATAACTATCCGACCGTACCCGTACAAACGAGAAATGTCCGAAAGTAGCCGTTTAGATATAATAAAAGGACAAATTATCATCACTCCAACCAATATAACCATCAAACCTGACATTTTTTCTATATGTACATATACTTAGCGATCAAGGTTCATTCTGGAAATCCATGAGTCCCAAAGTGTAAGTAGGTGTATATATTTGCATACAAAGATACACAGATGTTTATACTTTTAACAACAAAACTTTAAAATAATAAAAAAAAAATAAAAAATATAAAAAATAAAAAATAAAAAAAAAAATCCAAAAAAATTAAAAAAATCAAGAAAATATCAAAAAAATCAAAAAAATCAAAAGTAATCAAAAACGGTTTTTTTATTTTTTTTTTTTGATTTTTTTTTTTTATTTTTTTTGATTTTTTTTTTTTTGATTTTTTCTAATCGTAATCAATTAGTAATTGCTTTTTCTCGAAAGCATTTAAAATAATCATTACTAATTAAAAAAACCTTCTAATCAATCAGTTACTAATTACTAATCAAAATTAACAGCTCTGGTTTGAAAGCAACCACATTTTGACCGATAACCCAATTATCGATAAGTACAAATATCCTATCAGGCCTTCCCCGTATTGTAGGAAAATTCCAAGGTTTTAAGCCAACCATATTTTACCCGATGACTCAGTTATCGATAAAAATATCGAGTCGACACCATAACTCTGTTATCGATAAATATATCGAAATGAATCGAATTCGTAAAGACAGCAGTGGTCTTT
>CAXKVI010000003.1:25716335-25718600 GCA_964058755.1 Campiglossa producta
TAGCTGACCCCGCAGGCGTTGCCCTGCGTAATATTGCCTTTGAAATCAAAATTTCTATAAGCGATAGTTTGTTTATCCGTTGAAATTTATTTTATTAGTTAGAAATATATTTATTTTTTAACAATATAAAAACTCATTCACTTTTTTATTCATTAACTGAAAGCTCAAAACAAATAATAATACAAATTTAAGATTTAATTCAACAGTGTCGGCCGTCTTTTAAAATTTTAGAAAATCTGTTAACACATGTAAAAATACTTGCTGGTTGGTTTGCGTTTGTGTCGATTTTGGCTACATTTCCCCTTAAGCCCTATTTACAGTTCTTTTTGAGCGTGAACATGCGTGAGCGTGAGCAATTTTCCTTATGGGTAATATGTTGATTTTTTTTCTTTTTCCAAAAAAATTGTGATGGTTGATAAATAACTAAAATATCTTTGATATTATTGCATTTAAAACTAAGTGAAAGTGTTAAATATGCTCTAAAACGGTTATTTTACAATCTGACTGTGAAACGTGTGCGAACGCAAAGTGACACAATGGTCTCGCATGTGAGTGTTGAATTTTGGCAATTACCACGACAAATTCTTATTTTTTTCTACAATTTTTGGAGAATTGAACTCAGTTGACAGATGTGCGTGAACGTACAAAAGAATTGATTTGGAATTCTTTGCTTTGTGAACGTAATAGAAAGTCTCCACTCGTTCACGGTCACGTTCACACAGAGGTGTACGGCAGTCTTTATTGGAGCACTCTGTGATAAACAATATTTTTAGTTTTGTTGTCAGGTGCGAGAACGATCAAAGCGGATGGTTTTCCTACACGGGAACATGCGACATACAGTTGACCGTGTGAAAAACATATATCTTGCGAGTCATCCGTCACAACGTAACGCAAGAACGCTTTATATAAAATAACAAAAATTCATACCATACAAAATGTATGGGAAAAATTTTTTTTTTTTTTGGGAATTTTTCGGGAATTTTTTTGGATATTCTCCTATTCTGGCCAAAGAGCAATCTTAATTGGTGTCCATCATCCAAATCGGTGCAGGCGTTCTTGAGTTATAAGTGTTTGAACTAACATCACTTTCTTTTATATATATAGATAATAATATAAATGCCACCCTAATGTAGATACCATTTCCTTTCATATAAAACAATAATTAGTATTTGTTGAATGACATGACAGAAGTTTGACAACTGTTCTTATTTGATTTTTCTTTGACAGCTTGCCAAGCTTTTATGTTCTTTTGTTTAGCAAGAAATGCACAAAAGCGTGACACACAATGGAGATGTATACAAACGTTGAAGGCCATATAAATTTAAACGCCCACAGATAGGACTTTCACGAGCATAAGTTGAAGTAATTAACTTAAATTTTATTTGCAAAGCGATGTTAATGGTTATGTTTTATGCTTGCATGTGTGGTTTACATATGTGTGTGGTGACAAATTGTTGAAAGCTATGAAATTAAAAATGCTTAATAGGCACACATGGTGCTAGGATGGGCGTAATAACTCACGATTACTGTCGCAGTTGCAGATGTATTGAAGAGGAGGAGAGTGTTCAACATCTGCTGTGTCATTGTCCTGCACTCAGCAGAAGACGATTGGCTATTCTCGGCCAACCGTTCATCGATGACCTCACGGAGGTTTCAAAAATGGATATTAGGGCTCTATCGAAATTCATTGATTCCACGAGCTGGTTTGATCCTCTAATCCAAGTGTGAGATTGTGAGAGTGTTGATGTTTGTCTCTCGGATATGGGGGTGGGTCTTAAGACCGCATAGGGTATCACAATGGGCCAACTTGACTGGCCTAAGTGGTGGGCAGGGTCTGCACTCTGTCCTGCCCTCGCAACCTAACCTAACCTAACCATCACCATTCCAAATTTCAGCCAATTCGGTCAAGCGATTCTTGAGATAGTAACGGATATACAAATATATTGTGGTAAGATGGCAACCCTAGGTGGCAACCCTACTTGAAAATATTTTAGTTGGTATCTCGCCGAAAATACCCTTTCATATGATACCCATATTGGCATATCTTGCTCCATAATTAAAAAAAAGGGATAGGTGGCAACCCTGTAAACCGCCCCAAGTGGCAACCCTAAAGTGGGTAGTCTTAGAATCCATCATACTATCTTTGTGCCAAATTTCATACCAATCGGTCAAGCGGTTCTCGAGATATCCCGAACATACAAATATACAAATATACAAGATTAACTCTTTTAAAGTCTTAAAATCGATCATACTATCAACATGCCA
>CAXKVI010000003.1:25718800-25746300 GCA_964058755.1 Campiglossa producta
GGGTTGAAAAGAGGAGTTCATTAAGGTATGTCCGTCCGTCTGTCCGTCCGTCCGTGCAAACGATAACTTGAGTAAAAATTTAGATATTTGCATGAAATTTTATATACAGGTTAGTTTTTGGCCAAGGTATGTTGCTATTGAAAATGGGCGAAATCGGAAGCATACTAGTATCGTTGAGAGTATACCTGATGAAATTGGATAAAATCGCTCTCCAACCACGCCCACTTTCGACATCGAAAGCTTCGAAAATCATCTAAATTGATATAATTCGGTAACGGAAATGGCTAAAATGATATAGTTTGGTAGGATGAACCACCTAGTCATTCTATTAAGATTTTTTGATACACTTTTAAACGTAGGCGTGGCGCCGCCCACTTTTCATGGAGGCATATTTGAAAATTTCACGGGTCATAACTTTTAAACTGATTACGGTAGAACGATGAAATTGGTACAAGGTATACTAGCATAATACCTGATGTAATTGGACGAAATCGCGTCCCGACCACGCCCACTTTCGATATGTAAATTTTTGAAAATCACATAAATTCGCATAATTCCGTAAGGTAAATAGCTAAGATAGCAAACATTTTAGGTAAATCCTCCTAGGGCCTGTATCATTGTTATCCCGTTCTGAAAATTACCGCTGGGTATTTAATGTTCGGTTCACCCGAACTTAGACTTCCTTATTTGTTTTCATTTCATCTTATTTTTAATTTTTTTTTTTTTTTTGATAGCGACCTGTTCTCTTGCCGATGGCCTCTCTGCACCAACAGTTCAAGGCGAATGAGGTCTCCCTACTCTAGTATTCCACACTAGGTTTTCAAAAAAAAAAAATCCTATCGTATCAAATTGACGACTTTGGGGCGGGGGACTGGCTGCATGTCGCACAATTTTTGTAGGATAATAATGCTCTTGAACTATGCCCATCACTGTAAAAAAAAAACTAGTTTGTTATTAATAAATATTTTTATGACATTATGTTGACATATTTAGGTCGTAGGACTCACTATATGTCGCACACAGGACAGTGGCAGTTAATGAATTGAAAATAAAACTGCTATTAATAAAATAAATGCATGCACCAAATTGACATGTGTGACGTCCACTACCTCCCAAGGGTCGCACTTTCCAGAATTTTTTTTACCCCTGAGTGGGCTTGTAATCTCATCTGCGTAGACATGGGAGCTACTGACTCCAACGCTCAACCAAAGTTCCTTTACGACCTTAACCCAGACTAGAGGAACGTTGGTGAACGCCACTGGATATCCAGAAAGGCAAGTTCCTTATAGCCCTACCTGGATGATTATAAGAAGAAAAGTCATTTCCATCAATATTTGTTCCAGCCAAAGACCAAATCTGTAAAGTGTTGCACACTTCACATCTGGCAGCGGATGAGGATATGAATCTTCATGTAGGACTTACACACACAATCAGCGCACTGCAAAGGTATCTTGGCTTGCAGAGTCATTCTATTCGACAGTAAAAGAATTCAGCGAACGAATTGTTAACACTCCAACAAACACAGGGGCGAAACACAAAGCCCGAGTGCCAAGTGAAGACGTTAAGGTAAGCGTGATTGCAGATGCTGCACCGTTGCCCTAAATTTACTTCAAACAAAAAAATTCAAATAAAGACGAATAATCCTAAGACAGCACTCATTCAGGCACTTGTTGTTGCACTTTGTCTATATTTTGATGCCAGGGAGCGTAGTTAAAAGTAGTTTTCAAAATATCAATTCAAAAGAGGTTAGCTCTCCTCAAGTATAACGCCAATGCACCGAAAAATTTAGTCGTTGGGCGAATGCTTTATCGCTCAAAAAGAAGAATACCCTTCTATTGTAGCGTAATTCACTTTCTGGCTTAACGTCGATCTAAGTAATGTCATGACTTTATCTAACCAAAAACATAACTGTCCTAATCCCTGTTAGATACTATTGTTCAATTGTAAGTGTTTTATTTTAGTTTTTGTTGTTGCTTTGTCATTTTGTTACTTGTCTTCTTTGGTCATTTTGGCTGCTGTTTGACTGTTTTGTAAGTTGTTATTGTTGCCGGCGTGGCAAGTGGAGCAAGGACACGAGCGCCAACTTTTTGGAGTTGTTGCATATTCTTTAATATATAAGAATTTGACATACTAAGCTGGTATTGAAAAGACATACATAGACCTACAGCTACTTGTATATCTTGCAGATGTAATATACATGTTCCATTTTCTTATACATATAAAGAATTCTAAAGAAAGCTACAAGACTGCATATGCTCCACTTAAGGTAAATAGACACAGAGAAAATATTCAAGTTGCAAGGATACTACATCGCATATATGCGTCCTGTATTTAAATATCAAATCTATTATATATAAATGCGCAAACATAACTGGTTCATCCCTTTTTTGCAATAACCACAATTCTAAGGTATATAAAATTTGGTATGTATCGATATGTTTTGCCGAGCAGGGTGGCCGAAAACAAACCAAAAATTAAAAAAAATTAATTATATTATGAAATGCTAAATACGCATTCACCTTATAGAGCCGCTGTTATGTGTGAATGTACGTAGGTATGACCACTAGCATCGTTGTGTTTGCATTCAATGCAATTGTGTGTGTAGTCATGAAAAATTGCATTGATTGCTGTTGCTGAAAACGAGAGTTGTTTTGTTTACTATAATAAGCACGAGCCCGTCAACTTCAAGGCGCTTACACAAAGTGTTTACAAAAACAAAATCTGTGGGTAGGTAGTCAGAGAAGCAAAAATAAAAAAATAAAATAAAATAAAAAAAAAAATAAAATAAAATAAAATAAAAAAAAATAAAATAAAATAAAATAAAATAAAATAAAATAAAATAAAATAAAATAAAATAAAATAAAATAAAATAAAATAAAATAAAATAAAATAAAATAAAATAAAATAAAATAAGATAAAATAAAATAAGATAAAATAAAATAAAATAAAATAAAATAAAATAAAATAAAATAAAATAAAATAAAATAAAATAAGATAAAATAAAATAAAATAAAATAAAATAAAATAAAATAAAATAAAATAAGATAAAATAAAATAAAATAAAATAAAATAAAATAAAATAAAATAAAATAAAATAAAATAAAATAAAATAAAATAAAATAAAATAAAATAAAATAAAATAAAATAAAATAAAATAAAATAAAATAAAATAAAATAACATAAAATAAAGTAACATAAAATAAAATAAAATAAAATAAAATAAAATAAAGTAAAATAAAATAAAATAAAATAAAATAACATAAAATAAAGTAACATAAAATAAAATAAAATAAAATAAAATAAAATAAAATAAAACAAACAAAATAAAATAAGATAAAATAAAATAAAATAAAGTCAAATAAAATAAAATAAAATAAAATAAAATAAAATAAAATAAAATAAAATAAAATAAAATAAAATGAAATGAAATGACATGAAATGAAATGAAGGTATATAAAATTTGATATGTATCGATAGGTCTCGCCGAGCAGGGTATGCGACAACAAACCATAAATTAAAAAAAATTAATTATAATATGATTTGAAAGTCACACCACTACAAGTGCTAAACACGCATTCACTTTATAAAGCCGCGTGGGCATTCGGAGAAGCAAATGCTTGCTCAGACATGCTATGAAAAAAAAAGCACAAATAAGCTAGATCATGCACAAGGCCCTTCGTGGCTTGACTTAGTGAAATGAAATAAAATGTAAAATTGAAAAAAGTAAAATAAGAATTAGAAAAGTGATTGAAAGTAAAAAAAGAAATTTGTTGGAAATGAAAGGAAAGGAAATAATATAAAATAAATAAAAATAAAACAAAATAAAAAAAATAAAACAAAATAAAAAAAATAAAAGTATAAAATAAAGGAAAGAATGGGAAAGGAAAGGGATGGATAAAGGGAAAATAAAGGTAAGTTAAGGTAAGGAACGGAAAATATGAGAGAAAAATCAAATAAATAGGGAAAGGAAAGGAATGGAAAAGAAAAAAGGAAGGGAAGAAAGGAAATGTAATGTGGGTAAAGGAGTGGAAAAGAAAGAAAAAGAAAGACAAAGAAAGGAAAGCAGAGAAAAAGAAAGGATAGAAAAGGCAGCGAGGAAGAAGGTATGGAATATAAATGAAAATAAAAAGAAAGAAAAATAAAGGAAAGAAAGGTAATGAAAAGCTGAAAAAATAAGTAAAGGTAATGAATTTAAAAGAAAAAAACTAAAGGAAAGGATAAAAAGAAAATAAGGAAACGGTAGGAAAGCAAAGGTAACGAAACGAAATGACAGGAAAAGAAATCTAAGGAAAAAAAGTGAAATAAAATAAAGGTAAGAAAAAATAAAAGAAATGAAATGAAATGAAAAAAAAAATGAATAAAATGAAAGGAAACTAAGGGAAACCAAACGAAACTAAAGCAAAGGAAACGAAAGGAAAGGAAAGAAAAAGAAAATAAAAGGAAAAAGGAATGTAATGTAAATAGAAAGAAAGGTCAGGTGAGAAAATAAAAGAAAGGAAAATAAAAGAAAATAACAGAAAAGAAAGAAAGAAGGTTAATAAAATGAAATGGAAGAAGAGAAAAGGAAAGAAAAGGAAAAGAACGGAGAGGGAAGAATAGAAAAGGAAAGAAAAGCAAAAGATATAAATTGAGATGAAAGGAGAGGAAAGGAATGGAAATAAAAGCAAATGATAGCAAAGGAAAGGAAAGAAATACGTATGAAGACGACCTAAGAAGAATAAATAATTATCAACATTGAAACTATATTATTGAATGGTGTAAAGAGTGAGGGAAAGGCAAAATGAATAGGAATGTTTCTATACCAAAAATATAAAAATATGGAAAGGAAAGGAAAATTTAAGAAATATCAAAAAGGTAGGTAAATGAAATAAGGTTATGTGGTTGAATTTCAACCACTGGGCGAACTCTAGTTTAATTAAGTGCACTTTCTCGAAAAAAATAATTAAAAACTCGCTACTGCGTAGGAAGATAGTCATGATAACAAAATAACATAAAAAATAAATGAAAGGAATTTTAAATAAATTAAATTAATTTATTTTCCATTTAAAAAATTAAATTAAAGGAAATTGGAAAAAATAAAAAAGTAAAATAAAAAGAAAATAAAAAAGTAAAATAAAATAAACAAAAATAATAAAATGAAATGGATTTTAAAACAAATAAAAATTAAAAATAAAATAAAATAAAATAAAAAAAATTAAATTAATTAACTAAAAAAATAAAATAAAATAAAACAAAACAAAATAAAATAAAATACAATCAAATTAAATGAAAGAAAATAAAATAAAATAAAATAAATTTAAAAAAATAAAATAAATTAAAATAGAAAAATAAAATAAAATAACATAAAATTAAACAAACAAAAAAATAAAAAAAATTTAAAAAAAAAAATAAAATAAATAATATAAAAAAAAATAAAATAATATAACAAAAAATAAAATAAAATAAATAAAAAAAAATAAATTAAAATAAAAAAACTAAGTAAAATAAAATAACATAAAATAAAATGAAATAAAAAAAAATAAATTAAAATAGAAAAATAAAATAAAATAAAATAAAATAAACAAAAAAAAATAAAAAAAATTTAAAAAAAATAAAATAAATAAAACTAAAAGAACAAAATAAAATAACATAAATAAAATAAAAAAATTTAATAAAATCAATTAAAATAAAATAAAATAAAGTAAAAATAAAAGAAAATTTATAAAAATAAAATAATATAAAAGAATCAAAATTGTAATAAAAAATAAAATAAATAAAAAAATAAACTAAAATAACATAAAATAAAATAAATTAAAATTAAAATAAAATAAAATAAAATAAGATAAAATAAAATAAAATAAAATAAAATAAAATAAAATAAGATAAAATAAAATAAAATAAAATAAAATAAAATAAAATAAAATAAAATAAAATAAAATAAAATAAAATAAAATAAAATAAAATAAGATAAAATAAAATAAAATAAAATAAAATAAAATAAAATAAAATGAAATAAAATAAAATAAAATAAAATACAATAAGATAAAATTAAATTAAATAAAATAACATAAACTAAAATAAACAAAATAAAATAAAAAAAATAAAAAAAATAAATTAAAATAAAAAAACTAAGTAAAATAAAATAACATAAAATAAAATGAAATAAAAAAAAATAAATTAAAATAGAAAAATAAAATAAAATAAAATAAAATAAACAAAAAAAAAATAAAAAAAATTAAAAAAAAATAAAATAAATAAAACTAAAAGAACAAAATAAAATAACATAAGTAAAATAAAAAAATTTAATAAAATCAATTAAAATAAAATAAAATAAAGTAAAAATAAAAGAAAATTTATAAAAATAAAATAATATAAAAGAATCAAAATTGTAATAAAAAATAAAATAAATAAAAAAATAAACTACAATAACATAAAATAAAATAAATTAAAATTAAAATAAAATAAAATAAAATAAGATAAAATAATATAAAATAAAATAAAATAAAATAAAATAAAATAAAATAAGATAAAATAAAATAAAATAAAATAAAATAAAATAAAATAAAATAAAATAAAATAAAATAAAATAAAATAAAATAAAATAAAATAAAATAAAATAAAATGAAATAAAATAAAATAAAATAAAATACAATAAGATAAAATTAAATTAAATAAAATAACATAAACTAAAATAAACAAAATAAAATAAAAAAAATAAAAAAAAATAAATTAAAATAAAAAAACTAAGTAAAATAAAATAACATAAAATAAAATGAAATAAAAAAAAATAAATTAAAATAGAAAAATAAAATAAAATAAAATAAAATAAACAAAAAAAAAATAAAAAAAATTTAAAAAAAATAAAATAAATAAAACTAAAAGAACAAAATAAAATAACATAAATAAAATAAAAAAATTTAATAAAATCAATTAAAATAAAATAAAATAAAGTAAAAATAAAAGAAAATTTATAAAAATAAAATAATATAAAAGAATCAAAATTGTAATAAAAAATAAAATAAATAAAAAAATAAACTAAAATAACATAAAATAAAATAAATTAAAATTAAAATAAAATAAAATAAAATAAGATAAAATAAAATAAAATAAAATAAAATAAAATAAAATAAAATAAAATAAAATAAGATAAAATAAAATAAAATAAAATAAAATAAAATAAAATAAAATAAAATGAAATAAAATAAAATAAAATAAAATACAATAAGATAAAATTAAATTAAATAAAATAACATAAACTAAAATAAACAAAATAAAATAAAAAAAAAATAAAATAAAATAACTTAAAATAAAAGAAAAAGAAATAAAATAAAATAAAATGAAACAAAAATGAAATGAAAGAAAAAAAATAAAACAAAATAAAATAAAATAAAATAAAATAATCAAATAAAATTAAGTTAAATTAAATTAAATTAAATAAATTAAATAAAATAAAATAAATAATTAAATAAAATAAAGTAAGATAAAATAAAATAAAATAAATAAAACAAAACAAAATAAAATAATATCAAATAAAATAAGATAAAATAAATAATGTGATATTAAAAAAAAAAAAAATATATAAATTATTGAAATTATAAATAAAATAAAACAAAAAATGAAATAAAAGAAAAAAAAAATAAAATAAAATAAAATAAAATAAAATAAATAAAATAAAATAAAGTAAAATAAAATAAATAAAACAAAACAAAATAAAATAAAATAAGGTAATATAAATTGAATAAAATAATATTAAAAAGTAAAATTAAAAAAATATATAAAAATATAATAAAATTTAAAAAAAGAAATAAACCAAAAATATTAAAATAAATTCAGTTTAAATAAAAAGAAATAAAAATTAAAAAAAATTAAATAAAATAAAAAATTAAATAAAAGAAAAAAATAAAAGAAAAAAATACAAAATAAAAGTAAGCTATAATAAAATTAATATAACAAATACTGTATCAAATAATATTTTAATGATATAAAAGGAAAATAAAAATAGAAGAACTGTTTGATCCTCAGTACAGCCTATGGGAATTTAACGTTCTTAAATTCAAACTGAATACAACAGCCAAAAAAAATCCCATAGGTACGGTGACCATTTATTTGTCGACTAAATACAGGACAAAACATTTTATTTTAGATTTTTTATTTAAAAATTATACTATATTACATAAACTTATATGTATAAAAAAACAGAAAAATAATAGTATGAAATTCAGTCCATATTTACGTAGTACATGCGTAAAACATCACAAGAAATATATTGAAAATTAAATTTTCACTGGTACTTTTGTACAGCACTTATTTGTTTAACAATGTTTAAATTCTAAACAGTTCATGTTGTAATTGCACTTTGTTACGAGAAGTGCTTTAAGTGTTCCAACCTTTAGTTGGGACTTTTCGCTTGTCCAAATATTATTCATTAAAGAAAATATTCTTTCTGTAGGCGCATTTGACCCCGGTAAACATAAGCAGAATTCCACAATTACTAAACAATTTTTTAAGGGGATGTCGTTTTTAGAAAAATATTCAAAGATTTCTACCCATTTTTCGCTCACTGTTTTTCGATTCTGTAACCATTTTTGTATTTTTTGGTCATCTAAAAATTTTTTAAGATAATTATATTCATCAAATAGTTCCGAGTCGTCAATGCTTAAAAAACCACGTTTCGTCATAATAAAGCCTAAGCTTTTTTCAATTTCGGGCCAGGAAGGCACCTCCTTTAATACTATCCAGCTTAGTCTTTCTACTTCTTGAAATGATGAGTCCCACTGATTCAAATATTCATAGCACGTGTCATAAATTGCAATCACAGCTTTATTAAAATCTGTTCGTTTTATTACATTTTGTTTACTCAGTTCCGCTAACATATTTTTAACGTCTAAAGGTAAGAACACCTCGTCTGTCCTTTGTTTTATTTCGAATTTTAAATTTTTCAATACTAAAGCGACTTCTGGCATGCTTATTTCTTGGGATTCTACCTGTGAAGTTTTCGATACTCTGTCTCTGAATTTTCACAAATTTCTTTAAGCTTCTCCACACGAACAGTATATAAAAAAAGGAATAAATTTTCACGACAATAACCTCCATATCGAAAGGTAAACACTCTGCCGCTCTTTACCCCAAATAAATTTTCCCCTGTAGATCTTTTTAATTTAACAAAAACATTGTTAGTCCCATGTCTACCTGAACCCCCAAAGTTGCAATTTGTATTGTCAGCGCATAGAGCAAGTAATTTGTTATGTATTGCAAAACGCTCCAGTGTTGCACTTATATATTCTGAGAGAATGGCCGATGTTTCACCAGGAAGCTCCTCACACTCTATTATTTTTACTACGATGCCAGTTTGGGGGCTAAAGTACCTGACCAAAACAGGGCATACTTTAGAGCTCCCATGATTCGAGCAATCAATATACATGGTAACAAAATTAACTGTTTGCAAGTCACTCTTACAGGTCTATTCTACTGTGGTAATAACTTTATTATTACCGGCAAACAAATTCACTCGGCAACTTTTACTCCTTTTTGGTATTCTGAGGGCAAAAGTTTTCTGGTAACACCGTTACCATCAAAATAGGTGGTAACATGTGGTAACATCAATATAAAACAGCTGATGTTTACTTTGAAAAATAAAAAAGGGAAAGTGCAATTGAACAAAATAAAGTGAAAATTAAACAAAATAAATAAAACAAAGTGAAAATCAAACAAATAAACAGGTATATAGTATTAATAAATCACAATAAAAACTGTGTATTCCCTGCAGGAGCTCGGGATGGTCTTTGCAAAAGGCCACATACAACCGCAACTGCGCTGGGGTGGTGCGTGCATATTTTCTGTAAATAAAATAAACAATTTTTAATAAATTTCATAAAATATTTACCAAATTTACTTACTTGTTCATTTCCATTTTGCAGTCTTCTTCTTTTTGATAAACAAAAAACATATGGCAGGTGACTAGCAGGGTGGCTTTTCAATTCACCATACACACTGGTGAGTTTTTTTGCCATTAGAGCGTTACCATCTGCTCAGAATCGCAGCCACTTTATTTGGTAACGTATTTTAGGGAAAATTGTTTGCCGATGGTAATTTTACCGGTAACGCGCAGCATAGGGCTGTAAGTCTGTGCAATGGAGTTTGGTGACAAAACGCTGCACACAATTGCTTCACTCTTTGTGCGAACACAGGCAAACTTCTCATCGAAACAACTTTTTATAAGCTTGCTTGTGGAGTCATTTGACCGGAACGAAAAATTGTGTTGAACAGTATGGAAGGTCCAGGTTCTTTCTTGATTGCATTCTGCTTCGTACGATCGTCAAAGTTCTGGTTGCAAAAGTAATTGTTCAATGTTTTGCTAGATACGGCGGCAGAAATTGCAGTTTTATATTTTAGCGTTTTTACGTGCTGATAAGTAGCACACCGCCCTCCGTTTGCATTAGAAAACACCGCTTTGCACTTTTCACAATCAACTTCTCTGGCCCACTTACGTTTCGGGGGCATGATGATTTGCGCCTATGTAGGTCTGAAAAACAATTTAATTTAATAAATGACCTTTAATTTGGTTTTGTTTCGAAAAACACTTACAACGCGATAGCCAAGCAAATTTTCTATGTTTATGGATGGGTCAATGCTGCTCGTATAATCATATCGACAGTTTTGTTTGATTATTGCTTAATACTTTGTATGTGATACTTTTTAACGATAACATATTGTTCCGATATGCATGGTTATGCAGGTGTTACATTTTAAATTTATCACTTAAGAATGGATGGATGACAAATGAATACTACATGTTCAATAATTTTTCGAGTATGTAGTAAGAAGTAGCAAATATAGGACAATACAGGACATTTTACAGGAAAAATACAGGACATTGATCGAAATACAGGACAGCTGCTCGAAATACAGGACTGTCCTTTATAATACAGGAGGGCTGGTCACCGTACCCATAGGGCTTCTCATCGGTTTCTAAAGCTTTTGGGTGTGCTGAATCCGTATCTGAAGTCAGACTTTTCGGGTTACCCTATAGGGTTTCTCTCCAGAAGGTAGCCTGTTCAGAGATCGGAAGTAGTAAAAACAATTTTTTTTTTATTTTTTTTTTTTTTGTTATTTTTTGAATTTTTTTTCCTGACTGACTATACCCCAATTTTTGCACCATAGAATATTTGTATGCCGCCGAATATAAAAACCTTGATCCCAGAAAAATTGTTAAATTGTTAAAAAAAATGTTTTTTACAACTATTGATCTCTTTACAAACCACCCTCTAGAGAGAAAACCTAAGGTGACCCGAAAAATCTGATTTCGGATTCGAATTTGAGGGACTGGCTTGCGTTCAAGCAGACAGATCGGCACAGCTCGTCGTCCTGACCATATCGGTATGCTTATTGATGGGTCCATCTCTTCTTCGTCTCATACTTACAAACTTGGTACGTTTTCCGTTGATGACATACAAAAAATCAAATAATCCATCAACTAAATACCTCCTTTCGCAAGCCAATCACTTATACAGCATTTTTATTATACAGCATCTTTCATGGTTGCAGTACAAAGAAATGATTGTAACTAAATCGCTGAACAGCCATTAAACCCCACCAAGCTGACGCAGCACATATTGAAATGCTATTGTTCAATGACTTTTTCTTCGAAAGAATTTTGTAACCCATTAAAAAGGGGAAATACTTAATTAAGTGATTCCATTGAATACCATTAATAATATCGATGGAAACTCCTTAAATCACTTGTTAAATACTTAGAGCTTGCAGCTTTTAGCACGTTTCCCTTAGTAGGTACATACTCGACGAATCAACTCAACGCCTGTCACTACGTGCTCTATCGCTCAAGCACAAATGCACTGGTAGGTATGTTAGTGGTTGTTGTCATTGCATTAGGTCGTGGGCGGATCCACGGAGGTGGTTTTCAGGTTCGACCTCCCCCCTCTTCGGGATCCAAAAATTCATATTTTTCACAATAATTCACAGCAATAAAATAGTAAAAGTAACGCAAAAAATATAGTAAAAATAACACAACAACAAAAGTAAAAATTGCCCAAAAAATTAGTAAAAATTACACAAAAAATATAGCAAAAAAAAGTAAAAACTACACAAAAAATATATTAAAAATAACAAAAAAAATATGTAAAAGTTACGCAAAAAAAAAACAAAAAAAAAACAAAGTAAAAACTACACAAAAAAATATGATAAAAGTAGCAAACAATATCGAAAAAATTACAAAAAAAACAGTAAAAGTTACGCCAAAAATATAGTAAAAAGTTACCTAAAAAATATAATAAAAATTACTCAAAAAATACAGTAAAAATTACAAAAAAAAACATTTTAAAAGTAACCCAAAAAATATCTATATATAAATGCGCAATTCTCAATATTTTCTCCCTTTTTTCAAATAACCACAATTCTAAGGCAGGGTGTGCGACAACAAACCAAAAATTAAAAAAAAAAATTATTATAATATGAAATGCTAAACACATATTCACTCTATAGAGCTGCTGTTATATGTGTATGTAGGTATGACAGCTTGCATTGTTGTGTTTGCATTCATTGCAGTTGGGGAGAGCCCGAGTTGTTTTGTTGGCAGCAATAATAAACATGAGTCAGCCCGTCAACTTTATTGAGCGTCGGTACAAACAGTGTTTACAAAAACAAAATCTGTGAGTGCGTATTCAGAGAAGCAAATGCTTGCTCAGACTTGATGTTTTGAAAAAAACAAAAAAAAACACAAATAAGCTAAATCATGCACAAGGCCCTCGTGGCTAGACTTAGTGAAATAAAATAAAATAGAAAATTGATTAAATTAAAAAAAAGTAAAATAAGAAAGAGAAAAGTGATTGTAAAAAATTAAAAAAAGGAATTTGTTGGAAATGAAAGGAAAGGAAAAATATAAAATAAATAAAAATAAAACAGATTGAAATAAATAAAAGTATAAAAAAAATAGAATCTGAATTGAAGGGAAAGGTAAGGTAAGGAAAGGAAAAGAGAGAAAAATCAAAGGTAGGGAAAGGAAAGGTAATGAAAGTAGAGGAATGAAAAATGAAGGAAAATAGAGAAACATAAAAAAGGGAGGAAAAGAAAGGAAATAAAAGGTAGGGAAGAGGAAGGTATGGAAAAGAAATAAAGATAAAAGAAAGAGAAATTAAATTAATTAAAGGAAATGAATGTAAAGAAATAAAACTAAAGGAGTTACGAAAAGGAGAAGAGAGAAAGTAATGAGACGCAAGGAAATGAAAAGAAAGCTAAGAAAAAGGGAATGTAATGTAAAATAAAGGTAAGAAAAAAAGGAAAGGAAAAAGATAAAAATAAATAAAATGAAGGCAAACGTAACAAAACTAAAGCAAAGGATATGAAACGAGACCAAAGAAAAGGCAAGAAAAAAAATATGAAAAAGAAAGAAGAAGACAAGACAAAAAAGAAAAGAAAGGAAAGAAAAAAATTATGAAATGAAATGAAAAGATATAAACGGAAAGGAAGGGAAAAGAAAGGAAGGAAAGGAAAGGAAAGGAGATGAAAGGAAAGGAAACTAAACAAAAGCAAAGGTAAGCAAATAAAACCGAACGAAAGGAAAGAAGAGAAAAGGAAAGGAAATAACGACGAATAAAAACGACCTAAAATAAATAGTTATAAATATTACTGAATGGCGTAAAGAGGGAAAAAAGGCAAAAAGAAGAGGAATGTATAGAAACGGAAAATATAAAAAATTAGGTTAAGTAAGGAAAATTTAAGAAATAGCAAAAAAAAAGTGATAGTTAAGGAAACTGAACTTCAATAAGGTAGAGAAGTAAAATAAACTGGGCAAACTCTAGTAATAAAAATTACTCAAAAAAATAAGGTAAAAGTTACGCAAAAATTCAGTAAAAATTACACAAAAAATATAGTACAAAATTACCAAAAAAAAATATAGTAAAAAGTACTAAAAAATATGGTAAAAGTTACGCAAAAAATACGGAAAAAATTACACAAAAAAACACAGTAAAAACGACGCCAAAAATATAGTAAAAAATTACCCTAAAATGTAGTAAAAGTGGAAAATAATATAGAAAAAATTACACAAAAAGGCAATAAAAGTTAAAAATTATGCAAAAAATAAAGTAAAAACTACACAAAAAATATAGTAAAAAATTACCAAAAAATATAGTAAAAATTACATATAAAAAAAAATTGTAAAAATTATTCAAAAAATGCAGTAAAAATTACACAAAAAATATATTAAAAGTAACCCAAAGAATATAATAAAAATTACACGAAAAAATATAGTAAAAATTATTAAAAAAATTACCAAAAAAATATAGTAAAAGTTACGCAAAAAATACACAAAAAATAAAGTAAAACTGCCAGCAAACTGCCAATGAATACCTTGAAGTTGACGTTGCTCATACTAACAAATGTAGTTATATATTTTTTTTGTAAAAAAACAAGCATAAAAGGCCAGCTTTAAGAAACTGCGAATGATAAATGTCCCCGAAATTAAAAGAAAAAAATTTGATCCACCCTTCCCAAAAACCGGAATCCGCCACTGCCTGTTATATTATTTGTCGCTCGTTTGCACTTCCGCATACAAACGTTCATCATTCAGAAATGCATTAATCCATCAAGTGGTGAATGCACTTCACGGTTTTGCATTGAGTAAAAACAATAAAATTGCAATGACAGCAAAATATGCACAAATATAAAGCTTTTCATATAAGGGCAATTCCATGGAAAATGATTGAAATTTACCAATTTTGAATTGATTGAATTTTTTCGGTGAGTAGCAAATTTTTTTGCTTATAACTCCAAGTAGCGCCTTTAAAAGTGCCAGAAACTCTTTTGAAATACATACCGTTACTTTCAGAAATATCAAAAAAAAAATTATATATAAAAAAAGTTAAACTTAAAATTAACATAACTTTTGAACAAGTTTTTAGTACATTTCCCTTCGCAGAACTTTGTTTCATGATAAAGGGAAACTCCACTCCAAAATTCATTCTAATCTGAAAATCTGAATTTTAACCTTTTGACGATTTCACATGAAACGCCCCATACATGTGCTAGTAAATTTGGTTATTTTTTACATTTTTATTGCCTTTCATTGTTGTTGCTGTGTTTTTCTTTTTTTGTTTTTACTTAACATTTCCCCTCATAAAACATAAATTTTGCCGTCACCAATATCGTGCACAATAGACTCTTGGAAAGTATTATTTTCTTTGCATACTATTAGGCGCATGAACACACATGCAAACACATCAATGTAAGTTTTCCTGATATGAATATGTTTGTATAAATATATGATGGTGTTGATGCACTACCGGTGCATGAGTATCCTATTCAATATGTGCATTGAATGGTTATAATATGCAAGAGGGATTTTATATGTGTTGAGAGGGACCCTGTAGGAAAATTATCAAGAACTGGATGGTGGCTATTGTTAAAAGGGTCTGGACCTTATTTTTTTCTACCATCCCGGATATCTGGTTGCAATGTTGGCCGATCTTTCTTTATTTTATTTGGTTTTTATTCCATGTTATTTTATTTTGTTTGATTTACTTTATTTTTTCTTTTATTTTTTATATTGTTTTATTTTATTTATTTCATTTAACTTAATTTTATTTTATTTTATTTAATTTTATTTTTTTTTATTTATTTTTTTTCATGTTATTTTGTTTTATTTTATTTTATCTTATCTTATTTTTTATTTTATTCTATTTTCTTTTACATATTTTTTAATTTTTTTTTTATTTTTTTTAATTTTTTTTTTTATTTTTTTTATCTTATTTTATTTTATTTTATTTTCTTTTATTTTATTTTATTTTATTTTATTTTATTTTATTTTATTTTATTTTATTTTATTTTATTTTATTTTATTTTATTTTATTTTATTTTATTTTATTTTATTTTATTTTATTTTATTTTATTTTATTTTATTTTATTTTATTTTATTTTATTTTATTTTATTTTATTTTATTTTATTTTCTTTTATTTTATTTTCTTTTATTTTATTTTATTTTATCTTATTTTTTATTTTATTTTATTTTATTTTATTTTGTTTTATTGTATTTTACCTTATCTAATTTTTTATTTTTTATTTTATTTTATTTTATTTTATTTTATTTTATTTTATTTTATTTTATTTTATTTTATTTTATTTTATTTTATTTTATTTTCTTTTCTTTTATTTTATTTTATCTTATTTTTTATTTTATTTTATTTTGTTTTACATATTTTTTTATTTTATTTTATTTTATTTTATTTTATTTTATTTTATTTTATTTTCTTTTCTTTTATTTTATTTTATCTTATTTTTTATTTTATTTTATTTTGTTTTACATATTTTTTTATTTTATTTTATTTTATTTTATTTTATTTTATTTTATTTTATTTTATTTTATTTTATTTTATTTTATTTTATTTTATTTTTTTTTTATTTTTTTTTATTTTATCTTATTTTTTATTTTATTTTATTTTGTTTTACATATTTTTTTATTTTATTTTATTTTATTTTATTTTGTTTTATTGTATTTTACCTTATCTAATTTTTTATTTTTTATTTTATTTTATTTTATTTTATTTTATTTTATTTTATTTTATTTTATTTTATTTTATTTTATTTTATTTTATTTTATTTTATTTTATTTTATTTTATTTTATTTTATTTTATTTTATTTTATTTTATTTTATTTTATTTTATTTTATTTTATTTTATTTTATTTTATTTTATTTTATTTTATTTTATTTTATTTTATTTAATTTTATTTTATTTTATTTTATTTTATTTTATTTTATTTTATTTTGTTTTACATATTTTTTTATTTTATTTTATTTCATTTTTTTAAATTTTTTTTTTATTTTTTTTTTTTTTCGTATTGTTTTATTTTTTGTTTTTTTTTTTTTCATTTTATTTATTTATTTATTTTTTCATTTTAAAAATTTTTTTTTTATTAATTTCTCGCTGGGGTTTTTATCACCCATGATACACAATGCACATTTCACATTTATGTTCGTGTTGGGTGCATTCAATATGAAATCAATTATGCTCATCTGCATATAAACTGCTTTAATGCTAAAACCCACTTTCATATCCGGTCAAACCGACACACATTTTAGCACATTTGACTTGCACTTGCCACCGTTTGGCCCCATTGCACTATTTGAACGATTGTTGTCATTTGTGCATCCGGCTCATCGTCTGGCTAAATTTGTCATTTGAAGTGCATGTAAGCCAAGTTTTTTTTTTAGCTCAACTCCTTGAGGAGTCTTCCATTCAACGCAGACTAGGCGTAAGTAGTAGTGTGATGGGTTTGTGGATTTGTGGGTTTGATGGTTAGGCAGTTAGTTTGCGATATATTGTTGCATCGGTTGCATAATCATTGTTGTTGTCGCACTAGTCGCATGTACACTTCTAACGGTGTAACGTTAATGTGCACAAGTTGCACTCTCTGGTTGAGTTGGCCGTATTTATGGTTGACTTGGCTCGGTGTGTCATCCTTACTTTTTTTAGCCGTACAAGATACATTGGTTATTTATGAACTCGATTTGTTTTAAAAGAAAACAACTTTCGAAAGCAAAAAAGTATGACACTTTGTTGGTACAGCCGTAAGTTTTGGTAAAACGTGTTGCGGTAAATAGTTTTAATAGCATTTTTAGTCACATCAGAATATGTTTGTATGTGCTTACGTCTGATGTAAATTGTTTTGGGACATCTGCAAGTAGATTGTTGACTAAGTTGAGATCAACCTTGCACTCTTTGTTGTTAAAATGCTGACCGAAATTTTTTAAAGTTATTCTTCTTAATTTATATTTATTTAATTTATTTTCTTTTTTTTTTAATTTATTTGATTTAATTTTTATTTTATTTTATTTTCATTTACTCTATTTTATTTTTCTCTTCTATTTTCTTTGGTTTTGCTTTATTTTTTTTTTTATTTTGTTCAATTTTTTCATTTTATTTTTTTTTTTCGTTTTATTTTATATTTTTTTAATTTTTTTTTGTCTTTCATTTAATTTTTTTTTTATTTTTGTTTAATTTTTTGTGGTTTTTTCTGTTTTATTTAATTTTTTTTCTCTTTTCATTTTATTTCATTTTTTGTATTTTATTCTATTCTATTTTATTTTATTTTATTTTATTTTATTTTATTTTTATTTCGTGTTATTTTATTTTTTTTAATTTTTTTTTTTTGTCTTTCGTTTAATTTTTTTTTTTTTTTTTGTTTAATTTTTTTTTGTTTTTTTCTGTTTTATTTAATTTTTTTTTTTCTTTTTTCACTTTATTTCATTTTATGTATTTTATTCTATTTTATTTTATTTTATTTTATATTATTTTTTTATTTTATTTTATTTATTTTATTTTTTTTGTTTTGTTTTATTTTATATGTATATATTATATTACTTTATTATTTTTTTTTTTAATTTTGTTAATTTTATTTATTTTTTATTTTATTATATATTATTTTATCTTATTTTTAATATTTTTTCTTGAATTTATTTTAATTTTTTTATTTTGTTATTGTTTGTTGGATTTTTTTATTTTATTTTTATTTTTTTATTTTGCTTAATTTTTATTTAAATTTTATTTTGTTTTGTTTGTTTTTTATTTTTTTTTGTTAGTTTTATTTATTTTTTATTTTATTATATATTATAATTTTTGGTTTTTTTATTTTATATTATTTTAATTTATTTTACTCTTTGTTGCTTTTTTGACTTGTAGTCTATTGCTGTAAATACCGACAGTATTTACAAGCAATTTTCGGGATTGTATGAAAATGTGTTTTTTGAGAAAAATTTACCTACGCGCTGCAGGAACCAGACAAGCCGACATATGTTTCGATGATACTGGAGTTACATCTCTTCAAGGACTTTTATTTTATTTTATTTAATTTTATTTTATTTTTAGTTTTTATTTTTTTTATTTTGATTTATTTTTTTTTTGTTTTATATGACTTATTTTACTTAATTTTTTCTATTTTATATTTTTTAATTTCTTCTTTTTTATTTATTTTTTTTTTTAATTTTTTTTTTATATTTTATTTCATTCCAATTTATATTATTTTATTTAAAAAAAATTATTTATTTTTTACTAACATAAGTTCTATTATTATTTCATTTCATGGAATTAAATTTTTTTTATTTCTTTTCTTGAAATTATTTTAATTTATCTTATTTTATTTTAGTTTGTTTGATTTTTTTATTTTATTTTACTTTATTTTATTTCAATTCATTGGCGGCCGCCGTGGTGTAGCGGTTAAGTGTTCGGCCTTCTACACCAAGTCGTGGCGGTTCGATGCCCGGCAAAAGTAACATCAAAAATTATTTAGAAAAAAATTCATTTGCTTTGCAAGTGCCGTTCGGAGTCGGCAAAAAACTGTAGGTCCCGCCAACTTGTAGGAAAATTCAAAAGCTTTATTTTTTTATAGATATTTATTTTTTTTAATTTTATTTTACTTAATTTTTTTTTTTCTTTTACTCTTTTTTAATGTTTTTTATTTTCTTCTATGTTATTTAATTTTTTTATATTTTATTTTTTTTGTTTAATTTTATTTTATTCCATTCCAATTTATTTTATTTTATTTTAATAAAATTTTTTTGACTTTTTATTATATTTTTTTTTATATTTTATTTTACTTGAATCTATGTTATTTTATCTCATTTTCATTTATTTTTTTTTTTCATATTGTTTTTTATTTTATTTTATTTTGTTAGAATTAATTTTTTTGCTTTATTTGATTATATTATTTTTTTCTTGAATTTATTTTCATTTATCTTATTTTATTTTATTTTGTTTGATAATTTCATTTTTTTTTTTGTTGAATTTATTTCATCTAATTTGTTTATGTTTTTTTTTTTTGTTTTATTTGATTTCATGTTATCTTATTTTATTTTATTCTACTTTATTTAACTTAACTTTATTTTTTTTATTGCATTATTTTTTTTGTTTAATTTTTTTTATTATTTTTTTTTCGTGCCATTCTATTTTTCTTTATTCTGGTTGAGTTTACTTTTATATACGAATGTACATATATAAATACACAAATACACCCTGAAACTGTTTCCATCGCAATTTCATTCAATTGTTTGCCTTCTTTCTTCCAGATTTTGTACTAAAAATCGTCCAACAAGTATATAAACCTACAATATTGGCTCCAATCCCTCTGTACTAAACAGACTTCACACAATTTGCAGCAGCGTACACACACCAAAATATCCCATCCATCGTCTACTATCACAGCTAACATATAATCGTACATACATACAACACAGATTTTTATCTACCATTTAACGGTTTTATTGTACAACAACAACTGCCACTGAGCACTGACGAGCAAGCAACAATTTGAAGAGATGAACACTTTTTAACACCACCAACAACAACAGCAACAACAAACAACACCAAAAGTGTTTATAAAAAAATCATCAAATTGGCGGTTGACGTGTTGTGGTATTTGTATATTTTTAAATTCATCATAATTTCGCACAAGATCCGGTGATGTGGGACAACCCCCGCAACGGGAAATGCAACAAACCCAACGTTATATACCGTCTTTATCTGATTTATATGGGACGGACGAGATAGAACTCCTACTGGACGAAATACGCGAATTAGAACCGGTCTGCTGTCAGCTGGATGATGAACAGGATTTTGAAATAGCTGGCAGCAGAGCCGGTGAGCTGTCATTATCCTTAGAATCGCCGCTGGGCACGTGCACGTCCTGGGACTCGCATGCCAATTATAAACATCGCAGCGGTCTAACGCCACTGCCATGGGGTGTAGCCCTACACTGTGATCCGCAACATTTAAAAACGCCTACAGGGATTGTGAGAATTCTATTGGTGGTTGGTATTCTGATAAACTGCGTATTTAGGTGATATTTGATAATTTCTCTCTTTCTTTATTTGTAGTTATCGTCAGCCGCTTGTCTTGCCTGCGAATGTTCCGCTGGTACAGTACAAGTCGGTCTCTTTTTACTGCCACTCATTGGACGCTTGAGATTAATGGTCTTCTGTGCGATCTTCTCCTTGTTAATCACCTGTCTAATGTTATTTTTAGACATTTCACATATAGCACTCATGTTCCCCTTCAATTGGACTAAAGTTGTAAGTATAATTTATCGATAAACGATTACTTTAATAGTGAATTTTTTTTTTACTCAGCGTACTATTTAGTGCTAGTACAAGGGTATTATAATTTTGTCCACATAACGGTACTACGTAACGGCACAAAATATTCGAGATAGTTATAGAGTTCCATATATGAAAGTTCTTTGATTGAAAAGGGGAGTTGATTAAGGCATGTCCGTCCGTCTATCCCTCTGTGTACATGATAACTTGAGTAAAAATTTAGATATACAGCATAAAATTTGGTATACAGCTTACTTTTTGACCATGGTAAGGTGCTATAGATTAATTAATGCTGGAGAAAATAATACAGGCTGCAGAAATTAACCGCGCTGGAACAATATATTACAAGAGCGTACAACTGTTGGCGTATGCCAACGACATCGACATCATTGGCCTCAACAACCGCGCCGTAACTTCTGCGTACTCCAAATTAGAAAAGGAAGCGGAAAATATGGGTTTGGTGGTGAACGAAGGTAAAACGAAGTACCTGCTGGCATCAAGCAAAGAGTCAGCGCACTCGCGTCTTGGCAACCACGCCACTGTTGGCAGCCATAATTTCGAGATAGTAAGGGACTTTGGAAGCAGCATTACTACCAACAACAATGTAAGACTGGAAATCCATAGAAGGATAACTCTTGCAAACAAATGCTACTATGGGCTGAATAGGCAATTGAGAAGTAAAGTCCTTTCTCGACGAACAAAAACAACACTCTATAAGTCACTTATCGAACCCGTCCTGCTATATGGTGCAGAAGCATGGACACTGACAGCATCTGATGAGGAGGCTCTGGGAGTATTCGAGAGAAAAATTCTTCGAAAGATTTATGGACCCCTAAAAGTTGGCGACGGCGAGTACCGAAGAAGATATAATGATGAGCTGTACGAGCTTTACGCAGACGTGGACATAGTTCAACGAATTAAAACCCAGCGGCTTCGCTGGCTAGGACACGTGGTGCGAATGAACGAACACGCTCCGGCCCAGAAGGTATTTTTTTCGCACCCGCCGGTGGAAGTAGAGGAAGAGGCAGACCACCACTTCGATGGCAGGACCAAGTAGAGGCAGACCTGCGAGCACGCGGTGTCTCTAATTGGCGCCAGTTGGCTCAACAAAGAACCGACTGGCGTAACATGTTGGACGGCCAAAATCGCCTAGGCGGTTAAAGGCTATTTTAAGTAAGTAAGGTGCTATTGAAAATGGGCGAAGTCAGATGATAACCACGCCCCCTTTTTCCATATGGAAAATTTCGAAAATCACATAAATTGACATATCTCGGTAGCTGAAACGGCAAAATTGATATAATTTTATATGTGAATCTCCCTGATCATTCTATTACGATTTTTTGATAAATTTTTTAAATTGGGCGTGGCACCGCTCACCGCTTGTTAACCTCCAACAAGCGCCGCTACAGAATCGTCTGTGGCAGTGGTCTCACGACCTGGTCTCAGAGCTCCAAAGGAGCAGATAGCCTTAACAAAGGGAGCGACCGCGATGGCATCTACGGGTCGGGACTCCTCCCAAGAGACATCTCTCCCTTTGCTCTGCGCACTGGGAGAAAAAAGAATGGCCGCCGGGATCCTGGAGAAATACGAGGGAGTTTCCAAGGAGACGCTATCGCCGAGTTGCAGGAAGACGGTGGAGATAGCGCAAGCTCTGATACCGTACTTCCAAAGTACTTATGCTCCAAAGAAGGTTAACGGAAATCCCTGCAAACGCCAGAGATCGCACGGGGATTTAAAACCACATCCGAAGCAGCATCAGAATACCCCTGCAGTGGGAAAACTTAGCTTTGCTGTAGGCACAGAAGGACAGGATCCTTCTAGGCATCGTTGACCGAGGTATAGACCGGTGGCAGTACGTCCAGAACGACCTCGTTAACGCCCTTCTCGACGTTGTTTTGGAGTCTCCGGGTGGTATGGCGCGAGGCACTGATGCGGGTTGGCACCAGGGTCATATTAAAATAATGTTCGGTTCACCCTTACTTCTTCAATAAAATATTTTATTTTATTTCACTTACATATATTATTGCTTTATTATATTTTATATCATATTATTTTATTTCAATTTTTTTCATTTTATTTTTATTTTTTATTTTATTTTCATTTTATTTTTGTTATTTCAGTTTTTGTTTTTTTTTTCATTTCTTATTTTATTTAAATTTGTTGTTGTTGTAATGTTTTCACAATTTTACATGGAATGCCCCAATTTTTTTATCTTAATTTATTTAATTCCTTTTTTATTCAATTCAGAAGCGGTCGATTGCAATGTTTTCACAATTTTACATGGAATGCCCCAATTTTTAAATTCATCA
The DNA here is from genome assembly GCA_964058755.1 of Campiglossa producta. Lineage (NCBI taxonomy): Eukaryota > Metazoa > Arthropoda > Insecta > Diptera > Tephritidae > Campiglossa > Campiglossa producta. The sequence continues at coordinate 25,742,188 of CAXKVI010000003.1, forward strand.
AACTTTCTCCCTTCTTCCAGAATACATGGATGTACCTGAGCATTGGTTTGATATTAATTTTGAGCTCGACGCTTGTCATGCATATGGTGCTTTACGCTGAAGAATACGTACACGTACACAAGCACACAAAGGATACACTATTTACTTCGGCGGTAGGGCAATGCTTCTCTCTAAATAAATAGATCTAAATAATATGCTTTCATTTCATTCCTTTGCAGATACTCGGCTATATATGCGCCATTGAATCATTTATTTTGGCTGGTATTGCATCATGGCCATGGACACAATATTATCGACGTGTACCCGACGATTGCAGCGAAATGTATATCGAAGATCGTGAAATGACACCAATGAGTCCAATCGAAAGTACAGATGTGCCGAATACACACCATCACCAAACACAACTTAACAATCGAAATAATAGCACCGCACACAGCGAAACAAATCACAATAATCAGCAACAGCTACAACAACAACAATACAATCGAATATCATCGCCGTCGTCCTATAATCAAAAGCCTTATATACCTGGTAGGTGAACGAACGGGTTAAAAGAGTTGGGGAGTTTAGGCTCCGAACAAATGAGAAGTTTGGTTTCACTTTGTTTCTGGGTCAAAGAAATGCGGACTTAACAAAGTTCTTTTAAGGCTCAGTTGGTCCTATTCACGAGACGATGTCTCTTTTCAGCTCCCAGCCCCCAGCAAACCTGCTTCATGCAGGATATGAAGAGGTATGTGATGTTAGAGCCTACACACTCAGGTACCTCACTCACATCAGGACCGTAGCGCATGATTCAACCACCCCTGCGGCGATTTGCCGATGTAAATGAATTGCCAGTTTGTGAGGCTCGATCGTGACCTTGTTTTTACAGAACGCTATTAAGAACTTCGATCGTACCTTTCTCCTTAACCCACGGTGTCAGGCATGGCCTACTGAGTGATTTGCAGTTAGGGGCTCGCAGTTGACAACGAGTCTGCAGGATTCGGACCACCAGATATCTACAGAATAAACCTTTATATGGACTTCCTCATGACAAGAGGACCAAGTCGTTTTCACAGCCTACTACTTAGCACCCCCAGAACTGTAGATCGTGGAGCAGGTTTAATACCACTACCCAGAAGATCCGGCACCTTGTAACAACGTCGTTTGATCCAGAGGTGCATAATCGGGCCTTGAAGCATATCCATGACGCGTCTGTTGGCCACCAGGTCGAGCTCTGTCCGGTGAATGGCGTTTTGCATACCTTAACACCTCGCATTTCTGTAGAGGAGCGTCATCTTCCTCGGGGTCAATCTGGCTCAATTACGCTCTGGATATTGTAGATAAAACTCAGGTTTATCCAGACTAAATCCCGACGTGCCGAATGAATGTCCGGCATGCCGCTCGTCCCCCCATAACACTAACCACCTATTCACTTGCTCTGCGGAGCCCACTCTTCTAACACCCATCTCCCTTTGGTCCAACCCTGTAGAAACAGCTAGTTTCCTAGGACTCCCGTTAGAAGACATTGATGACAATTTAGGCTAAGGATAAGTATACGTTGGGCAGGGCTACACTCCGTTACAACAACAACGACAACAACAACCACAATAACAGGGAGAACAGCACACCCGATAGTTATGCCCTTCATAAGTCAGGTAACGAATTCTTTCAAGGCCCCTTGACTCCCAACACTCAAAGGGCGATTTCGGTAGTCTCTGGCCCGAGTGACCACTCTCTTCTACACCGTACATATGGGTCATTCCATTTGAAATCGACAAATGGTCCAAATCGAATCCTTCTGATTTAAATTAAATTTGGTGGGCAGTTTCCTTTTATCATAAAATTAAGTTCTCCACAAAAAAATTAATTGTGATTACCCTGTACAGCAGCCGGCTGGGTATGAGATCTAGCCAACCTTTTTTCGTTACGCCTTTCGAAGTTCGAAAGTAGTTTTCTAATCGTTTTGTTTAAAAATTAAAAAGGAAAAGTGCGGGCGCGGTCTCCTTGTTCGATTGGTATCCACTTTTTGTTTTAAAAGTTGTCAAAGATATTAAAAGTTAGATCTTCGAAAGAAGTTTAAAAAAAATTTCAATTGTCTTCGGAAAACTTCATGTCGTTGAAAAAAAAAGTATACCAATTGAACAAGAAAGTCTGGTTGACTGGCCACGCCCACATATTTCCTTTTTAAATTACAGCAATTGGAAAACCAAGATTAAAAGGGTCTAATTTCGAACTTCGAAAGCCCATAACTAAATTTTGGAGGCTAACTTCGAAAAACTGTGTACGTAGTTTTCTTATGTCTCAATCTCTTCAAAAAAGTTGGTTAAATCCCATACCTAGTTGATTTTGCTGTATAGTATTATAAACACCACCCAGATTAGTCTATGTGGGCCGTTTCATGTTAAATAGTCCAATTTTTTAAATCGACAGTTTCAAAGTTGAATGAGTTTTCGTGAGGAGTTTTATTTTAAAACAACCCTATTGGACGATTTCACATGTTGTTTTATTTTTTTTTTAACTATACATTGGTAAGCTCTTCTTATTTCTCTTTATAGCCAAAAGACCCAATGAATTAATAAACCAAAGGCCAACACTGGGTCACACACAAACAACCAGGAAACCAAATACTCGTTACCGTGAAGGCTATCATTATCAACCAGTTGCGTCAACGTCCCGCCACAGTCCCACATTCGTCTTAGGCGATGAAATTGGGGCCGGCCCATCCACATCCCGATCCAATGATAATTCTAGTGCGTGATAGTTTTTATTCCTCATTAATGTATAACAATAAACATAATAAAAATAAAAATAAAAATTTATAAAAATAAATAAATAAAAAAAATTTGCAAAAACAACAAAACAAAGAAACCAACAACAAACTCGTACACAATAAAAAAAAAACATTGTCATTGAAAAAAAAAAGAAATCGAAGAAAAAATCATTAAAATTAATTATAATTAGCAACTGAGAGAGAGAGAGAGAGAATAAGTAAGCAAAAAAATAGTAATTTATAAATTAAGAAGTAATATATAACTGCGGGTATGAAAAACAATTGATCAGCTGAATTTTGTTTCGGCAACGAATACTGATAAAAAAAATAACAAAATTAATTTATAAAAAAAAATTATTATAATAAAAAATAAATATAAACAAAATGCATTTGGTAATTGTAACGAATTGTTTATAGCTGAAACTAAAAAAAAAAATCATATATATATAAAAAACATTTAAGTGAAAACGCAAACAACAGCAACAATAACAAAAACTAGTTTTTAAGGTGTGTAAAACAAAACAAAAACGAAAAATAAAAATCTGAAAAAGGCAAACCACTAAGAATTCAATGAATTTAAACACTGCAATAAACGATGATAATGACGATGACGATAATGACGATGGCGATGATGACGATGTTAATAAAATTAGGGGGACAAAGCATAATAATATAAGATAAAAAACCAAATATAAATAAGAACAAGAGTAGGTAACGATCAAACATATTTATGTTAGGTAACGATAATAAAAAAAAAATAATAATAAATAAAATTGAAGAGTATAAAGAAAATTAAAACGAATAAAAAAAATTACGTATAATCAATTTGTGCGGTGATTGAGAAAGTTGGCTGCGCCAGCAAATCTTCTTAGTCCCCCCACACTCCTTGTTAGAGTGTACTGCGTCCAGTAGAAATTAGAAATCATTATTGAAAAGTGGATTCAAATTTTTGTGAATCCCATATGAGGAAGAAGAATAAATAAAAAAAATTATGATGCTAATAAAAAATATTTTCTGCAATTTCTTTTTAAATAAAGTTCATTCAAACAAAAAAACAACGATAATTTTTCTTTTAAAAATTTAAAGGAGGTTGGCACGAGTTTTTAATCAATTAAACAAACCTAAAAATTATCAATTGATTAATCAGAGAATAATACATTCGATTAATCAAAGTGATTCGTTGCACGATTAATCAAAAACGAATCAATTCGACTAGTCAAAGCGATTCGTACATGATTAATCAGAAATTGATTAATTATAATATAAACTATAATAATAAATAGTTAAACCATTCGCAAAACTGATTTGTCATTAATTTATTTGATGAAACAGAGAATTGATTGGCTAAATATTTATTTGAT
>CAXKVI010000003.1:25748800-25753800 GCA_964058755.1 Campiglossa producta
TCTATGGGGTCGGCTGTAATATTCAAAGTATTTATTGAGTGCAGCCGTTACTTCCTTAGTGCTGGTTGTTAATACCGGGTACAGCTTTACATATTTTGTAAATGCATCAATTATGACTAAAATGTGTTTTCTTTTTGACTGCAAAGACGGAAGTGGTCCTAAGTGGTCAAGGTGAACTGTGTGAAATGGCTGAGGCTCTTTTGGAATGTTGTGTAATTGCCTAACGTTTAGCCTATTGGGCGCTGAATACATAATGCATTTTATGCAATTTTGTTTAAATTTGTTAATTTTATGTTTCATATTAGGAAACCAATAGTTTGACTTAATTTTTTGGTAACATTTCTCAATGCCTTGATGTGCTAGTTGCTCATGGGCTGTTCTAATTATCTCCTTTTCTAACTCCTTGGGGACGTACAGTTGTCTATTATCTCCATCTTTTTTAAACACAATACCATTTTCCATTGCAAAAGTTCCTAAATTTTCATTTTCCAGTTTTTTTTTCAAACTTACTATATCTGGGTCTCGAGATTGCATGACTTGTAATTGGAAATCTATATTTTCGCTATCTATAGCTGCTATTGTATTCTCGCGATCTAATTCTACTCTACTCAGTGCATCTACATGCGGCATCTTTGTACCTGGTCGGTGTAATATGGTATAGTTATAATTTTCTAGTTCTAGGGCCCATCTCGCTATCCGACTATTCACTAGTTTCTTATTAAGCGTTAGTGTAAGAGAATTACAGTCTGTTATAATTTTAAATTTAATTCCTTCTAAATATACCCGAAATCGTCGTAGGGCATAGATCACTGCTAGCGTCTCTAATTCAAAGCTGTGGTATCTACTCTCTGCTTCCGAGGTTCTTTTTGAAAAATAAGATACCGGGTGTAATTTCCCATCGTTCTGTTTCTGTAATAAAATTGCCCCAAAGCCCTGGGTACTTGCGTCACAGTGTAATTCTGTTTCTCTGTTATGATTGTATATTGCTAATACTGGACTTGATACCAGTTTCTTTTTAAGCGTATCGAAAGTTTCCCTACATTCATTATTAAACTCGAATTTCTTGTTTTTCTTAAGTAAGTTATAAAGCGGACGTGCTAGTAGTGAAAACGATTCTACAAATTTTCTGAAGTAAGAACATAACCCTACAAATGATTGCAACTCCCGATGATTTTTTGGAGCTGGGAAATCTGTTATAGCTTTTATATGGTGTTCGGAAGGTCTTATACCCGACACAGATACATTGTATCCAAGGTATTCTATTTCATCGTATACGAACTTGCATTTTTTTAATTTTATCTGCAATCCGTATTCAGCTAATTTTTCTAATACTTTTTTAAGCAGATCGTAATGGCTTCGTATCTCTTTGCTAGCGATAATGATGTCATCCATATACACCATTATTTCATCCTTTTCTATAAACTGCTTAAGGATTTTGGTTATAAATCTTTGAAAAATGGCTGGTCCATTTTTTAGACCGAAAGGCATTCTTAGGAATTCGTATTGGCCATTTGGAACTACGAATGAGGTGTACTTAATAGATTCTTCGGCCATTTTGACGTGGAAAAAACCAGACTTGAGATCTAAGAGTGTGAAAACAGTATTTTCACCTAGGTAATCTAAACAGTCTTCAATAAGCGGAAGTGGATAGTTGTCTCTTGCAATTGATTTGTTTAAATTCCTGTAGTCGATACACATTCGTGTTTCTCCTGATTTTTTCTTTGTAAGGACTATGGGGGATGCGTAGGGGGAGTTACTTTGCCGTATAATATTTTTCTTTAGTAAGTCCTCGATAATTCTGTTTACTTCGTTTTTTTCAGCAAACGACAGACGTCTAGGTGAGCAGAAGGTTGGCGAGTTGACCGTAAGTATGAGTTTAGCCTCATAATCAATATTCGGAAGATCTTCGGTTTGTTTACCTACATAGGTGTTTTCTATCATTGACTTGAACTTTATTACTAAATCTGAGGGTAGCTTAGGGTTGATGTCGATAATTTCTTTGCTTTCTTTCAGAGAATCTATGTTACAAATGTCTTCATTTACTGGTTCAAGCTCCAAAAGATCTGAAGTATCTGTACTTTTGCCCGGTTTTGACCTAAGATGTTTTTTATTCTTAATTATCTGTATCTCATTTAAATTACCATTTTTTCCATTGAATGTACTAAAAGAATTCTTGTAAGGTTTTAAAGAAAAGCGTTTATTTAATTCATTCGTACGCATTGATAGAGTAATATTGAACATTTCAAGGAAATCTCTTCCTAGTAATAGTTTAAAAGGCATTACCGCATCTGCCAAAACAAAAAGCGAAAATGGTTTTATTACGTTTTTAAATTTAATTAAAACTGAAATCCTTCCTATAGGTTTAATTATCGAGTGTCCAATGCTTCTAAAGTTATTCGTTATGCCTTGTTGCGTACATTTAGGGATTATGTGCGAAACTTCCGAAAATTTCACGAAACTACTGGGGCTGCCGGTATCAAGTAAAGAAAAAAATGTCACATACTTAGGGGTGTTTTTATATTTTGTTGTGAAAGCGACACTTACCAACTCATGGAAACGTATGAAGTTCGACTCATCTTCCATCGCTGCTACCACCCTCTTTGGGCACTGTTTGTAGGCGTGATCCGTCTTGCCGCAACGGAAACAGGAGCCTCTTTCCCGCTTTTCTCGCTTGCAATCCCTTGCCATATGCCCATACTGTGAGCAGTTGAAGCACCTTGTTTCGTCGTTGTTGTTTCGAAGTGCACCAGTTGTGTTATGTTTCGACCGCAGCTTTTCATATTTTGGTAGCAATGATTTTAGGGCTTGAATGGTCGATACGCCGCCGAAGATTAAGGAGCTGCCTGTATTGTCCCGCAAACCATCAACGATGAACTCCACCAGTTCTTCCTCTTCAATGGGGGCAGCTTGTGCTATTTCCTGCATGGCTAGTACGTAGTGAGTTAAGCTCTCATCTTTCTGCCATACGCGCGATTGTAGCTTTTTAAAAATATCTTTGACACTCACTGGCTTTTTAAACTCATGTATGAGGGCCGCTTTCAGTTCGCCCCATGACATTACATTAATGAGCTTCATATAAAGTTGTGCACTTCCCACTAGCATACGCCTCGCCAAGAGTGCCAATGATTTTTCATCATACCCATAGCCCTTCGATACGTGCTCTAAATCGCGCACCCATTTGGTGATGTCTGTATCGTCATCTCCGCTGAATTTCGGTAGTGCGTTTTCGATGTCTGCGAAATTTGCTTTGGGTTGACGTGGCATTGTGGGCAACTCGAGGCTGTTGATTTCTTGCTTCAATTTCATTATTCGTAACTTTATTTGTAGCTGTGCCTCTAAGTCGGCTAATTCATCGGTTGCTGTTGGAGTGGTTGATGGCGCTGAACTGGTAATTTGATGGAGTGATGTTGACGTGGCTGCTGCGCTGTTTGCTGAAACTACCGGTGCTGATTTTTCTGTAGCCATTACTGAAGTTTGTAAAACTGAAGTTGTTGATGTCCAAGCCGCTGGCACTGAAGTTTGTAAAGCTGAAGTTATTGTTTCCATAGCCGGTGGCACTGAAGATATTGGTACTGAAGGTTGTGATAAGGAAGTTTCTGCTGCTGAAGTTTGCGTTATTGGAGTTTGATCCGCTGAAGACAATGTGCATGGAGTAGCGGATTGTTGTAACGAGCCGCTATTTTCTGTAACGGTAGATTTACCGCTTGCTGGTTGTGCACCTATTGTCGAGGTTAGGAGCGTCTTCAATTGTTGGATACTTGCAGTTTCCGGAAAATCGACTCCTATGTTACGCAATGCTTCCATAATGTCTTGTTTTGACATTTTCTTTAAGTTTAATTTCAAGGTTTTAATTTTTTACTTAAATTTTTTACTTTTTCGGCTCTTGCCACACCTGACGCTGTAGAAGTTCACGATCCAAGTGACTCGTATTTTATTTTCTTTTCTTTTCGTTCGTACATTTGTGAATACATATTGGTGTTGCCACCATATTACTATTAATGCTTATCGCTAACATAATACCACGTTTACATCTACCACAATTTTATTTTATTTTATTTTATTTTATTTTATTTTATTTTATTTTATTTTATTTTATTTTATTTTATTTTATTTTATTTTATTTTATTTTATTTTATTTTATTTTATTTTATTTTATTTTATTTTATTTTATTTTATTTTATTTTATTTTATTTTATTTTATTTTATTTTATTTTATTTTATTTTATTTTATTTTATTTTATTTTATTTTATTTTATTTTATTTTATTTTTTATTTTATTTTATTTTATTTTATTTTATTTTATTTTATTTTATTTTATTTTATTTTATTTTATTTTATTTTATTTTATTTTATTTTATTTTATTTTATTTTATTTTATTTTATTTTATTTTATTTTATTTTATTTTATTTTATTTTATTTTATTTTATTTTATTTTATTTTATTTTATTTTATTTTATTTTATTTTATTTTATTTTATTTTATTTTATTTTATTTTATTTTATTTTATTTTATTTTATTTTATTTTATTTTATTTTATTTTATTTTATTTTATTTTATTTTATTTTATTTTATTTTATTTTATTTTATTTTATTTTATTTTATTTTATTTTATTTTATTTTATTTTATTTTATTTTATTTTATTTTATTTTATTTTATTTTATTTTATTTTATTTTATTTTATTTTATTTTATTTTATTTTATTTTATTTTATTTTATTTTATTTTATTTTATTTTATTTTATTTTATTTTATTTTATTTTATTTTATTTTATTTTATTTTATTTTATTTTATTTTATTTTATTTTATTTTATTTTATTTTATTTTATTTTATTTTATTTTATTTTATTTTATTTTATTTTATTTTATTTTATTTTATTTTATTTTATTTTATTTTATTTTATTTTATTTTATTTTATTTTATTTTATTTTATTTTATTTTATTTTATTTTATTTTATTTTATTTTATTTTATTTTATTTTATTTTATTTTATTTTATTT
>CAXKVI010000003.1:25756300-26056300 GCA_964058755.1 Campiglossa producta
AGTTTAACTTCACACTGTCTAAATAAATTCTGTTTAAATTCTTTATCAAGTTATGTATATTAAACAAATTATTTTCAAAACTAAAAAAATTGCATATGGCTTACAAACCAAAATAATGTATGAAAAGCGTTCCACATCAAATGTTTATTTCAAACCCAAATCCTTTTCAATTGTATGCGCACAAACTGTCATCATTTGATTTTTAACGCGTTCAAAATTTTCAATAGCAATCGGTTTAGCCTCCGGCCATTGCGCCAAATCACGATAAATTGGACGACAGAATTTCATGCGGAAATTCGAATTAGCAAAAGCAATAATCTCATCGATACGTTTCAGTAAACGCGCTCTAATGACCAAACGCATAACACGAAATTGTACTTCAGCATTTTTAGTGCTCTTCAAATTGTATGTGCTCTCCAGCAACTCAATTTTATCCTCATTCAATTCAACAATATCTTTGCATTCAATTAATTTGCCCAAGAAATCGATAAGTTGATGCGTTGATATTGGTTTGCTAATGTCGCTGTTACCGCTCAGCTCAGCATTTGTCTGTGTGCTCCATAATTTAGCGAGTAATTTGGAGGCATTAGCAAGTGTCTCATCGAAACTGTGTATGAGAAGAAATAAATTATATTCAATAAAAAATTCGTATTAAATTTCAACTAAATTTACTTTGGTATTATTGGCGGCAGTCCCTCCTGTGTAAGCCACAAATCCCAATCGATTTCAGTTAGCTTATCCTTTTTATCTGTTTGGTTGAAATAGTCATATAAGGCAGCTTTAAAGTCATCGGTGGTCACTGATTTGTAGGCATATTTTTGCAAGTAGCTACGCAAGAACGGCTCGAATACTTTAGCTCCTCCAAACAAGTCTTCAATATAGCGCAAGAATGTTGAACCTTTTATATAGGGCACGGACGAGAAGGCATCATCTGGACCACAATTGGATAGATCAACAACCAATTTGGTGAGCTCTGGCGTGTCGGCCAATTGTGTGCGTATCTACGGTTAAGAAAATTACAAAATTTCAATGTTTAGACCTTAAAATAATTAGAAATCACATCGTCTACTCACACATTCCTGCAAATCTGTTAAATTGCTCAACATATGAAAATCGCGCTCCTTCTCACCCTGCATACGTCCCACAATTTTCGTTTCCACAAATACCGTAAAACCTTCGTTCAACCAAAAATGTTCCCAATTTTTATTGGTCACCAAATTACCAGTCCAACTGTGTGAAATTTCATGCGCTACCACATTGGCTAAGGACTTGTCGCCAGCAAGTAGTGTTGGTGTTACAAATGTCAGGCATGGATTCTCCATGCCACCGAAAGGAAATGATGGTGGCATTACCAGCAAATCATATTGTTTCCAAACATATGGACCACAAATATCAGCTGCGGTTTTTAACATTTCTGCAGTTTCGGAGAACTCCTCTGCACAAGCATCTACAATACCCTCTTCTGCCCAAACATTTGAGTTCTCGCCCAACGGGCGTGACACAAGATCGCCAATTGCAATGGCTAACAAATAGGCGGGTATAGGTACTTCCTGTTTAAACGTGGTTATGCCAGTCGACTTCTCTTCTAATAGCGCGCTCATTAATGCAGTTAGTTCTTTTGGATGTTCCACTGTGGCTTTATAAGTAAACTTAATGGAAGGTGTATCCTGACAGGGTAGTATGGAACGTGCATGAATTGCTTGACATTGACTAAAAAGATAGGGATGCTTTTTGCCTAGAGTTTGCTCGGGTGTTAGCCATTGTAGACCGCTAGCGCGATTGGAGGTTTCGTAGTCGATATGCACCAAGAGGCTGTAAGGTAAGTAAGTAGACAGAGAATTAGTCAATGTTTATGAGTTATACAAACATAGACATGGCGCATTCCATGTCAAATCGTTAAATGTCTGGAATGAATTGAATGAATTTTATTGGGAAGTTTCATTTTATCCTAAACGAAGTTCCAAAAGGAAAAAAATTTAATTATTTTCAAGTCATGTGTTTGATTTCGAAATGGCAACCTTTTTTCCTTTTCCGCGGTTTTTTTAAGTTTATTTTTTTAATATTTCGGAAACAACTGTTTTTTTAGAAAAAGCTGTGGCGCTTTCAAGGGGGTACTTAGAGGTATAAGAAAAAATATATTTCTATAATTTCAAAAATTAAAGCATTTTCAATTTTAGAAATCGTTATAATTTATTTAATCGTTTTTATTTGATTTAAAAAGGTTTTATCTATTTATTTAAAAGGGTTTATTTGATTAGAAAAGGGTTTCATTTGATTCGAAAAAGGGTTTCATTTGATTCGAAAAATCTTTCATTTCATTAGAAACAGGTTTCATTGGTTTAAAAGAAGTTTCATTTCTTTCGAAAAGGTTTCACCTGAAAGAAAAGGTTTAACTTGACTTGAAAAGGATTTGATTTGAGAAGGGGCTCCACTTCGTTTGACAAAAGAATTCAATTTACCTAAAAAAGGATTCATTTGATTCGAAAAAGTTTTCATTTCATTACGAAAAGGTTTCATTGGTTCATTTGTTTGGAAGAGGTTTCACTTGACTTGAAAAGGTTTAATTGACTTAAAAAAGATTTGAATTGAAATGGGGCTCCACTGCGTTTTAAAAAGGATTCAATCTACTTAAAAAAGGTTTCATTTGGTTCGAAAAAGGTTTTTATCTCATTCTAAGAAGGTTTCATTGGTTTAGCAGAAGTTTCATTTGGTTGGAAGAGGTTTCACTTGACTTGAAAAGGTTTAACTTAAATTGAAAAGGATTTGATTTGAAAAGGGGTTTCACTTCGTTTAAAATAGGATTTGATTGGAAAAGAGGATTTACTTGGTTTGAAAAAGGTTTCAATTTAATTAAAAAAGGTTTCATTTGACCTCAAAAGGCTATTCTAACACTCTACAGCAGCCGTCTGGGTATGGGACCAAATCAGATCTTTTAAGGAGATTTTAGGATATAAGTAAAAAAATTGCCTTCCCCCTTTTTCGAAGTTAGCCTCCAAAAATGATCTTTCGAAGTTCGACCGTCGTTTTCAGATTGTTTTGTTTGAAAAAAAAAAAATGGGAAAAAAGGCTATTCTAACACTCTACAGCTGCCATCTGGGACCAAATCAGATCTGTTGAGGAGATTTTAGGATATAAGTAAAAAAATTGCCTTTCCCGTCTTTCGAAGTTAGATTCCAAAAATGATCTTTCGAAGTTCGACAGCCGTTTTCAGATTGTTTTGTTTGAAAAAAAAAAAATGGGAAAAAATGCAAACTGTGGGCGTGGCCTCCTTGACTGTTTTCTTTGATTGGTGTCGTCTTTCTATTTAAAAATTAATGAAAGAAGTGCTATACAGGGTAACAGTGAGATCTTCGAAAAAATTGATAGCCGTATATTTTTATTTTTATAAAATAAGCAAGAAGGCCACGCCCACATTTAACCTTTTTAAATTTTTTAAACAAAACAATTTAAAAACCAAAGCTTTGAAGGGTCCAACTTCGAAGTTCGAAAGCCCGTAACTAACTTTTGAAGGCTTATTTCGAAAATCGGGGAATACTTTTTTTTTACTTATGTCTTGGGGCGGATTTCTCAACTAGTCGTCAACTTTACGCTCACTTTAAATTTTATCAGGCAGTTCATCCTCCTGTTAAATAAAGGGCAAGTGAACTGGCTGTTAAACTGACAGTGAATTGACAGTGAACTTTGACGTTAACAGGCAGTCGAGAAATCCGAGGATGAACTGCCCGACAAAATTTAAAGTGAGCGTTAAGTTGACGGCTAGTTGAGAAATCCGCCCTTAATCTTTTAAAGAGTCCATATAAAATTTGATTTTGTCGTATAGTGTAATGAATCATAAGCATTAAAAACAGATAAAAATGATAGAATTTCCATAACTTTTGAAAAAAAAATAAATAATTCGAAAATTTTCACTTGGCTCATATACTTCCGGCGGCAGCCATGACCTTTTTCAATTTCGGACCATTTCTGCATTTTAATATAATTGAGAAACAAAGTAACAATTTTACCAAATATAAGGGTTCGTGTAAAATATAAGAGTTCGTACAAAATAAACAGTTGGATATCCGGGTCCATTCAAAATATACGGGCCCATGCCCAAGTCCCTAAAAAATATTTGCGTCGTACATATAGACTCCTCCTAGAAGGATATTCCCGACCCAAGTTCATTCAAATTGGAAGAGGTCGACACCAATTGGTGATTTGGCGTGGAATGGCCCATTACAATCACTTAAAATTTAAACTTTACTATAAATTGTTGTTGTTGTTCTTAACAGCAAAAACACTTCCCGAAGGTTTTGGGAAGTGATGCCGAAATTGACAGTCCTTGGCCGGATATGAACCCGGTACGCTGCGGTACTCCCTTGCGGTACTGCCCGACTGGCGTGGTAACGATTTGGTATGACCAGTGGAACCTTCTAGGTCATATCATACCTCCATCCATGAGGAAGGAGAAGACGGGTAGCTGGGGTGTAAAAGTAGGTCGCCTCCCAGTTGGTGCACCCTGGGTAACGCTAAATGACCTACATAGCCTACACGGCTAGTTTCTTGTATTGCCGGTTCTACGAGAACGGTACCAGTACTCGTGCTGTACCCATCGTGCCGAAACGACCCGGGCCGTTTTCTTATATCGACCCGGCCAAGAGGAATACACTCGGGGTGACCCTGTCTGACATTTAGGCAGGGCTACACCTCGCTACAACAACAACAACAACAGAAGATGGGTAATGAAAAGTGAGAGGCATCATATCCGTAGATCAACCATCGAGCTAGCACGTCATTACCTATGTGCATATTCGTCGCCTCTTGCGACCGGTATGCCTACCTCGGGCATATTCTAAACCCCTAACCCGCAGGGGAATACTATACATATATAAATGATCTTGTATACTACTGTTGACTTACTCTCCCTTTGCAGTACCCTCAGGCAATTCCAATGTCAATTTAGAACCAATGTCAGCTACCGGATCACTAACAAAATAATTCAATGGTATTGATGAGCCACCACTGCATATTACAGATGCACTGCTAACAGTAATGTCACGCACGTCCAACAGCTGTGTAGGTCAAATGAAACAAATAACAGAAAAGTGCGTTAGTTGGAAAATTTGGAGTAAAAGCAGACACGTCATCAATACTTACAATAGCTGGTAAATTAGCTTCCAAGACATTGAAATGATGCGTTACACTACCCAAAAGCTTTGTTTTAGCAAAATCCACAGTCCATTTAAGCTCACTATGTTTGGTTGTGATGCGCTCTGGCTCGGCATACGAACTAGGATCTACTTTACCCAAACGACCCATTTTACTTTGCTGTGGTGATGGTGGAGATACGACAGAAGTGTGACTTGTTGTGGGTTGTTGGCAAAGGCGTTGCTGTGTGCTTACTGAACGTGTTGGCGCTGAAATTGAAAAAAAAAAATAGATTTAGCTGCAGGTTCTTAATCTCTATAATGATATCAAATGATGGTAAATATTGGCTAATCTTATCACTGCTGATAGCTACCTGGTCAAAGGAGATTGTTCAAAATTTATGATTCAGCTGGGTATAATTTGTTTTGGTTTATGAGCTTCGAAGGCTTACGAGCTACATATATTACCAAAATGTATCGGATGGAATTTTTCTTGTTGGCTGACCAGTCAATCAACAAATATGCAGAAGAAGTAGGCGTACAAATGAGAATTATAAAATTGTCATCACGAATAATGGCACAGAAGGAAAGTAATTAATTAAAGAAAGCAAAACAAAAACCAATCCGGCGAATGAGCGATTGAAGAAGACGGATTAGAGACGGCAGAAACCCGTGGAATTTTAGTACTCGATAGTTTGTTATCGATACCGTGTGTAGGCCCGACCAATGATTCAAAAACTATGGTTGAACTGACAGCTGCGGCTAACTATTCTTTCTTGCACAATTAGTTTTTGATCACTCAAACTATCACCCTTTTTGTTTTCTTGTTTACATTTTTTTGCATAGTTCGAGGAAAAGCTACGGAATTCGTTTGCGTGTTTTAATGAGTTTTAGTTTTTTTTTTTAGAAAAAAAATAGTTGTGAAAAGAAATTTAGTTAGGGCTTTGTGATAATCTCTTTAGAAAATGTGGAAAAACAAGTGAAAAGCCAGGGAAAATAAGTGTACGGCGCTACTTTTATTGCACGTTTTTAGGGACAGCCTAATGTAATTACAACAACCACAAAAAAACTTGCAACTTTGATTGCAAATATCTCTTCAGAGAAGCAAAATATTAAAAAACCGCTTCCGGATTCGTGATCCTGAGGCCAAACCCCGTCCTTTGAGCCCCCTCCCATAATTTTAGCTAATTTATTAGCATTTGACAGCTAAGGCCCACTGGCATAAAAGCCGATTACGACTAACCGGAGTTTAATTGACGTTTTTTGTATGGTTAGCTGTCAAGTTAATCACCGATTAGGCGTTATCGGCTTTCATGCAAGCGGCCATAAACTAGACAATTACCAAAAACCAAACATTGGGATCGATAGGTATTTTTTAAAGTGAACATAAAGTTATATTTCTTTTTTTAGGCAAACAACAACAAAAGTTATTAAGGGTCAAAGTTCATTTAAAGTATTTTTTAAAATCAAAATGTCTTCAATACTATTGAACCTATTTTCAAATTTTTGCTTTGGATAGGTAATTGAATTACCTTTAACGGTACCACTGCTGTGGGTGAAAAACAGGGTTTGTGCAAAATTTAAAATTTAGGTAATTCTAAAACAACCTTGAGCTACGCCATGCCTACATGGCCTACACGGCTAGTTTCTTTTGTTGCCGGTTCTACGAGAACGGTACCAGTACTTGTGCTGTACCCATCGTGCAGAAACGACCCGGGCCGTTTTCTTATATCGACCCGGCCAAGAGCAATACACTCGGCGTGACCCTGTCTGACAATTAGGCAGGGATACACCTCGTTAGAACAACAACAACCATAACTTTCCACAGAAACAAAAAATTAAAAAAAGCGCTTCCGGAATCCGGATTCGTGATACTGACGCCAAACACGGTTTTTGAGCCCTCTCCCATAATTTTAGCACATTTATTGGCAGTTGACACCTAAAGTAGACCAGTAGTACCAACATGTTGTTGTTGTTGTTGTTGTTGTTGTTGTTGTTGTTAACAGCAAAACACATCCCGAAGGTTTTGGGGAGTGATGCCGAAGTTGACAGTCCTTGCCCGGATATGACCCCGGTACGCTGCGGTACTCCCTTGCGGTACTGCCCGACTGTCGTGGTACCGATTTGGTATGACCAGTGGAACCTTCTAGGTCATGTCATCCCTCCATCCGTGAGGAAGAAGAAGATGGGTAATGAGAGGTGAGAGGAATCATAGCCGTAGATCAACCATCGAGTAGCACGTCATTACCTATGTGCATATTAGTCGCCTCTTACGACCGGTATGCCTACCTCGGGCATATTCCAAACCCCTAACCCGCAGGGTTGGTACATCAGTACCAACATCAGTTGAAGTACTGTGCCTACAACAACTCGGTTTCAACTCCTATAACAGCAGTTCCTGCATAGGCACCATTGGTACACTATGTTAGGCACCCAACCCAGGGAATCCCGAATGACGGGCCTCCCGTGACATTTTTGAAGTTAACTTCTTAGGCGGCGATATGAATTTTTGATTGAGAGTAAAATTTGAGAAAATGGCTGATGATGCAGCGGAAATAAAAATTGTAGCCGACTTTCAGGCGTAGGTGATTTTCACCACGATCTTTAGCTATCCAAATCATATAAGAGGTGAAATTCTAGGATCAAGCTAACATTGCATAAATTGTAATAGTTAGGCCGAGCAGAGTTCATGGGTGTTGCCACTTAAGGCGGTTTACAGGGTTGCCACTTATCCCAATTTATTATAAAGGTATTTTCGACCGTATTTTAAATAGGATAATTTCCAGCAGGGTTGCCCTTTAGGGTTGCCACCTAACCACCATTTTTTTTTCTCGAATATTTCAGGAACTGCTTGATTCAATCTAAGATGATATACATGTGTGTTGCCACTTAGGGCGGATTACAGGGTTGCCACCTATCCCCATTTTTTTTAAATATAGAGCTAGATATGCCAATATGGGTATCAAATGAATAACCCAATAGCGGAAATTGAAATGTTTCTTTCAGTGAAAATTTATTCGCAAAAAACCAAGGATTGAAACCGAAACCGTAACCGATTCAAATCGATTAATTTTTCAAAAGCGAAACCGTTATTTTGATCTGAAAAAAACGAAACCGAAACCGTTTCAAAAGCCGGAACCGGCTCCAAACGGTTTTGATATTTTTTGGTATCTTACTTCTTTTAGTGGGCACATAGGTATTTTCTTTCATAAAAAGGTATCTACCCTGAAAAATATTCCTGGAGGATTGTCGAGCAAGGTTAAAAAAGACACATTTTGACATCAATATCCGAAAAAGAAATGTTCAGGCTTGTCTCAGAAAGCAACACTCATATTAATGTTTTTGACGATTTATAAATTTCATTTAGCTTCCATTCTAATATTTTTCAAATAAAAAAGTAGTTAATTGTAGGAATTTGTTTTGCTGAAATTTCATCCATGCATAGCGTTAATAAAATTTATTATTATGTTGGAGAAGTTTCATCATGGCCGCAAAAATAAATTATGAAAATTCAGACCTATTTCGAAGCTACATAGATACTTGAGTATTTCAGTAGTAAAATTTTATCGTGTTTTTATTTGGAAACCGAAACCGGAACGAACCCGTAACCGAAACCGAAATAAATGTTGAAGAACGAAAGCGGAACCGAAACCGAAACACGTTGCAAAACCGAAACCGGAACGTTATTTTAATCGGTTTGAGACCTTGCAAAAAACCAATAATTCCCAAAATTGGGACGTGACCCTTGGTATTTATGTCCAGCACACCTTGACAGAAATAATATATCGGGTTTTCGCTTTCGGATTATGTATACCGAGATCAAAATACATTTTGATACATCTCTCTACCTTATTGGATGATATCTGAGATAATCGGAAAAAATTCCGGAATTGCCATATTAAAATCCCGAAATCCCGGGATTGTCAAAAATCTTCGGGATTCGATGCCTTAGCTTGGTACCATAAGGAGCAAAGGGCTTCTCGCATTCGTACTACTTCCCAAAAACTTCGAAAAATATTTAGTTATCCCTTTTCGTGCAGAACTGAGGGTGTAAGAGTAGGACGCCTCCTCGTTGGTGAACCCTGGGTAACGCTAAATGTCCTACATGGCTAGTTTCTTGTATTGCCGGTTCTATATCGACCCGGCCAAGAGCAATACACTCGGGGGGGACCCTGTCTGACATTGGGGCAGGGCTACGCCTCGCTACGACAACAACATCAACAACAACAGGCTTGTACTGGATATTTGTATATTCCGCCAACGACTTTCATTGTTGGTCTCTGTAAACCGTCTGGTCAGGGACTGTTACTAAAGCGTCAGGATCGACGAAATGCAATCTTCTAAAGCGATTTTGCGACCACTTAAAACAATGGCACTCTCAGCTTCAACCCAGGATAACTTATAGCCACGATCAGTTCTTTCATTTTTTTTTTTTTTTTGTAAAACATTTCAATCATAGACAATTTCAATAGAGTTTGCCCATGCTGCCCAAAAAACATAATATTTATCTACTTTCATCCCACAATACATTAACGCAAAACATAATCTTTAGGATAGTCTAAAATTGAAGGGAAATTCTCCAAAGTCTCCTTATCGATGTGATCCAAACGTTGAGGCACTGTACGTGGTGTTCTTATTTGATTTGTCACATTCGCGAGAATATCCTCGGGCACCTTGTCATCAGCAAATAAGTGCAATCGTTGCATCGTATATCTTCGCTGTAAATTGCCATGCATCGAATTGTAAACTGCCTTTTTCATAACCATTGTTGCATCTTTTTCGTGTAACTGCCAAGCTAGTGTCCAACTGGCACCACCTGGGTAACCGGTATGGTGGAAATAAACACGTTTAACCCATTCATCGCCGGGTAGAGCAATTTCTTTTGTATTAATACAAATAACATGATCGCCACAGTCATCTGGAAGTTGATAAGAAGAAAAGATGCTTTGCTTGAGTTTCAGTTAAGCAATTGCAATAAAAAATTGAGCTCCTAAAAATAAAACGTATTAATTGAGTATAATCTATAGCTAATTCGTTAACTATTTACCAGTGAAGACTTGGAGAATTTTAAATTAGGAGCTTCTTTGCCCTTATTATACACTGGTACTGGGTTTTTTTTGCTCGGAACTTTACAACACTCAAAGAAAGCAACAATGCAACTTAGAAGTAGGCCCGAGGTCGCCACATATACCTGCCAGCAGTCGACCCCTAAAATCGTTCAACGTCAGGCAAGCTAACACTACATAGAAGACATTAATGGAAATTTCAGCTAAGGGTAAGTACACACTTGAGCAGGGCTACCCTTCGTTACAACAACAACAAGCTAACACTACAAGCTGTTATTCACTGGTTGACCTGCGGATATGATGCCACTCACCTCTCATTATCAACTTTGTTGTTCCTAACTGGAGGGTTGATATGACCTTATAGGTTTCACTGGTCATACCAAATAGTTCCCGCGGTAGTCGGGCAAGTAGTGCTAGGTTATAGTACCAGGGTGTCCTGGGCCCATATTTTTAAAAACTTCCGGAATTGAACTTCGGCCATTTGTATTGCACCCTCCAACTGATACGGCCAAAAAACGAGATATATGTTCCCGGCGTTGTCTTCGAGGTTAATGCAGCAATTAAAAACAAAAAAAAAAAAAAAAAAAAAAAAAAAAAAAAAAAAAAAATGGCGGTGATATACCAACAGGTTATCATAACCTCTAACGAGATTTTTAGCCGAGCTTCTCTTTCCAACTTGTGGTGTGTTGCTTTTGAGTTTTTCCTACAAGTTGGCGGGACCTACAGTTTTTTGCCGACTCCGAACGGCACTTGCAAAGCAAATGAATTTTTTGCTGAGAAGCTTCTCATGGCAGAAATACACCCCGAGAGTTTGCCAAACTACTGCCGAGGGGCGACCCCGTTTAGAAAAATTATTTTTCTAAATAATTTTTTGATGTTATTTTTGTCGGGCATCGAACCGCCACGACTTGGTGTAGAAGGCCGAACACTTAACCGCTACACCACGGCGGCCGCAGCAATTAGGCCCGGGTTTTCAGTGCAAGTTTAAACTTCAGTGCGGGTTTAAATTTAGTTTAAACGGCCAATTTGTATGAGATAAACTCAAATCAACTTGGTTTGTGGTTTAAACTGGCACTGAAAACCCGGGCCTAAGAAAGGCCAAGCCCTAAAAACCCATCGGTCCAGGCAATATTGCTATGTAGAGGCTTAAACAGCTTGGTCACAAGGGACAAAGAATCTTAGGGGATCTCTTAAATTTATCGCTTAATACTTTTGTTATTTCTGAGATATGAAAACCGGGGGGAGTAGTTCACAAAGGCGTCTTCCTAGAGACGTGGAAATGCTGAGCAGACAGTTGCTACTGAACTGCCAGAGGCATAGACATCCAAAAGCAAGGACTATGATGAGGTGCGTCCCCACATTAGCCAGCCCTTTGATCTGCGGACCCTTATTCGGGCATCTGAACTACCAGGCAATTTCTGTTTAATTGCTGCAAAATGCATCATCCTAACAACTGCTTGATTTAGCGCCGCCTCCTAGAACTATAAGGACACCTCTACGTAAGCACTATCTCGTAATATCGCCGTTTGATTCAAAGGTTCACGCAGACCCCTCAAGCATATCCATACATTTTAGTAACTGATCGTCCCAATCCCTTCGAATTCACACTTATAATATTACAATACGTCCTCCAAGCCCGAACCTTATAGAACTTAAGCATAACCTTATTGTATTAACTTACTCATTGGATGATAGATAGGTTTGTGCATTCCCATTAAATGTGTTTTTATTAGCTTAGCAGAGTCGAATGGATTTTGCCAAGTGCAATCATAAATGTGCCATGTTCGAGCAAATGTCGCCCATTGCTGTGGATGAAAGAAGGCTTATGATCTGAATTGCTTGGAAACAAACTAAATTAAACTTACTTGAACACGCTTAACTATGGACATGTTTACTTATTTTTAATTCAAGATTATTTTTGTTAATTATGCGGTTAAATAACAATTCGGTTCATTTGCACATTCCACCAGCTGACATTAGAACTGAAAAGAAATCGATAGCACTATCGATAGTTTTTGAGTTAAATGAGGTACTATCGATGATTTAAGGTGATGGCCCAATGCACGCTTGCCTTGCTGGCTTTGCCTCGAGAAATCTCAAAATTCTTTTGAAATCTACTGAAATGTATGAAAGTTGGCCCAGTGGCAGCCTTGTTTTGCTTGCTTGAAGCGCTTCAAAGCGTCGAATAGCCCAAATCTGTATTTGACAGCGCTTCACACGCTTTACTATTTGTCTTGTTTGTCTCATTCTGTATTTCTGACAGCTTTTGAAGCTTCTATTTTGCAATAGAAGCTTTCAAAGCAAAGCAAGGTAAGCCTAGGTAAGCAAGGTAAGCAAATCAAGCCTGCATTGGGTCATCACCTTTATTTACGAAAGCGAATTTTCTTCCGCCCGTTTTCAAGGTTAAATTAAAACAAAGTGCTATCTACAGCTTTTGGGAATATAGGAGGGTCCAATCCCGACCAACAATGGCTATAGCCATTAAGGCAACAGGGCCGAGGAGCCCAATCTCAAATCCCAGCCCTCCCGTGACGGTTTTTCGTCCCGCTGAAACACGTCCAAAAATCTCGGTAGAGGTCTCAAGAGACGCCTTCGTGGTTACACTGAAAAGTAATTGGCAAAAAACCAATAATTTGAACGGGTCTGATCCCAAAATTGCACCCATGGTATGTATTGAATTAAAATAGCTCCTATGACCCGGTTATGTCATTTTAGAATCCCGAATTCCCCGGATTGTCAAGAAGCTTCGGCACTATACATGGCGAAGACAAAATCGAAATTTAGTGCTTTGCAACGCCATAAATGACTGTGGGTAAAATCAGGCATGTTAATACCAATACACAATTTGTCATAAATCAATAATTTTCGACACGAATTAGCAACTTTAGTATGGGTAGAAAATGAACTTTGCTAAACAAAATTGCCAACTTTTTTATCCTCTTTTTTGGCTAGCGTGACCCAATAGTTTTCAAAAAATTTATATTGGAAACCATGGAAACATACAACGATAGACGAATACGAATTCTTATGAATTGCCCAATTGTACCAAGAATTTTTGGAATTTTTTTGGAAATTTTTTGGAATATGTTGGGTATTCCTGAAAGTAGTATGCTATTCGACAGGACGGCAGTGCCTAAAAGTATGCAATGATAAAATTTGTTTCAAAATGTCCCATAGTGGTCCGTGCATGTGAGCATCTTGGGAGTGTTCTTTATTTTTGCCTTGCACGTTTGTTTTAACAGTCTAACGGGACGAACCAGAAAGAAAGTAATCGACTACACAGAAGTTTTCGGACTTTTAATCGATAGTTTGGACTATTTTTGTTCAGTGCTGTTAACCTCTTGAACTTCACTTCTGGGTAGGAAATAAAATTAATTAAAAATAATATTTGAACGAAATTCGCACTCTTATTCGCTACAAAAGATGTTCTAAAATAGCTGTTAGGGTTAAGTGCCAGTAATTAGGTGAAGTGTTGATGCGTATATCCTATTGTGGAATAGATAAAAGATTATTCATTTACTTCCCCCTTAACGGAAGGGATTTTTATGCCATTGAAAATAATATTACCCTTGGTTCGCAGCACTGTTGCGATTTGCGAAAGGGCCGACGTCTGCGTTTAGTGAAAAAATTATTGGAAAATTTATTAAAAATGTTATGAATCGGATTAAAAGTGCATTAAATAAGTTTCCAATAAAAAGTGCTGCATCAAAAACATTTACAAAGCCATAAAAATTGTTTAACAAACGAAAAAACCAAATTTTAATTTCTCTATTGCGTGTGAAAACCAAAAAACCAGTGCAAAAATGGCAGTGGCTAGAGAATTGGTAAGTGCCTGCCTGAAAATGGTATGTGAATAAAAATGAAGGGAAAATTGTTCTTTGCAAAGAAGAGGTGAATAATTAAAAAGTTAAGAGGATGAAGGGCAAACAAATGGTAAATTATAAATAAATGGGACTTGGAGAAAAGCAAGCAATGGACGAAGTATCGTGCTTTTTTTAATTTTTCACAATGTATTTATGTATATCTGTTTGGAATGCCAGGTGGATACGCATCAACGCAGTATGTAGATAAAAAAAATCTTATATACATATGTGCTTGAGTAGGCATTAGGCTGAGACGTTGAAGATGGACAAAATACAAAATGTTGAACTACGAACAAAACGTTTTCATATACGGGCAAACTTTCCGTCAAAATCCACGAATTTGTAGATGACGTTGTTAGGATTCTATAATTAGTTATCAACACACCTTTTGGGATTATTTTAGTACATACATAACTATGAGCCGTTTACAACACAAGTGGTATAAGTCCAGTTTTTTTCCCCCTGCGGGTTAGGGGTTTAGAATATGCCCGAGGTAGGCATACCGGTCGTAAGAGGCGACTAATATGCACATAGGTAATGACGTGCTACTCGATGGTTGATCTACGGATATGATTCCTCTCACCTCTCATTCCCCATCTTCTTCTTCCTCACGGATGGAGGGATGACATGACCTAGAAGGTTCCACTGGTCATACCAAATCGCTACAACGACAGTCGGGCAGTACCGCAGCGTACCGGGGTCATATCCGGCCAAGGACTGTCAACTTCGGCATCACTCCCCAAAACCTTCGGGGAGTGTTTTGCTGTTATAAACAACAACAACAAGTCCTTAACTTGTTTAAGATGTTAAAAAGTGGTTCACTGTAACGGCTCGCAAACATTTCTTAGTTTTAGAAGGCCCAATCTCTGAATGAGTTTCAAAAACGTCTTGTCTCAATGGAAATAGAGCGTTATTGAAAAAAATGTGTTGCTCTAGCTAAGAAGCTGTTTTTGATGCTTTTTAAGGGAAGCGCTTGGCAATTCTTCTAGTGGGTGATTTTGTTAACTCAGTGGGGTCCTCGATACTAACCAAATGATTGGAAACAGCGGGAGAAGGCAAGTCATGTTCGGTGTTGTTTTTTTTTTTTTCAATCCAGTAAGGGGTTTCCTTGTAGCATAAAAAAATTGGTCCCCGTATAAGTTAAGGACCACCCTAAAGTGCATACATATAAGTGTTAATATTATTTAAAGGCAGGTGTAACTGATGCTTTTGCAAAATCTACTTTATAAAATGTTTCAGTGAATAAGTGCACACTCAACGAAACAAAGCGGGCTACATAAATGATTATTATATAGTTATGTGTATCTGCTCACTTAATAATGGAATCTTCTTAATAAACAAGCTCAAGTGATTTACATAAGATTTATAATCAGTCGGCTTACGTCTGGATTCAGTATTTCGCACAATACGCTTGATAGAAACTTATATCCGATTCCACGATAGTTGGCGCAGTTTGCGCGATCGCCCTTCTTGTGGATTGGGCAGTGGGGGCAGAGAACACTTAGATTCCAATCTTCAGGCATGCATTCATCCGTTGATTCATTTGCCGTTTTGGATGGAGTCATGCAGAGGTCTAGTACAGGGCAGCCACCGGAAAACATTTTTTATACCATGAATAAAAAAAAAATAACTACCCACTACCGTAAATTTAAAAAAATAGATGCAGGCCGAGCCTTTGTCTGCATAACTTACAAAAAAGGATCATAAAAAGGTTTTTTTTTATTACATACATACATATATCTCGGCCACAGCGCAACCTAGCAGGGTTTTTTTTTTGTAATTCCATATTAATCAGAATTGCCAAAAACGAACAGCAACTCTTCCCCCAGCGGGTTAGGAGTTTAGAATATACCCGAGGTAGGTATGCCGGTCGTAAGAGGTGACTAAAATCAGCGAATTCGTTCCCAAGACAGTCGGGCAGTACCGCAAGGGAGTACCGGAACGTACCGGACTCATCCGGCAAAGGACTGTCAACACCCGTACAACCCCTGTTTGGTCTGTCACGCAACTTTTTATAAATGGATCTTCCGACTAGGCAGGACAAAGTATGGCTACAATAACAACAACAGCAACTCCAGCGCCATCTAGTGTCAAAAAGTAGCGCTTATGTCGAAACTTATTCAAGAATATACCTACATACTGTTAATGTTTATCCAAAAACACTACTAAAAAAAAAAAAATTTCCAAAAAAAAACCTAAAAACCCAAAACTGAAATCATCCTAAAAAAAAAAAACTACCAACTAGTGTGGAAACCACCAAAACGGCAACCCTGCATATGTATATTATGAGGACTTGTATTTGTATTTGTATGTGTAGGCCACCTTACAAATTTTGGGGATTGTTTACATCTACCGTCAACATATGCACATATACTTACATATAGGGATAATACATAGATGCCAGAACACCAAAGGACATTGCATAATCTTTTTCCTTGAACTTTAGCGCAAATAACAATATGTGTGTACATGCCCTAAAGGAAATGTTCCTGTTTAAGGGTTTTTTTAAAAAGGTTTCCTATGTTGTGTTACAGTACTACGCCCTGCCTAGTCGGAAGATTCACTAATAAAAAGTTACGTGACGGACCAGACAGGGTTGTACTGATGTTGACAGTCCTTTGTCGGATATGAATCCGCTGAATATCATCTTGTGTTATTATCCCGACTGTCTTGGGAACGATTTCATTGATCCTGTAGTCGGGGTCGAAGTGTATTTTAGTCGCCTCTTACGACAGGTCTATTAACCTCCGAAGTTTTCTAAACCCCTAACCCGCAAGGTTATAAAAATAATCGTCGATGTGGTGACTTGGATACACATAACCCCAACTTTCCTTCAGGGCATATGTACATTCATGTATGTTTATGAAGCCGAAAAAGTTGTTTTTATGCAACAATAGCATCACAGAAAGTTCACCAAGTCACGAGTTCAAACTATTCACGAACAATAATGTTTGTGTTTCTGGGTAAGCATTTACAAATACGCCGTCTTCATCTGTGCTGTCTTATCACACTCCCGATTGCGTACTTTGAGCAACGTGAGCAAGCCATGTGTGAAATGTTGTAATTAACCCATGTGCAGCATAAGGTCAAGAGAAAAAAAATGAAATAACTTCTGTGCGTTCATTTCCACACATTTTTCTTGAGAGCAGATACCATCTATTCCGCATATGTTCGTAGTAGAACTTTTAAATAGCAATTAGATTCTTATTCATGTTTATTTTTTAAGAAATCAATACAAAGTTCACTAGAATAGTACGTAACTTTAAGCCATTTCATGACACATTCATTGAGTGTTTGTGTTTTGTCTACTTTGGTGCGCTGTGTGTGGGTTTATTTATTTAACTTGCAATTTATACTTTGATGTGTGCAGCGAAGAATCAAAGTCTCCGAAGCACTCGGTTCTGTTCGACTGGATTTGTAGTCTATGACCTTTTTGGAACACAGTTATAAACCAGATAAGAGTTCCGCTAATTTTGTGGCCATCACTGTATGTAACGCTTTTCAATGCCAATAACATAACAATAATCAAGTTTATAATATCAATAAATCAAACGCTTACATTGGCTAAAATTAGATTAGGCAGTCTTATTAATTAGGCCGCGTACATTTTTATAAGATAAGAGTAACTATCTATATGGAAAATTCCTACAAGTAACAAATTTACCAAAAAAACAAGTAAGGAAAGCTGTCTTCGGCTGTGCCGAAGGCTATATACCTTTCATGAATAAGCGTCACGATTTTCACTGTTCGATCCCCAGTACAGCCTGTGCCAATTTAACTATATTTACTATACACATTACACATCTTTGTTATAATTTAAAAAAACTTACAAAATAATAGGATCCGAGTTATCGGAACAATCGATTGTATGGAGGATATATATTATACGTGTTCAATTGTACTGACTTACATATGTAGAAAGTACTAAAGGTGCAATATTTTACGTTCCTAACTTTTTAAATGCGGAAGTATTGGCCAAAAAACCTTATATCGGAACAACCGGTTGTATGGGGCTATATGTTATATTTACCCGATCTTCTTGATTTTCCTCTACACACTACATAAATTGAAAGTACTCAAGTTGCAAAATTGTATGTTCCTAACATTTTAATTGCAGAAGTTTTGGCCAAAAAACCTTATATCAGAACAATCGGTTGTATGGGGGCTATATGTTACATTTGCCCGATCTTTTTGATTTTCACTATATACACTACATAAATAGAAAGTACTCGAGTTGCAAAATTTTACGTTCCTAACTTTTTTATTGCAGAAGTTTTGGTCAAAAAACCTTATATCTGAACAATCGGTTGTATGGAGGCTATATGTTACATTTGCCCGATCTCGTTGATTTTCACTATATACACTACATAAATAGAAAGTACTCGAGTTGCAAAATTTTACGGTCCTAACTTTTTAATTGCAGAAGTTTTGGCCAAAAAACCTTATATCTGAACAATCGGTTGTATGGGGCTATATGTTACATTTGCCCGATCTTGTTGATTTTCACTATATACACTACATAAATAGAAAGTACTCGAGTTGCAAAATTTTACGTTCCTAACTTTTTAATTGCAGAAGTTTTGGCCAAAAATTCTTATATCTGAACAATCGGTTGTATGGGGGCTATATGTTATACTGGTCCGATCTTGTCAGTTCCGACAAATGATTCCTATATTACAAAATGGTGGCCACATACAAAATTTCAGCCAGATATCTCAAAAATGAAGGGACTAGTTTGCGTTCAAACAGACAGACGGACAGACGGACATGGCTAAATCAACTCATCTCGTTGTTGTTGTTGTAACGATGTGTAGTCCTGCCCAACGCGTATTTTTCCTTAACCTAATTGTCATCAATATCTTCTAACGGGAGTCCAAGGAAACTAGCAGTTTCAATAGGATTGGACCAAAGAGAGATGGGTGTTAGAAGAGTGGGCTCAAATGAGCAAGAAAATAAGTGATTGGTTTTGTGGGGGGACGAGCCGCATGCCGGACATACATTCGGCACATCAGGGTTCAGTCTAGATATGTAGGAGTTTAACCTACTACAATATCCAGAGCGTAATTGAGCCAGAGTGACCCTTGTCTCTCGAGGAAGATAACGCTCCTCTTCAGAAATGCCAGGTGTTGCGGCATGTAAGACATTGTTTAGCGGACAGAGCGCAGAGTAATGGCCAACAGACGTTGTATGGATATGCCCCAAAGCCTGTTTGTGCACCTGTAGATCAAACGGCGTTGTTATATAGTGATGGATCTCATCAAAATGTTTACGTAGATGCGACCTTATGGTCCTAGGAGGCGGAATGAGTTCAAGCAGTTGTCTACCGGGATGCTGTGGTTTACAGCAGTTCAGTAGGTACTGCTTGTTTAGCATTTCATTATGCTCCCTAACTGGAAGCATTTCCACCTCATTATGTATATGAGATATAGGTGACATAAGGACGCACCCCGTAGCGGTTCTGAGCGCGGTGTTTTGACAGGCCTGAAGCTGATTCCAGTGAACGTCTGCAAGCCCCGGCGACCATATCGGCGACGCATAGTTCAGGATCGGCCGACCAATTGCCTTGTACGTTACCAACAACGTTTCTTTGTCTTTACCCCAAGTACTGCCGGCTAGTGACAGTCTCATTTGCTGGTCATGTGTCTGCAATGGTCTCAAAGGTACGTGGTCGCAACAAGATCCTCAAGTCACTTGCCGGCAGTACTTGGGGAAAAGACAAAGAAACGTTGCTGACTACATATAAGGCCATTGGCCGACCAGTCTTTGACTATGCTGCACCCATATGGTCGCCTAATGTACATAACACCAACTGGACGAAGTTACAAGTCTGCCAAAATACTGCCATCAGAACTGCTACGGGATGTCTCCTCATGTCTTCCGAGTCTCACCTCCATCAGGAGGCAAAACTGCTCAATGTAAAAGAGCATGCGGAAATGCTGAGCAAGCAATTCCTTCTGAACTGCCACAAGCCAGCACATCCAAACCGTCATCTTTTGGACATAGATCCGCCCCCGAGAGACATAAGGAAACATCTCCGTAAACATTATGATGAGATCCGGCATCATATTACCTTGCCGTTTGATCTGCAGAATCATAAGCGGGCTCTAACCGACATCCACACCGAGTCGGTAGATACTTTTGTCGGATCTCTACCTGTGAACCCCGTTCTGAACAGTCCTCCACCGGATATTGCTGAAGAAGAACGCACCTTACCAAGGGAGACAAGAGTTACCCTGGCACAGCTTAGGTCTGGATATAGTGTAAGGTTAAACTCCTACTTGTCCAGACTTAATGACACAATCTCAAACACATGCCCTGCATGTGGTAGGACCCCCCATGATACTCTACATCTCTTCAATTGTTCATTTGAACCTACTCTTCTAACCCCTCTGTCCCTCTGGACAAACCCTGTTGAAACTGCACGTTTCCTTGGACTCCCCTTAGAAGAGCTTGATGAAGATCTTCGGAATGATCATACACTCTAGGCAGGGCAATTCATTGTTAACAACAAAAACATCAAAAAGGCGCTCCGCGTTTTCTTATCACTTACGCCTAATTAAATTAACGTATTTATATATCTTAAAGAGAGTTACCTTATTCACAGAAAAAAATTACCCACAAAGGACCACTTTTAGGTAATTCGAGACTTCGATATCGAAACAGATTTCGATCCGAAAAATTAGGGAAATGATGCCGAAAGCAATCCCAAAAAAGTCTCAAACTAAATGTCGAAAAGTACCAAAACCATCCCAGAAACAATTCAGAAATTTTTCAAAAACAATCCCTAAATGAACCCGAAAATGTTCCGAAATGTAACTGAAAAATCCCAGAAGTTTTTCAAAAGGGTCCCTAGCAAGAAGTCCCGGCACACGATTTTTTTCGTTCACATTTCGACCGGTATACCTGTCCGTCTGTCCCTCACTTGAGATGCGGAAATTAATCAAATCTCTAGTTGAAGCACCCATTAGCACTTACGTTTGATACCCATATTGGGACACTCCTGGTCCCCATATTGGTCAACAACTCCGAAACCAGTGAAGTTATCGAAATAAGTTATATATTAAGAAAGAACTGAAACCGAACCCGTAACCGATTAAAATCGATTAATTTTTCAAACCTGAAACCGATAGCGTGCCATCAATTTTTCGATAGGTTTTGGGCTCAGGAAAAAAAGTTCCACTACGCATACCCAAAAAAATAACTTTCGAGCCTGCGAAATTTCACTTTTCTTATTTTTTACGACTTTGATTTTTAAGGTTTTTTCATGATTTACTAAAACAAATTTCATTTGATTCACGTGGGACTACGCCGATTGGGTATAAATGAAAATTTTAGAATCAAATGAAATTTGTTTTAGTAGGTGATGAAAAAAACCTTAAAAATAAAAGTCGAAAAAAGATCAAAAAAGTGAAATTTCGCAGGCTCGAAAGTTATTTTTTTGGGTAAGCGTAGTGGAACTTTTTTTCAAAAAATCGATGACACGCTATGGGCTATTAAATCGACCCACCCTAATATATATACTATATTTTTTGCCGCTAGATGGTGCTGCTTTTCATGCTTTGAAGGGAGAAAAAATAAATATTTATTGTTCAATAATAACCGACATCTACCATTTTTTCTCAACTTCAATATTATGGCAACCTTGCTGCCACCCTTAACTAAACGCAAGTAGCGAAAATCAAACAAATTCGACAGTCGTAGCTTTCGTGGCCATGCAGAGGCACTCGTTATGGAATGTGAACGCAGTCTGCTTTTTAGACATATCGTTTCGATTGTGATTATAAAAAATATGTATCAGCATTTACATGTATGTGTAGTACGTGAATGCCAAAACAAAGCAACATTACTTTGATTAGCAATCTTTAAATATTTGACAAGTTCAAGGGCATCCCTTTGTTTGCACGAAGTTTTGCTTATAATTTCACTAATCGGTTTTGATGTTTGAGATCCTAGAACTTAATTAGTGTTAATGAGCAAACTTAAACGAAACGAAAAGTAAGGAAGCTAGAAATAAACACAAAATTATATAGCCAGTTGTGTGTTTTAGCAATTGATGACATTTGAATGTATTCAGTTCTGTTTTCGTGATATCTAAACATTAGACTGGTCCAAGTTTTTTTTTTTTAAATAATATTGATATATGTATTATTTTTCAGAAAAGTGAAAAATCAAGAATATGCAGATTAGGGTGATTAAAAAAATGTCGACTTGGTTTTACCCATTGAAAAGTTAGGAATTGATGAGAAAATAAGCCTTGCAAAAAATTAACGCTATAAGCTAACCCTAAGGGGTGGCAATTTTTTTTTCGCCCCTCTCCCATAAATTTTGTATAGAGAAAAATAGGATTTTTTAAGTGAGTTTTCTCCCAATTTTTGAATTTCTTATTTTCAAAAAACCATTACATTTAAAATAATTGCAAACGGTTTACAGTTTTGGATACTTCAGAGCCTCCACATTAAGGATATGTAAAGGTTTTTAATAAAAAAAAATCAAAAATTATGGGAAAACTCACTCAAAAAAATCCCACCCTAATGCAGATGTACTTATATCTTTTTATATTGGTTAGGTATAGTTTTTTTTTTTACTAAATTCCAAAGCAAAGATGTTGTCGCTACAACAACCACAATAAAAATTATGAACGTACCTATATTACAGCTCTTTTTTACGTGATAAACATTAGACCTGTCCAAAAAATATATATTTTTTTACATATTTCCTAAGCAAGAAATCAGTTAAAAAAAATATTATAAGTTCTGTTTATTCGGCAAGGGCCCGCTTGAAGAAACTTTTCTTTCAGAAATAAATAAGTAAAGGTATCGGACGCTGTTCGATTTTAAATTGTACCTATGGTCGAAATTGATTTTTGATTAAGCAGAAGTTAAAAAAATTAAGCAAACATTTTCAAGAAACGCACTTTGTAATTTTTCGGAGAAACAACTTTTTCTTTATATAAATCTGTTTCACCACGAATTAGTATCTCTTTTGTTTATCATACGATTTTTTTAAAACAAAGTTGGATTCCTTTCCTAAGTTTCAAGCTGTCTAGCAGTGTAAGTCTGATAACAATCCATTTCTTAGTTTTAGAGATAATTGTAATTCTAAAAAGTTTTAAAATAAATTCTTCAACATTCCCCACGTCACTTTTATTTTTTTTTTCAGTAATTTTTTTTCTTCTTTCTGGCTCAGTCTAATGTACTTTCGTTTTTACTTTGTTATTGTGTTGAAAACATGTGACCTAGAGTTGTAAAAATATTGATTATACTATGTATGGCTGATTGGTTGGTGTGGTGTGTTTCACACTGACTGCCTTTGCCGTTCTTAAACCGTGTTTATACCCAGCTGTCGAGATAGATAAAGAGGTCTATCAGCTATTTCGACGGAGCTTGCCTTTGGGAACAATTCGGGAGAAGCGATAGATATTTTATCGACTAAGTTTAATGAGTTATCGATCGACTCCCCTAATCATTTCCAACGGTAAGCTTCGTTGGAATAGCTGATAGACCCCTAAGGAGTTCCATAAATCGAAGTTCTTAGAATGAATAGAGAAATTGCTTCAGTCATTTTACCGTCTACACATTCGTTATTCTGTGCATACGATAACTCGAGTACAAATTTTGATTATTTGTTATACATATTGCTTTCTCACTCATTGCGTACCGCCGCTGAGGCCACTATAGGGTTCCACCGAGCCCGCAAGAACAACTGGTACGATGAGGAATGCAAAACTGCCTCAAAAAAAAAGGACGCTGCCTACAAGGAGACGTTGCGAACGGGCGCAACCCGCAGTGTATGGCAACAATATCGTGAGGCAAAGAAGGAAGAGAGACGCCATTTCAGAAAAAAGAAAAGAGAGGCCGAAAGGCGTGAAAGTGAGGAGCTTGAGATGCTGGCTGACAGGAATAATGCCCGAAAATTGTATGAAAAGATCCGGCGGATGACGGAAGGTTTTAAGACCGGGGCAAGCTCCTGTAAGGACAATAATGGCGACCTGGTAACCGACGTACAAAGTGTACTTAAATTATGGAGGGAGCACTTCTCCTCACTGCTAAATTGCGAGGGAGACGTCGAACCCGGTACCCCAATCCCTGACGATGGAAAAGTCGTCCCACCACCTGACTATGATGAAGTGAGGATAGCTATATCCTGGCTCAAAAACAACAAAGCGCCTGGAAAAGACGGACTACCCGCCGAGCTGTTCAAACACGGAGGCGAAGACCTGGAAAAAAGCATGCATCAGCTCTTATGCAGAATATGGTCAGACGAATGCATGCCTCCGGATTGGAATTTAAGTTTGCTTTGCCCAATCCACAAGAAAGGCGATCCCGCTAACCGCACCAACTACCGCGGAATTAGTCTTCTTAATATTGCATATAAGGTTCTCTCTAGCGTGTTGTGTGAAAGACTGAAGCCCATCGTAGACAAACTGATTGGACCTTATCAGTGTGGCTTTAGACCTGGTAAGTCTACCATCGACCAGATTTTCACGATACGTCAAATCCTGGAAAAGACCCATGATAAAAGAATCGACACACACCATATCTTTGTCGATTTCAAAGCCGCTTTTGACAGCGCAAAAAGGAGTTGCCTGTATGCCGCCATGTCTGAATTTGACATCCCTGCAAAGCTTATACGGCTTTGCCAAATGACGTTGAGCAATACCAGGACCGCTCTGAGCCATTTGAAACCAAACGAGGCTTCAAACAGGGCGACTCCATTTCGTGCGATTTCTTCAATCTGATGCTGGAGAAGATAATTCGAGCAGCAGAGCTAAACCGCAATGGTACAATCTTTTACAAGAGCGTGCAATTGCTGGCGTATGCCGATGATATAGATATCATTGGCCTTAACAACCGCGCCGTAAGCGCTGCCTTCTCTGGACTGGATAAGGAAGCGAAAAAAGTGGGTCTTGCCGTGAACGAGGACAAGACGAAGTATTTGCTGTCATCAAAGAAAGAATCGGCGCACCTGCGCCTTGGCAGCCATGTCACTGTTGATAGTTACAAATTTGAAACTGTGAGGGACTTCGTCTATTTGGGAACCAGTATCAACACCGAAAATAATATCAGTCTAGAAATCCAGCGGAGAATCACTCTTGCCAACAAGTGCTACTTTAGACTGAGTAGGCAATTGAGAAGTAAAGTCCTCTCTCGAAGAACAAAGATCACGCTCTATAAGTCTCTCATCATACCTGTCCTGATGTATGGCTCAGATTCATGGACAATGTCAAGAGAAGATGAGATGGCCCTTGGAGTATTTGAGAGAAAAGTTCTCCGGAAGATTTATGGTCCTTCCCGTGATGCCAACGGCGAGTATCGAAGGAAATTTAACGATGAGCTGTACGAGCTCTACGCAGATCTGACTATAGTCAAGCGAATTAAAGCCCAAAGACTCCACTGGCTGGGCCATGTTATGCGAATGGACAAAGAAGCTCCAGCACAGAAGGTTTTCCTATCGTCGCCTGAATTCGGCAGCAGAGGAAGGGGGAGGCCTCGATTGAGATGGAAACAACAGGTGGAGGATGACTTGAACTCCCTTGGGGTTTCCAATTGGCGTCAGTTATCGCTAAAAAGGAATGACTGGCGTGCCTTGATATGCAACGGCCAAAATCGCTTAGGTGGTTAAGCGCCAATAAAGGATGATTGCTTTTCAAACAAAAAAGCTAGCGATAATTGAGCTACATAGAATGTGGTTATTTTCGATATCGAAATTCTCGAAAAACATAAGATAATACATGAAATTATTCATTGACCGATGGAGCTAAAATGGAAGACTTTAGTAGCTTGATCGAGTTGGTTATTCGATTAATAAGTTTTGAATAATTTTGGAAAGTGGGCGTAATGGGGCGTCTGATAACCTGGACCTCATTTTCGATATCGAAAATTTCGAAAATATATAGCCATGCCCTTTTTCGATATCGAAAATTTTTTAAAACATGTAAAATGATTTTATTCATGACTGACTTGGTCATCAGATTAATGAATTTTGAATAATTTTGTAAATTGGGCTCGGTTGATAACCACGCCCTTATTTTCGATATCGAAAATTTCGGAAAACATGTAAAATAAGAAAATTTGGTGGTTAGATCGACTTGATCAATGACATTGGTGAAAATTTCATAAAATTCTATTCAGCGGTTTTTGAGTGATGTTAGATCAAACATACAGAAAAAATTCTAAAAACCTAAAACAACTAAGATAAAAACAGGGAAGGTTAGTATCTTCTTTATACATAACATTGTAGGGGGTTTTATGTGACGAAGTGGCTCAAAATCTTCTAAAGGGATTGGATAAGTCCCCTTGGAGATAGACTCTACTTCCCCGCTAGATGGCGCTGGAATCGCTATATTTGCGGAAAAAAAATTATGATCCCATTCGGTTCGTTTTTGGCACGTATGTTTGAAATGTAATCTAAAACTCGGTTAAAAAAACCATATTTGGGCGCTGCAGTCGAGATATCTACAAAAAAACGCATTTT
Organism: Campiglossa producta; assembly: GCA_964058755.1. NCBI lineage: Eukaryota > Metazoa > Arthropoda > Insecta > Diptera > Tephritidae > Campiglossa > Campiglossa producta. The sequence continues at coordinate 25,782,830 of CAXKVI010000003.1, forward strand.
CGGTCTCTCCTAACCCGCTTGATCGACTGGCTTGCCTGCCTTTCGAGAAGATTTGTATGTTTGTGTTGCTGTAAAAACACTCCATTTATTATTCGCAATCAAAATCCATCGCATGGAGTACAAAACAACTCTAGCACAAAATTGACCGACTCACTTTTCGAATTTGAAATGTGGAAAAATCGATGAAATTAAATGCTAAAAAGCCACAATACAACTGCACCTACATTTGTGTGGCTCTGTTTGCATTTATTACACTTTTGTACCAATTGTAGGCTATTTAGTAAAATTTGTGATTCTTTTACATATTTTCCATTTCTACTTGCATTTGCTGACAAACATTTAAACATACACGAAATGAGGTATGTAATCTCGACATAATTGCTGGCTAGACGTTTCGCAACTGTTGATTTTTGTGGGCGGAGAAAGGTATAAAAAAGCCGGCTGGTTCTAAAAGCGAGTATGTCGATGTGTGAAAAATTGCTCATTTAATTTTAACAAAAGCACATTGATTTCGACATTTATAGCTTGCAAATGGCGAACAACACGAAACATGTTTGAATTCATTTGTTGTTTATTTGAATGATTGTCCCATATGGGATATGGTAGGTAAAATCAATAATGCCATTGAATTTTTGCAATTTTGCGAGATCATTACGCCATTGTTTTTAAGACAAGTTCGGGACTTTTTTGATCATTTCGGGACAAGTTTTTTGGGATCATTTTGGCATTTTTTTCTGGATAATTTAGTTTCTAGACTTTTTCGGGATAATTTCGGAACAGTTTTGGGACTTTTCAAGATTATTTTGGGACGTTTTTGGGATCATTTTCAGACCGTTAAACGACATTTTTTGGATCATTTTCGTACTGTTTTTGTGATGATATCGAAATAGTTTCGGGACTTTTTTAGACTCTTTCCAGATTTTTTTGGACCGTTTAGGAAACATTTTTGGGATTATTTTGGAATTGTTTTCAGGATAATTCCGGGACTTTTTCCAAATCATTTTGGCTTAATTTTGAGGATCATTTCGCTATAAGTTCGGAACAGTTTCGGGGTTTTTTGGGAGGTTGTCGGTATCATTTGGGAGCGTTTTGGGATTATTTTGGAGTTGTTTTCAGGATCATTTCAGAACAGTCTTGGGACTTTTTTGGGATCATTTTGGGATAGTTTTAAGATCATTTCGGCAATGTCATCGGAATCTTGAGCTAGATTTAAAACATATTTGGGATCATTTTTAAGGAAATTTTTATGATAATTCCGTTATTGTTTAGGGCATCATTTCGAAACAGTTCGAGAGTTTTTCAGAATCATTTCAGGACTTTTTTGGAATCGTTTCGATATGGTTTTGAGACTTTTTGGGGACCATTTTGGGACTTTTTTCGAATCATTTCGTGGAGAATTACTGTTACTACAACAACAACAATTATGGTTTAAGAGATAATTTTGGCATTGTTTTTGAAATTATTTCAGGATAGTTTTGGGACTTTTTCGTGATCATTTTCGGATAAGTCCGTGAGCATTTCGAGATCCTTTGAAGTAATTTTTGATCATTGTTTTCCTGCTCGTTTGGGCTTTTGTGACAGTTTTGAGATTTTTTTGGAATCATTTCGGAACGTTTTTGTGATGGTTTTGGGACCATTCTGGAATAATTTAGGTACTTTTTTCTGATCATTTAAGGACCACTTCGGTGTGTGTGACTTTTTGGCACCACCCCGAAACTGTCCTAAAAAGTTCGAAAATGGTCCTGATGTAATCTCAAAACACCAAACCGATTTTGTGGGAACGATTTTGATGATAAGCTGATATTGATTTGACACCAAAATTTTGCAACACTAAATGTTTCACCTCATTTTTTTTTCTTTCTGGTTTCAGGTATAATATGCCGCTGAAGAATGTCAACATAATGCCATACAAATTATTTCAATTCTACAATGAAAAATGGAAACAATATCCAAGATCTCCCTGATATTGGTTCTATTCCTAAGTTTGGCAAGTGTTTTTGTTTTGAAAGTACGTGCAGTATCACCAGCAAACAATTTGTACGAAGATGCATACAAGAGTACGCTGAGCGGCACAGTAGCCGCTGTCGCATATATAGCCAATAAACCATCTTTAGCGCGCATAGAATCGAAGCTCGAACAAAATGAAGCGCCATCAAAGGAGACGCCACAAAAAACGACGAGCTACAATGCTGAACTCCTTCCTAAACAAAATCAAGCAGCTACCAGCAGCGCAGCAGCAACATCACAACAACAAGAGCAAATGCTAGCAACACAACAGCTGCCACAATCAGCCTCATGCATATCCACCTTCTCCAAGGAAGAACCATATCGACACGCAACACAAAAGAAATACGAACATGAAATCAACGTTTTGGGTTATAAAATACAAATACCAGAATTTGTAATGGATGGTATTGGTAGCGCGCCAACAACAACACCAACAGATGCAACGGGTGGTGTAAGTGCAGGTGCGAGTGGTGATATAGACAACATATTTGGACGCAGTGATGGTGGAAGCAGCGGTAGTGGGAGTGGTGCTGCGGACGGTGGGAGTAGTGGTGTGTACGGTGGGGGTGTTGGTGGTGGTGCAGCGGATGATGTTAATATTTTCAAGCTCTTTTGTCAGAACACAACCATTTCCAACGTGAATGCAGAGCTTCGTTCCAAAATGTATATCAATTATGGTTATATAATCTTGCAACAATGTTATGCTCCAGCAGCCAGCACGTTACGGCTGCAACAATATGAGAGCGTGCATCACTTCAAATGGGCCTATAGCGATTTGAGGGATCAACAATTGAACGCACTCTTCACGAAACACAAAACAAATTTTGAATATTTGGAAACATTAGATTTGACAGCAAATCAGTTGACGTGCACGAGTTGGGCGCTACCGCAAACAGTACGTCGACTGCGTATCTTGCGTTTGACCAGCAACGCTATCGATACACAAAATTGCGCGCTCACCGAATTTCAACACATGAATCATTTGCACGAACTGCGTTTGGATGATAATCGCGTGCGCGTTTTAAACGAACAATTTCTGCGTCATTTGAGCGAGCTGAAAACGCTCAATTTAAATCATAATCTCTTGAGCGACTTACCACGCAACACATTCAATGGCGCACTCAAATTGCAGCGCCTGTACTTGGCGCAAAATCGTTTAACCACTTTACCATTCCAGCTGTTTCAACGCATGCGCGATTTACAAACGCTTGATCTCTCACAAAATCGTTTACTCTCATTTCCCGACAACTTTTTCGCTATGAATGTTGAATTGCGTGAAATGTATTTGCAACGTAATGCAATGGAAACGATAGGCAAGAATACATTTTATAATTTGCGTAAGCTGCGTTTTCTAGATTTATCTGCGAATAACATCAGCAGTATTGATCGTAAAGCATTCGAGTCGCTAACAAATCTTTTTATGTTGAATTTAACTTTTAATAGCTTGACCACATTATCTTCTATTCTCTTCCATCCGCTACACAATCTACAACAACTCGATTTGAGTCATAATCAATTCGTGCAATTACCAAATGGCATTTTCATGTCACAACGCGCGCTCTTGGTACTTCGCATCGATTCGACGCCTTTGGAGAAATTTGGCAATTTTATTTCACGCAGCAGCAGCGACTATGTCGACCCGTATGTGCTCTCCAACCTGCGCATACTCTCGCTGCAACATAATACACGTTTGACGCAACTCACGCGCTCACTCTTTCGCAATACACCCAACTTGCATGAGCTACTACTCGCGGGAAATGCTTTGCGTGAGTTACCCAAAGAAATTGGTCAGCTGCAGCAGTTGCAACGTTTGAATGTGCGCGACAATAGACTGACATACATCCCAGAGTGTGTGAGAGATTTACCAAACCTGCGCTACATACACATACGACACAATGATTACATCTGCGATTGTCGCATGTTTTGGTTGGGTGAATGGTTGAACAATACCACTTCGAACTTGCGTCGCTTGCAAACAACCAATCAACGTAGCGGCTTGCTCTACGACGGCACAGTACGCTTAGCCGTAGCTACAACAACTCCCGATACAGGCGACAACATCGACGAACTAATTGATACTCTCACTTGTCATCATGGTCACCCTGGTGATATGGTCAATGTTTTGCGTCATTTACATTGCTTGAAGCCCGTCATTATGGCTTCATCCGAATCGAAAATGCATAAGCTTCACTCTACCGCCAAGTTGGAATGCATATTTTCTGGTAGTCCCACCCCAGATGTCATTTGGGTAACGCCCACTAATCAGATTTTGCGTCATCATGCCGATCCCGATAAGCGTCCGGTGATTATTAAACACAATGAGAAAGTGATTGATGGCCATTTGCCGCTAACTTCTCTCATAATGGATGATAATATGTTGAATGTTAGTGTGCAAACAATTGAGGTGATGAATCGTGTGGCGTTAATTGAAAATGGTTCACTTTTGGTGCATAATATTTCGCGTACTGATAGTGGTCTCTACACTTGCTATGCCTATAATATTATGGGCAATGCTTCGGCGTTGATGAGGTGAGAATGGGTCATTTATGGTTACAACCGATGATGATTTTTGGTTTGTTCGTCACGCTAAAACTGGAAAACTTCTGAACCAATTTGGGCGCAATTTTGAAGTAAAAAAAAGACGAAACTATTGGTGGGCGTGACACCTCCCGTACAAACTTGATTTTACAGTCGTATTGATGGTAGTGTTCTGAAAATGTATATGGAACGGCACTTGCAAAGCAAATGAATTTTTTGCTGAGAAGCTTCTCATGACAGAAATACACCCGGAGAGTTTGCCAAGCTACTGCCGAGGGGCGACCCCGTTTTAGAAAAATTCTTTTTCTAAATAATTTTTGATGTTTTCGAAATAATTTTTGATGTTACTTTTGCCGGGCATCGAACCGCCACGACTTGGTGTAGATTATTATTATTATAAGGCCTTATTACACCGCGACCATTAGTACGATCTATTGTGTGACCTATCAGCTTATTGCTGTATGCGGAGGCTCTTTATAAATTTGAGCACCTCCTCAGGTTTTTTATTCCATATTACGAACGGATTGAGAGTGACCCCACCTAGGTAGCAGACTCTCTTTCTTGCTAACGCAATGCATTCGCAGAGTAGATGAACCGGCGTTTCATCGTCCAGTTCGCAGAACCGACAAATTGTTGTATCTGATAGATTCAGCTTACTCAGGTGATAACGCAGACCGCAATGTCCCGTAAAATACCCAGTGAGGGTTCTTAGATCCACCCTCCTTAGATTAATAAGCCTGGCTGATGCTCTTTGTGAGGGTTCTATAAAGAGTTTGGTCTGCCTCTGCCCTAGGCTGCTAAACAACTGCTGCCTAAACTGTTTATTTCCCCAGTTGCTTATGGTCTCCTTTACGTGGGCCTTCGTGAGTCCACAAAAGGGTTCCGGACCATAAAATGCTGTTACAGCACCATGTTTTGCCAAGTGATCTGCTTTTTCGTTGCCGTCATGCCCTTCATGCCCTGGGACCCAACCTAACAAAACTTTGTTTTTGGCTCCCAGATCATTAAGGATTGCGACGCACTCATCGACAAGCTTCGAGTTTATAGTGTAAGACTGCAAGGCACGTAGGGCGGCCTGACTGTCCGACATAATATAGATTCGCCTAGAGGATAGTCTTCTTCGGAGGCATTTTCTGCCACATAATTCTATTGCGTGGATTTCCGCTTGAAAGATAGTGGGGTAGTTACCCATCGGTACCTATTTTTTGTAATTTGGGCCATAGATACCAGCTCCCGTTTTACCATCTTCCAGCTTCGATCCATCCGTATACCAAATCTCTGAATCGGATTCAGCCTAAGGATTCCCTGTGTCCCAGAGCACTCGATCTACGATCGAAACTTCAAAATTGCGCATGATCCTGAGCGTAGGAGTTATTGCATCACTTGCAATATAGGACTATTTATGAAATTCTTAACTAACTTCATATGTCCTGTCATATTTCCGATTTTTAGATCGGAAATGTTTTGAAGTCTTAATGCAGCAAGTGTGGCCTCCTTCTCTATCAGAATAGGGAAAGGAGGTATTCCCACAAGGGCACTTAAACCATCAGCAGGGCACGTTCTCATTGCACCTGTTATACCGACACAGACTAGCCGATGCAGCTTACTTAACTTAGTTGCCGCTGTTCTTTGAGCAGTCTTAGGCCACCATACTAGAGAAGCGTATGTGACTTTTGGCTTCACAACTGTATTAAATGACCAGTATGTCATTTTGGGAGACAGCCCCATGTTTTCCCATAAATCCTAGTGGAGCGAAAAAGGCCCTCCTTGCTTTATTGGTGTAGAAGGCCAACCACTTAACCGCTACACCACGGCGGCCGCCAATTCAATACTATTCTCACAAAAAAGAAGATTGGGCGTAGCACCTTTCCACAAACTTCCTTCTTTCGATGAAAAAATATAGGTGTGTGCAATTGTGAATTTTGGAAATGTTCTCAATAAAAATCTGTTTTGAAAAAAAAACGGTAGCGATTGGTGAACGTTTCCCTTATCACTGCCCTGAACCAGGCAGACCAATAATTCCTTGAATCTGCCTTCTGCACTGCGCCAAACGTCTACGCTGACCAGGTTTCATGGACCTTCGAGAATGGCTAGAATACCAGGGTCATGTTGTTTTAACGTAGGTTTTCTCCATATCTAGCAAAGGACTGCCATTATCGGTAAAGACTCCCGAAAACCTACGTTAAAACAACATGACCCTGATATTCTGGCCATTGACCAGGGGAATCTTTTAAGTCATCTCCACCCTTCTTTCTGTAAGTAAGCGAAAGGTTGGTAATGAGAGGCACCATGTCCGAAGATCAACTTTCAAGTTGCACGTCATTAACTTTGTTCGTTGTATTCGTCTCTTACGACAGGCGTACCTACCACAGAAATAGCGAGTCTCCCATTTGTGTACACTCGAATCAGATTTTTCTCTGCGCAGACGTTAATCACGTACTTTGATCTGAAAAATTTGCGGGAAATGTCCAGTCCCTAAGAAGTTGGATGGAAGCTACTCTCCAAGCTCCCCGATGTTGCGGGTTTGAATTACTTTTCCGCAGTGATCTTAGCTTCGTTGATGGGATTATGGTCATCTTGCTGGGGTTAATAATGGTTCCCACTTCGTCACACCGTTCCTTAGTCAATCCCATTGCCGTTTAATTTATAGCACACAGCTTGTTCTCTTTCCACTTGGAATGAGTACAATATCATCCGCGTAGCCCTGGCAGCGGATTCCATTGTTAGTCGGTAGTTGCAAGGGTTCGTCCACGACCAGTTTCCACAGTAGGGGTGAAAGGACTCCGCCTTCATTGTTGTGTCCTGATAGAGCTTTCAACCATCTATCTCTAAAAAGGCACTTAGTACCACCTCTCCACATTCGAGCGCGCCCTGTTTCTTTTTTTTTGGACAGCTGATATCCGCCGATCTCCATTGCCTCAAGAGAAAAGGGTGTTAGATTGGTATGAAGGGCTTCAATGGGGAATAGTAAGTTTTTCCTATTTTGGGTATAAATACCAATTTTGCTTTGCTCCACAACTTAGAAATGTAGGCTCATGATTCTTGTAAGGTGCGGGATCAGTTTCATACCCTGCTGCAGAGAGCCTGGACAAATACCATCAAATCCATGATATTTGTACTTATCGAAGAAATCTATTACCCATCTGACCATCATCTCGGTAAATAAAGTATTTGAGAGATGCCACACTGAGGATCTCGGTCTAATAGTCAGGGTTTTAATATCCGCCGAATTTTGGTATGCACCCGGCTGCTAGCAGCTTATTAGTTCCTTATTTTTCACTCTTCGTGTAGGGCTCGTCTGGAAGGCATTTAGAAATCAGGTCGATTACATGTTGACAGCTCGTTGTCTAGGGTAATGTCTAAAGTTGGTGAGCCCCCAACATTGTAACATTCAGGGAAACAATGATTTTTAGAAAATGATTGACAATGATGATTAGAGAAAATAGGTGGAACAGTGTTCGGCTCTGGAGTGTTCAGAGGGGGGCTGTTTGTCATTCAAGAAAGAGATTCTATGAATGACTTCCCCGACTTCGCAGGTCGTAGTCTGCTACTACAGCAACAACGGGCAGTCCCAGCCGAGATGGGGAGTTTTGTGCGTTTTTCAAACAAAAACTAAAATATTGCCTTCTTCCAAAGTATTTTACAATATAGTGATCTTTTACTCATCCGTCGATATGTACTAGGAGTATTTTTTAAATATGTACTTACCATTCCCTTTTTTATTTTGCATGAAAATTTTTGTATTTCCACAGAATTTATATCGATCCAATCGTTTTTTATCGTGTTAAAATTGAGAGTCTATTATCGGGTACGGCCGCTGCCACCGCTTTTCTTTTGATAACGCTGATCGTGCAAGGTCTTCGCGCACTTTTCGCTAAGTAAGTATTTATAAAATGAAAAGATAAACATAAAAAAAAAAAAATAAAAAATTGGACTCCCTTACTGGGTTAATTTGGGTTATTCCATGTTAATTAGTTCCTTTTATTATTAAAAGAAGTTCTGCCAAAAAATAATATTGCGGTTGTTTTAAAAAGTTATGTAAGATGCAAGATTCAAAAATATTCAAAAAATAATTCTTAAAATCAGAAAAAAGTTTTTTTCATTTTGGTAAAACTTGGTAGATTTTTTAATTGGCAAAACTTTGTTTTATGATAAAAAAGAAGCTCCCCACGTAAATCCATTAAAATCTGAAGGGGTCGATTTCAACCATTTTACGAATGGACATGGAATGACCCTTTTCTTATTACACTGTACAGCAGCAGGCTGGGTATGGTACCATTTCAACTTTTTTGAAGAGCTGAAGACATTAGTAAAAAAATGGCTTTCCTCGTTTTTCGAAGTTAGCCTCTAAAGTTGAATTACGGCCTTTCGAAGTTTCAAGTTCGAAAGTGGTGTTCTAATTGTTTTGTTTAAAAAATTAGAAAAGACAAAATATGGGCGTGTCCACTCTTCTTTCATTGGTGTCTATTAAAAAATGTATGTAAGAAGTGCTATACAGAGCCAAAGTGAGATCTTCGAAAAAATCAAAAGCTACATATTTTTAATTATATAGTAATATTTCTTCACACATACACTTTCAAATAAAAAAGTACACCAATCAAGTGAGAGGATGAAGGCCACGCCCACATCAAACATTTTTCAATTTTTAAACGGAACAATTAGAAACCCAAATCTTCGAAGGGCCCAACTTCGAAAGCCCGTAGATAATTTTTGGAGTCTAACTTCGAAAAACTTGGAACCCCATTTTTTTACTTATATCTTAATCTCTTCAAAACAATTGGTATGGTCCCATACCCAGAAAAAAAGGTGATTTTGCCGTAAAGTGTAATAACACGTTTCCCGTTTTTTGAAGTTAGCCTTGAAAATTTAGTAATAACACTACGTCAAAAACAACTTTTTTTCTGAGTATGGGATCATACCAACTTTTTTGAAGAGATTAATACATAAGTAAAACAATGGCGGTTCCCGTTTTTTCGAACTTAGCCTTCAAAATTTAGTTACGGGCTTTCGAAGTTCGATGTTGCTCCTTCGAAGATTTGGGTTTCTAATTGTTTCGTTTAAAAAAATTAAAAAAGTTAAATGTGGGCGTGTCATTCTTGCTCCTCTTACTTGATTGGTGTACTTTGAAAGTGTATGTGTAAAGAAATATTATATAATTCAAAATTTATATTTTTCGAAAATCTCACTTTGGCCCTGTATAGTACTTCTAAATACACTTTTAAATAGAAAAAGCACATCAATCAATTAAGAGAGGCAAGCAGGCCACGCCCACATTTTTTTCCTTTTTCAATTTTTTAAACAAAGCAATTAGAAAACCACTTTCGAACTTCGATCTTCGAAAGCACGTTACTAAATTTTGGGGCTAACTTCGAAAAACAGCGAACGCCACTTTTTACTTATGTCTTAATCTCTTCAAAGAAGTTGGTATGGTCCCATACCTAGAAAAAAGTTGATTTTGTCATTTATTATTTACAACTTTTCCTAAATTTATTGCAGATGTGGCATATTCGATAGATTTAACTGTTGTGTGCGCAATAAGCAATCGCCTAAAGCGCGACAAATTTATGCCATGCTCGACAGCATCGAAAGTTATAAAAGTCAACAACTGGAACGATTGCGCGAGAATTATGCACAACAAGTAAGCACACATAAAGCATTGAAGGGGTTACTCTTTTAAATTAATAAATTTTTTTCCAAAATCATCTTAGGTGCATCGTATACGCGAGAATTGTGTACAGCAAGTTGAATGGATACAAAGCAGTTATACATCTCAAGCCAAATATTTAAAAGAATTTAGAGACATGGGCTCCACACATTTAACATCGCTTAAAGATCAGTATTGTGATCAGGTGCGTTCACTATTTTACTCATAAAATAACATTTTTAATTATTTTAATTTTTTCTTTTAGGTGAAAAAGGTTCGTGATTATTCAACTGGCCAATTAAACTGGGTGCGCGAAAATTACGTCTTCCAGCGTAACAAAATTCGAAAGTTTAGCGCACATCAGGTATTACGTTTGCGTGAGGGCTATAAATATCAACAACAAACACTAAATAAAGTGCTGGAAAATCTTCCAAGTTTCTATTTTGAAAATTGTCGTGGTCGTTGTGAAGAGGATATAGCTGAAGGTGAGTTTTAATATATGTTTATTAGGGTGATTCCAAAAAAATATCGACTAAAAAGTTAGATATTAGATGTATATTGGAACGATTTTCCGTCATCCATTGTCAAATTTGGTTTTGTAACAAACCGGTTTCGGCGATCTGCCATCTTCAGTGTTTGATTTCGTTCTCTCGAGAACAGCAGATCGCCGAAACCGGTTTGTTACAAAACCAAATTTGACAAGGGATGACGGAAAATCGTTCCAATATACATCTAGTATCCACCCTGTCGGAAAAACACAAAAACAAATCAACTCAAGTTAGATATTGATTAGAAGCCTTGCAAAAAATTAGCGCTGTAACTTAACCCTTAGTGATGGCTATTTTTTTCGCCCTTTGCCATACATTTCGTGGGGGGAGAAATGAGATTTTTTTTCAAAGTAATTTTTCTCATAACTTTTGAAATTTTTTTTAAAGAACCTTTATATGTATATTCTTAAAGTAGAGACTTTTAAGTTTCCAAAACGGTAAACCGTGTATGGTTATCCTAACTATTAAAATAATAAAGGGTTTTAATAGATTATGACAGAAGTATAAAAATGGCGTTGCCTGTTTTTCGAAGTTAGCCTCCAAAACTTAGTTACGGACATTCCAAGTTGGACCCTTCAAAGATTTGGTTTTGTTTAAAAATTGTAAAATATGTCTTTTTTTTCTATTTAAAGTGTATGTTGAAGTGTTATAAAGGGCCAAAGTGAGATCTTCGAAAAAGCTAAAAGCCACATATATTTATAGCCAGCGTACTAGTACTAGTACAAAGGCATTGTAATTTTGTCCAAATAACGGTACTACGTAACGGAACAAAATAATCGACATAGATATAGATTTCCATACATATATGAAAATTCTTAGGCTGAAAGAAGTTGATTAAGGCATGTCCATCCGTCCGTGTACACGATAACTTGAGTAAAAATTGAGATATTTGCATGAAATTGTATACCGGTTACATTCTGGTCAAGGTAGGTTGCTATTGAAATTTGGCGAAATCGAATGATAAACTCGCCCCCTTTTTCGACATCGAAAGTTTCGAATATCACATAAATTGACAAATTTTGGTAGCTGAAATGGCTAAAATTATATAATTTTATAGATCGGATTGATCTTATTATACATATTATGATTTTTGATAAATTTTTTTAAGTGGGCGTGTACCACCCACTTTCAAGGAAGGCATTTTTGAAAATTCGACTGGTCGTAAATTTTAAAACGATTACGGTAGAAAGCATACTAGTACTGTTTGGGGTATAACTGATGAAATTGGATAAAATCGCCCTCCAACCACGCCCACTTTCTATATCGAAAATTTCGAAAATCACCTAAATTGACATAATTCGTTAAACGAAATAGCTAAAATAATATAATTTGGTAGGATGAACCCCCTTGTCATTCTATTCTGATTTTTTGATAAACTTTTAAAAGTGGGCGGTGCCACGCTCACTTTTAAGGGAATTTTTGAAAATTGGACTGATAATAACCTTTAAATTGATTACGGTAGAATCATGAAATTTGAAACAGTTGGTTTGGTCCAATATCGAAACTTGATACGAAGCATGCTATAGTTGGGTAAAGTACACCCATCGAAAATAAGCAAAAACGATTTTCGACCACGTCCACTTTTTTTTCATGCATTACCTCATAGACTGAAGTAGGTAGAATGGTCAAATTAAGTACCTATAACAATTTGTATCATTCTATATTCGAAATTTAAAATTTTTTTTAAAATGGACTTAGCACCGACCCTTTTTTACTGAAGAAAGTTTAATTCGAATGCTAATAAGCTCAGAACCGCTTACGATAAAGTGCTGAGACACTAAAAATAAGCTAAACCGGCTCTCGACCACGCCCACTTTTTTATTAAAGTTTATTGAAAGGGAAGTAGGGAGATAAAACGTACCATATCTCATTAATCGATGCAGATATAGCAAATTAATAATGGAGCTACATTGAAGTTCAATGATTGAACAGGTCGTTTTTGAAATATTCTTATAAAATTTTAGAAAATGACGGCGCGCCGTCCACATTAAATAAGGAAGAAAAACAGAAATTTCCATAACTATTAAGTCAGAAAGATCGGTTGTTGTTGTTGTTGTTAACAATGCATTGCCCTGCCTAGAGTTGTTGTTGTTGTTGTTGTAGCGAGGCGTAGCCCTGCCTAAATGTCAGACAGGGTCACCTCGAGTGTATTGCTCTTGCCCGGGTCGATATAAGAAAACGGCCCGGGTCGTTTCGGCACGATGGGTACAGCACAAGTACTGGCACCGTTCTCGTAGAACCGGCAATACAAGAAACTAGCCATGTAGGTCATTTAGCGTTACCCAGGGTGCACCAACGGGGAGGCGACCTACTCTTACACCCCTGCCTAGAGTGTATGATCATTCCAACGGGAGTCTAAGGAAACGTGCAGTTTCAACTGGGTTGGACCAGAGGGACAGAGGGGTTAGAAGAGTAGGTTCAATTGGACAATTGAAGAGATGTAGGGTATCATGGGGTCCTACCACATGCAGGGCATGTGTTTGAAATTGTAGAAAGATGGGTGTTAATGTTCGGTTCCAGCCGACTTCTTGACATGTTCTCCATCTGCATGCCGCATTCGGGTGTCGACAGGAACACCTCCCGCTCCATCAATAAGTCTTAAGAAATTCTGCTAGTTAACACATTTTCTTAATTTAATTTTTATATCTTACAGATATCGAAATATATTTCAAAACGCAATTGGGCGAACAGTACAATCCAAGCGCGGCCAAGATGAAGAGTCTAAAAAGTAAATTAGCCATAATGGCTTTAAGCTCCGCAAGCAAAGCATCCGTATATTATACACCACCTGAAGATGAGCTAAGACGCTCACAACTACAATTGCAAACCTCACCAATACACATCAATTATATCAATGAGAATATGGATCATAAGAAACTTCACTTAAATGATACAAAAATAAGCAGAGAATTTCTATTCAATGCACCGATGATGTTTAACAGTTATGGTGACTGTGGTGGCGGCAGTGGCAATGGCTTAAATGGGTCACTATCGAAGGCTGAGATCACACTAAGTCAATTGAAAATAACCGATAAGCATCCATTGGGTGCGGGTAGCATTGAAGATAATTGTTATGACGCCACATTGGCGCATGCGGACGCTTTGGCAATAATGAAAATGAAAACGAATGAGAGAAAGAAAAAGCATATGCATAGACAACAACATTCGCGGCATTGTTGCGAGCAACGCAGAGCAGCGCGCAATGCGGCGACACAACACCGCAACGCACCAGGGAGCAGCAGCAGCAACTGTTGGAGATATGGTGGTGCTGGTGATGCGGATGCGGGTGCCTCTGGTGATACGAGTGTTGATGCAATTGTGGCAGATAGTAATTTCGAGCTAACAGAATTGCGTGACTTTAATAAGGATACGCCACAAAATACGATGAATGATGTAAAGAGCTCGAAATCTTGTCCGGCCATTTATAAAGTGTCCAAACAACAAGATGGTTCAACGCTGCATGAGCTACTCACCACCGACAACCAAAATGGTGGTGGTGATGGTAATACGAATAGTACACGCTTGAATCCAGTGGGTAGTGGTAGTGATGCAATCGAACTCTTCCAAAGGTCGTCAAACAGCGCAGATGGCAGCGGCGTTAAAGATGTTTCACGCAGCAGCAAGTTGTGTAAAGATAAGCTAAATATAATCTTAGATGAGACTGGTAAACCAATGTTGTATAGTGGTGGTGGCCCGAGAGTGGCGGCGGCACCTGAGCTTGTTTGCTGTGGCGGTGGTTGTTCGGGCGGTGGTGCACGCAAAAAGGATCCAAAGTATGCGTCATGCGCGACTATGCCGACAGCGTCACAAAGTAACAGCAAGAGTCTGTCAAAATTTGAGGCGTATGATGGACGCACCGCGGGCTCTCTAACCAATAGCGTTGATGGCATTGTTGGTGGTGGTGCAAGTGATAATAATAAGTACAAGCAGGAATTAAGAAGTAGCGGCAGCAATGTGACGACGCTTTCAACGTCATCGCCTGCAACGACGACAACAATATCATCGTCCAATAATGATGACAACATTAGTGTGAGCAGTAATTCCAATAATAGTAGCAGCTACAACAACAATACCAACCAAGAAAAAGAACAACAGCAACAACAACAAAAATGTAGTAATGTAGATGTAGTGAAAAATCTTTCTTAGAGATTCATATTTTATTAGCCATTGTTTAATAATATGTAATAATAAAACAAATTAAATGCGCCTTTAAGCTGTGCGAAAATTATTAACAAAAAAAAAAAACATTTGAGAACCAATGTAATAAAAGCTAACTATTTAAACAAAAAATAAAAATAGTAAAAATCAAAAGCAGGAAAATGTATGATTATATTATTATTGTGGTCATTCCATGTTAAATTGTCAAATGTTTGAAATCGAATTATACCGATTGGAATAAACTTTGGTGGGGAGTTAAATTTTATTATAAAAGGAAGTTCTGACAAAGGAAAAAATTGCAACATTTTTTCCAAGTGTTTTCTCAATATTTCGATGTGACACTTTTAAAGCGGGTAGTCAAAAAATAGAAAAGGATTTTGAAAAAAAAAAATTAATTGAAAGTTTTGGTTTTAATTTTAGGTTTTGCGAAATTAGATTTTTTCAAAATTGTAAAAAATCAACTTCGCCATTCAATTTTTCGACTCACATTATATCCCCTTTATATTAAAAGATATCCTAAAAATATTCAATTTTTTTCTTTTTTTCAAAAATTGTAAATTTTTTTAATACCCTAGAAACTACAGTATTAAAAAAAAAATTTAAAAAAATTGCAAAAAAAAATTTGTTAATTTTGAATTTCAGAAAATTTTAAGTTTTCCAAAATCATAAAAATTAAGTCATTAAATTTTTGACTCAAATATATGAACATAACTCTATGAATTTTTTCCAATTTTTTTCTTTTTAATATCTTAACTCTCTAGTCCGAGTTCAATTATTTAAACACAAAATTTTGAGCACCGGAACATTTTTCTCAAGTTATTGGAATGTAACAATAAAAATATAATTTTGTTTTAATATTTCAGAAAGTACTACATATATTAAAAAAAAAAAACAAGTGCTGACGTTTTCGAAGAGGGTACTTAAAGGGTCTCTCTTCAAGTCTCTCGCTTACCGCGTATTTACTCAAAAATCTATCGCAAGATTTTTCTCGTTTTTCATCGATTCTCAGCTGCGCCATCTAGCGGAATCTAGACTTATACAAACTGTATCCTTAATGTGTCTCGAACTAGGTGAAAAGTTTCAAGCTCCTAGGTCACCAGAAAATTAGTTTCGAATTTGCAATACATACATTCGAAAAAAGTTTTTAATTTTTTCCTTTCCTTTTTTTGATCACAAAAGTTAGAGTTCGATTCCAACTATTTAACGACTTGGCATGGCATAACCCATCATTGATTAGCTGATAATGGAAGTACATAATTAATTGTAGGATTCAACTGTATGATGGATTTCTATTAAAATTATTACGCGTAAGCGAAGTTTATTATTACTATTAAGAAAAAGAAAAATAACATGAAAAAGCAAGGAAAAAACCTAAAAAACAGATTAGATGAAATGTGAAATGTTTGTTGTAAGAATATAAAATATACATATATAAATTCTAAATATTGTTTCATTCGTTCCGTTGTAATGCTGATCATCAGCGAGATTGGAAGTGGAAAATGTTTACTCAAGGCAACGATCTCGATCCCTTACGAAGCAGGCTCCGCCACTGCTTGTATCAAGTAAAGGTTGTGTATTCTTTAAAAGGGATGAGCCCTAGGGGTTTCTACACTAGGTAGGTAGTGGAAAATGGACCGCTAAGACGACGATCATATATATCAGAAGTGGAATAGCTACGAAACAGTTTAATTCTAGTCAAGGCTGAGGATCTTTATTATATATAAATGCGCAAACATAACAACTTTCTCCCTTTTTTGCAATAACCACAATTCTAAGGTATATAAAATTTGGTATGTATCGATATGTCTCGCCGAGCAGGGTGTGCGACAACAAACCAAAAATTTAAAAAAATTAATTATAATATGATTTGAAAATCACACCACTACAAGTGCTAAACACGCATTCACTTTATAGAGCCGCTGTTATGGGTGTATGTAGGTATGACCACTTGCATTGTTGTGTTTGCATTCATTGCAGTAGGGTGAGTTGTTTTGTTGGCAGCAATAAGATAACATGAGCCAGCGCGTCAACTTTATTGAGCTTAGGTACAAACAGTGTTTACAAAAACAAAATCTGTGCGTGGGGATTCAGAGAAGCAAATGCTTTGGAAAAAAAGCACAAATCAGCTAGATCATGCACAAGGCCCTTTGTGGATAGACTTAGTGAAATAAAATAAAATGGAAAATTGATAAAATTAAAAAAAAAGTAAAATCAGAAATAGAAAAGTGATTGAAAGTAAAAAAAATAAAATTTGTTGAAAATGAAAGGAAAGGGAATAATATAAAATAAATAAAAGTATTAAATTAAGAAAATAATAGGAAAGGAAAGGGATGGATAAAAGGAAAACAAAGGTAAGTTAAGGTAAGGAAAGGAAAATATGACAGAAAAATCAAAGGGAAAGGAAAGGAATGGAAAAGAAAAAAGGAAGGGAAGAAAGGAAATGAAATGTAGGTAAAGCAGTGGAAAAGAGAAGCAAAAGGAGAAAGACAAAGAAAGGAAAGAAGAAAAAAATAAGGGAAAGGAAAGGTAGCGAGGAAGAAGGTATGGAAAATAAATGAAAATAAAAAGAAAGAAAAATAAAGGAAAGAAAGGTAATGAAAAGCTAAAAAAATAAGTTAAGGAAATGAATGAAAGAAAAAGAAAAGCAAAGGAGTTGCGGAAAGGAACAAAAGAAAATAAGGAAACGGTAGGAAAGGAAAGGTAAGGAAACGAAATGACAGGAAGGGAAATTTAAGAAAAAAAGTGAAAGAAAATAAAGGTAAGAAAAAAATAAAATAAAAGAAATGAAATGAAAAAAAAATGAATAAAATGAAAGGAAGCTAAAGCAAAGGAAACGAAAGGAAAGTAAAGAAAAAGAAAATAAAAGGAAAAAAGGAATGTAATGGAAATACAAGAAACGAAAAGAAAGAAAAATAAAAGAAAAGAATAGAGAAGAACAGAAAAGAAAGAAAGAAAGAAGGAAAATAAAATGAAATGAAAGAAGAGAAAAGGAAAGAAGAGAAAAGGAAAAGAACGGAGAAGATAAGGAAAGGAAATAAAAGGGAAGAGAAGGAAAGGAAAGCAAAAGAAATAAATTAAGATGAAAGGAGAGGAAAGGATAGGAAATAAAAGCAAATTAATACTAAGGAAAGGAAAGGAAAGAAATACGTATGAAGACGACCTAAGAAGAATAAATAATTATCAACATTGAAACTATATTACTGAATGGTGTAAAGAGGGAGGAAAAGGCAAAATGAATAGGAATGTATAGAAACCAAAAATATACAAAATATGGGAAAGAAAGGAAAATTTAAGAAATAGCAAAAAGGTAGGAAAATAAAATAAGGTTTTGTGGTTGAATTTCAACCACTGGGGGAACTCTAGTTCTTTTAAAAGGATGATCCCCATGGTTCGAAATATCAGTAAGACTTCGAAAGGTGTCTTGCTATTTCATCTCATCAAGTTATCAGATGGCAACACTCAGCTCAGGGTAGTTGTATCCAGCAAAGCCGAACTTAGGTCCTCATTCTCTATGGCGAACGATAACCCACATGAAAGATAGTGGGCCTTGACGTTTCGTCGAACAGTCACAATCTAGTTAGAATCCGAAATTTTTATGTGAATCAGCCAAAAAGAATGTTCCCAGAATTTAGAAATCAAATAAAAATGTAAAATAACTTAACTGATTATTATAAGTTTTTGCACAAATTACATATGGCAGCACTTTAATTAAACAAATATTTTGGAAATCTAATTAGAATGTGACTGCTAGCCCTTTACTTGAGGATTTTTTATCTGTCAGCGATTTTCAGTTTTCTCGAGCAGCAGAATTTTGATTTACACAAGTTATATTGCCATCGTTTACTGAACTATGTATGTGCTATGTTTCAAGTCCCTAGGTCGCCGGGACATCAGTTAAAGAAATTTTTAAAAACAGTTCAATAAGTAGAAAACAAGAAAACGCATGGGCAGGAATGAACTATTCGATAAATTCGAGTTAAAAATAACTTAAACTTGTTTTGTAAGTTTTCGGAATACGAATTAATATTCTTTAGAATATCTATTAAAATAGAAAACGAAATAAAGTATAGTGGGCAGGAAATCACCATTCGAAAAAATTAGAGTCACAACAAAACAAGTATACGAACTGGTTTTTGGTATACGAATTGATTATCTCTCGAATATCCAAAGTCGTGGCTAGAAATTTACTATTCGTTAAATGTGATTTTAAGAGAACTGTGGTGAGTTGGTGAATTCCTTACATCTAGTTGTTTTCTATGCTTTTGGTGTAGCATTTGTTTTTCTTTCGAATATCCAAAGCGTGGGTAGAAAATTCACCATGCGGAAAACTTGTTTAAACTAACTGTGGTGAGTTTTAACTCTCTAACCTAGTAAACAACTGCCGTATTAGAATCAAGGTCTGAAACCGATTAAAATAAAGTTTCGGTTTTGCAACGTGTTTCGGTTTCGTTCTTCAACACTTATTTCGGTTTCGTTCCGGGTTCGGTTTCCAAATACGAACACGAACAAAATAAATTTTTCTACTAAAAGACTCAAGTACCTAGCTACATATGTAGCTTCGAAATAGGTCTAAATTTTCATAACTATTTTCTGCGGCCATTGTGGAATTTCTTCAATATAATAATAAATTTTATTAACGCTATGCAAGGATGATATTTCTGCAAAACAAATTTCTAAAATTAACTCTACTTTTTTTTTTTTAGAAAAATATTAGAATGGAAGCCAAATGAACCAAGGTACCTCTTTGTAAAGGAAAATACCTATGTATGTGCCCACTAAAAGAAGTAAGACATTAAAAAAATTCAAAACCGTTTGGAACCGGTTCCGGCTTTTGAAACCGCTTCGGTTTCGTTCTTTTTCAGATCAAAATAACGGTTACGGTTTCGGGTTCGGTTTTAAAAAATGAAGCGGTTACGGTTACTGTTTTGGTTTCGGTTTCAGCCCTTGATTAGAATATCTATAAAAATAGGAAACAAATGACGGAAAGGGGTTACATATTGATTAAAAAAACTATGGTAGTTGGTATAACATTTAGTACATATGTTGGGGTTTACACTGAAAATCAAGCCTTTTACGCTGTCCAGTCCTTAAGCTTAAGTTTGACCTAAAACAAATCATAAGCAGGCTTGTTCTGATTATCGAAGCGAGAGTCGATTGGAAAACAGGAAACATTTATTACAATTCAAATATTGACAATTATTGTTTAAAAAATCTTGTTTCGACAGTCAGAATAAGGCCAAAAAAGAAAAATCCGATATTGGTATATGTATATAGGTTGATTTATCTCTATATTTTATATGTCACATTAAATTATGTATGCATACTACATATGCAAACATATCTATTATAGATGCATATTATACATAAATATTACTTGTAAATTTAAATTCAAAAGTATTCAATGGTATTTTTATACCGTTATATAATGTACTTTATATGTATATATAATTATATGTATCTTAAACTATGTTTAAAATTTTATTCTAAATATATATTGTTATTACATCTAGATACAGTTAAATAATGTTTACATGACTCTAATCATCTACTAAAATCTAAAATACTATTTACACTTGGTACTCTTGTCCAGTAATTTCTTCCAAAGATCAAATTGTTCATTCGATTTAATCATATGTACACTGATTAGTTTACGTATATTGCATGGATTGAATGCAATACGTCTATTAAGGAACTCATTGGCATGTACACGCTTAATGCCAAGCTGCTGCGCCACAATTCCCGTTGTGAACACATCCTCCAGCTTTAGAAAGACCTAAAATGATAAAAAAATACGAATTATTGTAAAAGTATTTGATTAGATTGAGAGAGCTAATTTACTAAAATGTCTCGCAAAAACAAAGAAAAATATATTAATCCCTCCAACAGCCCTACTCGAATACCCATCATAAAATAACTCGTTTTAAGGAATTCACCAACTAACCACAGTTTTTTTTAATCAAATTTGTCGTATGGTAAACGTTTATGTTTTCTTCATTTCTATGTAGCATAAAACTCGAATATACATATTTTCCTTCGAATATCCAAAAAGAGAAGAAAACAGTCGATGTAAGGAAATCACCAACTCACCACTGTTGATTTTAAATCAAATTTGCCGAACGGTGGACTCCTATTCTATTCTATACTATTCTTCTTTTCTTTTCTATTTTTATGGATATTCGAAAAAAAAAAATCAATTCGTATACCAAAACATCGAAAACAACTCGATGTAAGGATTCACCCACTAACCACAGTTTTTCTAAACTAAATTTCTTTTCTTATTTTGTTTCCTATTTCAATAGATATTCGAAAGAAAGTCGATTCGAATAACAAAAACATAGAAAATAAGTCGATTCAAGGAATTCACCAACTCACCACAGCTTTTTTTTATATAAAATCAATTTTTTTTTTTTTTTGATATTCAAAAGAAAGACAAAAAAAATTTAAAACAACTATGAAAGGAATCCACCAGATCCACCATAGTTTGTTTTTAAATCAAATTGTGAATTCCTATTCACTTTTTTGTTTCGTTGTCATACCAAGAAAATCGAAAACCACTCGATGTAAGGATTTCACCAATTCATCACCGTTTTTTTAAATCAAGTTTACCGAAAGGTGAATTTCTATACCCTAGGATGGGTCGATTTGTATGGACGAATAAATCAACCCGCTCTACTACCATTTGATGTAAGGAACTCACCACGCACTAAATCAAATTTACCGAATGGTGAATTCCTACCCGTTTTTTCTTTTTTCATTTCTATTTTTATGGATGTTGTTGTTGTTGTAACGAGGTGTAGCCCTGCCAAAATGTCAGACAGGGTCACCCCGCGTGCATTGCTCTTGGCCGGGTCGATATAAAAAAGCGGCCCGGGTCGTTTCGGCACGATGGATATTCTTCCGCGATGTGGCGGTAGTTTTGCTACCAGTGCTGCGAATCGGTTTTGAACCGAACCGGGTTTTGAACCGATCCACAGCTGTTTTCAGTCTTTGAATAGAACCACGAACCGAACCCTTTTTTACAAGTTTTCTTGAAGTGGCGACTACTACACCGAAGCTCCCAGGATCGAGTACCGGGGAAGCTAATATCGAAAGAGGTTTGAAAAAAATCTTTTCAAAACACCCTCGTTCCTGGGCAGTGTGCGACTACCTCTCTGAGTTTATTTCAGCAATGAAACGGGTTTCTTAGTAAAATTCACCTGCCTTAACCGCAGAGTGTTAAAATTATTTTTCGGAGTATGCTTTTTCGGAGTATACGTTATCTACTCTCTTGACGAACGAAAATAACACTCTATCAGTCACTTATGGTATCCGTCCTGCTTTATGATGCAGAAATTTGAACACTGACAACATTTTGTGGGGGCGTCCGTAGGGGCATTTGAGGGAAGCTACTTCCAAAGTTTTATGAAAGCTCTAGCTTAATTTGTGTAAATGTATATATGTAAGACTATACTACAGTGATATCTGTATCTTAAATTACCCACCTGCTGAAGTGCACGTTCATACAGCGAATGCGTACAATCGCTTGTTAATAAATAAGCTGGACCGGTGGTGAATGCAGGAAATATTGGTTGACTAAATTGTTCTGTCGATACATAATATTTTGATTTCTTATTTCTAATTGGCTTCCATTGTTTAGCTAAACGCCCGTATATAGTACGTTTCTGTTTGGCATGACCATCAATGAATTGCAGCAACTTCGGAACATTTATAAACATATCATCATCGGTTTTTAAAATAAACTTCGCCTGTCTACAATGTGCATCAACCCACTCCAATGTGGATATTGTTTTCAATGTTAAATTCGAATATGAATCAATAAAATTGCCACGTATCATATCACCATATATGAAATTTTCTATACTCAGTTCTTTGTGTATGGTCTGATTTTCTGTGCGCCCCAAAACAAATCCAATCGAGACATCACGACGTGTACCATAATGCGCCCATGTCTGGCGTATAGCTAAACGTGCCTCACCATGTGTAGGCGCTGACGAGATGAGTATGAGTAACTTTAATTCTTCGCCATTTTTGGGGCAAACTTTAGCAAAATTGATTTCCTCATTTAAATGTCCAGTTTCATAGCATTCTTTCAGCGGTATACCTTTGGTATGATTGCTTTGATTATTGGGTGTAGGGGGATTCACGATTGGTGTTTTGGGTTTGACTACAACATCATGACTTTCAGTTGGCGCTTCTTGAGGTTTTTGCTGTGGTGGCTCTTGTGGTTGTCCGCCCGAACGTTTTATAGTCATTACGACAGATGGCGGCCGCGCAGCGTCATTGTTTGTGTCTGCATCAACATCGCCAGCGGTGTCTTTGCCTTCACTCTTTTCTTGTTCTTTATTGTCTTTTGATTCTTTAGCAACATCTACTTTAGTACGTGACAATAGTTTGCTAGCTGTAAATTTGAAAAATAAGAAAAATTTATTAAATTGGTTTTCAAAAATGGCTATCATGTGACATCTCATCATCATATGTCAAACTCATCTAATTTTATATTTTTATTTAAATTTAATTTCATTAATTTAGATCTTACTTTTTAGTTAAATTTTTTTTGTATATCACCACATGATATCATGTCTATCATGTGACATCATATCATATTTTTATTTAAATTTTATTCCATTAATTTAGATATTACTTTTTTTAATTTAATTTTTTTATATATCACCACATGATATTATGTCTATCATGTGACATCCAATCATCATTCTGAGCATATCTAATTTCATATTTTTATTTAAATTTCATTTCATCAATTTCAATATTATTTTTGTTTTAAATTAATTATTTTTCACATATCATTTATTTAAATATTACTATTTTTATTTTATTCTTTTTTGCATATCACCACTTGATATCATGCCTATCATGTGACATCTCATTATAACATCTCAACTCATCTAATTTTATTTAAATTTAATATCATTAGTTTAAATTGTATTACTATTATTTTAATTAAATTACTTTTTACATGTCACCACATGATATCATGTCTATTACGTGACATCGCATTTTTGTTTAAATTTCATTTCATTAATTTAAATATTACCAATTTTTTAAATTAAATCTTTTTTACATATCACCACATGATATAATGTCTATGATGTGACATCACATCATCATATCTCAACTTATTTAATATCATATCTTTATTTAAGTTTAATGTCATTAATTAAAATTTTGTTTACATATCACCCCATGGTATTATGAGACATCATCATATCTCAACTCATCATCATAACGTCTACTCACAATTATCATTCGTTGTTGTGATGTTCTTTAATATTTTATCTGCATTCTCTATAAACTTTTGCAAATTTGTTGTTGGTATCATAACATCTGTATCAAGTATTTTATCCACAGATTTTTCATTTGCCTTCTTTTGTTGATCCAGCTGCGCTTGCGATTTCGATTGTTCTTGCGGGGCGCCACCATTATTTTGTTGTGCACTTGAAGTGTTTGAGTTGTTTATGCTGCCGACTACTGAAATTTAAATCGAAAAGTAGCAATTACTGACTTATACCCATCACAAATTTCCACTTGTTCGGAATTTTTAAAACAGTTACCACTTGTTTAAAAATAATTTTTTCTGTATATTTGTTTGATTTATAACATTGATATGTTAAATGAAAGAGCTGAGTCTTATGTAGATGTGCAGGAGGGGCATTTTTTAGATGGAGTTGCCACCTGTTTAAAAAATATGTTTTCTACTAGGTAGTTTTTTTTTGGAATTGTAGGTGTCATGCGAAAGGCCTTGTCCTGAAAATGGCCTGAATATAATTTATTATCATTTTTATAGAGGGTTGCCACCTGTTCAAAAAAATTTACCTCATTATATATCATACGGGAAAAAAATTGTTTGAAAAACTCTTTCTGTGAGCTCTCATCTCACTCACAATATTTTTTTTCACCCTTTCTTTATAGTCATCGTCCCTCGTGAAGGGTGGATACCTTGCCGCGGTACGAGGGCTTAAGTCGATAGCCACAGGGCTACGCTGCCCTTGTGATCATAGCTCCGTACGGCACTTCATCACGAGAGCAGCCTAGCCTCTCTGGCGCGACGACAAAGATCTTCCCCCTCCCAATCCAGGGTGTTATGCGAAACCGTGCCCATTGGACGTTTGCAGCCGGGAGGCAAATCGTGGCTGTATTTGAACGGAGCCTCTCTGATACCGGGTCGCCTCAGAGAGTAAGCATGGCCTTACCGCGGTACGGGGCTCTGCCGCGGCGGACGACACATTTTCCCCTACTCTTCCCTTGACCCTAAGCTGGCCGTGTCCGGCGATGGGTCGTACGAACAAGATGAACTCAATTTATCCAAATAAAAACGATAAACCTAAAAAACAAACAACGCCAAATTTCACTCCTCAGCAAAGGAGAGCTATGGAGGAACAGGCGAGAAAGCAACAACAACGCCGGAGGACAACCTCCGTTCCACAATCAAGGGGGGGATCGACAGCGATGGCAACTACGAGTCGGTCAACCAACCCTCTATCGACTAAGATTGACTTGATGGGAGCTAGCACCAGTGCGGTTGCCAACGCAACTAAGCGGACAACGGCAGATGCTAAACTCCCATCAACCGCTGATATGAAAACCAGTATCTTTACGTCTGTGGCAGCGGTCTCACGACCTGGCCTCGGAGTTTCGAAGGAGAAGGAAGCTGCAACTGAGATTTCGGCAAGGAGAGCGACCGCGATGGCAACTACGGGTCCACACTCCCAGGAGACATCTCCCCGCCGCTTCACATACCACGAGAAAAGATTGGCTGCAAAGATCCTGAAGAGGTATGAAGGGGTACCGCAGGAATCGCTGTCGCCGAATTCCAGTAAATCGGTAGAGCTAGCGAAAGCTGTGATACCGGATTTCCAAAATTCTTACATGCCAAAGAGGTTAAAAGTTAACCCTTTCAAGCGCCAGAGATAGGACCTGGAGTTGAATCCCCCTCCCAAGCGGCATCAGAATACCCCTGGAGCGGGCAAACTAAGCTTTGCTGAGGTAACCAAGGACAGGATCCTTATAGGCGTCCTTGACCGAGGCAATGACCGCCTGGCCATCCCTAAGGACCGGTGGCGTTACGTGCGAAATGAACTCGGCAACATTCTTCTCAATGTTGCTCCAGAGTTTCCGGGTAGTTCGGCGCGAGTAACGGATGCGGGTTGGCACCAGGGTCAGATTAAATTACTCGCATGCGAGGATGCAAAAACCGTAGCACTGTACAAGGCAGCAGCTGCTAAGCTGGGTGAAGTCTACAAGGGCGCAAAGATAGAGGTCGTCGACTGGAAGGACATTCCAGCTCGTCCAAGGGCAAGGGCGTGGATTCCGGCCATCCCTGACGAACCCGAGAGAATTCTCGGGATGCTACGGCTAATGAATCCGTCCCTGCCAACGCATGACTGGAGTGTCAATCTGGTCGGGGATGCGGTAGGGCCCGACAGACAGGTGGTGTTCACCATGAATAAAGAGTCAATCGAGCCCCTCAAAAGGTGCAATGGCCTAGTACACTACAGCGTAGGCCAGATCGTTATCCACGTATATCGTGGTGATGCTCAGCGCGCTGCCTTCTCGGCTGCTCCGGGGGAACCGGAAAACGAATTACCAGAAGAGGAAGCGGAGGATTCCGATGCGGAAAGCATGTTATCCGCCACGTCCCTTGGCGATAGTGCTGTGAACAACTCGGAGATGGAGGACAGCCTACAGGACGAGGAAGCCCTCGACGTCACGGTGGTAGCAGCCAACGCTGAGCGATTAACATCTAACGCTACAGACAGCAAGACTCCTGCAACGCCATATCGGGCAGTTAATCGGAACAACTCGTCGTTGATAGGCAACCTCCGGGATGGGGCAAACCTCGACGATATGGGGACGGCAGGGAAGTCTGTGCGCTCTCATGTTGGTGGTGCTTCAGATTAATCTGCACAAATCTAAAGTAGCTTCGGCTGCTTTAAGTAGTCGTCTTTCTAAAGGCGACGTGGATGTGGTCCTCATCCAAGAACCCTGGGTCAATAGCTCGAGAATCTGCGGATTGGGGACTAAGGGCTACAAGCTCATTCGAGCCAGCGAGGAGAGCAAAGTCAGAACGTGTATTTTGGTCAAGTCTGAGTTGAACTCCTTTCTCCTACCTAACTACACCAATGGTGATATTACCGCTATCAGTCTAACGGTCGACAGCACCCGCCTGACGGTGGCGTCGGTCTATATGCCCTACGACGCCGAAGAACCCCCACCACAAATGGAGGTGAAAGACCTGGTGTCAAATTTCTGCACGGGTAATCTTATTATTGGAGCGGACGCTAATGGTCACCATGTCCAATGGGGGAGCTCCGACATCAATGCCAGGGGCGAGTCTCTGTTTGATTACCTCTTAACAACCAACCTGGTGATTTGCAACGTGGGTAATGAGCCTACTTTTATCACTAAGACCCGCAGGGAGGTCATAGACCTCACTCTCTGTAGTGAAGGCGCTTATGAGTGGGTCAGAAAATGGCGGGTTCTGGAAGAACATTCTTTCTCCGACCACCGATACATAGAAATGGTTTTAGACTTTATTGTAGAACAACCAATCATGAAGCGCAATCCACGTAACACTGATTGGCAGTTACACAATGAAATATTAGACAGAGACCTCCCAGTACTGCCCTCACAAGCCCCCTCATCAGTAGAGGAGCTGGAGGATCTTGTTACTACATTTACATCGGCGCTCTCAAATGCTCTAGGACAGGCTTGTCCAGTGCCAAAACCACGCGGTAAACACAGGCCACATTGGTGGTCCTACGATTTGGACTCGCTCCGAATATCATGCCGGAAACAATTTAACAAGGCCAAGAGCTTCGGCTCTGAGCCTCATTGGCACGAATATAAAGCTAAACTAAGGGCCTACAAAAAAGCTCTGAGACAGGCGAAGAGAACCTCGTGGAGAAATTTCTGCACTGGCGTCGAAAAGGTCGACGACACAGCGAGACTTAGACGAGTCCTCTCGAAAAGTCAAACAACCATCAGCTATTTGCGAAAGCCTGACGGATCCTGGACCAGCAGGGAAGAGGAAACCCTTGAGCTGCTCTTGAATACACATTTTCCGGGGAATCTGCATGATGCAGCACTAGCACCTGCAACAAACCTGGCAGTAAATATACCCATCACTGAGGAAAGAGTAAGGTGGGCAGTTAAGAGCTTTGAACCGTATAAGGCTGCCGGGCCGGACGGGATTATCCCCGCGCAGCTTATAAACACGTTGGAGACATCAGCTAAATGGCTGGTATTTCTCTTCACAGCCTGCCTGGCTCTCAACCACATTCCGGGCTCCTGGAGAAGCGCCACGGTAGTGTTTATCCCTAAGGCTGGGAAGGCATCCCACTACGAGCCAAAAGACTACAGACCGATCAGTCTCTCGTCCTTTGTACTAAAAACCTTTGAGAGGATATTAAGCGACTACCTCTTAACGACTATTGATAGCAACCTTATCTCTAGCTATCAGCATGCATACACCAAGGGTAAATCAACAGAAACCGCTCTGCACAGCCTAGTGTCTGTCATTGAGAAATCGCTGTGTGAAAAGGACTACTGTCTCGTGGCCCTCCTAGACATTGAGGGGGCTTTCAACAATATAAGCCCGGAGGCTATCAACTCCGCTCTAACTAATCTGGGCGTAGATAGACCTCTAACTGGTTTAATTGACCAACTTTTAATGGGAAGGAAAATAGCTTCTTCACTTGGTACGGTTGAGTTATCACGCTATGTCACAAGGGGAACACCCCAGGGTGGTGTTCTTTCCCCGCTTTTATGGAACCTCACAGTCAACTCGTTGCTACGTGACACAAGCTGGGGGGGCGGGAAGATAGTGGCATACGCAGACGATTTAGCTATTGCATTCAGAGGCAAGTTCCCACAAACTCTGTGTGACCTGATGCAAGTAGCACTTCGAGAAGTTTCGACGTGGTCCTCTCGCTGCGGACTTAGTATCAACCCAGGGAAGGTGGAACTTGTCCTCTTCACCAACCGGTACAAAATACCGCCACTAAGCCTACCAGAACTAGATGGCACGCGCCTGGGCTTGTCGGATAAGGCCAAGTTTCTAGGCATAGTTCTGGACAGGAAATTGAATTGGAAGGAGAATGTTCTTCAGCGCCAGAAGAAAGCTTGCATCGCTCTTTACACCTGCAAAAGAGCCATTGGCAAAAAATGGGGGCTCAGCCCTAGAGTATGCAGTTGGATCTACACGGCCATCATTCGCCCAATCATGCTTTATGGAGTCGTCGTATGGTGGCCTGCGCTGAGCAAGGCAACATACCTGAATCTGTTGCGGAAAGTCCATAGATCCAATATGATCTGTATAAGCGGTGCGCTAAGGACAACGCCCAACGAAGCCCTCCAGGTCATTCTGGGCATTTTGCCACTTGATCTGGAAGGGTTTCGGTCAGCGGCGGCATCAGCTCTGCGCCTAAGAGAAACCTCCAGTTGGGCTGCGGGTACTATTGGACACTCCAGTATTCTGGAATCTTACAGCTTTCTCCCTCTAAGCACAGATCGTTGTGCGACTACTACAGTCGGGGATAGCTGTTTCAAAATAAACATTCCCAGCAGAGAAGACTGGGAGAGGACGGATTGGTGTCCCGAAACAAATGGTGGCACTTCCATATACACCGACGGCTCGAAGTTGGACGGCAGAGTTGGAGGAGGCGTTTATTCAAGGGATTTGGACCTTGAGCTCTCCTTCAGACTACCTGATCATTGTAGCGTCTTCCAGGCGGAAGTCTCGGCAATCCTGGACGCCGCGGCCTGGTTAAGCAAACGTGTTATCGGAGAAGATATCGCTATTTTCAGCGATAGCCAAGCGGCCATCAAATCCCTTGGCTCATACACGTTCAACTCTGAACTGACGCTCAGCTGTCGTCGATCTCTTCAGGAGATGGCCCAACAGAACCGCGTAAACCTCATATGGGTCCCGGGACATAGGGACATTGAGGGAAACTGTAAGGCAGACGAGCTTGCTAGGCAGGGCACGACCAAGCAGGTTCTTCAGGATAAAGAGCGCTTAGGTATGCCGTTTGCCACATGCAAACTAATGCTGAAGGAGCACACACTCCGTCAAGCCAACGAAAGATGGCTGCAATCCCCAGGGTGTCGCATATCGAAACAAACCTGGCCAAAATGGGATTTAAAAGGTCTAGACGCATTTATGCCCTAACTAGGAGGGAAATCTGCATATTGATAGGGGTATTAACCGGTCACTGCCTCATTGGTAGGCATGCAGAAAGGCTAGGTGTGCCCTACCGACGATGCTGCAGGAGTTGCAAAGATGATGAGGAGGAGGAAACAGTGGATCACCTCATCTGCAACTGTCCGGCTTTAAGCGGCGCGAGAACGCGCTTTTTGGGAGTTCCGTTCCTGGATAGCCTGAGCCAGATCGCGGAACTGGACATAAAGGACTTGATGGGCTTCATAAAGTCATCTAAGTGGTTCGAGGAGGAGTAACGGTGTCGGTTTAGGAGTGTCAGTCCCGGGATTCTGCTATGTGGAAAATCCCAACAACTCAGGGATTTTCCATATGGCTGGGTCCCGGGACTGACTTTCCTTGTGTTGGTGGTATCACAACGGGCCTTTCAAAACTGGCCTAAGTGTGCCTCTGCGGCAGCCACTTGAACCTAACCTATAGTCATAACTCTTAAACTCCCTAACTAACTATTACAGACGCCAAAAACAACTTCAAAATTAACACACATAAAATATTATTCCTTGCAACTTACCCAGAGCATTATCGATATTTTGCGCTTCAGCATCCTCCAACAAATCATTACCGAACTCCTCATCGGCCGTCTCTTCATTCACAGCATCCACATCAATTGTTGGCTCACGATGCTGATGCTGTTTCTTAGCGGCTGCAGGTGATTTCGCAGCACCAGCAGCTGCACCACCAGCACCACCACCACCACTACCAGCACTGGTTTCCGATGATGCAGCAGCTTTACGATTCAATTTTAAAAGACTCGCTTCATTATCAGGTTGTGGTGGCGCCGCACTATCTGGATGATTATTATCCAAACTATTCGTATCACCACCACTCACTGGTGCAGCATCAGCACTTTTATTTTGTGACACTGGTGGAAGCGCTCTTAATAGCGCATGAGGCTGTGGCGGTGGTGGTGTTAGTGGTCCATTCGATGAATATGACGCATAAAGGAATATTGTTAATGTTGCTATGCTAACCACAAGCAAGAAACGTATAACTCGTATATTGTGAATATTGCCCAGAGCTGCCATTGCTTTTAGTGATGTTGTTTGTGAGATTTTGATAGTTTTCTTTATCGTTTGCTTGGTAATCGTCGATAGTTGATTAATTGCCTTCAAAGCCATTCAAAACTCTTTGGGAGTATTTTTTTTTAATTTTTTGTTTTGATGGTTTTATCGCTGGTGCCGGTTATGTGCTTGTGGTATATGTGTGTGGGGAGAGTATTGACTTTTCGCATGCATTGCTGAGTATTGAAGTTAATTTGTTTCGATTTCGAATCCGTCGAAGTAAGTTTTCGAAGTATTGGTTTTTTTTTTTTAGTTTTTTCCTTGTTTTTGGTTTTTGCTCAATTTTTTTCTGTTTTGCAGTTTTTATAATATGTTTTTATGTTGTCCTTTATCGAGTTCTTGTTCTTTCTTATTTCTCCACAACGCTCTTAAAATGTATGCTTCTTATTTTTCCAGTTAACATCACATATTGCCCTATCACCTCAGTCCAGTAGCCCAATTCGAATTGTCGACTTCTAGTAAATATTTTCTTTACCAAATTTCAGCAAAAATTTTTCCTCTTCGGTCTTTCAAAAACGTGTCAACGATGGTGACTCTTCTTTTTTCGCTTTTGTTGTTGTAATTTTAGATTATCTCGCTGTTGTCTTGTCAATTTCCTATAAAAACTGAATTAAAAATAAATTTATCATAGAGAATTAAATTATGTAAATATTAGCATTAGAATGATAATACGAATTAAGATAATACGGCTCATATCATGCGCATAAAATGTAGTTAAACAACTTTGCTGTGTACAGTTTTATTTAATGTTACTTTGATGACACCACACTCAGAAAAAAGTTTCTTTATTTTCGCTCCAAGGACATGGCTTCCTTAAACTAAGTAAATATACCTTAATTTTAAGACTTTTTTCCTCAATTTAAGGAAAAAAGAATTTAAATCGAGGAAAAAAGTCTTTAATTTAATGAAACTTTTATTGAGTTCATGCTTAAATTTTTGAAAGTTTAAGAAATAAGTTTTCCTGTATATTTTGTTTGATTTTCAAATTTGAAATGTGCAGGAAGGTAAACTTTTTTTAAAAAGGGTTGCCACCTGCTTAAAATATTTTTTCTATCTGATGGTTTATTTGATTTTTAAGTGTTAGGTGTCATGTAAAAGGCGTTGGCCTGAAAATGAGTAATATTTTATAATTTTTATAATAAGGCTTGCCACCATTTTTATAATCCGAGAAGAGTTTTTTTTGTGCAGAGCAGCAGATTTGCAACGTTAGCATGATTCTCGAAAATCCGATGTAAAATAAAAGATATATTTTTTTGAAAAGGGTTGCCACCTGTTTAGAAATAATTTTTCCTTTTTAGTTTGTCTGATTTTTAACGTTGAGATATGAAATGGAAGGACTCAGCCTATAGATGTGCAGGACGGTAAATATTTTTTTAAAGGGTTGCCAAATGTTTAAAATTTTTTTTTTCTATTTAGTAGTTATTTTTTTTTGATTTTGGGTTTTATAAAGAAAACAAATGTTTGCAACATTTTTGAATTTTTTTGAAAAGGGTTGCCACCTGTTAAAAAATAATTTTTTCTGTTTAGTTTGCCTGATTTTTATAGTTGAGATATAAAATGAAAGGTCTCTGTCTATAGATGTGCAGGACAGTGCATTTTTCTCAAAAGGGTTGCCACCTCTTTAAAATTAGTTTTTTTCTACTAGGTAGTATTTTTCTTAATTTTAGGGGTCATGTGAAAGACCTTGGGCTGATAATTTGTGATTTTTATAATTATTATAAATGGAATGGATTTTTTTCAAAATGGAATGGATTGTTAAAAAATTTGTGAGAAAATCCACTCTGAAAAAAAAATTTATTTTTTCTCATACAAAATGTATGAAAGACGTGATAAAAGTCGAGAAATATGTTTTAGTTTTCAAAAATATGTATGAATTTTTGAGTTTTGGCAAAAACAAAGCCCACTTTTATTTTGATTTGAACTATAAATTTTTTAATGCATGTGTTTTTTTTTTTTTTTTTTTTTGAATTAATACTAAAAATAAGTCTACCACTTATGTACATATTTACAGACTTTCGAGTACACATGTGTGCATTATAATGTTATTTAAAGAAAAACATGCGTTTAATTCGATATAAAGGAAAGTAAGTATACAAATACAACATATTAACACAGTTGGTTCAAGACATGACGCAATTACAAGACGTTTTATATATTTGTTTCTAATCAGCTACTGTCAGAATGTCTCGCAGGCAGTTAGGTATTGTGGCCTGATATAGCTCACCGAGATATAATTTTGGTACTTTTTTTCTGAAAAGGTACACCGTTAAAAATTTTGCCTATATTTTAAACCTTTCATCGGTTGTCAAGTTTCCAAAACTTCCAATTACCCACAAGGCTTGTTAATTTACATATTTCGGGTTCATTTTTAAACTTAACTAAAGAAAAAAGTCAAACTTTTTTTTTTTACTTTCTGAAGAAGAATTTCCTTCAAGAATTTTTAATTTCTCAAGGGTTTAATTACAAACCTAACTGAAGAAATAGGTCTAAGTTTTTTTTTAATTTAGTTATTGTTGTTATTGGTCATTATATTACGAACTTTAAAAATTTTGTGGACTTTTGACCAGTCGAATAATTTTAATCAAATTATTCTTTTTAAGTTTTGGCGAAAACAAGTCGAAAAATGCTACAAACAATACCAACTACGATGATTGCAATTTCGATCTTGTTGAAGGATCTTGTCAAACCGCTTTGTATTGTTGCTTAGAAGGTTTTCATCACCAGTAAAGTCATTGAACCAAGAAGGTGAGATTAGGAATTTCTAAACCGCAGTGTGTAACTTTTTTTCAAACTAGGTACACGGTTAAAAATTTAAAGCCATTCATCGTTCTTTGGGTTTAGGTTTTTAATTACATACCTTCAAAGATTTTAAGTTCCTTTGAGTTTGAATTAAAAACCTAACTGAAGAAAAAGGTCTTCTAAAAAGTGTAGGTTAAAAATTTGGCTCTAAATTTTAAAGCCTTCATCTATTTTCCGTGCCTAACCTTTCAATTACCTATAATGATTCTCAATTTCGTTGGAAATCAATTTAAAATCTTAATGAAGGAAAAGGTCTAAAGTTTTTTTTTATTTCTTCTCAAAAGGTACACAGTAAAAAATTTGACACTAAATTTTAAATAATTGATCGGTTTTTCGGTTTAGGTTTTTTTTACCTTCACAGATTTTTAGTATCTCTCGGGTATTATTTAAAATCTTTATGAAGAAAAGGCTCTACACTTCTTAATCTTTTCTGAAAAGGTACACCGTTAAAATTTTTTTATTTAATTTGATTTTGAACCACCTTAATGTATTTCGGTTTCAGTTTAAAACCTTTCATGTACCCTAGGAGGAGTTAGATAAAACGAACAGGCCTATGGTCCGTACCGCTTCCCTGTCGCCTGGATAAAAAGCTATTTAGGTGCCATTTTGTGGGTTCCTTAGCTCAGTGGACTCTGATGCGGATGGAACGACTTTATTTTATTTTTCATTTGGTTAGATATTACTAATGCTGAATTGAAACCCTTGCACCGTGCTGTTGTTGTTGTTGTTGTTGTTGTTAACAATGTTTCATTGCCTATCTTCATCAAACTCTTCTAACGGGAGTCCTGGGAGTTGTGTCTCAAGAAGATCTTGTATGAGCGTGGCGTGATTGACTGTATCAAAAGCTTTGGACAAGTCTAGTGCCACTAACACAGTCTTGTGATTTGGTTGGGGTTGATTTAGGCCGCTATTGATCTGCGTTGTAATGGCATTGAGTGCGGTGGTGGTGCTATGTAGCTTACGGAAGCCATGTTGATGACTAGCCAGGTGCAGATTTGCAGTTTAATACGGGAGCAAGATGGACGCTAGCGTCTAGCGGGCTCCCTTAAGTACAGTCACTTCTCAGAGCAGAAAACCCAAGACATCGTCATGGATCTCTGCGCAGTGAAACCGCCCAGGGGTTTACCTCGGCCAAGGACTGTCACTTTCAATGTAACCCAGTAACCCTGTTTTCACCGTGCTAATTTTTTTGTACCATTTACTGGTATTATTTAAAAAAAAAACTTTAGTCTTAAAAGCCTAAAATTTAGGCAAAAGTTATTGGCACGTAGTGTTATTGATACTTTGATCTTACATAAGATCCATACGGAATTTTGTAAGCATACTTACATTCAAGCTCGACAATATTTTGAACTCCGAAAAAGTTTTAACTTTACAAGCTACACTTTTTTTAATTTTTTTTTTAAAAGATCGCGCTTTTTATCGATTCGATGGCTTCAAAACAATTGATAAGACTTAAAGTATTTGGTTACCTCAACGGAATATTAAGCAAAAAATTGGAATATCTCCTTTTACGCAAATTCCAATATTACCTTTAATGGAAAGTTAAACAAACATATGGGGCTAAGTAAAACTTTCCAATTCGTTCAAATTGTATATACAATTTGATTAAATATTTGTAATAAAAAGTCTGGAGAGAGATAACGCCTAGGAGTTTTGGGCCGAGCTTCTCCAGTAGCTGCCCTGTACTAATTCTTCCTTTTCATTAGAGACATTCACCTCAAAAAGTTTACCGATCATTGCCCAGGGACTATTCTGTTTTTTAAAACTTTTACTTAGTATATATATATTTTTTTTTACCTTCGCTAGCCTTAAACCTGAAATCTGCGGCATTAAAGAAAACAACTTACTATACAATGGCGAAAATCATGTGTATGGGTCATTCCATGCGAAAAATTTTCTATCTTTTTTCAGAATTTTTTCAAGTTTTTTTCCCCAAATCAAAAAAAGTTATGAACTTTAAAATAAAACGTTTTTTTTAACTTTTTTTTTGTTTAAGTGCTGTAACTTTTTCAAAAATCGACCGTTTGGGATCATTTTTTTTTTAATTTTTGTTTTTAAATGTAGTTTTCGGAAAAAAAAATAAAAATATTTTTAAAAGATACATAAATTTTTTTTTTTCGAAAAAAAAGTCCGACCCTTTAGAAAATTTTCAGCGAAATCGAAGGGGGTCAGTAAAAAATTTTTCGATTTGGCATGGAATGACCCATACACATGATGTTCGCCATTGTATAGTAAGTTGTTTTCTATAATGCCGAAGATTTTTTTTTTTTCAATCAACAAAAAAAAATAGAAGAAATTGTCGGCACATCTTGTGATATATGTAAATGAGCCAAGTTAAAAAAAAAAAAAAACATTTTAATTAAAAAAAAAAAAAACCTTTTTTTTTAAAGCTCATAACTTTTTTTGATTTGTGGAAAAAAATTTTAAAAAATTCTGAAAAATGTCTTTCGGGGGGAAGCAAAAGAGTTTTCGGAAAAAAATAAAAATATTTTTAAAAGGTACATAAATTTTTTTTTTTTTTGAAAAAAAAGTCCGACCCTTTAGAAAATTTTCAGCGAACTCGAAGGGGGTCAGGTAAAAAATTTGTCGATTTGGCATGGAATGACCCGTATATTGTTTAAAGCTATATTCACTTAAAACAAATATACACCAAGCAATGGTTAGGAATACCTTCATCATATTCACTGACGAAATGGAAAGTTTTATTTCTGATCCGATGCCAATGTCAATACATACAGGTGATGAAAAAAAATGTAAGTTGCACATTTGACCTTGCACATTTGACCTTGAATAAAAAATCATATGATTAGAAAAATATAAGCCACATTGACGTAGCCAGGTAGAGACAGGTAGGGGCAAATGCCCCAACCTAAGCCAAATGTCCTCGAAAAATTCCACTTTTTTTTAACCAAGAATTAATCTTTGTCCTCGAGGACATTTGAAGAAAATGCTGAAACAACGAGGACTTTTCAAAGATAATTCTCTTAAAAAACGAGGATAATTTGGGAACAAAGCGGAAAAAAGGAGTATCAATGAAAATTAGTGAAAGTAGTGCAAAAAAAGTTTCTCAAAAATATTTTAAAAATTTAGTTTTGTAGTTATAATATAATTTTGGAAAGTTCAAAGCTTCAACTTTAAGAATATGCCAAGTTTTTTTGAAACAAATTTAAAAAATTTAAGAAATATCATTTCAAATAAGAAGAATGGGATAATATTGATGTAGGCCCTGGGAGGATTAACCTACCAATTTATACTATTTTAGCTATTTACCTTACCGAGTTATGTCAATTTATGTGATTTTTCCAAATTTTCGAAAGTGGGCGTGGTCGGAAAATGACTTCGTCCAATTTCATCAGGTATACTCCTTGTAATGCTAGTATACCTTGCGCCAAATTTCATGACTCTACCGTAATCAGTTCAAAAGTTACGACCAGTCGAATTTTGAAAAAAAAAACGCCTCCCTTAAACGTGGGCGGTGCCACGCCCATTTTTTAAAATGTATCTAAAAATGAATGACCAGGGGGATTCACCTATAAAATTATCACTTTAGCCATTTCAGCTAAAGATTTTCGATATCGAAAAAAGGGGCGTTATTTATCATCCGATTTTGCCCATTTTCAATAGCAATTCACCTCACCCAGAAAGTAACCTGTGTACCAAATTTCATACAAATATCTCAATTTTTACTCAAGTTATAGTGTACACTAGACCGGATCGGCCCCCATACAAAAAAAAAAGTTGCAAAAGACCGCCCCTAAAATTGAAGCTTATGGTGAGAGAGTTCCGGAAAATTTTTTTTTTTTTTATCCTTACATAAACAGCCCAAATGGTTTTTTTATTGTAACTTTTTTAGTTCACATCCGATTTTAAAAATTGGTATGTCAAAATTTATATCTTGAGACCCTGCATATATCCTTCT
Organism: Campiglossa producta; assembly: GCA_964058755.1. Classification (NCBI taxonomy): domain Eukaryota; kingdom Metazoa; phylum Arthropoda; class Insecta; order Diptera; family Tephritidae; genus Campiglossa; species Campiglossa producta. The sequence continues at coordinate 25,820,742 of CAXKVI010000003.1, forward strand.
AATGTCCTTTTGGGATCGAAAGTAGTTTTGACATAGTTGCGTCAGCTAACCGAGTTATAGGTCCTTAAAATATCGTTTTTGTTTCACCAAGCTAAAGTGCTTCGAAATTTATAACAATGTTGCCTTTGAATTGTTTGACTAACTTTAGAATCAAAGAATTTATAGTAGTTCCAATATTTATTACATGTACATTAGACCGGGTCGAAAAAAAAAGTTGCAAAAGACCGCCCCTAAAATTGAAGCTTATGGTGAGAGGGTTCCGGAAAATTTTTTTTTTTTTTTTTATCCTTACATAAACAGCCGAAATGGTTTTTTTATTGTAACTTTTTTATTTCACATCCGATTTTAAAAATTGGTATGTCAAAATTTATATCTTGAGACCCTGCATATATCCTTCTAATGTCCTTTTGGGATCGGAAGTAGTTTTGACATAGTTGCGTCAGCTAACCGAGTTATAGGTCCTTAAAATATCGTTTTTGTTTCACCAAGCTAAAGTGCTTCGAAATTTATGACAATGTTGCCTTTGAATTGTTTGACTAACTTTAGAATCAAAGAAGTTATAGTAGTTCCAATATTTATTACATGTACATTAGACCGGGTCGAAAAAAAGTTGAAAAAGACCGCCCCTAAAATTGAAGCTTATGTTGAGAGAGTTCCGGAAAAAAATTTATTTTTTTTTTTGATCCTTACAAAAACAGCCCAAATGGTTTTTTTATTGTAACTTTTTTGTTTCACATCCGATTTTAAAAATTGATATTTCAAAATTTATATCTTGAGACCCTGCATATATCCTTTTAATGTCCTTTTGGGATCGGAAGTAGTTTTGACATAGTTGCGTCAACTAACCGAGTTATAGGTCCTTAAAATATCCTTTTTGTTTCACTAAGCGAAAGTGCTTCGAAATTCATGACAATGTTGCCTTTGAATTGTTTGACTAACTTTAGAATCCAAGAAGTTATAGTAGTTCCAATATTTATTATTACGGTTCTGATTAAACTTTAAACATAAATAAAACACATTAGTTTAGTAGGAAAATATAAAGCAAAAAACCAACATTTATTGAGTTTCTCTTTTTGCTCAAAACAAGCTAGCACCAACTAACATACATATTCGACGGGAAAAGTGACGTTTTATGTAATTTTCATATTTTTTATATGCTCCTCTCTGAGAAGCATTGTTCTTGTTTGTCCCTGAACTAGTTTTTTCTTCAAAGTAATGTCCTGTTTGCCATCATAGGATATACATCTGAGTAAATTCTCGGCTTTTGTTGCTGCTTCGGCCTGAGCCCTAAACTTAGAACGCTCTCGTGAAATTTTATTTTTGTCTATTACAAGATTATCGAAATATCCGATTATTTTTTCGGAAATGCTCTCTGAAAAATCTTCCTTCGCTTTCGTAGCAACCGCAACACGCAAGTCTTTTATTAGCATTGTTGCGAGCAATGATCCAAAGCGATCGGAAGTATCCGACCTATCCAATGCCATGGAATAGTTATGAAGTGACACGTGAGATACTTTCAAATTTTTAATTCTTACTTCACACGATTCATTGTCCTCACTTGAACTAGGCACATAATTCGTCCCACTTGCAGTACTGTTGTCGTTATATTCGGACCAAACTTTGGAGGAAACTTCAGAGGAAACTAAGGAGAAAACTTCTGCTTTATCCAACTCACTACTAATAGTCAATAATCTTAGCCCGCACTGATCTTTAAAAAACAGGTTTGCTTTGCACGGAACTCTACTTTCACTAGGGCATCTACATTGCCGGTTGAGGTCTATGGCGCACTTACACTGATATTAAAAATATTTGATTCCATTCCTCGTTTTTATATCTACGCGCATGTTTTTTTGTACTGTAGTAACTCTGAACGAGGCCCTTAAGGTTCCTACGAAGCGTAGATTCAGGTGTCCCAAAAAATCGAAGTCTTTATGACTATGTCTGGTGACAATAGGAATCTTTGCCTGCTGCCATAAGTTTGCAATTGTCTGCAAAACAACTGACATATAGTCATAAAGACTTCGATTTTTTGGGACACTTGAAGAACCATAATGTTTTAAAAATAAAAAATACTCAATAACACCACGTTTCGTAGGTAACTTTGTTCTGTCGATATCGCGTTTAAGAAAAACCATTTTTATCCGCACTCACTAATTTAACTTGTCCTAGTACTTTTTTGCTTTTAATATTCTAACAAGCTTTTCAATGTAAACTCTGTTCACTTTTAAAGTGAAGTAGTATTTTTCACTCCCCAGCGGGTTAGGGGGCTTAGAATATACCCGCGGTAGGTATGCCTGTAGTAAAAGGCGACTAAAATCCACATGGCATTAGGAATATGCAACGGATTTCAAGGTCTTGGCTGTGTGACATTTAGCTTGTAGTGCTTGCGTGTCACAGTGCTGGCAGCATTGTGGCCCCACCTTCAGGTAAGTGTGGCACGGTAAAGACTATGCCGATATGCATATTCCTTTTGCTAATTCCTGCTTCGGGTTGTGCGCTGGGTTTGGGACCCGCAACGTAAAAAAAGTACCCAATGAAAGTCAACAGCTTTGTTGGCAGGTAAAACCGTTCAGACGGATAATGCCATTTAAGTTAAGTAAGTAAGTATTTTTCATCCAACTATACCATCAAATTAAATTTTTGTTCAAGTCAACAAAACACTATGTACACTGTACACGGACTGACAGACGGACGGAGATTCCTTAATGAACTCCTCTTTTCAACCTAAGAACTTTCATAAATGGAACTCTATATCTATCTAGATTATTTTGTGCCGTTAGGTAGTACAGTTCCGTCATTCGTTTTTTTTGTGTATTCCTTTCCTCTACGTCTGAAGATCTCAAATTAACATTTTTTTATACTTCTTCTTCAAATCTGGAACAGTGACCGCGAATAGAACCTGACAGTGCCCTGTCACACGATGACCATGATCAGAACCGTGACAGAGTGACCGTAACCGTGACTATGGACATAACAGTGCAAACAGAGACCGGAACCGTGACTATAGACACAACACAGACCGCCCCAGTGACCTCGATGACAATCGTGTCAGAAAGTGACCCTAAGCGTGACTATAGACAAAGCAGAGACCGTAACAGTGACCACAAAGAGAACAGTGGCCCTGACAGTGACCTCGAAGAGAATAGTTTCAGACAGTGATTCTAACCGTGACTATAGATAAAACAGGGACCGTGAGAGTGACCACAAAGAGAACAGTGGCCGTGACAGTGACCACGAAGAGAAAAATGACAGACGGAACCGTGACAGTCTGAGACTGTAAGCATAGACAGGACAGTGACAACAGAGGCAGTAACCGTGACAGACTGTGACTATAAAGAAAACACTGACAGACGGAACCGTGACCTTATACAGAGCAGTGATAGACAGAGACCCTAGCCGTGACACACTGTGACTGTAACAGTGAACACGAATAAAACAGTGGCAGACAGTGACCGTAACTGTGTGGACAATATTTCCTTTTGCACGCTTTAATTTTTTTTTGCTTCTCGACGACAAAAAATTGTGCCTATGAAAAAGCAGTATCAACATACGCACCGTAAGCAGTTGATACATAAATAAGCAAATAAAAAATAAGCGTGCTAGCGCCATCAACAAAACCCAGAAACAATTACGCTTAACTGGCGCTCTAACTTTGTGGAATTGGCAAGCCCGCAGTTAATTTAATATTTTTCAAGAACGTTGGATACGTATAGCTAAAGCGTGGGAACGCAGACGAAAATTGAGACAGGCAAAGTTTAGGCTAACTAAATAACGACAGCGAGGTAAAACCGAATGAATAAGAAGCCAGAGTTTCTTATCGACACCCGATTTAGGCTACAGACAAAGGCCCCCCTGAGTTTATAAAAGAGTTTGACTATGACTTTGACTGACTGCTTAGGTGTTCCTAATTGGTCTCAGGTGGAGTTCGGTTCAAAAAGATCCTAAAGAACTAGTTCAATAGTATGCACGACGGAACTAATAGAAACTTTCATTGTTTTTAGCTCAACGAAAGTTTCTTCTAGTTCCGTCGTGCATACTATTGAACTAGTTCTTTAGGATCTTTTTGTTAACTTAAATAACTTAAATTCTCATCTGAAAAGTTTAGTTCATTTTAATAAACTATCTAGTGAACTAGTTTAACTACATGTTTTAGTTCACTATTGCCTTAGTTCAAAAAATACCTAAGCCTGTTCTAGAAGTAACGCTAAATAATATCAATTTTATGACGTCTGTAACTAATTGTGAATTAACCTTAGAATGCAATAATTCAACGTTCCACATAGATATGTATGTTATCTACTATTCTTGGTAATTAAATTTATTGGAATTGCTTATTGAGACAGTAAATAAAGTAGTTGCTTGTTTTAAGTGAGTTAACAAATAGATATTTGATTAGACTTTGTCAATATTTTATTAACAAATAAAAAGAAGAAGAAGAAAAGTAACGAAAACCGGAAAGTGATGAGAGTTCGCTCAGGTAGTGAATTATTGTTTATATTTTATTTTTATTTTTAGAAAATTGTTTTAAGTTCCATTAGCTTAAGATGGTTCAAATAAAATCAGTATATACCCAAGCAGTGTTCTGTATTTCAAGGTAGACCTCTAGCAATATATCGGTGAAGATATTACTCATTTCCAGGTAGTAGTTATTTAGCGAAGGGCGAACAAACATACATAGTTACTTAGAAGCAAAAATTTTGGCTTCTGTTTTTTTAACTGCATTCAATTCTATGCAGCTGTTTTTGAATGATGAATTATAAAAACAGCTAGGCTTGGGAATTTTTTTAACTATACAACCGGTGAACTAAATCTTTTATTCGAACAAATTCGAAGCTCGTTCAGTAAAGTGAACTATTCTTCTTTGTGGCAAATTTTGAAATGAGAATTTGAGTAAGTTATCTTAAAAACTCACCACGTTATCATAAATCGAAACCGCGGTAAAACCAAACAAATTTTATTTTAGGAAATAAACTTTATTTTTGTTGCTATTACAAGTGTCCATAAGTCTCATTCCAAAAAACGCTTGGCTAAGCCGGCACCCACAGTAGATCAGCCCGGCTGTGTTTAACAGCTTCATTAGGCAGCACTGCCGAAATAGCTTTTGAGTTGCTCTCACCTGGGCTCATTATTGGACTAAGTCAATAATAGACCCCAGGGAACTCAAAACTAAGGACTGCGCTGAGTAAACGACGGATTCCGGTTCCAGATAACGCCCTTAGATCTTCTAAGAAGGGAATGCTAATGGGCACACTTCATTACGACGACTACGACATCTGGAACCATCCTGGACCGTATATATTTCCGTAAGAAGTTTCTGTGGTTTGTAGCTCTGCTAAAAATCGAAAGTAATTTGAGAAGGGGGACGATAATTTTCTCCCCCACGTTGTCCCATCTCCCAAATCGGTAGCCCAAAAAACTCACCCTCTATACTCTAACTTCATTAAAAATACCCTCATTGCCAGAGTTTCATTATTGTATTGAAATGTCCAAAGCTCTGACGCAAATATGTATCTATGTATGTAAGTATGTAGCTGGATAAATCAACAAAAATACCGAAGAAATCAGATAAGATTGGTGTAGAAACTTTGTAAAACAAAGTATCTGCGAACTGGGAGCACGTTGAAACAAACGTCATCGTGCTGCTGATGTAGAGGAGAGCTCATCACGTCTTGTTGTTTTTGTCATTGTTTATTTGCATACTTGGTATGAGTAATTGCGATTTTTAAGTTATCCCTGCAACAAATGATTTTAGCCCGACCTGCCTGCAAGATGAAGTGCTCCAACGTTTCTTCCGCCCATAAAAGACGGCAGGGATAGGGATGGGGATGGGGATAGGGAAAGGGATAGGGATAGGGATAGGTATAGGTATAGGGATAGGGATAGGGATAGGGATAGGGATAGGGATAGGGATAGGGATAGGGATAGGGATAGGGATAGGGATAGGGATAGGGATAGGGATAGTTATAGGGATAGTTATAGGGATAGGGATAGGGATAGGGATAGGGATAGGGATAGGGATAGGGATAGGGATAGGGATACGGATAGGGATAGGGATACGGATAGGGATAGGGATAGGGATAGGGATAGGGATAGGGATAGGGATAGGGATAGGGATAGGGATAGGGATAGGGATAGGGATAGGGATAGGGATAGGGATAGGGATAGGGATAGGGATAGGGATAGGGATAGGGATAGGGATAGGGATAGGGATAGGGATAGGGATAGGGATAGGGATAGGGATAGGGATAGGGATAGGGATAGGGATAGGGATAGGGATAGGGATAGGGATAGGGATAGGGATAGGGATAGGGATAGGGATAGGGATAGGGATAGGGATAGGGATAGGGAAACACAACATAACAGAGGAAAATGAGGAGAAAGAGGGGGATGTTTCATAGAATAGGGAGGTATAGATGGAGCATGCAGGATAAATCTAGGAGAGTGAAATTTTGTACAGGATAAGGTCCGATGGGCCTTTTATAATTGGCTTAAAACGTTTTCACATATAAAATTAATAAAATAATTATTTTTGTTTTCGCGCTGCTTACTTAGAACAAAACAGGGTTCATTATAAAATCTGAAAGACAACATTTTTCGACTAGTAACTACCTCTACTGTCTCTTATGTGGAGCTATCTATGATGACTCGTTTTTAGACGCAGAATCTCTAAATTTAAATATACACAGATAGACATATGTATGTACATATGTAAATAATGACTCAGAAAAGTGATTGAACTCTAAACTTGATTTTAAGCATTTCTTGTACAAATAAAAATAGAATACAATGTTGCCGTTGTCAGCGACTGAAGTAAAGAGTTTTGAGCAACGCGGTCAACACGAGTTACTTTCTGACATCTGCGACAAAACAAACTAACGCCTCTTCAAAAAGGGGACTTTCATATGCGGCATACGGTTTTTCTGTTTATTTAGTTTATTATCGAGACGTCGAACTGTTGAGTTATGTTGAATGGGATGTGTTAAACTTTTTAAGTAAAGTTATCAAGCCGCCGTATAGAACACAGGCTGGACCATTTCCTGTTCCTATTCGGCATACATATATTACTTTCTAGATGATATACTGTGCATCGAATCATTGCGTGAAGGCAATATATCACCTTTATTTTTCGTGTTGGTATCTCTTTGCATAATAGCTTACGCTTCTCTTTAACTGCTTCAAAATTAGTTAGCTAAGCAATTAAGGATTGAAATTTGTATATAATTATTATTTAAAAAAAAAAAAACAATTAGCGTTTTTTCTATTGGAACTCTAAGCGAAGTGCGATTTCTTTATGTAAATTTTAGCGATATCTTAATCACTGTTCTCGTTAGATGTTGTAGCACATTCGCCGGTGTTGTTATACCCCATTGCACATATCAGCCTAATGTTAGATTGAAACGGTATTCACGTGTCTAGTGACAGACTGAGTAGGCAATTCAAAAGATTGTACTCTCTCAAGTGGCGCTCCTAAAAGGGAATCCTATTCTTTCCGTATACTGGCCCAACAGCCTCTGTCACTGAAGAGTATTAAATTCACAGATAGGGTTCCCTGTGCCTACTGATCAAGGACGGATGGCTGAGAGAGCGATCATTAACAAAACCCCATCCCGCTTTCTCCCCAGGAGCCGAAGAGAGACGAACCAGCTGTGTTACATTGTGTCTCTGCAAGGTCAATCAAGATGAACCCTCACACGACGGATTCAAAATTTGATAGACCTGGGACTGTACAACTCATCCAACCAATCTTATGGAAATCAATGTAAACGATAAATGGTACTTTACCATTAACGCCATATCGAGTACACCACCCTTCTCTTTCTCTTCCACTTCCTTTTCGTCTAGCTATTAATTAAACATGGCTATTTGTGATTGACATTTCACTTTAAAAATTTAAATTAGATAGGGAAGCTGGCCAGTAGTTTTAATTTCATGTGTAGAGAGAAAATTAGCCAACATTTGTAAGACTTTTAAGAAACGCTTAATAGGAAGCTGTAAAACTAAATTCATCATAAACTAGTGGTCATAATTACTGGTGATGTTAAGCAATTTGCCGAACACATACAGACAAATACATTGTGTGTGAATAAATAACTAACAAAAAGGTGTTAAAAATATAATAAAAAATACCTTTAGGTGAGGGAATCGTGACGCGTTAGACAGGGTCACTTCGAAATGTATTGCTCTTGGCCGAGTCATTATAAAAAAAAACAACCCGGGTCGTTTCGGTACGAAGGGTATTGTGCAGGTACAAATACCGTTCTCGCAGAACCGGCAATACGTGAAACGAAAAAATACCTTTATATAAAGAGACCGAAAGGCAGCAAAACATTTGATTCTTAAACAAGGAGTGATGACAAAATTCAGCAAGACGAACTACATAACAACAATAATGACGTGGTCAGCCGCGGCTAGATAAACAGTTTATGTGCTACACGGTGTTACACCTTCTAACTATAAAAAAATTAATGTTTGGAATATTTCCTATCCATTCCAGGCAAAAAATGTTTGCCCAAATTTGCTTTCTTTGATTTAATGACGAAAAAACACTTCAAATAAACGTGGCAGGGCGTATACGTTATATTTTTTTTACCCAATTTGTAGACCCAATTGGATAGACAAAAAGTTTGTGTCTTACACGGTGCTACGCCTTCTAATTATAATAAAATGAAAATTTGGAATATTTTCTACCCATTCCAGAAAAAAATGTTTGCCCATATTTGCTACCCTTGATTTAATGACGAAAAATCACTTAAAATTTTCTTTAAAGTGCCATGAAACTAGTTATTGATGCTACAATACTACCAAGGCGAATTCATTACAGGTGGCATCCTCCCATCATATGGTTTCATCTTCTTCCTTGAAAATCAAATCGTAGCGGTCAAATTGCTTATGTTGTTGCTTTCTCTGACATTTTCAGTTACAAGGAGTGTGTGCGTGTGTGTAGATCTGAATTCGCTCGAACCCACCTGTATGAATTCGCCTTGAATACTACCTATTGGAATGCTGTAAAAGGAAAGTTTAATTTTAGCTATGGCATTTATGTTTTTGCCAATCCCGCCATTTTCATGAAGATATGCCATTTTTTTGAGTTGAAGTTTTATGAAGATATCTTGCTTTTTTGAGGTTAATTAAAATTTGTATTGGAATTCTTTTTATAGGTCCGACGGGAGGTTACCATAGGGGTTCACCGATTTCAACCATTTTTTAAATATTACTTGACTAGCTCAGATATAACATTACAATGGCCTAGGACCACTTGTTCTATTTTTTCCACTGTGAGTCGCATAAGGAACTATTTTTTAAAGTCCCCAAATTATCTTAAAGTTTGAAGAATAATTGGAAAATGATGTTGGATGCCAACTTGAGAGCTATAAACTTTTTCAAAGGTTTGAGACACAGTTGAACGATCTTTGTTGGGTAATGCCGTCTACATTGGGTTGCAATGAGTATAAGGGACCATCTGCCGCATACTAACACTAATAGTGCCACCTAGCGACTTCCCCTTGAACATATATTCCATTTGCATCGGTCGAAGAACTTCTTAAGCTTCAAAATTCAAGTCCCAAGCTCACTTGTTTTTTTTAAAAACCCATCGCAAAGTTTAACTAAAACTGATGAGTAATTAACCACACAACGTAATATAAAGGTAATAGTAATGATGATGATACCGCGTTTATTGTTTTATCAAACAATTAAATAAAAAAAAAGACAAATGAAAAACAGCGACAACGATGAATGAATGGCCAGAGTATACGGTTTCTCATAAATGAAAGAGGCTTACAAGGTCGCAAACGTGTTTACATTATATAGTACATATGTAAATACATATGTAAGGCATACAAACACAGACACATAAATATAATTATATATGTATTTTAAATACTGACCAATGGCTAAAATGTGCTAATGTACTTAAAAAGTATGAAATAAAACAAAAGACGAGACAAATGTAAACGTACGAAAGAATGAAAACGATTCAAAAAAGAATGACGGTTTCGGTTAGGCGATGTGTTTCGGTTCCGGGTTTGGCTCTGTTGAATGCTGTGACGCGTAAACCCCTGCAACACTAGCGTTTTCGACCAGACCTTTGGTGAAAATATCCACCATTGCTTGAATTCCTCCCTAAACCATTTGCAAAACTTTTTAATAAAGGTTGTACAAATTGAATAGGAGATAGGGATAGGAATGGGAATAGGGATAGGGATAACCAAAGAGACAGGGATAGGGATAACGAAAGAGGCAGGGATAGGGATAGGAAGGGAATAGGGATGGAAATAGGGATAGGGATAACGAAAGAGACAGGGATAGGGATAGGAATGGGAATAGGGACAGGGATAGCGGCAGAGACAGAGACAGGGATATGGATGGGGATAGAGACAGGGATAGGGTTAAGGATAGGGATATGGATAGGGATAGGGATAGAGATATGGATAGTGATAGTGATAGGGATGGGAATGGGGATAGGGAAAGGGATAGGGATAGGGATAGCGATATGGATAAGGATAGGGATAGAGATAGGGATAGAGAAAGGGATAGGAATAGGGATAGGGTTAGGGATGGCGATAGGGATGGGGATAGGGATAGGGATAGGGATAGGGATAGGGATAGGGATAGGGATAGGGATAGGGATAGGGATAGGGATAAGGATAGGGATAGGGATAGCGATAGGGATAGGGATATGGATAGGGATAGGGATATGGATAGGGATAGGAATAAAGGAATAAAGATAGGTATACGGATAGGGATAGAGATAGGGATGCGGAAACGAATAGGGATAACGATAGGAAAAGGGATAAGGGTAGAGATAGAGGAATTTAAAACTAGGAAAAAAAAGAAATAAACTTCCATACAAACACATCATAAAGTACGGAAAGCTAGTATTTATATGCGTTTAGGGTTAAGCAGCAGTTTTAAATTTTTTTTCTGCTGTGTTTAACTTTAAAGAGTTGACGAAGATGGATTTATAAATGAGAAGCTCGAAACCAAAACGAAATACACATACGCTGACTTAGTGAGCACTCACTCCGTTTTGGATGGAAGCTCCGCAAATGTATTTACTCTTGTATATGGTATTGTGATTGGGTGTAATTCAGTAGATATTGCAAGTACTAACAAACAGCTAGCAAGAGTGCTCTTCAAAACCGTTAATTCTATTAAAAAGTCCACTACTCTTGCGACTACAGTCAACGAAATCGTTGCGAAGTACGGCTACAACAACAACAAAAACAACTACATAGATATTGTTTTGGAAATAACATCCAATCACCTTGGGATAGATTCCATCAGCTGTCAGTAAAATTAAAAAAATAAACACACGTATCCAATGTCGTTACTTTCATAAATTGGACACACATGGGAGGCTTTATCATCCTCTGGCTGTTTTATCAATCACAATCTCTTCATTCTCCTTCTTCTGCTTCTTGGGTGTTCATAGTAAAACTTGTGAAGGACCTTCTTTATCTAATCTTCGAGGCATGAGGGCAGAATTTTTGACGAATTTGTGTTTTTCGAGGGAGTACTTTCCTTCTCAGTTTCCTACTCAGTTAATAATGTTTACATTAGTGCTTGTCATGTCTTTTATTTGCATAGTTGAATATTCGTCACATCCCTAGTTGATATACAAACCGGAAATGATGCTACGCAGTGATCATCAGGGCCGTCGACAGGATTTCCGGGCCCGGGGGGATCGAAATTTCCGGGCCCCCTATATGAAGTATTTTTTTTTTAGTGAACTCATTTTTTATTTAAAAGTAATACATGTATACAAGAAGGTTTTATACATATGTGGCTAAACTTATAAATTAACTTTTCTTGATTTTTTGGCGGCGAAATTCCGAATTAAAGCATTGTAGTCTAGTTGCCTTGCTAAACGAGATTCTATACAAAGAGTAGCTAGCCCAGAAACACGATCTTGTGCAGAGCACGAGCGCTGAAAGTTCTTTATCCTCGCAAGAACACTAAATGAGCGCTCAGCACCAGCAACTGTGACAGGTATTGTGCAAAATAAACGCAGCGCGATACAAATATTTGGAAAAAGCGTTTGTAAATCCTGAGAAAAAATTGCATTCAACAAATTGAATGGTGTAAGGGCTATTTCAAAATTAGTTTCGTATATGTGTTTCAAATGGATTATTTCATCTTCTAAACCCTTTTTAACGTCAAATTCATGTACTTTCACAAAAATCGTAGCATAATTTCGAAGTTCGTCTTCTTCCATCGTTGGGAATTGCCATAAAAAAGCAAATGTTGTATTCAGCTTTTTCATGCCTTCAAATCGACGAGAAATTCCTGAAATCACTGAATCCACTATGACTAAAAATGTGTTCCTTTTGAAAAAATCAGTTATGGCATCTCGTTGATGTTCATCTGAAGATATTCGGAGTCTGTTATTACCAAGATGTTCAAAACGCAGGTTCATTGTGTTAACAAAGAAAATAACAATTTAAAAAATATATTTTACTTCGTATGCTTCACATATCAGCTTTTAACTTTAATTCAACGATATCGGCATTACAACATAAAATAACTTTTTTCAAATTATAAACACATCTGCACAATGAAAACTGTTAAATAATTGGAGACACTTCTTTCTAGCGTCACATATTTTTCTGTCAAAATACAAAATTATATGCCCTTTTTATTCAAAGCCGTCTCATACTTGCTACGAAAAAGTTTCAATGCAAGAGCAAAAACAAACTTGACAAGCGAGTAAAATTCTTAGCAATCATATGCAAAGATTCTTAACTCGAAGCGACTTATTCTTAATGAATTTCAAAAAACTCCATATTTTCAAATAAGGGTTTTTGGTTCGTTAAGGATACATTTGTAGTTCAGCTTTATGGTATTGATAGTATGAAATTCAAAATTATTTCGTAACCTAGTTTTAAATAAGCTTAGTTCGAAAAATTTCCGTTCCGCAGTAGCTGAGCTGTGTGAAAAGATTATTAAATAAACGACAAAAAAAACCACCTACTTTGGTACTTAAGCATGAACGAATATGGGACAAGTGTTGTACAAAAATAATCGAATTATGCGGCGCTGTTAATTTTTTCCGAGTTATTCAAATTCCCGGGCCCCTAAAAAATGCCGGGCCTGGGGGGTTTCACTCCTATAGTGAACGTATACAACGGAAATACTCAAACGAGAACATCGCGATCAAAGGAAATTTAACGATTATCGGTTAAAGCTTTAGGCTGGTCTGGCCATACTGCTGTACATTTTATCCGAATGGATAAGAAAGTCGGCGCATCTACTCAAAAAAAAGGACATGCCGGGCCAGACCGGTTTGTACTGATGTTCAGAGTCCTTTGACGGATATAAGTGCGGTAAGTTCCGGTAAAGACAAGCTTGTGGTAATATCCCAACTGTCTTGTGAACGATTTCGTAGCTGGGATCGAAGTGGATTGGAGTCGCCTCAACGATTGGCATACCTACGACATATTCAAAACCCCCAACACGAAGGGTCAATAAGGCCTCTAGACTCCGGAGAAGATCTTCTGTAAATGATTCTTGCTCATTGTTTTCTCAACTGGGATCCCAACGATACTTAGCCTATTGGTGTATTAATAAAATTTATAGAAGGTAATCAACAATTTCGTCATTTAATCTTACCTGACATCAAATTAGCTTGACTTTTTCCGGTGCAACATGCAACGAACGCATATAAGTTAGCAAGTGTTAACAATAGATACTAAATAATCGGCTGTGAGAAAGCGACAGCTGATGGATACTTTTTAGGCAAAAGATGCTTCTTTATATGAATGAATCACTGGTATCATAGTTGCCCTAACCGGTATATTATTTTCATTTCATTCTAAGCACAGGAAATGATTTTATCACCAGCACATAAGGATATTAATTGGTGCTTGGAACAAGTCTACCAAACACGTTAAGCACGAACACGACGACGCCTCTCCAGACGAACTAACATATTGGGTACCGAAGACAGTATCGGTCAACGATTATCCACATCACATAGCATTGGAGTCAAAGCGTAGATTTTGTATTTATTTTGTTTAAATAATAATTAGAACTACACTGCAAATGAAACTCTTCCAAAATATGCATATGTATATTTACTCACAAACATACAGACACAGAATACACCAAATTGTGGTGTTATGTTAAACTTTTTCTCATTGGTTTTTGATTTGTTTTATCCGCAGCACGACCGACAACGACTCAAGACATTGGATATTTATAAATGGCAAAAATGTTGTTTCTGTTTCTTCTGCTGCTAAAACGATGTCTGGTTATCGGTTTGTGACGGTTGATGGTGCCGTTGCGAGGAGGCAGAAGACATATAATTGGTGAACTCATTAAGTGAAAAAATGTTAAGGCTTTGTTTTACTAACTTTGTTTAACTTTTATTCGATTTCAAACTATTATTAATGTATTTCTAATATTAAATTTACTAATCTCAATATTTGTTCGTTTAAATTTTTTAATAAAAGTATTGTAAATAAATTTCCGCAAATGCCTGTGCACCCACTGCACTACATTTCTTATTCACCACTATTGCGTTACCAGATGATGAGTAGGGATATAAATACAGGGTGGTGGCGAGCTACAACTCCTGCCAATTCTGCTGACCAACAGCGAATAAAATACTGGGTCGCGTTTCCTAAAAATGAGGAGAAGGAAGTAGTAGTATCTCAAAACTTTGCGTCGAAATTCAGAGGTATGCTACGATGAACGCCTTGACGCTTCTCTTTTATACATTTGTTTTCGTAATTTATTTCTTTGAATTCAGAGTGTTTTGGTTAATTTATTATTTTAATAGAGAAAAAATTAATTAATTATTATTTCCTTCAACATTTTATTCTTTAATTAATGAAAAGTCATCAACATCTGATTGTCAAAGCAAGCAAAGCAATCAAAATTTGAGAGTTTGCCAAATTTTAACCTTGCTTCAACTTCGAGGTCTCCAATTGGCATGCTTCGTTTAAATACGTATACTGAACTTTTCTGTCAAAGTCAAAGTTTGAGGTAAAGTCAAAATAAAGCTTTATGTAAAAGCGCCTTTACACCGCACCAAATTTGGTAAATTTGGCGAAAAATTGCAAATTTGGCGCTTTTTTCCATACAAATCTCATTTTCCAAATTTGGAATTCCATCGCATTTGGCCTCATTCGCTGAACAATACAATCCACAATTCCTCAAAATAGCAACCCTGCCTGTGTTCCACATATAGAATTGCCCAGCAAGAACCTTAATGGGTAATTAACGTGTGAAAACTTTTGCATTATGCACAGTTCTAAATAACAATTTCAACTATTTTTTTTATGATATTGGACCAGTTCCACTAAGAAAAGAGAGAAGCCTTCTTGGTTCTTCATTTATTATTACTCTACATGTGTTTAAAACATAAAGGTGGTGCATTTTCTTTCGGTGACTTTGTATTCTGGTAGAAGATTCTTGCAGGGAAGGTGAAGCCAAATGCAAATTTGCCAGTGTAAACAGGTTGGAAATTACACATTCGAATTCGCCAAATTTGGTGCAGTATAAATGTACTATTACTGACCCTTTATAGTACATTTACACCGCACCAAATTTGGTAAATAAATAAATATAAATAATGGGTCAGTTACAAAAAACTTTATTTTGGCTTTACCTCAAACTTTGACTTTGACAGAAAAGTTCAGTATACGTATTTAAACCAAGCATGGCAAATTGGAGACCTCAAACTTGAAGCAAGGTCAAAATTTGGCAAACTCTCAAATTTTGCTTGCTTTGACAATCAGATCTTGATGACTTTGCTTTAATTAAAGAATACAAAGTTGGAGGAAATAATAATTAATTCATTTTTTCTATATTAAATTAATAAATTAACTTAAACACTACGAATGCAAAGAAAAAATATCGAAAACAAATGTATAAAAGAGAAGCGTCAAGGCGTTCATTGTAACATACCTCTGAAGTTGGACGCAAAGTTTTGAGGTAACAAATGTCAGGCGAGGTTAACAAAGCTTTATGTATTCGACCCTTAAATGACCTACATAGCCCACACGGCTACCCTACAAGACGGGCTGATATTTTTACTAACACACTAACACTATGAATTGTCAATGCTGATGACGTTTTGACGAAATCTCTGACAATTGTCATTTATTGTCATAGCTGACTGTCACATGAGGATAAAATGATTACATTAAATGATGAATTTTCATCAAATGACGCATAAAATCAGTAGATATATCAAATGGTGTATTTTCAGAACTTCGCATAATGTAAAAATATTATTTCGAAACGCATTATTTTTAAGTTGGGAAAAACTAAAAGGAAAACAACAACCAAGATGCAAAAAACCAGGATATGTAAGTATTAATTTAAATTAATTAATCAGAGATAAACCTTTTTAAAGCTCAAATTCTCTAGATGTTTTTGCAAAGGAGGTTGAAGTGGGACCTCGCCGTTCATACCTAAAACACAGCACGTGCAAACCAAACTTCAGTTCACATTCAGCTACCCTGCCTTCGTGTTGGCTGGCAAAATCTCTAACTAGGTCACGCATGAAATTTCCCTATTTTTATAGAATTGTTTGAAGTTGTGGAACTTTATGGTGCGTCCACCGTTTTAAATCTCGCTTCGTCTTTAATTCTAAAACTTTCTTTGCGGCAGGCGAGATTCCAGGGTGCGGACAGCTGGTAGCGCTCATGTGCTGGGCTACAATGAGTTTTCAGAATTGTGCTGGGCGCGGGTGATGATTTTCCTTATTATTGTTGTTGCTGTTTGCGTGTGTGTAACTAGTTTTTAAGCTGTTATTTATATACAATGTTATTCGAAAATAAAGCTATTTTAATTGATTTTAAAAAATAAATAGTAATAAAAAAAGAAAACAAAAATAGTCATTTTCATATCAGCTATGACAGGTTATGACAGTTGTCAGTTGTGATATCATTATGACATCATCATGATGTCATCATTGATCCAAAAATAGAGGGAGACAGATATATGCTTAATTCAAATTAGTAATGTGTTAGAGGGAGACAAAAACTCACACGGGCATAGTTGTTGACATCAACTTTTTCTTATTCCTCGTGTGAAATGATTGAAGCGATGATCATTTAGCTGACAGCAATGACAATCAAATGTTGCATCAAATGATTGTCATCTGTCTTGTAGGGTAGTTTCTTGTATTGCCGGTTCTACGAGAACGGTACCAGTACTTGTGCTGTACCCATCGTGCCGAAACGACCCGGGCCGTTTTCTTATATCGACCCGGCCAAGAGCAATACACTCGGGGTGACCCTGTCTGACATTTAAGGGTCGAATACATAAAGCTTTGTTAACCTCGCCTGACATTTGCTACCTCAAAACTTTGCGTCCAACTTCAGAGGTATGCTACAATGAACGCCTTGACGCTTCTCTTTTATACATTTGTTTTCGTTATTTTTTTCTTTGCATTCGTAGTGTTTTAGTTAAATGATTAATTTAATAGAGAAAAAATGAATTAATTATTAATTTCTCCAACATTTTATTCTTTAATTAAAGCAAAGTCATCAACATCTGATTGTCAAAGCAAGCAAAGCAAGCAAAATTTGAGAGTTTGCCAAATTTCAACCTCGCTTTAACTTTGAGGTCTCCAATTTGCCATGCTTGGTTTAAATACGTATACTGAACTTTTCTGTCAAAGTCAAAGTTTGAGGTAAAGCCAAAATAAAGTTTTATGTAACTGACCCATTAGGCAGGGCTACACCTCGCTACAACAACAACAACAACAGAAGCGTCAAGGCGTTCATTGTAGCATACCTCTGAAGTTGGACGTTTGAGGTAGCAAATGTCAGGCGAGGTTAACAAAGCTTTAATGGGTGAGTTACATAAAGCTTTATTTTGGCTTTACCTCAAACTTTGACTTTGACAGAAAAGTTCAGTATACGTATTTAAACGAAGCATGGCTAATTGGAGACCTCAAAGTTGAAGCATGGTCAAAAATTGGCAAACTCTCAAATTTTGCTTGCTTTGCTAGCTTTGACAATCAGATCTTGATGACTTTGCTTTAATTAAAGAATAAAAAGTTGGAGGAAATAATAATTAATTCATTTTTTCTCTATTAAATTAATAAATTAACCAAAACAGTCTGAATGCAAAGAAAAAATATCGAAAACAAATGTATAAAAGGGTCGAATACATAAAGCTTTGTTAACCTCGCCTGACATTTGTTACCTCAAAACTTTGCGTCCAACTTCAGAGGTATGTTACAATGAACGCCTTGAGGCTTCTCTTTTATACATTTGTTTTCGTTATTTATTTCCTTGCATTCAGAGTGTTTTGGTTAATTTATTAATTTAATAGAGAAAAAATGAAATAATTATTATTTCCACCAACTTTTTATTCATTAATTAAAGCAAACTCATCAACATCTGATTGTCAAAGCAAGAAAAGCAAGCAAAATTTGAGAGTTTGCCAAATTTCAACCTCGCTTCAACTTTGAGGTCTCCAATTTGCCATGCTTCGTTTAAATACGTATATTGAACTTTTCTGTCAAAGTCAAAGTTTGAGGTAAAGCCAAAATAAAGTTTTATGTAATTATAGGGTCGAATACATAATGGGTCAGTTACATAAAACTTTATTTTGGCTTTACCTCAAACTTTGACTTTGACAGAAAAGTTCAGTGTAGGTATTTAAACGAAGCATTGCAAATTGGAGACCTCAAAGTTGAAGCGAGGTTGAAATTTGGCAAACTCTCAAATTTTGCTTGCTTTGACAATCAGATGTTGATGATTTTGCTTTAATTGGAGAATAAAAAGTTCTAAAATTTTAGAAAACCATCACACATGTGTGACACACACGAATTTCTTATGTTTACACGCTCACACTTCTCATCACACCGCAAATGTTTGTCACACAGCATAGTGTATCAATACAAGTGTGAACTGTAGCTTTGACAGAAATGTCAAAACACACTTCCACGTCAAATCACAAATGTCAAAACACACATCCATGTCAAAAATCTGGGTTGCTATTGTTGTTTTCGTTGCGATCGGGTTGTGTGCAGCACCGAATATCAATGAAACAGGGTTCTTGTTTGCACAAAAGTGTTGCTGTGTTGCACAACTTTTTCACTCCAATTTCTAGGGCAACTTTTAAGCGAATCTTTCAGTTTATACTTTATATCAAAGAAAAAAAAAGACACAAAATAAAAAAACTTAAAACTAGTAAATTTTATTTATTTTACAGAAAAATTTTGAGGTAAGCATCTTCGAAATGAGAAATTAGACAGAAAATTAAAACAAACGTTTTTTTAGAAACATGTATATACGATGTTTTTAGATAGATTTACTATCAAATACATATCTTAGCACAAAGAAGGCTTCAAACCCCAAAATTTGGTATTTGTTTCCTTTAGGGGTCAACTCCTAATAAATTAGCTAGAATTATGGAAGATAGCTCAAAATACGGGGTTTGGCCCCAGGATCACGAATCCGGAAGCGCTTTTTTAATATTTTGCTTCTCTGAAGAGAACCCGGCCGCAATTTTGGTACCGGACCCGGGTCAATTTTCGGGTTTTGACCATAACTTTCCACAGATACAAAAAAATTAAAAAGTGCTTCAGGATTCGTGATCCTCAGGCCAAACCCGTATTTTGAGCTATCTTCCATAATTATAGCTAATTTATTAGGAGTTGACCCCTAAAGGAAACAAATACCAAATTTTGGGGTTTGAAGCTAATTATTAGCAGTTGTTTGTTATTTGTTTAATAGAAAATAGTGAGCAGACTCGAAAGAGTTATTCTAACTAATAATTTTATATAATTCGCTGTTATTTATGTTAAAAAAATCAAATTTCTAAGTTTTAGCGAACTACTTTTTTATACAACCTACTACTAATTTTTTTATACCAAATCGAATGCAACTCGGCGCAAAATGATGCTCTTTTTCCAAAAAAACAACTCTGATGAACAGGTGTTAAACTCATTTTGGAATTTTGACGTCTTTGCAGAAGAGTTTACACTTGTGTTGGTACACTATGGTCACACAGTGTGATCGTGTAAAGGGCCCTGATAGAAAAGCATCCCCGCTGAACAAAATTATCCAGTTTTTTACCCCTTTTTTGTGAAGCGTGATCCAGTATACCACCCTCCTAACCATCTCCGGATAATTTCCTGGGAAATTACCAGGTCGCGTTTCCCAAAAAGCTGTGTAGAAAGGTGGATCATTTTGTTCAGCGAGGAGTCTTTTCCATCCATGTTGAAGGCGCTATTTAGAGTTGGAAATTATGGAACTATCGAGTTTATCGAATTATGTGTTGGTATTTCGATGCCTACTTTTCCCCACAACTACTTTTGGTATTGCACAGCACTAATTTGTGATTTTTTTTACCTAGGCTAGCGCTGGTGGCAAGGTCATTGCTTGTTTTGAAGTCATGACAGCATTTATTCAGCGTTTTTATCACAATGGGCTAAAAAAGGGCAAACAATAAAAAGAGGGCTTGGTTGGTGCACCCTGGATAACGCTAAATGACCTACTACATGGCCTACACGGCCTAGTTTCTTGTATTGCCGGTTCTACGAGAACGGTACCAATACTTGTGCTGTACCCATCGTGCCGAAACGACCCTTACCCTGCGGGTTAGGGGTTTAGAATATGCCCGAGGTAGGCATACCGGTCGTAAGAGTCGACTAATATGCACATAGGTAATGACGTGCTACTCGATGGTTGATCTAAGGATATGATTCCTCTCACCTCTCATTACCCATCTTCTTCTTCCTCACGGATGGAGGGAGGTTCCACTGGTCATACCAAATCGCTACCACGACAGTCGGGCAGTACCGCAAGGGAGTACCGCAGCGTACCGGGGTCATATCTGTCAACTTCGGCATCACTCCCCAAAACCTTCGGGGAGTGTTTTGCTGTTGACAACAACAACAACAACATCAACATTATATCGACCCGGCCAAGAGCAATACACTCGGGGTGACCCTGTCTGACATTTAGGCAGGGCTACACCTCGTTACAACAACAACAACAACAACAACAACAACAGGGCCGGAAAAGAGCTGGGGGCTTTAGACGAATTTTTGGAGCTAAATACAGAGGAAAGGGCTAATCTGACCCAAAGGCACCACTGGTGCAGCTTGATTATAAACTCACCACGGTCTCCAAATGAATCACAGCTATTCGGTTCTTTGAAAAGTACCAAATACTTGAGCCGAACCACATTATTTCGCTTCGTAAATTCGTGAACAAGAAATTGTGTTGATGTGCGATCAAAAACGCGTGGAAAATTATTAAAAAAAATGTGAAAAATTCAAGAAAATGCTAAAATCTTTTGGTTAAAAGTGTGCATAATAGTTTGGCAATAAAAAATTGTGAATACGCTTGACGCTAGAACGCTAAATTGTTGTGAAATGTTTGAGGCACTGAATTAGCAGCCGCACACAAAAACGAAAACAATTCAAAGGCGGCAGCAGAGGTCGTAGCAGAAGTTAAAAGTAAAGCAAACGTAGGGTACAAGCAGCCGCAAATGCATTGATAAATTCTCAAAGTGAAAAAATTTGTACTGCAAAAAATTATTGTTGGCGTGAAAAATCCTGAGGTTTAATAAATTCCAAGTTAACAGTTTATTTTTATAGCTCGAGTGTATACAAAGAACAAGAATTGTTTTGTATGCCAAATTTTTGTTTTAATTTTTTTTTGCAAAGTGGAGGTGGCAAATAGTGAGCACTTATTTTTACTATTCAATCGTGCTAGCGCTCACGTCCGTGCTACCAATATATTGGCTACGATAAATTACGCAGTGCAAAGCGCCGCAGCCAGCAGTATCAGCGGGGGACGTCGGAGTTGTGCGACGGAGGTAAAGAAGTGGCGGTAAATTCATCGATTTTCTTTTGTTATTTTTAGCAAAGAATAAAAAACAAAAGAGTGACAAAACTCGTAGATGGTGAATGCATAAATAAAAAAACAAATGGAAAATTCAGATGCAAAAATGGATAAGCTACTTGTGTTAAGTGGTAGCGACGAAGAAGTTGGCGTTGTTGTACCACCACCGCCAACAGAGCAGCAAAACAAAGAAACGGCAATACAGGTATTGTTGCCTCCACCCGTCAATGGGCAGCTCAACACAACAAATAATAGTACTACAAATACCACTGAAGCTGGAAAGGTGGATGGGCAGATCAGCGAAGTACGTATAGATGAGAAAATTCCACAAACAAATGTATCAAAGGTAGCTACACAAAACACTGGAAGCTCACTAAAAGCCGTTGAAGTTGATAATAGGAGTCGTAATGATAAAGGTGAATCCATAGCTAAAATGTAATTGAAAAGCATAAATTTCAAATATTTCCTTCCTTTACAGATAAATCACATAAAAAGAAAAAGAAAGAAAAGGATCGTGAACGTGATCGCGATAGAGACAAGGACAAAAATCGTGATCATGAACGTGGTCGTGATAGAGAATACGATAAGGATCGCGATCGTGCACGTGATAAGGGGCGTGATCGTAGTAAAGATAAGGGAGCGCGTGACAAAGAAAGAGAACGTGAACGCACGCGAGATCGTGGTGATTCGACAAAGGAACGTTCGAATAGAGAACATGGATCACATTCACGTGCGCAAACTACTAACGGTGGTAGTGGCAGCGCTAAAACTAAAGATGGTAGCAATAAATCCGACAAAAAATCAAGCACATCATCGTCCAGTTCTTCTTGTAAACTTGACAGAGACAAGGAAAAGGTACTATAGTGTTTCTTTATTACTGTTTCTTTACTTTAAGCTATGGGTTGGGTTCTAGCATCTTGCTGTAATATAACGGCTGTCCATAACATACGTTGAATTATGTATACATGTCGCTCATTTGCTGCAACGTCGTCATAACTCAAATAATGTGATATTACAGAAAACGCATTTTTAGTTTTTGAATTGATGTATATTTATATGGGATATGTAATTAAAGCAAAAGGCTTCTATCGCGATGCTGCGTGAAATGTTAAACCTCGGATATAACACTTTGTCAGTTGATCAAACATATTATTTTAGATATATTAGTGATGTTAACTTTAAATTTTGGGGTTTTTGAGTTATGAGAACGTTGCAGCAAATGAGCGATGTGTGTAAAAAGCTTCGCCTATGACAATTATTATATCAGTTGTGCAATAATGCCTGAAAGTTTTAATAAGTTAGGGTTTGGTTAAGGGAACGCAAATGGTGTAGCCCTGCCCAAATGTCAGACAGGGTCACCCCGCGTGCCTGCACGATCAGATTCCAGCTAGGAACGTTTTCTAAAACATTTCTTGACTCCCCAAGAAATGCTTAAGTATAGACCAAGAAACCCGTCCTGCCTTAAATCTGCTCATGCAAGATTCAGCCTATAGCATATTTTTCTAAAGAAAACACTCAATAAAGAGGCACATACAAACTTTCTAATAAAAGAGCTGTCCCGTTTGGCTTGTAAAACAAAAAAAAAAAAATTCCAAGTAAACGAGCACTTAAGTGCCGTAGGGAGAACAACCCCTCAAAAAGAATGAATGGCGTGCTTTGATATGCAACTGCTAAAATCACCTAGACGCTTAAGCGCTAATGAATGATGGTGATGATAATGTTGGTGTTGTTTTTGTGCTTGTTATGAATTGTAGCCCTGCCCAAGCGTGTACTTATCCTTGGCCTAATTTGTCATCAATGTCTTTGAACGGGAGTCTTAGGAAACTAGCTGTTTCTACAGGGCTGGCCCAGGGGAAATGGGTGTTAGACCAGTGGACTCCAAGGAGCAGGTGAATGTTGTTGTTGTTGCGAGGTGTTGGGGTATGCAAAATGGCATTCAACGGCCAGAGTTCAAGATAGGAGACCACTGACGTCTCATGTATGTGCTTCAGGGCCTCCACATAACCCTCTGGATCACACGGCGATGGTGCACGGTGCCGGATCTCATCAAAATGTTTACGTAGATGTATCCTTACGGTCCTAGGAGGTGGCACTATCTCAAACAAGTCGCCTGTTAGGATGCTTTGGTTCGCAGCAATTTAACAGGAACTGCCTGCACAGTATTTCATTATGCTCCCTAACTGAGAGGTAGTTTGTGGTCACCTACGTAGATCTCTAACTTCATGCAAACTTGTGCTGCCCAAATCGTGAATAGTGTCACCGAGGACTTGGTCCCTCCGAGCCGTGAAGAATTCGACAAAAGTGGTGTAAGAGTAGGTCGTCTTCCCGTTGGTGCACCCTGGGTAACGCTAAATGACCTAAATGGCCTACACGGCTACTTTCTTGTATTGCCGGCTCTACGAGAACGCTACCAGTACTAGTGCTGTACCCATCGTGCCGAAACGACCCGGGCCGTTTTCTTATATCGACCCGGCCAAGAGCAATACCCTCGGGGTGACTCTGTCTGACATTTAGGCAGGGCTACACCTCGTTACAACAACAACAACAACAACAACAGTCTGGAGATAACCTTTGATTTTTAAGCACAGCTCATACAATCGTCTGCGTAAGAAACTATCGTGACGACCTCTGGAGAAGAAAGTTTCGAAACATATAAATTAAGCAACAGCAGGGAGGTACAACTTGTTTAATCTTACGTGGTTTTGATTTTTTGTTCCTAAAGACAACAGATGATTGACGCCCACTTAGTTGACGGACCAACGCTTAAGAAAGCGAGGGAAAGTTTATTGGGGTGTAAAAGTAGGTCGCCTCCCAGTTGGTGCACCCTGGGTAACGCTAAATGACCTACATAGCCTGCACGGCTAGTTTAGTTTCTTGTATTGCCGGATCTACGAGAACGGTACCAGTACTTGTGCTGTACCCATCGTGCCGAAACGACCCGGGCCGTTTTCTTATATCGACCCGGCCAAGAGCAATACACTCGAGGTGACCCTGTCTGACATTTAGGCAGGGCTACACCTCGTTACAACAACAACAGGGAAAGTTTATTTTTCATTTGAATGGCTTTGATTTTATTTGTTGAACTTTTGTTGTGTATTCGTTTAAATATATTACCTATTTATCTCAATTGTTTTCTATTTACAGACTCTTTTTGCGTCCTCGTCAGCAAGTTCTTTCACAGATCAAAGTCGACGTAGTTCAGATAGTAGTGTTGCTAGTAATAGTAGCGTAGCAAAGTCACACAAGGCAGCTGGAAACGCTACAGTTAAAAAAGATCAATCAGCTATACAAAATGTGTCAGAAAAAAGCACACCACAAAAAGCTAATACAATTAAATTTGAAAAGAAAGAGGCAGAAACAAACAAAGTTGGTGCTGCGCTTCCAACAAGCGTTAAAAAGGAAACTACTTTGGAGGAGAAAACTCCTATTTTACCTTTAGACAGCATCAAAATAGAAAATGAAATGAAAATTAAAATGGAAAATGATATTACTTTAAATAATGTTGCTGCTAAAGCTGTAACGAAGGCGAATAATGGTTTGACCTCCGATCCAACAACCGGCGACGTTGTAAATGTAATAGACAATAAGCAAGTTGATATAGAATGCAATGGCAAATTCGTGAATGATAAAAAGACAGCATTAAAAACTCGCGATAATGTCACACGCCAATTGAGTTTTGGTAACGAACCAACATTGAATTCCACACCGAAAGCTGAGCCATTAAATTCCGCACCGAAAGTTGAAGCAACATCAAAGGATAATGTGAGCACAAATGCGCTAAAACCAGTAGCAGCTGTCGCAAAATCTTCAAGTAGCAGCAGCAGCGCACATACATCTACTAATAATTCTACAAGTAGTTCGAGCGCACGCAAATCTTACTCATCCAGTAGTAGCTCACATCGCAAAAATTCATCGTCCTCATCATCATCCACAACCAAACACTCATCATCAGCTACTACGACATCAACATCACAATCGACATCCTCATCTTCACGTAGTAGTCGTGATTGTTCTAAATGTTATAAGCGCTCGAAAATACGACGTACAAGTATTGGTACACAATTTCATACGAGTGAACCTTTTGTGTTGAGTACGCCACGAAGACGTATACAACATGTACCCGCGGGTTTGGAACATTTGAAATATGGAAAACTATTTGAATTGGAAGTACATCCGAATGGCGGCGCCTCTGTGGTTCATCTGTATCAAGATGAATTGGAGCAATTAACGCCCGAACAGATGGAAGAATTGGTGGATGAATTTTTTGATGTTTGTTTCTCAGAAGATGAGCAAGGTTATGCGCTACATGTTATGGGCATTGTGCATGATGCAGCACGTTACTTGCCCGATTTGTTGGAACACATGGCTGAGAATTATTCAACGTTGACAGTGAAGGCGGGCGTACTTGGACGAAATTCAGATATTGAAACTTGCACAATGGCGCAATACAACGAACAGGTATGTATTGTAAGCTTTTGATGAAAATTAAATGCAGTAATCTTACTATTTTATTTTAAAGGTTGTGCGCAACTACTCACAAGGCACTTTTCGTTATGGTCCCTTACATCAAATAAGCTTAGTTGGTAAGGTACATGAAGAGGTAGGCGGCTATTTTCCAGATTTATTGGGACGCATTGAGTCAAATCCTTTCCTAAAGAAGGTATTTTCGTAGACATATAAACAAGTTGTAATCTTTATACATATGCGCTTTAATTATAATGTTTTTGAATAATTTCACAGACCATGCCTTGGGGTTCGTATTCAGTTTTACAAACGGATCCACGCCTTTCCAATGACGGTCCAATATTGTGGGTGCGCGCAGGGGAACAATTAGTGCCTACGGCTGAGCTAAACAGTAAAACACCGCTCAAACGACAGCGGTATGTCATATATTTGAGATAAGGATTTAGTCAAATTTGTAGCTAGATATTAATATAAATATATTACCATTCCAGCACACGCATCAATGAACTGCGTAATCTGCAGTATCTACCACGTTTGTCCGAAGCACGTGAGACCATGATTGAGGATCGCACAAAGGCTCATGCCGATCATGTTGGACATGGACACGAGCGAAATACTACCGCAGCTGTTGGTATGTTAAGAGAGGTTTATTGTTTAACTAAAAAATATAAAAACAAATCATTTTCTTTTTTTTACAGGCATACTTAAGGCAGTGCATTGTGGTCAACCATATACACAAAATCGTATCACTAAAGATGTGGTAGCGTTTGCTGCACAAGATTTCAATTATCTTGTAGAGGCTTTGCAACTCGATTTGCATGAACCACCAATATCACAATGTGTACAATGGATTGAGGATGCTAAGCTGAATCAATTACGCCGTGAGGGCATACGTTATTCTCGTATTAAATTATGTGATAATGATATATACTTTTTGCCGAGAAATATTATACATCAATTTCGTACAGTAACAGCTGTTACCAGTATTGGTGAGTATATTAATAAAAAAACGATTTAGTGTTAAAAAGCTACTTAGTAGGTTAGGTTAGGTTAGGTTAGTAAAAAAGAGAAAAAAAAAATAAAAAAATTTCAGTAAAATAAAACAATATACATACATAAAAAAATAATGAAAATAAAAATTAAAAAGTATAAAATATAACACTAACAACAAAATTTATCACGTTATATTATCAAAGGCTACTCAATTCATCAAAAAACAAAAAAAAAAAAATTAAAAAAAAAAAAATTAAAAAAAAAAACAAAAAAAAAATTAAAAAAAAAAAATCAAAAAAAAATAACAAAAAAACAATTAAAAAAAAAAAATTAAAAAAAAAAATAAAAAATTAAAAAAAAAAATAAAAAATTAAAAAAAAAAATAAAAAAAAATTAAAAAAAAATAATAAAAAAAAATAAAGTAAATAAAAAAAAGTAAAAAATTAAAAAAACAAATGAAAAAAATAAAAAATAAAAATTAAATACATACTAAGTAAAAATAAAACTAATAATAATAAAAAATAAATGAAAAAAAAAAAAATTTTACATATATAATGTGCTCTTAATTCATTGTGAAGTTCGTCGCTTTGTCCGATCTTACACTATAATAGAGCTTTCACTTCAAGCAATTCATTTTAATTACAATTTAAACCAACTCATTTTTTTACATTCCCTTTAGCTTGGCACTTACGCTTGCGTCAGTATTATCCCGGACAAGAAGTAATCAATGAGAAAAATAATCCAGTGTTAGCAGAACCACCCCACTACAAAGAGAAACAAACATTATTACCGAATCCTATAACACATGATGATCATCATGGCAAGCGTACGCCATGTAAACGTACGCACGATGGCAAGGCAAAGAAGTCAGATACAAAAACTAAACTTCCTGATATCGATGGCAAAGAAAGACGTTCTAGTGAAAGTGGCAACGAAGACACAAATTCAAAGGATGGTTTTGAAAATGATGATGCACCTACAACAGGCAAAAAGCGTAAAGCTGCGCGAGAAGAAACAAGAATCGAGATGCGTAAAATGGTGCTGGAACACAAATTTCATAAATCAATGTCTACGGGTAGTGAGCAACAAGAAGAGGTGGCACCTACGACGGATGCGGCAGCTGCGAATATTGCAAGTAGCAGTGGTACTAACAACACGACTGTGAAGCCAACGAAGAGGCGCAAGGAGTCAAAGGATAATGCGGCGACGACAACTACGACGGCTACACCTGCAGAGGCTAAAAACAAACAGGAACGCATAATTAGCAATAGCATTTTGGTATATGTACCAAATGATACACAACAGAAATCTCAAGCACCTCAAACATGCACCGCACTCGGTGTAACACAAATTGTGCAACAAAAAAAGACAACAAATATTGAACTTCTTAATACAACGACACCCAAAACAGCAACATCAACAACAATTGCAGCTCCCATAACAACTACAACAAACGCTTCAACACCAACCAAAATACCAGCAACAATAACACCACAAAAAATACCCAAACTGCCGGAGCCGACAGTGCCTGCAACACCCTTGCCACTTGTGCCTCAAACGCCCTTTACACATCGTGAGGCCTACGTTAATAGCCTAAATCAAAAAGAACCCGAAATCAAAATTCAAGTACAAATAATATCAGATGAGCCTACGCCTTCCTTAAGCACCAGCACCAATAACATCATCACCAGCACCACCATCAACTCTACTAAGCCAGTTACAACAATACCCGTACAAGCGCAAACAAATGCGACAACGCTGCTTACGCCCACATCAACAACACAGGAAATGCACACAGTGATGCTAAGTGAAAACTGCCAAGCACCTGAAATAATTGTTGTACCAACTGAGAATACAACACCACTGGTGGTGGATCATGAGGAAGAAGTTGTGGTATGCGAGGAGCAAGTTATTGAAGTGATTGCACCAGCAGTAACAAAAATAGCAACAACACCGTTGGCAGCGGCGGCGCCCACTACGACAAATGCAACCTTAACATATCCACCATTACCTCCTGAAATAGCAGCAGCAGCAGCAGCATCAGCAACGTTACCACCTCCTTCACCAACAACAATACCACTCACAAATAAAACCGTATTATTAACGGCAACACCACTTCTAACCGGTGGCAATCAAAAGACGAGAACCTTAGTAGTTGTACCGCAGGCAACAACAATCTCCTCAACACAGCAACATAAATCAACAACTTTTAAAGCAAAAAGCAATAATAGCAGCAGCGTTAATACCGTTCGTTTGCTACCAGCGGGTACAACTGCACAACAACAACAAATTGAACGTAAACCGCATAAAATTATTAAGATGAGTTCAATAACTAAAACAACAACATCAGTCCCATCAAAGGCACCGGCTGATTTACTTAGCAGCATTATGGCCAGTATGGATAATAGTAATACTACAACGACAACAACTACGTCAACACCACCTACACACAGCTACTCATCCACATTGCATTGAAGGAAGAGAGGTGAGCAAATATGTAGATAAGAGTATAGGTGTGCTTAGCGCAAGCGTTTTAAGGTATTTTTATGCTATTTGATCGGGTTAATATGTATGTAACTGAAAGGCTGAAGTTTTGAGTAGGAACTTAGAAAAAAGTAATTTTTATATGCACGCATGTATTTACATTAAGGTGATAAAAAAGAATATAATTTTTTTTTAAATCATACCCCCTCAAAAGTTAGTAATTGATAAGAAAGTAACAAGGCATTTACGTTGACAATAAACTCGAGTTTATTGACAACAACAATATGAATAAACTCAAAAAATGCCCCCTTTAACTCGAGCCCAACGTGAACGCCATATAAACCTCGCTAATTACCCAACATTTTTAAGTAAATTTTTCCATGAAAAAAATGAAATATAGACAATGAAAAAAAGTAAAAAAAACGAATAAAAAAAATAAAAAATAAATAAATTAAAATTAATAAAATAAAAAAGACTCAATAAAATAGAAACAATTAAAAAAAAAAAATAAACTAAAATAAAAAATATTGAAATAATTGATCTAAGGGCAGGGGCGCTGCCAGAAGAAAATGTTTGGTGTGGTTTTTAATTTTTTTTTTTTTAGTATTTTCCTAGCACAACTATTTACTCCAGTCAGGAGTAGCGTAAAGAAAGCATTTAAAAAAGATAATTATACCTTAGACTGGGCCAAAAATTCAAAATTTCGTTTTTTTCAAAAATTATATTGATTTTCTTTTTTAAAAAGGTGAAAAAAAAATTACCGTAATTTTTTCAGATTTTTAAATTAAATCACTAACCTTCACAAAATAATATTGGACTTTTTTACACCGTTAGGGCCGAACCTCGGGCCCGTTGTTAAATTCTGATATCGAATTCGGATTCAGCATCCAATTTCCCTTAAGAATATGTATTTGGCTTTATTCGATGTTGGGTTTTTTTTCATGTTTCGCAAATTTTCAAACCAAAATCGGGAATTCTGAGAAAATTTCAGTCTAGATAGCTTTTGTAGCTTTTTCCTACAAAAATATGCTCACGTGTTTTTTCAACAATGATTTGTCGTTTTTATACCAAATTGGAGGTTAAGTCTGTAAAATCTAAACTAGCGATGATAGACCTCTAGACTTTAATATAAAAATCGGAAAAATAACAGTATCTTTTTCACCTTTCTTAAAAAGAAAATCAATATAAATTTTGAAAAAAAAAAAACGAAATTTGGTATTTTTGGCCCAGTCTAATATACATACATACATAGATACCAGCCAATAAATGTTACTTTATAGGTTTGTTTATTGGGTTGCTCTAGCTTACGCCAGATTGAGATATTTCACAAAGTTGTGTTGTGGAGTAACTAAGTTAGAGCAGCTCTAACCTGCTCTGAACTTTTTTTTGGTCAGTAAACAAACCTTATATTGACTTATATAACAAGGGCCAGCCTTCTTTTTTTTTTATTTGCATTGAATCTATTACACTGCGCAACACGAAAAAAAAATACCTGGGACGAGATAGCATTTTCTGTTAGATCTCAATGAGATAGGAAGAACTGCGTACAAGAAATTTGCCGGACACCCACAAAATCTTGAGTTAGGGGTCAAAATCGGGTTTTCGTACCTTTGCACACTTATGACCCTGTATCTTAGGTGTATGGATGTAACAGCCATGGATTGCGTGAATATGGATGTAAAGCTTAGGCCCCTGTTATGGAATTGACGTATTTCGATTTTCATGCAATCGAAATTTTTGCAAACATGTCATGAAAACTAGTTTTCACATATACAGTTTTACCCAAAACCACCCCCTGCTGCGCCACTGTCTAAGGGTCAAGTTACAGTGTTTTTTCGGGAGATTTACTTTCCTTTCAATTAACATCTT
This sequence comes from Campiglossa producta, assembly GCA_964058755.1. Taxonomy (NCBI): domain Eukaryota; kingdom Metazoa; phylum Arthropoda; class Insecta; order Diptera; family Tephritidae; genus Campiglossa; species Campiglossa producta. The sequence continues at coordinate 25,852,373 of CAXKVI010000003.1, forward strand.
TATCTTTTGAGGGGGTAAAACATAAAAAAATATAATTTTTTTTCATCACCCTAATGTGCTTAAAACTTCAGCTTTCCCGTGTCTACGCGCAATCTAAATTGTGTATACAAAAAGATTTGCAAAAATTACACTAAAGCTAAAAGTTAAAACAATTATTGTTACAAGTTGCAACTTGATTGTAAATATTTTTAAAAAATTATTTTATAACTTTTAACATACTTTATTATATACATATTTATTTATTAGTAGTTTAGTCGTGAGTTAGAAACGTCTAAGTTTTTCCTTAATTTATTTACGATAAAGCAAGGAATTTGATTATGTGCAGCAGACATGTTTCACTGCTTTACATTTACAATTTATTACACACACTCGAAAGTTAAACAGAAAATAATGTGTAGGGATAAAAAGCCTAAGTTCGTGTGAAACCTACGAGCTGTTTCCAACGTACATGCATAGAAATAGTTAAGTTGATAGTGGTGAAATATAAAAACTCCTTTTTTCAATAGCCAAAACATTTGCGGTATGAAATTTTTTAAGGGTCGTTCCATGGCAAATCGTCTAATGGTTGAAATCTACCGATTCGAGTTAAATGAATTTAAGCGTGAGTTTTCTTTTATCATAAAACAATGTTCTGCTTAAGTAAAGAAACGAAAAAAAAGTTGGAATAAATATGGGACTAAATTCGTCAACCGAAATTCATCGCATCGATATGAATGAAATTTGGTGAAAGTTATCCGCTATGTGGAAAAAAAATATTAAATATTGCGTATGAGTATTGCATGGTTACCGAGATATACGGGTTTGACTAGAAACTTTTTTGTTGACGCCTTTTTTGTTTAAATTAAAAGTCATGTAATTGCTGTGCTAAAACGAAACATGGAAAACAACTTCTAAGGATGTTTGCTGTTCTTTTCGAATATAAATTAAAAAAAGAATTTATTGAAAAATTTTAGTAAAAATTTTATAAATTTTTTATTTAATTTTTGTCAAATTTGGACATCTTTAATATTTTTTTTTAAATTTTAATTAAAAGCTAAATGATACCTTTTTTGCAATGGGCTTCGCAAATTTCTTTAATGAATTTTTATCTTAAACAAAAAAAGTACACATAATTCACCATAAAATGCAATTAATTTAAATTTTCATCATGAAATAATGTGTAATAGGTGAAATTCAGCAGTAAATTTTTAACAAAGAAATTTCGGACACGATATCAAATCGGAAATTAAAAAAAATTCCCTAAATTAATGCATTTTATGGTGAATTTTAGGTGATTTTTTTGTTTAAGATAAAAATTACATGAAGAAATTTACGAAGTCCCTTACAAAAAAGGTATCACTTTAAAGGAAAAAGGTCAAGCTTTAAATTAAAATGAAAAAAATTTATATCAAAATTTTGCAAAAAAAAAGTACTTCAGAAAACGGTTTCAATGTTCCTTCTTAGCCCGTCAATTACATGACTTCTCACACAAAAAAAATTACGAATTAAAAACCGTAAATCTCGGCAACCATCCAATATTTATAAGCGATCTTTAGTCATATTTTTTGTACATAGCAGATCAGTTTCGGCCGCCGTGGTGTAGTCGAGTCGTCGGGCAGAAGTAACATCAAAAATTATTTAGATACAGAATTTTTCTAAACGGGGTCCCCCTCGGCAGTAGTTTGGCAAACTCTCCAGGTGTATTTCTGCCACCACATTTAAATTAATATTTTCTTTTTTAAATAAAATTTATTTTTTTGTATTTACTTTTAAAAGATTAAAAAATATAATAATTGAAAAATCAAATTTGTCACTTTTAAAAAAGGTTAACCAAATCAAAAATAATTTAAAATATCAAAGTAGAAAATAAATAAACTTATTTTAAGGAACCCCACAAGAAGCTTCTCAGCAAAAACTCATTTGCTTCACATGCAACTGCAGTCTGTAAAGTTTGAATTAAATTCATTCATCTTCCCTGTATAAAATTATGGTATCATTTCTTTTTTTAATTTTTTGTTTTTTCAAATTGTAATTCCTTTAAATCGTTTTTTTTTTATAATCGTAATTTTTCGAATACCGAAGAATGAATGAATGAGTTCCATAACGCCCCATCTAAAAAAATTTGTATATTTTCCGCGTCAAATTTCAAAGTATGAATCGCGTTTTTGAAAAAAAATTGAATTTTGGAAATACTTTGAATTTGTGCTTCTGCAATAAATGTTTTAAACAATTTGTGTTTTATTTTTAGCTGGCTGTGAACTTGGTCACTTTATCCTTATCCTAAAAGTACGGGTTTACCCGTTCCATTTCGATATTTTAAGAAGTAAAACCCTTTTTTTCTATCAATTGTCAATTTCTAAATAATCCGAATCCCGGGTTTTCAAAAAGTCGAATAATCGAGCACCCTAGTTTTTACCTCCTCAAAAGGACAAGGATCAGTAGTTTGCTTGATCCCCGGTGGTTCTATGCGATCAGGTACTTGGTACCACACAGGGTTGTTTAGTTGCTTTTAGTCACCTGTCAGTGCCTTGACGAATCTCCATGTTTTCTTGCCCATTTTAGAGTGTAGTTAATCGATTTTTTCAATAAGTTGCTCAAAATTTTCTGGGAAACGGATTGTGGCCCTGCCATACGTTTACTTATCCTTAGGTCTGGTTTTTATTAGGTAAAATTTTGACAAATTTTATCGACTTTATCGAAATAAGCAACCAAATATCGATAAAGTCGATGAAATTTGACGCCATTTGACCTAATGAAAATCAGCCTTTAGCCTAAATTGTCATCAATGTCTTCTAAGAGGAGTCCAAGGAAACTAGCTGTTTCTTCGTCTCAGCAAGGAATCTCTTGTCATCAACCGTACAAGCAGCATTTTTAATTCTTTTTTATGAGATCTTCAGCATTAGCGTGTCTGAAGCTTTAACATTAAGCGTGGGGAAAGGTTGATTCCTCCTCCTTCATAGAATGTTAAATCTGTTCGGGTTCTTAGGAAAGTATTGGTCCAGGACTCCTCGTCTTTTTACCTTTTTTTAAATCTTTTATGATGTTGATTTGCAACTCATTTTCCTATTCAAGACATTATTTTTTTTTCTTTTGCAGCGTGGTTATCCTACCTAGAGTTGCTCAGCTGCAGTCGAAATTTCCAACGTTTCTTTATTCAACCCTTCTTTCGAGGTATTATCGTGTCGAAAGCTTTCTCCTCAAAATTTTCATCGAATAATTCTTTGTCGCTGTTGGATGGCATCGCGATGTTCATGTTTTCTCGTTTGCAGCCTCCTACGTTGAACTGGCAATCCACGCTTGTTATCTCTCCTGGGTTCAATGTAAATTTATGAATTATCACAAGCGCGTGGGCTCTCAACTTGTAACTTTTTGTGGTGATTCCTTTGCGAAAAGTTTCCGTAAGCAGTTCAAATATAGGATTTTAAACGTCCAATGATTTAGGGGCTAATTGCCGATTTATTCCAATTAAATAATTACACGTTGTGTCTGGTTTTTCTCTTCGTGCAGAAATCCGCCATCACCCTTCTATTGCCAGAGTTTCCTCTTTATATTCCAATACTTTTACATACTTTGTACATTCTAGGGTTACCCTTATACTAACCTATCTTATACTATGTTCACATTAAGTTTACAGCTCGGCCAATCCTGACAACGGATCGACCCCGATCCTTTCTACAAATATCAATGGCATCAAGCTAAAGGATCAGTCAATGTATCCTCTGTACCAATTTCGCCGTTATCGGATTTGCCCACCCATCGCCGAATGCGATAGGCTTCAATGACCCCATCGTATGGAAGCTGGGTCAGCTGACAATTTTCAATGTCACGGATGACATAGCGATCATTTCCTAATACTTTATACACTACATAAGGTCCTTTATATTTAGGCAAACATTTCTTGTTAACACCAACAGACGTATCGACATTTGTTATAACTACATAGTCTCCTACCTCATATCTCTTACATTTTGCTCCACACGAGGAGAGTCGTTTTGACTCATAATCTTGCCTATTTTTAATTTCCTTAGAGGCATTTTCCCGTATAGTACCCAAGTCTCGCTCTGCATCAGAATAGAGTTTGTCCTGAAAGAATTCCGTGAATTCATCAATGATAGTTCCTTTTTGCTCCACCCCAAAGAGAAGCCGACTGGGTGTGTCACGACAGGTGCTATGACCGGAGTTATTTATAGCAAACTCAACCTCGAGCAGCTTCTTACACCAGTCGGCATGGTTTATAGGGTCCGTTAATTTCCCTAACATTGATTTAATAATCCTGTTTACGCGTTCAACTTGCCCATTGGCTTGCGGAGAGGCAACGGCAACCTTAACATGATTTATATTTCGCTTGGAAACAAAATCGCCAAATTCTAAAGATGTAAAACTTGTTCCTCTATCACTGATAATTCGTCTAGGACGGCTGTAGTAGTTAAAATACTTTTCAAGGGCGGCAGTAACTTCTCGCGTGCTAGTGGAATTGGTCGGATACAACTTAACGAATTTGGTAAAGGCATCAACTATTACTAAAATGTGCTTCCTTTTTGAGTTTATAGATGGCAATGGGCCGAAATGATCAATATGCAACGTATCAAAGGGGAGTGGAACTTTTGGTATGATGGATGGATGAAAATTTCTGTCCTTGGCTCTGGGCTGACTGGCATACATCAGGCATTTCAGACAGTTTCTAACAAATGTTTCCACTTTCGACCTCATATTTGGAAACCAGTAATACATATCTAACTTACTAAGTGTCTTATCAACTGATTGATGTCCCAATTTTTCGTGAATTACTCGTGTGACATTTGCTTCCATTTCGGCGGGTACATACAGCCTTTTCTTTTTGTCGCCTTTAAGTTTATATATTAAGCCATCTAGAAGATCAAACCCTTCAACCGAGCCATTGGTGAGGCGGTTCCTCAAAGAAGCAATAGTCTCATCCCTTTCTTGTGCTACTTGAATATGAAATTCTACGTCATTGCTATCGATAATTAATGCTATCTCCGCCCTACTTAAATCATCCACATGTCCCATTGAAGTTCCTTTCCTGTGTTGTATTTTGTAGTTGTAGTTCTCTAGTTCAAGAGCCCACCTAGCAATTCTTGAATTCAGCTGTTTTCTTTCTAGAGTCATGGCTAATGAGTTACAGTCTGTGACTATTTTAAACGGCATACCTTCCAAATAAGTTCTGAATCTTCTTAAAGCGTAAATGATTGCTAAAGTTTCAAGCTCAAAACTATGGTATCTGGATTCGGCGCCTGACGCCGTCTTTGAGAAGTACGAAATTGGATGGAATTTGTTGTCGTCTTGCCTCTGCAGCAAGACAGCACCAAATCCGATTGCACTTGCGTCACAATGTAATTCTGTCTCCCTGGCGCGGTTGTATATTGCAAGAACTGGACTGTTGGACAGTCGAGATTTTAGTTCCTTAAAAGCATTGAGGCACTTCCCATCAAAATTAAAGTCGGCATTTCTCTTAAGGAGGTTTTGAAGTGGTTTTGATATTTGCGAAAAAGACGGAACAAAACGTCGAAAATATGAGAACAATCCTATACAAGATTGCAGTTGTTTCTGATTGACAGGTATTGGGAAATCGCGTATACTCTGAATGTGCGAATCGTTTGGCCTGATCCCAGATTGTGATACTTCATAGCCCAAGTAGTTTATTTCGCAATATCCAAATTTCGATTTATCAAGATTAAGTTTCAGTCCTCGCACAGATAATCGTTCCAGGACCGCTTTTAGTGAAGTTTTGTGTTCCTCAAAATCATGGCTAGCAATAAGGATATCGTCCATGTAGACTATATGTTTTCTACTGTCAATCAAGTCACGAAATACATTATTAACAAAACGTTGGAAAACAGCAGGGGCATTTTTTAGGCCAAATGGCATTTTAAGGTATTCGTACTGACCATTCGGTGTTACGAAAGCAGTATACGGAATCGAGCTGGGCTCCATTTGTATTTGGTGAAACCAGCTTTTCAAATCTAGTAGCGAAAAGACCTTTTTATTTTCGAGGAACTCAATGCAGTCGTCAATTAAAGGCAAGGGGTAGTTATCCCTAACTGTTATCTTATTCAGGGCTCTATAGTCGATGCACATACGAGTCTTACCATTTTTCTTTTTCACCAACACAATTGCAGAAGCATACGCAGAGTTACTAGGCCTTTTCTTTTAGCAATTCGTCTATCATTGATTGTACCTCACTTCTTTCTGAATAAGAAAGGCGTCTGGGATTACAGTGAAACGGAACATCAGTTGTGAGATGTATTTTCATTTCATACTTATACGGTTCTTCCTTAATAGTTGTATTTAAATACGTATCATCAATTATTCGTTTTAATTCTAACTGGCGAGTTTTCAATAATGTTGTATCTATGTCGATAACATCTCTGTCAGGCTCTATGTCTATACTAAAGACGTCTGGTATATCATCAAAATCATTTGTATATTTTGGAAATGTCTTAAGCTCATTTTCGGCACGTACCCCGATAACTGCGGAATGGTTTTCAAGGACACTTACGAAATTAATTATTTCCTCGGCATGTGGTTTCACACAAAAATCCCTCTTAATCGAGTTATCGGGCTTAACTTTGACTAGTTTTATATTAAGTAATGCTAAAAAGTCACGTCCCAAAATAACTGGCAAAGACATGTACCCATCCGAAACTATTTTGAATTCAACATCATTTATTTTATTTTTAAATTTTACAGCAAGTATAATAGTACCATGAAAATTCAGTTTGTTTCCTCCAATCGCCATATATTTGGACGTTGTTTCCCTCGTTATTCCTTTTGCCAGCTGCTTTGGGACGTCTGACTTCCGTATGAAGCTAACCGGACTACCAGTATCAAAAAGGGCAAACACTGTATTAAATACTACTTTACTAGCTATTTTATATTCTATGCTTACATAATTATACGTGTCCACTTCAGTGAAGTCTTCGGCTCCTTCATCAAATACGGCAGCGACCTGGTCTTTACGTTTCAGCACCTTCCTCGGATTCGGGCAACTGCGGTGATCATGCCCAGTTTTCCTGCACTTAGTGGAATTTTCTGGCCTTAGTGGAAACGGGCAGTTCGGCTTCATGTGCCCATACTGAGAGCAGTTATAACACTGCGGTTTCACTTCTGATTTTTGCTGGCTTACTTGCTGTGCTCTCTGGCTCATTGTTGTTGTTGGTGAATTGCCGACCAAAAAATATTTATTTTGATATCGGCTTATAAGAGTTTTAAGCTCGTCAATACTACGTGCCGTTAGCAATAGGTGGGCATTTGGTACGGCATTCCCTATTCCGTCGATCACAAAATCGATTACCTCTGCCTCTGTGATGTTGGCTCGCTTTGCGATTGCTTGCATGTTTAAAACATACCGATGTAACGTTTCATCTTTTTTCTTCCACCCCCGCTGTGCCAATATTTTATAAATTTCCTGCCGGGACACCTCAAAGTCAAATTCTTTAATAATAGCTTTTTTTAGATCATCATAGCATAAAGCTTTTGTTGTATTTAAAAACACCCGAGCTGTGCCGGTTAAGCAGCGACGAAGAGCGAGAAGTTTAAAATTGTTATTGGTGCCTGTTGAATCCAAAATCTCTTCGAAATCTCGCATGAAATGGTGAACCGGGTAAGTTACATCATCCCCGCTAAATTTCGGCAGTGCATGTTCAATTTCACCAAAGTCTAAGCGGCGTTGACTACCAGCGATTTTAAGGTTTTCAAGTTGTTCGATTTGTTGCATCAACTGCAACATTTCTAGGCGTTTGCGCAGAGCTGCTACATCTTGGTCGATGTTTTCTAGTGATCGCGGCATACATCCAGCATTTACATCTGTGCTTTTCTTCGGAACAGCACCGGCGGCGGTGGATACAGTACGGCTTTTATTTCCAGCAACGGCAGTGTCGGCATTTCCAGCAACGATATTTGCGGCATCGGCAGTATCGGCATTTCCAACAGCGGCAGTATCAGTATTTTCGGTAACGGCAGTAGCGAAATTCTCACCAGAGAATCAGCGTTTTCATTAGCGGCAGCGACGGCGCTCGTTGAAGTGGCAGTGTCAGTATAGGTACTTCCCACATCAGTAAGGTTAGAGTTTTCATTTTCGGCAGTGTTGTCGTCGTTAGTGTCATCGCCTATAACACTACGTAGCAAATTGCGAAGCTGCCCCATAGTGGCAGAAGGTGGAAAATCCACATTGGCGTCTTTAAGGGCATTTATTATTTCTTCCTTCGTATTTACCATGTTCTTTTTGCAAAATTCCATGAATATACGGTTACTTTTAATTTGGAGCTCACACCTGAACTTTAAACGTCCAATGATTTAGGGGCTAATTGCCGATTTATTCCAATTAAATAATTACACGTTGTGTCTGGTTTTTCTCTTCGTGCGGAAATCCGCCATCACCCTTCTATTGCCAGAGTTTCTTCTTTATATTCCAATACATTTACATACTTTGTACATTCTAGGGTTACCCTTATACTAACCTATCTTATACTATATTCACATTAAGTTTACAGGATTGTCCTTTTTCTTGTTTTTTTTGACGTACGTTTTGATGTGTGGATGATCCGTTGCTGCAGCCAATATGATTTGAAAAATACTATCAAAAGCACACGTATTTTTGAGAGAAACTCTTTCATTCTTGAACCTGCCGAATTGCAAGCTGAAGTCGTTGCCACTTTTCAAAATTGGTATGGCTTTATGTTTTTCGAATTTCATTTCATCCTTAACGATGTTTTTATTGTTCCCACAATACATTTCCGTTCTTCTTCGTTTTTTTTTTGTGGGTTCGGCTTGCCCCTTCTAATTTTCGAATTCTTGAAGATCAAGTCGGTCAGCTACCTTATCATCTTGGAAACAATCCCTGCAGAGTTTTCCCTCGCCACGTCCTTCCTCCTCGCCCGCTGGTAATGAACATTCTTCAAAAAGATGCCCTTTTTTTAAACATAAAATACAAATGTGAGCACCAGTTGGAAAATATCCTTGTATGCTAGCTGGGAAATCTTTGTTTGCATCAAACGTGGAATCTTTTAAGGGTATTGAAGAACTTCTATGCTTATTCTCGATTTTCTCAGGAAATGGTCCAGAATTCTCTTTGATGTCTTGCATCGTTCCAGTTGATTCCTCGCGTATATTGTTTTCATCTTACTCCTCAATGTTTCGGCAAGATTCTTCGAAATTATTCGATTCAAATTGTTCAGACTTTGTGTAGTTATCCTGGTTGATCTCGCTAACGCCGTTTTCATTTTCTGACACACTGTAATGGTGAGATTTTTCATAACTTGAGGATTTATACGGTCCTATGTCATTCAGGTCAATCAAGCTAACATCGAATTCATCTTTTTCTCGCAAATCGTCATGGCCAGTCTCTTCAGCCTTCGATGCTTCTTCGTTTTGGGCAACCGGAAGTGTTTCCAGTAATGCTTTCATGTTTGTTTAATTCACCAACGGAGACCTTTCATTTTGAATACCAGTCATAAATGTGTTCCTCTGTTTTCCTCTGTTCCTTTAGTTTTCCGTCATAGTACTGGATTAGCTTTTTTAATGCAATATCGACTCGGGTTGCGTCCTGGAATACTAGATTTTTTAAAGTTCTGAATTCGAGTTCGACGGCGGCACTGGTGGCTGGAACTCGTCCGTAACCGAGCTTGTCCCAACAAATACCGGACCATAACGGAATTGTTCTTAGCTGTTTTAAAAGGCGACTTGAAAATTTTTGCGGATGTCGCGGATTCAAGTCGTCTCCTCTCTCTTTCTTCATAATTAACCCAACTCTATTTCTTATACTATCAATCCATTTTTCTAAAATTCCCTCTTTATTTATTTCGCATTCATTGGGCATACTGTTCTCCAGAATCATTTCTACCTCCGGTGACACCTGAGTTATCAATTTTTTCATCGAATCCACAGCTGCTTTTAAAGTTGGAGCTCCATGAACTGCGGGCTAAATACTTAAAATTAATAGTAGAGCTTCAATGATCTTCGTGGCTTCCGTTTGGCTTTGACAAAGAATTACTTGCCCGATGCAGAACATATAGAATTTCTTTACCTCCTTTTTCTCAGAAGATAAAAAACAGCCCAATTTTTTATACATATAATGAGTGACGATTTTTGTTGTTGGTGGCTTGTCTGACATACAGGCTTCTGCATATATGCCAATACTTTTGCAATCAGTAAAAGCGATGCAGCAAGCATTAAGAAGTGCTTTAGATGAATCACATACCTTAAACAAAAATTCAACTTTAACTAAAATTTGTCGTAGGGATTATGGTTAGAAATTGATCTACATACACTAGACTGTCCCAAAATTTCAAATTTATTTTATTAAAACGCATACCCCCTAATTTTGATAATAATCCTGACAAAGTTTTATGCAATTCAGTAAACGGCAACCCGAAAATTCCGAGTAAGGGCAACTTATTGTAGTTGTAAATGATGTACTTTGGTAATTCCTTGCCATTAAAACCAATTTGAACCGTTCTTCTTCGTTTTTTTTTGTGGGTTCGGCTTGCCCCTTCTAATTTTCGAATTCTTGAAGATCAAGTCGTTCAGCTACCTTATCATCTTGGAAACAATCCCTGTAGAGTTTTCCCTTGCCACGTCCTTCCTCCTCGCCCGCTGGTAATGAACATTCTTCAAAAAGATGCCCTTTTTTTGAACATAAAATACAAATAAAAAATATCCTTGTATGCTAGCTGGGAAATCTTTGTTTGCATCAAACGTGGAATCTTTTAAGGGTATTGAAGAACTTCTATGCTTATTCTCGATTTTCTCAGGAAATGGTCCAGAAGTCTCTTTGATCTCTTGCATCCTTTCAGTTGATTCCTCGCGTATATTGTTTTCATCTTACTCCTCAGCCGGAGTTTTTCTTCGTTCTTCAATGAAACTGTCGCCTCCAATGTTTCGGCAAGATTCTTCGAAATTATTCGATTCAAATTGTTCAGACTTTGTGTAGTTATCCTGGTTGATTCGCTAACGCCGTTTTCATTTTCTGACACACTGTAATGGTGAGATTTTTCACAACTTGAGGATTTATACGGTCCTATGTCATTCAGGTCAATCAAGCTAACATCGAATTCATCTTTTTCTCGCAAATCGTCATGGCCAGTCTCTTCAGCCTTCGATGCTTCGGATGGCATTTCTTCGTTTTGGGCAACCGGAAGTGTTTCCAGTAATGCTTTCATGTTTGTTTAATTCACCAACGGAGACCTTTCCTTTTGAATACCAGTCATAAATGTGTTCCTCTGTTTCATTATATCATCTTCAAAAAAATTTAGTAATTCAGTATCATTTGAGTGTAATCTACGAGTTTGATATACAGCTGGTATTATTACACTGCGCTGTGCCTTCATTTTCAGGCCCATTTTCATCCTTCTGTTTTATATTGCAGACTATTGTCTTTAGTTTTCCGTCATAGTACAGGATTAGCTTTTTTTAATGCAATATCGACTCGGGTTGCGTCCTGGAATACTAGATTTTTTAAAGTTCTGAATTCGAGTTCGACGGCGGCACTGGTGGCTGGAACTCGTCCGTAACCGAGCTTGTCCCAACAAATACCGGACCATAACGGAATTGTTCTTAGCTGTTTTAAAAGGCGACTTGAAAATTTTTGCGAATGTCGCGGATTCAAGTCGTCTGTTGTTGTTGTTGTTGTTGTAACGAGGTGTAGCCCTGCCTAAATGTCAGACAGGGTCACCTCGAGTGTATTGCTCTTGGCCGGGTCGATATAAGAAAACGGCCCGGGTCGTTTCGGCACGATGGGTACAGCACAAGTACTGGTACCGTTCTCGTAGATCCGGCAATACAAGAAACTAAACTAGCCGTGCAGGCTATGTAGGTCATTTAGCGTTACCCAGGGTGCACCAACTGGGAGGCGACCTACTTTTACACCCCATTCAAGTCGTCTCCTCTCTCTTTCTTCATAATTAACCCAACTCTATTTCTTATACTATCAATCCATTTTTCTAAAATTCCCTCTTTATTTATTTCGCATTCATTGGGCATACTGCACTCCAGAATCATTTCTACCTCCGGTGACACCTGAGTTATCAATTTTTTCATCGAATCCACAGCTGCTTTTAAAGTTGGAGCTCCATGACCAGCGGTCTAAATACTTAAAATTAATAGTAGAGCTTCAATGATCTTCGTGGCTTCCGTTTGGCTTTGACAAAGAATTACTTGCCCGATGCAGAACATATAGAATTTCTTTACCTCCTTTTTCTCAGAAGATAAAAACGGCCCAATTTTTTATATAATGAGTGACGATTTTTGTCGTTGGTGGCTTGTCTGACATACAGGCTTCTGCATATATGCCAATACTTTTGCAAACAGTAAAAGCGATGCAGCAAGCATTAAGAAGTGCTTTAGATGAATCACATACCTTAAACAAAAATTCAACTTTAACTAAAATTTGTCGTAGGGATTATGGTTAGAAATTGATCTAAATACACTAGACTGTGCCAAAATTTCAAATTTATTTTATTAAAACGCATACCCCATAATTTTGATAATAATCCTGACAAAGTTTTATGCAATTCAGAAAACGGCAACCCGAAAATTCCGAGTAAGGGCAACTTATTGTAGTTGTAAATGATGTACTTTGGTAATTCCTTGCCATTAAAACCAATTTCAACCGTTCTTCTTCGTTTTTTTTTGTGGGTTCGGCTTGCCCCTTCTAATTTTCGAATTCTTGAAGATCAAGTCGTTCAGCTACCTTATCATCTTGGAAACAATCCCTGCAGAGTTTTCCCTCGCCACCTCCTTCCTCCTCGCCCGCTGGTAATGAACATTCTTCAAAAAGATGCCCTTTTTTTGAACATAACATACAAATAAAAAATATCCTTGTATGCTAGCTGGGAAATCTTTGTTTGCATCAAACGTGGAATCTTTTAAGGGTATTGAAGAACTTCTATGCTTATTCTCGATTTTCTCAGGAAATGGTCCAGAAGTCTCTTTGATCTCTTGCATCCTTTCAGTTGATTCCTCGCGTATATTGTTTTCATCTTACTCCTCAGCCGGAGTTTTTCTTCGTTCTTCATTGAAACTGTCGCCTCCAATGTTTCGGCAAGATTCTTCGAAATTATTCGATTCAAATTGTTCAGACTTTGTGTAGTTATCCTGGTTGATCTCGCTAACGCTGTTTTCATTTTCTGACACACTGTAATGGTGAGATTTTTCTTTTTGAGGATTTATACGGTCCTATGTCATACAGGTCAATACAGCTAACATCGAATTCATCTTTTTCTCGCAAATCGTCATGGCCAGTATCTTCAGCCTTCGATGCTTCAGATGGCATTTCTTCGTTTTGGGCAACTGGAAGTGTTTCCAGTAATGCTTTCATGTTTGTTTAATTCACCTTCAAAATAAAAAAAAAAAAAAACGTACTTTATTCCTTCTCTGTAATTACTACATCCACTTCTGTAGGTTGCCTTAGGCAGTCCGCAGACGAGACGCATCGTCATAGACGCGTACTTGTCTTTTCACTGAGCACGAATTTTCCTGTGTCTCAAGATCTGCATACGACGCTGCAGAAAAAAAGCACACAACGAAATGTCAAAATTGCAGTTTTAACTAATTAATACATTTTCCGCACATTATTAACACATATTTCTTCCGATTGTAAAAATTTTTTATTTTTTCTTTCGAAAGAAACAATTAATTCTATTTGAAAAAAGAAAGAAAAGCCACGGCACACAAAAATCGAAAATGAAAAATGTAAACAAATGCTTCTTCTTCCTCTTTTCTAAGCATGCGACGCCTGGCGACCAGCATTGTCATACGCTGAGCTGCATGTAGCTTTCATGATTAGCCACTTTCGTGCAGCTGCCGATTCGTGTGCAGCTCTTCATGCAAATATATGTGTTCAGCAACAAAGCGTACAAAAGCCGAATGTAGCGTCTAATACGCGTCTATGACAATTCTCTCCGTGTGCGGACACGCTTACTTGAACTCTTTCAAAAGGTTCGTTACATTCGGGCCATTTACTTTTGACAATTTCTTTTAAAATATGAATCTTTTTTTTCTATTACCATATTAATCGAACTGAAAATTGTTCTCCAATTTGGATATAAAACATTTAACCAATTTCTACCGAGCAGAGGTTTAAAATCTTTTTCCGATTTGATTACAATTAACTCTAATAGGTGTTGTTCACGACAGTGTGGCTTGCTTACATTTACTTCAATTTTTCCAGAACATTTAAGATAACTACCAGTTACTGAAACAAACCTATTTGATACTAATTTCAACTCGAACTTATTATACTTCTGTAAATACTTAGCTTCTGATATAATAGTAACACACGCCCCTGTATAGATGGAATAAAAAGGCCTCCGGCGGCAGCCACGATTACGTGCAGCTTGCAATGCTCCATCGCAACTTGTAGTTCATAGTTTTTGTTCACAATAACAATAGTCCTCATTTGCCAGGTACTGGAAATAACTATCCGGTTAGTAATAAGTATTTCAACTTCGAAAAGTCCTAAGCCCCTGGTTCAATGAGGATTGGTTTTCCAGCTAATATTTAGACTGGACACTCCTAAAACAAAAACACATTAGTTTTTATATATAAGATGACTCATAGTTCATTAACACCGTACGTTGACATTAAAGCTACCAAGATAATCGTATATTACTATTAAATAAATAGTATAAATAAATATAAAACTGCAAGCAAGATATTTTCTTTATTTTCTTATATTTGTTTTGCAAATACTGGGGGGTCACTCTGTATTGCGATGCGAAAGCAAATGCTATTAGCAAGCTGTCAAATCACATACATACATACATTTTTGTTGAAATGCGAAAGGAATTTCTTTCGAATCGCAATACAGAGTAACCCCCCTGGTTATACTGTGACTCAAACTTACCGCCATGTGTTTCAGCTCTACAATAAATTCTCTAATAGCCTTTGACCCTTGTTCCGCTTTGTAAAATTGGTACGATTCTGCTATTTCATTTACTGGTGGCTCGAAGTACTTTTTTAGAGCATCCACGAGCTGCTCATATGTTTTACTGCTGGGATCTTCTGGTGAAAACAATTTCCTAAGCACGGAATAGGCATCCGCTCCAATGTAATTGATGAAAAACGCTACCTTTTTGGTATTTTCCACGTCATTTACGATGAAGAATTGTTGAAGTCTCATTTCGTACTCTGCAAAGTCGTTTCCCATTACATATGGATCCATGTGGCCAATCATTGTTGTTGTTCTTATTACCACCGGTTTTGTCTGCGAACTATTAGCGCTATCTTTTTCCGCCATTTACTATTACGATTTTTTTATATTTTAATTTACTTTATTTAAACTCTTTGCTTTTACTATTTTTACTATTACGATTTATGTTTAATTTAAACTTTGTACTTTTCGTTTAATTGAACTATAATTTCCAATTTTTCTCGTCGCCAAAATTTATTATGTTCTTTGGTCGGAAATAAAACACAAGCGCTTCTTAATTATGTCTATTCTAAAGTTGGTATAATAGAAGTGAAGTAGGCATTGAAATGCAATAACTAAGTTACCGTATTTTTATGCATACCAAGTATATAATCTTATGTGTGTACATACTTAGTTAGTTAGTGATGTACTTTGTGCGGTTAACATAGTGATGTATAATTAGCTATTTCGGGACTATAATATTTTTAGTCTAATATATTTAAACATTTAAATACATACATAACAACTTCAAGGTTCCATCGCATGGGGTTGGGAAATCATCTTCAACTATGTCAAATTTATGTCGTATCAAGAGATTATTATCTGTGAGATCTTTTTTAACCGCTACAAGTGTGCTTGTTATGCCTCCCTCCAAGAAACTGTACAAGTTTTCGGATTTGCCATCGAACTCGGGCAAGATCGATGACGCAGTTTTTATAAATGCTACCATTGGTTGCGCCATAGTTATTTCTGTCTGCGAATTTTTTTTCGCGAGCTCAACAATATGTGTTTGTGAAGGTGTTGATTGATTTTCGATTTTCTTATCTTCCTTTTGTTCCGACAAAATGAGGACAAAATTTATTTCAGTTAGCAAAGCACCCTAATGCAATCGAGTCGGGACTAGATGGATAATTTGCCGTGATTTTGCCCTTACTCGGAATTTTAGGGTGCTTTTCTAAGTGGTCAAGTGTCCAACTTTTTACAGTGTTGATGTCCTCATTGGCAGGATACAATATTGAGGTACAGGCCTTGATGGGCTTACGTAGTTGTGAAGTATCACAATCGCGTCATTTTTTCCAATTCCAATTTTTTTATACGTTCTTTGGTTAATTTTGCTGTCGCACATGTTAACGACCATGTCGAGGTTTGTGATATTTCACCAACGTGAACGTCAGATATGTAATCTTCATTACGGCACGCAATAGTAATCGGTGTTGCAATATTTAATTCAGAAAATAAGTTTTTCAACGGAGACCTTTCCTTTTGAATACCAGTCATAAATGTGTTCCTCTGTTTCATTATATCATCTTCAAAAAAATTTAGTAATTCAGTATCATTTGAGTGTAATCTACGAGTTTGATAAACAGCTGGTATTATTACACTGCGCTGTGCCTTCATTTTCAGGCCCATTTTCATCCTTCTGTTTTATATTGCAGACTATTGCAGACTGGAACTCGTCCGTAACCGAGCTTGTCCCAACAAATACCGGACCATAACGGAATTGTTCTTAGCTGTTTTAAAAGGCGACTTGAAAATTTTTGCGAATGTCGCGGATTCAAGTCGTCTCCTCTCTCTTTCTTCATAATTAACCCAACTCTATTTCTTATACTATCAATCCATTTTTCTAAAATTCCCTCTTTATTTATTTCGCATTCATTGGGCATACTGTTCTCCAGAATCATTTCTACCTCCGGTGACACCTGAGTTATAAATTTTTTCATCGAATCCACAGCTGCTTTTAAAGTTGGAGTTCCATGACCAGCGGTCTAAATACTTAAAATTAATAGTAGAGCTTCAATGATCTTCGTGGCTTCCGTTTGGCTTTGACAAAGAATTACTTGCCCGATGCAGAACATATAGAATTTCTTTACCTCCTTTTTCTCAGAAGATAAAAAACAGCCCAATTTTTTATATAATGAGCGACGATTTTTGTTGTTGGTGGCTTGTCTGACAATTTACCATTTTATTAAAATAAATAGCACAAGTTACGGCATCTTCATTCACAAGTTGAGCTTTATGCTAATTTCTGATAAATTCTCATCTGAAATTTCCGCTCCCTCGTTTCTCAATTTGTGCAATAATTTCAACAAATTTTCCCAGCCAGTTTCATTGGCGCTAAGAGTCATAAAAGCAGTTGGTGACCCTAATTGCCTGATCATTGCAAAAAGATCTTTTTTCCGATCTGACCAAAACCAAGCAGAATTTAGTATGCAGCGAAAAAATGCGAGATTTGTTTCTAAACAATTATTTATATATTCTTCAGATTGAATGGTCTCTTTCGTAATTGAAGTACCTTGTCCAACATGCTTAAACGCAACGTTGCAATCAGTAAAAGCGATGCAGCAAGCATTAAGAAGTGCTTTAGATGAATCACATACCTTAAACAAAAATTCAACTATAAATTCAACAATAAAATTTGTCGTAGGGATTATAGTTAGAAATTGATCTACATACACTAGAAAGTCCCAAAATTTCAAATTTATTTTATTAAAACGCATACCCAATAATTTTGATAATAATCCTGACAAAGTTTTATGCAATTCAGAAAACGGCAACCCGAAAATTCCGAGTAAGGGCAACTTATTGTAGTTGTAAATGATGTACTTTGGTAATTCCTAGCCATTAAAACCAATTTCAACCGTGGTCATGGTAATGAAAGTATTTGCTGTCTCACCTCTTTTGGTGAAACTTCTGGCCGATTTAATTTGTACGCTACTGGTGGCTTCTGAAACTATTTCTTCTTCCGAAAAACATGTGGGTACACCTCTGACAACTCCATAAATTTCAAGTGCAGTTTGGGGTATGCAAGGTCTGAGACCCCGTTGCAAGAGTCTTGCATCAGTGACCAAAACTATTAGCGGCATTAATATTTTTGAAGGTCACCTTGTACAGGGTTTTCCCAATGGACTGTAAAAGAGCTATATCATTAAAGCATAAGCTTTTAATTTGACAAAATAAGGTAAGGCCAGAAGTATTTTTTTCATTCTTCATTGAAGTATTTTCAGAAGAGTCCACAAGGACAAAAATTTCACCTAGAAAGTAATGTAGATAACTTATTACCTATGTCATGTAACTCTTTTTTGTTTTAAAGTTTTTTAATAATTATAGGTATTAGAAAGAATTGAATGCAAAATTTTATACAGCGGAATGGTAATTCACTGACTAGTTTCCATGCGACCAAGCATTCAGATGTAGTGTTTTATCCGGTCTGGCTGGCCTCGAACCTACCAGACTGCATTGGCATTGCGTTGTCTTAACGCTTTGAGCCATGTGCCCTGCATGCAATTTTGCATTTATATTCTTTCTAATATTTGGCATGTGATTTTCTTACTTTATAGACTTCTTGTACACCCTATGATCCAATAATAATAAGTTGTTAATTCATTTTTATTTGTTAATTTTTGTTATTTATAATTAAATTATGCATTATTGCATATAAACATGTCGTAGCTCCATAGCTACACGCAAGCCTCGTGGCTTTTGGTATGGTGGCAGGTTGCCGGCTGTCAGGTCGCCATATAATGGATCTACATTTGATCCCAGGTTCGGAGGGGGCACCATCTTCAATTTTAATAATATGCAACACAATAATTTTTAATATAAATCAGCGTTATATTTTATTTATCATATTTAATGTTAAACTCTAAAACTATAAACGTTAAACTTTGCCCGCGCACAACCTGCCACTTAAATATCTCACACCAAACTAACTTTCGCTGCAACAAAAGTCGCTGCAACTTATCTAAAAAGCATTCTCTGCCCAGTAAATTTATCTATATCAATTATCTTTAAGTTGGCTGCGGTTGTGCTGCTGAATAACTTTTGTCATAGATCAACAGTTTGAAAGCTTAGGTACAAAGTAAAAGTAATCTTATGATACATTTGCACTTTATGTTTTCGCATTACACCATCCTTAATCGTCTGCGTGGGGATTTGTTTGGACCTATCGTTTCTATCGCGTCTCATGATTCTCATCACCGACATCACTTTGATCGAAAAAATCTTGTGGCACATACCTTATTACACCAAAAGTTTCAACAAACGACCTCGGAATAAAAGGCCTTAAATTTGCTTTGTACATGTCACTATTACTGACGTACGTTATGCCAACGTGCAGCTACAAAAGTAATTTTGAAAAGGGTTTGACCAATGGCCCAAATGTCCTTTATCCCCTCCAAACCAAATGTTTTTATCTTATTAATTTCCCATTAAGAGCATCAATCAGTTAAGATGATCAATTAAGATTCAACTTTATATTTCAAAGGAACAGTCCGCTTGTGGAAATTTTGTTTCTGTTCTTGTTTCTATCCGTCTGTTCTCGTCTCACTATGTTCGAGTGAATCTCTTTTGAAGTGTCCAACAGGACTAAGCACAGTCCACTTTGGTCACTAGGGAAGGTGTTAACCCTCTATAACTCATAACCTTCAATTGAATTTTTTTTAATAAAAACGGATAGATTTATGAATAAAAAAAATACGTTTATTTATTTTTTTTTTTTATTATTTATTCTGTAGGCATATTTTTACAAAAAGGGGAGTGTGGCTTACAGGCAACAATGAGTAACAGTGGTAAAGAAAATTCAAGAAAATATAAGAAAATAGATTGACGATTAGGCGAGGTGGAAGTTTTTGAAACAATTTTTGTTTTTGGTATAACATAAAGCAACGCCACATTTCTCCACACACCGTGTGAGACGCAAAGCCGTCTTTTTAATGGAACTTTGGCGAATGCTTCGTTTAAAGAGTCTGCTACTGGACGAATTTTGAAAAGTCTGTCAGCGTCAGGGTGGCTCCTAGGAAGCAATTTAGTGTTGTCATTGAAATGAAGGTGTTGCCGTATCTTTTCAAACTTATTAGAAGGCATTGTCTGCTGAATTAGAGATGTGCCCAGTATGGAACTCGAATGGTTCGTAACTCTGGGTAGCTGGACAAGTGACATGAGATATACGATACCTATAAACTGTCGGATTTCTTCCTCAGATACACGAAAAGTGTTGTTTGGATCTTTCTGTACCAAATAGATGTTTGTCTCTTCCGAAATTCTTTTTATAAGTTCTGGTCGAAATAAATACAGAAAGAACTGAATGGGGTTTTCGAGTTCCAAGATATCAGATGGCAATGAATCGTTTCCATGAAAAGCCAGCTGCTCTGAGTTCAGTTCTAAGTTCTTTTTCTTCCAAAGCAATGTAAGCTTGTTAGGCTTTTGTCGTTTTGATGGAGGAGCGGAAGTACTTGGAATCTCCTCTTCTCCAGGAATGAAGTTACTGTCGTCATCGTTCACGTACTCTACTAACTCATCCATATCGGATTCCCCAGCAAGAGTTTCTTCATTCAGTTCTCCGAAATCCGACAGCAAATCTGGGTCGAAGTCAGGATCAGCCAAGCTTTCGCCATCAAAGTCTAAACCATCCTCACTTGCGGAATCATCTTGCAGAGCATATGCGATCTCGTTGTCGGTAAGAGATCGTAGTCGATGAGTCATACTGAAACAAAATAATAACGAATGTATACACCTTTTCATATAAGATATTTTCTCTTTCTGCATAATGTAGCTTACAAGACACAAACACTAAATACCGCCCAATGCAAAAATACCGAGGATTTTAAAGCAAAAAATAGCACCCCCGTAATCTTTGAACACTTACCTTATATATTTTCACAAAAAATAACCACAAAAACGTTAAAAACTATTTTTATTAATTTTTTTAATATTAAGCACATGCGCAGTATGCGAAATTTTTCACTTCACTGACGAAATCAATTACTTTGCAAAATGTAACGGTATTTCATTTGTTTGTTTTTTTTTTGGCTGAAAGAACGGAATGTAGACTACAGTTTACAATGCTTTGAAAAACAAAAAAGTAAAAGCAGCTTGAATTAAAGGAGGTGAATTGGTATGTTGCCTGTGGTCTACAAAACGTTACAGAGGGTTAAGGGCCAGTTACATAATGCTTTATTTTGGCTTTACCTCAAACTTTGACTTTGACAGAAAAGTTCAGTATACGTATTTAAACGAAGCATGGCAAATTGGAGACCTCAAAGTTGAAGCAAGGTTAAAATTTGGCAAACTCTCAAATTTTGCTTGCTTTGCTTGCTTCGACAATCAGACGTTGATGACTTTGCTTTAATTAAAGAATAAAAAGTTGGAGAAAATAATAATTAATTCATTTTTTCTCTATTAAATTAATAAATTAACCAAAACACTCTGAATGCAAAGAAATAAATAACGAAAACAAAAGTATAAAAGAGAAGCGTCAAGGCGTTCATTGTAGCATACCTCTGAAGTTGGACGCAAAGTTTTGAGGTAGCTAATGTCAGGCGAGGTTAACAAAGCTTTATGTATTTGACCCTTAAAGGGTTTGCTTACCTGCATTTGCATCACTAGCTATATTATTGGTATATTCACCAACTTCCATTACCTCACGTTCTCTTTCCTGCGCCATGCCTGTGTTGTTTACTACAACCACTGCTTCAATATGTTTGCTATGAGCGTTATTCGAATTTTCAATATCAGACTGATTTTTTGACAAATCAGCCACTACCATTGCTTCACCATCATTTTCGTCGAATTGAGTAATTTCTTTACTGTGCCAGCTTTTAACTCGTTATATGAGGTACCGTTTTGTTTAGCAACTTGTCTAAATGGGTTATTTCGTTTTATAATCATTCCCTGTAAAGGGGGTAACTTGTATGGTTTGGTACCATCCTTTTTCTTTTTTCCTTCTTCCTGGATCCTCGGCGTAGGGAGTCGTTTTGTGGAGTAGTGCTTACACTGCTCGAGCCGTCCTCCACGCCACCACCCCTATCAACCGTACTCGACGCCGAAGCGTCCGCCATTTTGTAAGTGTAAAGCACGCTGTTTAGAATTCCAAGCACTTACCTGTTCAGCCGATAAATTTAATATGAAAATCTTGAAGAGTCTAAAGTATAAAAGCTCCCCAAGGACCTTCCTCAATCCACAATTGTGGATTTCTTTACCAATTGTCCAGAAATCAAGATAAATTACGTTGCAACGCTAAAACTTCAAACACTAACTCCTGAAAAAAACTCTAGAAACGCTTAGATGAAATTTTGCACGTCTATCCTTGTCAGCAGAAATCGCTGAAGTGCACGTGGTTCTTTTGCAAAGGTTTTGTAATTAGAGATGATACTTAGTGATGATACTTTATTGATGTATCTAGTGCTGGTAACAAATGCATAGACTAAGGCGTACTGCACATGCTTTACTAAATCTACAACTTAACACTTGCAGAAAGAGAAATAGGGTTCAAAAAATGGTTGAACCACGCAAGTTAACAGTATACCACCCTTATACCGCCCTTATGGCAATTATAAACAAATATTTGGAATCTGACGCTACTGGCATTTAGTAAACTGATGAAATCCCTTTCCCACTCATCAGTAGCGGTAGTGTCAAAGTGAGGGTAAACATTTAAGTTAAAAATAAGAGTAAATTAAAGGAATAAAGTTCGTTTGGTGACGGCCTTGATAATAGTCGAGTATGTAAGCAATTTCCGGAGCTCGCAGAATTACATGTTTTGTATAATAATAAACCGCGCAAAGCATTTGCAAACATCGTTTTATTAGTAGAGACTGCACCGTGCAATATAAATGCATTCTTTTTAGCGTGGCTCATCTGTAGCCACTCCTTCACTGCATTACAAAATTCTTTCTCATTTATTGCATGTGGTTGTAAAATTATGTTCCTGATTCTGTTCCGTTGCTACCTTCGCTAAACATGTTTGGGTTTGATGCAGTACTAATGCTTCTTTCACAACCACCCTGTAGTGTTTATTGTTCCTTTCTTGGCAGGCTGTTCTTCTACATTAGCTGCTATTTGATAGAAATCGTTTTGTATTGTTTGCTTGGGGCTTGTTTCTGATTGCTCTCTTGGCAGTGTTTCTGATTCCACTCTTGGCATTGTTTTAGCTGATGTTTTGCGCTCTTTTTGGCATTTTTTCAGTGCACTTAATGTTTTCTCCAGCAAGTCTTGTTGTTTTCGTTCGCTTGTTTGGTTAACGGCTGCGAGCTGTGGTTTTGTATTTTTCTTTTGCTTCTTTAACGGCCACTTCGTATTCAACGGCACTATGTCTTCCGCCTACACCTGCGACTGCGACCAATTTTGCTTTTGCCATTTGTTGCTTTTGTATTGCCAAAAAACTTGCTTCTGCGAAGATTCTTTTTGTAACTTCCTTCTGCCATTCTACGTCACTTGGGTCTTCTTCGTATTCAAAGTCTGTTTCTTCTTTTTGTTGTGTTTTTGCTGCGTGCTTTTTTTGCAGCTTGGCTTTGTCGTGCCCATCACTTTACTTTTGATTCTTTGAGCCTTTGTACTGCGTCGTCAGTAGTGCAGAAGATATCTTCTTGCCACTCATTTGTTTGCGCCAATGAATTTTCTTCCGATTCACTACAGTCTCGTCTATTTCGTTTTGAACTTGTAGACTCGTCTACTTTGCTGCCTGATAATTTTTAGTTGAAATTTGTAAATGTTGTATCAGTCTAGCAGCTTAGCTCAGCGAAGTCGTAGCATTTTTTCAGCGCTTGACAATTGTTCATTTTTGTGGACCATATCTTGGAACACATTATAAAAATTTGCCCATTCTTTTATTTCCCCAAAAATGCTGAAATTTTCAGTTTTTCCAATACCAAATTATCATCATACTCACTTATCTCTGAACCATTTTCGTTCAGCATGGAATAATTTTCACTAAAATCATTTATGTCATAACTCAAACTTTCAAGATTATTTGGTCCACTTCTTTGGGACACGAAATATTTTTTCAATATAATATTGCCGGTAAAATCTTCTTACATACAAATTTACGGCTTATAATTAATTCAGCTTGTCGGCAAATTCTTACTAATTTTGTTGAAGATCATTCCCAATTGAAGTTACTAGTTAAGTCTTCTGCTGCTGTTTGTCTTATTCCACTTTATTTATGCAATTTTAATTTTGTTGAAGATCATTCTTAATTTTAGTTGCTAGTTATGTATGAACGTTTTTTTTTTTTTGTTTTAACGAACGGATTAATTTCCTTTTTTTTGTACTTATCCTTTTCCCCTCTTTTACGTTCGTATTGAAAAAAATAATTTTAAGGGTCGAGTACTAGTTATTTTCCTCTTTCGATGATCCTTAATCCGCGTGCCCACGTTGGGCGCCAATTAAACGAAATCATCCTTTGGAAAAAGGATTTTTAAAAAAGGTTATTTATTTGTCTCAGTTAACTGGCGGAGGAGTCAGTAAAAACTCGTATATTGAAACTGAGCTCAACTGAAAAACTAACTTTATTTTCTATTTTGCTCTTATTTATACTTTTACAATAGTTTACTTAAAATTAATTTCACAATCTGATGAAATAGGCTTAACCTTGAAATGAAGATATCAATTTTTCAATATCTAAAAGTTATTTGTTTATTTAAAGATTGAAGCATGAGCTTGCAATAAGAATCCAGAATGTTAAAATTTAATTAGATGCAGAAGGCTTATTAATGTCAACAAAAGCCACTTGTGTCAACAAAGTGTGTTGTTTTAACACGTTCGCTGCCATATGACCCACCGGTGGGTCACACAATTTATTCATCAGAGGCCGTGTGCACCGGTGGTGGGCAGACGCAATACAATTTTGTATTGATCATTTTAAAGCTGTGTATGAATAGAACTTTCATTTTTTCTTCTTGGCGCACAGATAATACTCATATTTTTATTATATAAAAATTGTACAGATGTTATTATAAAATTTTTCGTTTTATAGGTCTTTTAATTCAAGAAGTTTTATTGTTTTTTCGTAGAGTTCCAATTAGATGAGTTCGACGACCGAGTAGCGTCCTTCCTAAGTAAACCGATGTATAAAAATTGTCAGTTGCGATGGTCCTGCCTTTGTCTAAATATTTTTTCCGCCAAATCGAGGACAATTTCAGTGTTGTGCGATGTTTTTGGAGTTGGTACTCCTCTTTGTTCATTGCAGTAATTTCTTCCCGCATAAATACTGCTGGTATATGTGTAGCCGTAAGGATCACACAACTTGTATACCTTTACGCCATATTTATGAGATTTCCCCGGATTGTACTGCCGAAATTTAAGCCGTCCACGAAAGGGAATCATTGATTCGTCTACTGCTATAAATTCTCCAGGAGTACGAGCACTTACAAAATTTTGTTCAAGGATTTCCAATAAGCGGCTAATTTTTCCTAAACGATTTCCTTCATTTTGGGAATTGTCCGAAAAATATATAAATTTCAAAAGTAATTGAAATCTGTTTCTCGGCATAATTTCAGGGACATATGAATTCTTATAAAAACTGTTAGTGCTCCAGTATAAGGAAATTAACGGGTATTTCACCATTCCTATGTACAGGATCAGACCAAGAAATTTCTTTATCTCTGGAATGTCGGTATCGACCCATGTCTTTATTCGCGAATTCCGAAGCATTACATTATTTTGGACCCAACTGTTGGCATTCAAATTCGTCTGAATAACAATAAGCTCATACAGCTCATCCGTTACCATCAAATTGAAAACATCAATCGGTTCCACTATACGGACATCAACTTCACATGTAGGTGCTGATTCAAAACTGAAAGACTGCAAAGATGTTCCACTGACATTACTCCAAATATTTGGATCTGGGTTTGCGGGAATACCATCTTCAGATCGGGCATCTGTAGATGATGAATAATCCACTTCCGAAGTTCGTTCGAATCACTGGAATCAATGTCTGATGGGACATAGTCATCCGATCCGGACGGTTCAAAATCAGTGGGTTGGCGTTCCCGCGTCCTCCAATTTTTTTAAAGCTCGCTTAAGTGTCTCCACAAACCGTTCCGCTTGACCGTTCGACTGCGGGTGATACGGCGCTGTGAATGTATGAGCGACACCATGACTTTTGCAAAAATCCGCAAACATCTTACTTGAAAATTGTGTACCATTATCGCTGACAATTAGCTCAGGATTTCCAAATTGTGATGTAAAATCTGAAATACACTCTAAAATCTTTGATGATGTGATCACTTAATTTCATATATTTGAGGCCATTTCGAGTAAGCGTCGATTATTACCAAATAGTAAACGTGATCAACCGGACCTGCAATATCAATATGAAGTCGTTGCATTGGATACTCTGCATTACGCCATGAAAAAGAGTTGTTTTTGGTAATGTTTTAGCAACAGTTGCACATTTTTCACATGATTGAATATACTGCTTTATATCCTCATCTATCCCCGGCCAGTATACGTAACTTCGTGCTAGCGCTTTAGTGCGTTCAATTCCTTGCTGACCTTTATGCAGTTGGGAATAACAAGACGATCTTTTAGCATGATGCAATTTTCAACTATACTCAGACTATCTCGATGTGTATAGAAACAACGTAAATCGTTGTTGATTGTGTTCGGCCACTTACCAGTATTCACATGTTTTGTAACATCTTGTAAAAATGCGTCTTGCATTGCCGCTTTTTGTACCATCTGAAAAGTAATTGGTAGAAATTCGATGGCATCAATTGTAATTTGTTTAATATCACGTTCAAGCTGGCAACTTGCTATGACTGTTTCTTCATTAGGTTTTGATGTCTTTCCGATAAGACGTGAAAGTACATCAGCTACACCAAATTCCTTTGTAGGTACGTATTCTAGAATAAAATCATATGACATCAACATTAAAGCCCATCGCTGAAGGCGGTTTGCAGAGTGTGCAGGAATCCCCTTCTTATTACCAAATATTGCAAGCAATGGCTTATGATCTGTATGTAAATAAAATTTTCTTCCATACAAGTATTTATGAAACTTTACCACAGCAAATACCAAAGCCAAACCTTCTTTTTCATTTTGCGAATAATTTTTTTCAGCTTGTGTCAGAGCTCTTGCCGTACGCGCAATTGCTTTTTCACTACCATCTGCGTACAAGTGACAAATGAAGACATGCATGGATGAAGGGGGTATCTCGCATTTTGAGTGAAACGAGAAAATCGACTTTAAAGTTTTGCTTAAACATTTGAGGTTTTTTCACATCTCTTAAGGAAAAATTACATAAAAATTATGCAAAGGCATAAAAAACGTTGCACATATTTATAATGGTTGAGAAAAAAAAGCATAAGTTTATTTTTAGTACTTTATTTGAAAAAAACGGAACATACCCCCTTCATCCACCAAAAAAGTTTCTTTAAAGAATTTAAATATTTGTGAATGAAAGACACAACTTTCTAAAATAAAATAATAACATTGGAAAAAGTATTGTATTTATTTAAGAATTGACTCATAAAAGTACCGATATTCTGCTTTTACAAATTTTAATTGCTGCTGAAGGTTTAACTTTTTTCCCGCCGTCAAATTGCCGTATTTTCCATCGACTCGTGGCACTACAGAATTTGGATCAACTTCACCCCTTCTTTTCAAAATATCGACCTCTTGAAATGAAGCAGTTTCATCATAACTTTTCTTATACAAATAAGATCCATACTGATTTACCCTAATCCATTTTACGCTTTCCTTAAAGTTGATATTTTCATTAGCTGTATTTTTTTTCGGTTGATCATATTTAGATTCTCTTGCATGTCGCCAATTTTTCTAAAATGGTCACTCATATCAATAACTTCATGATTTCGTGAGGCCTTTGCTTTTATTCTTCGGTACTGCTCAGGTGTATAGATTACCTCATTTCTTCTCAAGGCTTTTTCTATACGTCCAAAATCGCGATCTGAATCCAAATAGGAATGATCGATTATTTTAAAATACCCTTTTAGGACCAAATATTGGTATAGGACAACTAAATTAAAATTTTTATTCTGCCCGGAACACGAATCCGACCAAATTATTAAGTGATCTTTGGCTTGACAACTTGGATGTATCTCCACAAACCTTAAGAGAGCGCTAGCAACTTCAAAACTTCCACGGCCCGCTATGTCTTCAGTCCACGTGCAACAAACAGCCTTTTCGTTCGACAATCCGTCGACAACATGAATGCCCAAGTTATAAAATGAAAGTTGTCTCAGATAAAATGCTTTTGATGTGGTCAATTTCGGCAAGGGCATTACTTGCTGTACGTAAAGAACCTCCCTACAAGATCGAGAGCTTTCTTTATCGCATTTCATTGCTTCTATAGCCGCACGATACCCCAATATATGTTCCTCATTTGGGTTCCCAGCATCGCAGGTTGCACATGTATCGCTTTTTGGATGTCCAAAAGATAAATTAAATTCTGTAACAAAGATTTTGTTATATGTGCCTCTCTTGACTTTAAACTTTTCAGTTAAGTTTTCTTCTTCGCACCTTTCCAAATACAGGTTATGCATCATACTTAAACTTAATAATGGAGACAAATAGCGCCTGTGCTTATTTTTGTTTCGAGAATAATGGGACTGTTCAGCAGGAAAGCTTGAAATATGGGCTTTAATAAAGTCCACAACCTCTTCATCCATTTTATGTGCTTATTTTGGCGTCATTCTTTGGAGCAGAATATCCGCTTTTAATGTTCTTTATTACGATATCAACTTTTTTCTTGCCGATTTGGTATAATGCGCAAAGTCCCACTTTACAAACTTGCATGGTTTGGCTTTTATATTTAACAAAGTATTTGTATGAAGCTGATTTGTGGGTATTGGTGCTATACCGAAGTCTTAATATAGGCTTGCTAACAATCGAGCCATAAAGTAAGGCGTTCTTACCATTAACATCTAGGGAATAAAAGCTGTTTAGAATAACCTGTCTATCTTCAACTGGAAATTTTTCCGAGCACCGAAGCCTACAACTTTTATTACACAAAATACCTTCTCGGACTGTTTTTTTAGGAATAACCTTGTTTTTATAGGAAATATATTCTTCTCCCTTCTTCCTTGCAATAGCTGCAGCATTTCTTTTCCAACCACTTTTATTTTTTTGTCTTTTTCGTGCTGTTTTTTCATTTCCATCATTTACCTTTCGTTTCTTACCTTGGGATTCTTCATTTTGCAGGTCTTCGTTGACCAAGTTCTGTGCAATAAGGTCATAGTGGTCCGCTAGGTCTGGACAAACGTGTTGATTAGCACCATCAGCATTTATATCAATAATACTGGCAGAACCGCGCGTAGAATTGATATTTTGGTATTTATCGATACCAATAGAGCTTTCAGAGCTGGAAGGGCATGAAAAGTTATCGGGAATAGAAACATCAGAGGATGATGGGGAAAAATCTTCGAAGTCTTTGAGGGTTATGGAACTTGATGTTTGAAAGTCTAACTGGTCTTTTCGCCTCTCACTACCAGATCGAAAGACGAATTCACTTGCGGGTTGTTGTGAACCACCAGAATTTGCAGAGCGCCAGGTAGAATTGATGTCTTCTTGGTCATTATACTCGTATGTGCGAATAGAGTTTTGGTAGCTGCAAGGACTTGAAAAACTTGCCGGCTTGAAAAGATGAAGGGATGAAGAGGAGAAATCTTCCGAATCTTTGAGGGTTAGGGGACTTGATGTTTGAAAGTCTAACTGGTCATCTGGACTCTCGATACCAGATTGAATAGTGAATTCACTTGTGGCTGGTTTAGCAATCTGAGCACTTCCCTGTAAGTCTAAAGTATTTCTCAGAATAATACTAGTCGAACTTCGAACTAGTTTTTTTCTTCTTGTTACTTACCTGCGTTAATGCGGCTTTGAGACCTGGAAGAGCTTGACAAGTTATCTGAAATCAGAAAATCCAACAAGGATGATGATAAATCTTCCAAACTGTCACTGACGGTTGAAAGACAGGTTGTTCTTTCTCCTTCGGACGTTGGTTTTTCTATAAGGAATACGAATTTATTGCAGTTTCTGCATCTTTTTTATGTTGTGCTTTTCTTTGAACTCACCTTTCAGCGAAGATTCCGAAAAGTTTTCTTTTGACGAAATAGATTCTGCCATAATATTTGGAAATATTTATTTTTGTTAACACAAATTTACTTGGATACAAAAATAATTTGCAACTAGAGCTTACGATTTCTCGACTTTCTTCGAAAAGAAATTTCTTGCGATTAACGGTTTCTCACGAGAAAATCGAGTCTCGAGTCTCGAAGACCCGCTAGAATCTCGACAGTCAAATCAATCGCTGCATTGACAGCAATTTGCACAGTAGGCATTTTCTTCTGGTGGCCCAATAGCTTTCTTCGGACTCTAAAAATTTTTTGTTTCGTTCATAACTTTTAAATTTAACCTTCAGTGGTAGTGCAAATAGTCGCTTTTTACATAATACATGACTTTCAAGATTAATCTAAAGCACTAATTACTGAAAACCCCTTAATTTCTATAAGAATGTTACATACCCCCTTCTTCCACAAATAATATTGAAAAGTTGTGTACATACCCCCTTCATCCATAAATTATCTTCTACAATTTTCACGATAGCCAAGTTCTGATAAGACAGAAATATAGATATGGATAAAAGCTATTCACCAATGCCAAAAACTGAAATTGAATGAGAATGTGACATACCCCCTTCATCCATGCATGTCTTCAAATATGTATATGCACCTAGACCCACGTTAGAAGCGTCGGCTGCTACCTTAATTGGCAGTTTGGGATCGTAGGGTGTTAACAAGAGATCTGATGAAAGAAGTTTTTTAAATTTCTCAAAATTATTCTGGCACTGTATGGACCAGCTCCACTTTGCACTCGTTTTCAGTAAATTATCCAAAGGGTTCCTAAGAACTCGCATTTCTCGGATAAATTTTCCGTAATAATTTATGGCACCTAAAAACGACCTTAATTCGCTGACATTTTTCGGTGGTGGAAGTACCAAAATTTTGCTGATTTTATTCTTATCTGGACTTACGCCTTTCTTATCGATGTGATATCCCAAATACGTACAAGATTGTTGAAAGAATTTACATTTATTGAAATTGACCGTAATATTGTGCAGTTTAAAACGTTCAAAAAGTTTAATTACTGCGCTTATATTTTCTTCTTTCGTTTTATTAGCTACAACAACATCATCTAAATAGGGAAATACTCCAGAGATTCCCGAAAGTAACGATTCCATAACCAGCTGAAACGCTCCGAGTGCTGATTTAACTCCTGGTGCTAAACGATTGAATGTATATAACCCACGATGTGTGTTGATTACAAGTAGTTTTTTTTGTTTCCTCGTCTACTTCTATTTGCATATACGCATTATTTAAACTATAGAAAAATTTGAGCAGCCGTTGAAATTGACAAAAATTTCGTCTGGTAGTGGCAATGGAAATGTGTGAGGCTCAAGTTGTGCGTTGAGGCCTGTAGAATAGTCACCACAGATACGAATATTACCTGAAGCTTTTTTAACTACCACGATTGGAGCTGACCATTCAGAGAAATTGACTGGAGAAATAATACCGTCATCTTCTAATCTTTTCAATTCCCTTTCGACTTGTTCTTTTGGGCGAAACACCGGCACCGCTTGAGGCTTAAGTTGTAAGTGAACTTTGTATGCCGTACAGTGACCTATTTCATCTCTGAAAACCGTTGGAAACATCTGGCATAAATTTGGTTCGACTAATCTACCGCTAGTTTGGATGCTTCTGCATGAAGTGTAATCAGTGATGGGAGTTTCCCAAAGATCAAACAGAGAAATTATGTCTGTGCCTAAAAAATTTAAGTTAGTAGAAACTGTGATGGTTGCTCGAGTTATGAGTCCGTGTTAGGAATTAAAAGTACACAAGAGTTTATTTCAGTCTTGTTTTACATTTTTACGCTTACATCTATTTATACTATTTCTAACTATTGTTTGTTTGGTGATAAAAAGATGTTTACAGGTTTATACTTGTCTATCGTATTCTCTTTGTTATACTATTTCTAACTATTGTTTGTTTGGTGATAAAAAGATGTTTACATGTGTAGCATTATGTTATCATAATGCTTTGTTACTTATCAGCGAATATAATTGTTTGTGTTATTGAATGTTTACAGGTTTGTGAATAATGATTATATGTATATGTGTATGTATATAGTGTTTAGGCTAACGTCGTTAACTCTCGCTTGGTTTTTCCATTTACCATGAAATTCGCATCAAATTCGCCAGCAATTGAAAGTAGATTTGCTGAAGCATCGCGAATTGATTTTGTAACCGAACGTAATTGTGGACTGCCTATGCTGGCCCAGCTTTGTTTGGAAATAATGGTGATATCCGACCCGGTATCGTGTTGCAATTTAACTGTTGTGTCATTAATTTCTATTGACACGAAACGTCGATTTTTAGCACCATTACCACACATTGTAAATACGCTTTTTAGTTTTCGTACTAGCATTTTTAGTTTTACGTTCCGAAAAGCATGCACAATACCCTTCTTTATGTCCGACTTTACCGCATTGTGTACATTTGTGGTTACTAAAGCTACAATCCCGTACGAAATGCATACATCCGCATTGCCAACAAGGTCTACTTGGAGTTGACTTGCTAGGTAATTTACTTTGCTTTTGCTGTGCTTGTGAAACTGCTTGAACTTTGGATTGCTGTTCAGCTACGACCGCATCACTTTCTAAATTTCTAATACGCTGAATTCCGGGACTAAATTATCTAGTGTTAATGGTCTATCTGCAGTTTCAGAGTCGAGCATGCTTAAAAGTCGAGCACGAAGATCTTCATCATGTGTCGACCGAATACCATGAACGAACATCAAGCATTTAAAATTATCAGCCGTGCAATTTTGAAGCGAGAAATTTTCACATAACCTATTTACTCGAGCTTACCTTGCGTAAGAGCAAACGCACCTTAGCGGCATCGTCTAATAATGCAGCATCCACTGTGAAGTTGTCTTCATAGCGTACATACCATTTAGCAAAGGTTTGTCCATCTTCCGCGTCATAGCAAAATTCACGAATACCTTTAGAAATTGTTTCCATAATAGCCTCGGAACTGCCCGTTGTACTTTGTGCTGTGCTCCTACCATTTTGTTCACTTGGAACCGTTGCAGCGATCAGCCGCTCCAATAGTTGTCTTTGTTGTTCTGCGGTTTCTTGTTGCCGCGTCAGAAGTGTTGCTACCACTTGATCCAATGAAGTTGACATTTTGGTACTGCTTTTATAAAGAGCCTTTTATCTCGTCGCCACTGTTATGTTTAAAGGTGTTAGCCGTAGCTCAATCTTTATTAAATATAAAATGACATAAAATATACATAAATACAAATAAATACAATAAAGTCTTACCGCGTATTTAATTACAACGTGTTTAATGTTCGGCAGACAGATAGAAAATTTAACGTTATGTGATTTGACACTTATTTATACATTAGCGATGTGACATACATATATAGAATGAACGGCACGATACAATAGTAGATACTAATACAAATACATTTGACAAGTGAACTATTCGGAATTAAATCTACAATTGAGGGTTGCCAACAAATCCTAAGGGCATGATCCCTGTTTTTCTTATTAAGTTCTTTTGAAATTTCCACTATATTACCATGGGCCATTTTTGTTTTATTTATCAAGAGGGTCGACTTCTTATTAAACAGATTATAATATTCAACTACCGACATCGAGACATGTTGTAAGATACTCAATTCCTGTTCGATAATATGAATTGGATGTTAGTCCAAGTAAGCAAAATCTAGACGTGCGATTATCGCATCAACATTTAAAACAGTGCCGTGATTAGTCAAGACATCATTGTCATCATTGGTTACTTTATTTCTGAGTATTTTTAGAGCAGCGAAATACTTCCTGCTTTTCCTAATATACAGCCACCATTTTTGTACAATTGGCGACCGCCGTGGTGTTTCGGTTAAGTGTTCGGCCTTCTACACCTAGTCGTGGCGGTTCGATGCCCGGCAAAAGTAACATCAAAAATTATTTAGAAAAACAATTTTTCTAAACGGGGTCGCCTCTCGGCAGTGTATTCCTGCCATGAGAAGCTTCTTTGCAAACAATACATTTGCTTTGCAAGTGCCGTTCGGAGTCGGCAAAAAACTGTAGGTCCCGCCAACACACCACAAGTTGGAAAGAGAAGCTCGGCTAAAAATCTCGTTAGAGGTTATGATAACCTGTTGGTATATCGCCGCCATTATTATTATTTTTTTTTTTTTGTACAATTATTTTTTATTATGTGCAATTAAGAAAATGCATCATTTGCAGTCACTTGTGAAAATAGTCAGTATTTTCTCAATAGAGTATCAGCAATGTCAATGTGGTAGTGAAAAATGTCAGCATTTCTTGTAGCAGGCATTTTTCTACTTTAACTTTGACAACTAGCGATTCTCGATAAATGAGTGGTGTAAATGAAATCAAATATCGATTTTATGGGGCTACCATTAAGCTTCAAAATATGCAAGTGCCAAGTAGGTACTTAAGAGGGGAAAATTATATGAGAAATGGATATTAGTGCACGAAAAAAGTCGCTTAAAAAAAAGAACCACTTGAGCGGGTTGGGTAATAAAGCGGGAGTTAATTAAGAGGGGAATTTTCTTCCCATTTCTTAGTACTTAAGCTGGTTTTACTGTAATGGAGGCATTGGGAAACCTATGTAACGATGACTCTGCCAGTCCCTTCTTTGGCAATCATTTCCACAGTAGTGGTCTTCGCAATGTTGGCAAACGCTACTAGTTGGCTGCCGGCATACGAAGCAACGACCTGTGGGATTTGGTGAAGGCATACCAAAAGTCTTTTTATTACCTGAAACTAGTTTTATTAAAAAAATTTTTTTTTCTTTGAGTTGTTTATATCAAGGACATTTTTGTTATCCTTTTTAATATTTGACACTCACAAAATAATATTTTTTTAATTTTTTCATGGTCGTTTTGATCCTTTATTTTTTCGACACACGCGAGTCGAGCAAACTAAACTCTTTATTCACAATTAGTTCTATTTATAGATTTTACAACTGCAGTTTAATTGAATCCCATTTCATCGTATGAAATCGTAGTCTTGAAATGGCTTTTCCTTGAAATGACGACATCAATATTATTATTTATTGAGAAATATCAATTGGATTGAGTTTAATTCTTGAGTGTGACTTGAAATGTTTATTTAAGATTGTGGATTGAGCTAGCAGAAATAAAGAACAATTTTGTTTACATTTACGTTAAGGATAATGTGTGGTGGCTGTCGTTAACTTGCACATCTAAAATCGCAGTGTCATACTTGAGTACGCAAGTTTCGTCTGGTTGGTGCTCAGGTTGGACAATCATATTGAATTTCTATGATTCTATAGCACCGTTCCGCTGTGGTAAGCAATGGTCTTCAAATTGCTTCAGTGTACGTTGTTGGATATTTTGTTCAACTCGAACTGGCTGTTGCTCCTGCTGTTGTAATTCTTCCTAGTAGTTCGTCTTGAGTCCCAAAAGTTGGGAAATGTGTGTTGTACTTATATGTTCGCATCTTGCGTGCCCAGCAAACAAATAAACGTTGTTATTTGTGTTACCTCTGGCTCTTTTCTTCTGCCACTGGCGATTATATAAATTACCGGCTTGCTTTGCACAAGACGGAAAAAAAAGATTTTTTCTGGTCGTAAGACCTTTATTGCTTCATATAAATGTTAATACTCACTTAATTCTACTTTTCCTCTCTTAATTATATCCTAAGTCTACCTGTGTCAGCGGTTTGTTGATTGGTGCTTGGATCGGCGCATGCCGGATGTTGTTGCCAAATATTTAGGTCGCTGGGTTAATTTAATCGGCGCATGGCGGATGTTATTGCTGATTTTGCTGAGTGCGCGTCTGGCTAATTCTCAATAATTGTTTACTACCCTTATTGCTGACTTGGTGCTATAGTTTTGGTGTCAGCTTGGGTTACAACTTAGCTGGTGTTAACTCTTCCGCCGCCAAAAACAAACGTCCTCGTTTGTTTGAACTAAAAAACTGGACTTGTGGTTTCTGTTGAATAAAGCATTTCGGATATTGTGACTTTTTGAGTATCGGCCTCACTGGTTTTCACATTGTAGCTCTGGTTCTGTTTTGAAATCTGGTTCTGTTTTGAAATTTATTTTCGTGATTGACTTGATAATCAAACCTGCTATGAAAATAATGCTAATGAACGTTAGCGAAAAATTTGTTATTAGAGCTGCTGTGTGGGTTGTTTTCAGTGCAGAAAACCGCTTAGTGTTATTGATGTGGAGTTCTTTCATCATTTCTAAGCTTAAAATTTCTTCTTCCTTGTTTGAGGGGATATTTGATTGCAGTATAGCAGGCAGGGGTTTGCTGGTTAGTATCTCGTTAAAAGAGTATTTTTGGTTATCGATTATAACCGTAGAATTGTGGAATTGGACTGCATATGACCCTTCAAGGGTTATTTTTTGGCTGTCAATTTCAATTGTACCTTTGTACTGGTTTAGTAGGATTATTCCGGGTGAGATGTTTTCTACTGAAGGGATGTGTTGATTGTTGACTAATGTGCACTCTGCTGGTTTGCTCTTGAGTAGTTGTGGGACACAGGTAGTGTTACTAATGTCTATAATATTCCTATGATTACAAATTCTAATATTGTTGTTTTCTCTACATTTTAGTTTAATCGCAAATATTTTATTGTCATTACAAGTTATAATGTCCTCAAAAGGGATTTTATTAACATACTTTTTCTTTTTAATTGGTTTAATTAGAATTGATTCACAAATTTCATCATTTGTCAATGGTATACCTACTATGTAAAATAACATTGTATCATTTGAAGCTATTTTTATATTCGCAAGTTCTAACGATTCCTCAACGCTATTTAATGCAAGGTTATTTCTTAAAATTACAGATCTAACTATCTCCAATTCCTCATTTGACAAAATATAAGAATTGACAATTCCGACTTTAGCCCAATGAATCGCATAGTCTATATTAATGATTTCTTCTTTTATAACTCTAAGTTTGTATTTTAATTCTATAGCAACATTGTGCTGTATGTCCTCGCTTGATTGGACAGCTTTCAAAATTTTATTAGAAACGGCTGTTATTTTATTTACCCTATCAAAAATTATTTTATTTATCGTTACTTGATTATTGTTATTGTCTATTATATGATTTATTTGGCTCTCTATTGTAACCAGGTCATCGTGATCGGGATTTCCCGCGATCCATTTCCAGGTTTTTCCGATTGCGTCTATAGATTTCTTAAATCTTTTGGGTTTCAGCCTATTTAGATAAGTTTGTGTTAAATTTAATTCGTTAGTAAGGATGGGTAAAAGGGAATTTTCGTTAGTAATTTTGGTTTTTATGGTAGTGGCTATTTCATTTAATGCATTTTGACACGCATCTAGATCAACTTTGTGTATTATCCTGTAGGTTCCGGTTTGAATTTTCGTCAGTCCTGTCTCGAATGTTGCTAATTGTGAGTTCGATGGTTGTACCTGCCTTGCCATGGGGGGTTGTTGTCTGGGAATGAAAGAGTTGAAATTTTGATGTCTGGGGACTGATGGTGCGTTTAACACTTGGTTGTTGGCATGATGTGCTCTAAAGCTTTGATTTTCCAGCTTTAGGCAAAGGTGTAGTGCCTCTGGTAGACTCTTGGGTTCTTTTATACCCAGAAGCCTAGGGAGGTCACCGGAAAGTCCTCTCACAAAGGTATCGAGGGCCTTGGCACGGTAGTTATCCGTTAGTAGATGGACTGCTTCTTCGCCAATTTCCATGCATCCTATCTTGTTAAGTATTAGGGATAATTGACTATAAACCTTCTGATAAAATTCGTTTATAGAGCTTCTTCCCTGAATAAGGCACGTCATTTGATATTCTAGAGTGCCTATGTCGCGTTTATCGGCATAGTGGGTGGTCAGACAACGGGAGATGGCTGTCCAATCCAAGGGGGTGTTGTATGATTCTAAGGCTATATCCGCCTTTCCAACGATTTTGTTCCGGATAACATTTAGAATTCCGAAAAATTTTGGGGTGCCCTTTGAGGGTTCATATATCTTTATAATTCGCTCGACACTTTTTTTTCCATGAGCTGAACTCTGAGGCGTTTCCTGAGAATTCTCTCAAGGATCGTACGACATCTGGTACTTTATCCATTTCAGCCATATTGTTTCTATATTGCTCGTCTATGGTCTGATCCGTTATGATGGGGTTATTGTTGTTGCCTAGAGTAGCTCTGACTAGCTCTGGCCCACTGGCTTCTATAGCCTGGGAAACCATAACTCGTATTATGTTTGCCATGTCTGGGGATATTTGTTGGGTGGGTGGGGATATTTGTTGGCTGGGTGGGGGTGGTGCGTTATTCCCTAACACTGGGGGTCTAATTAGATTATTTTGATTAGCCATTTTTGTAATTATTATCTGTTTTTATGTTGTTGTTATCAGTTTATCCTTTTTATATATTTGTTTAATTGATAGATCACTGGAGGGTCCCTTGGGTGGTGAATCGCAGTGTCTTTTCTATATTATAAGCTGGAGGGTCCCCCCGAAGGTGGTGAATCGCAGCTTTAGTGGGTTTTAATTTTATAGGCTGTACAAGCCGATGTTTTATTTGTGGATTTTGACTACCTATTTAAAAAAAAAAAATTCTTGATTTAGTTTTTCCACTAGGTATGTACCTATTTTTAAAACTGTTTTATTTAAATTTTTAACTTGAGAATGGGTTTAATTAGCTGATTAATGTATTTTTCAAATTGTTTTTATTTAAATTCTTCGCTTTCCTAATTTCTTCCCTAAAGGAGTAGTTAACCTTTATTTTTATTAAATTCGAAATTGAAAATGGGGTTTAATTAATACGTACTTATGATCTATTTCCTTACATCAATAACAGCTGCATCGTTGGTTGTGCTGGCAAGTGTGCGGTAATTCCTTTTTTCTACTCGACACTAAGGTGCACCTTCTTACTCTCTGCTGTCTCCGGTTTTGCTGGGTTTTGCTCGGCTTCGGTTGGTGTCGTGATGACGTTGGGGCGTCAAGGAGTTCCTACTTCCTCTCCACGCCACTTTATGTGAAATGCTCACAATTTTTCAGGCTTTGTTGTGCTTTTTTTTTGTGGCACTTGTTTAAAGGGGTCTCTATTTATTTTGGCACTTGTTGTGGCAATTTTTTGAGAGTCTTTACTTTGTGGCACTTTGTTGCACGATTTTTTTTAAAGTCTTACTATTTGGCGGCACTTTTAACTTTTTTGCACTGTTTTACAATCTATCACAGACGCCACCGAGCTTATTTTACTCGGGCGCCAATTACCGGCTTGCTTTGCACCAGACGGAAAAAAAAGATTTTTTCTGGCCGTAAGACCTTTATTGCTTCATATAAATGTTAATACTCACTTAATTCTACTTTTCCTCTCTTAATTATACCCTAAGTCTACCTGTGTCAGCGGTTTGTTGATTGGTGCTTGGATCGGCGCATGCCGGATGTTGTTGCCAAATATTTAGGCCGCTGGGTTAATTTAATCGGCGCATGGCGGATGTTATTGCTGATTTTGCTGAGTGCGCGTCTGGCTAATTCTCAATAATTGTTTACTACCCTTATTGCTGACTTGGTGCTATAGTTTTGGTGTCAGCTTGGGTTACAACTTAGCTGGTGTTAACTTATATACTAAAAAATGTCGCTTCCAGTTGGACCATTCCGTTGCCGAATTTGTGCAATCCAATTCGGTTGGCTTGCGTTCATTTGCCATTATGTTTTTAACTTATGCAAATTTACATGTTATCACGAAATACTATGGTATTCAACCACTTCCGACAACGTGTATCAAGTTCACGTTATGTCATAAAGTTAGATTTATTTTCAGCTCACGTGTTAGCATGTTCAGTAATCTAGAGATTACACATTCTTGTGATGTATGCCACTAGGGATTATCGATAACTCCACATTTTACATAATGCACTGTACAGTGTAGACACTATAATAATAGATTAAGGCTTACTATACACGTTCTTGTTACAATATCAGAACCAAAATCATGTTCGTCGACTTTTCTCGTAGTGCCAACTCTTGCTTAAGTCGCTGGCTCTTCAGTTCAGTTAATTTCGACATGTCCTTTGTTGTCCTTGATTTTCTTGAATTTATTTAACAATCCTGTTCCGACACCAATTGTGACGAATTTTCAATCATCCTTAATCGCTTTTCCCGAACTCGTTTGCCATATAGTCCGTTCCGATCACCACTTTATCTGCCAACCCTGGTAGAAAGAGTAGATCGCTCCTACATACACCTGATCACTCAATGTTATCTCTGATTCTATGGCATCCACTACGTTTTTTTACCGTGCCATCACCCATCACAAGGCATCGCAAGTACGTCAGTACATTGTCTTTGAACTTTTCCCCTTGTCGCTGTACTCAGTGTCGAATCTCATCGGACGCTCGAAATATTTTGAGCCCAAAAAGAATATCAGCAAATCCTTCATGAATGCGTCCCATTGTTGCCAGTGAAGGTTGTTATTACGGAACCATACCAGTGCCTTATCCTTGAGTAGCTCTGGTAGGTCCTCACACCTTAAATATTGTTTTATGATGTGAATTTGTGCCATACATTTGCTGTACGGCAATAACTGTTGCATGAAACTGTCCTTGGTATTCCAAATTATGTATGTCAAACTTATACACCGACTCATTTATCACCTTGAAGTTCTGCGCAATTACGGCGCTTTGTTCCTTCATAACTTCGTTGGTGGTATCTTCAATTGAGGACTGGTTGCTTAATAGTTCTAGTATATACATATCATTTTGGAAGATATTATGTCTTTCTCGACTAGCGTCTTGAAGTTGTCTTCGTCCATAAGCCCAAATAAGGAATGATATAAAATAAGTAATACAGGTGGTTTAGACCGAGTTACTTACTATTTCGAATCTTTTTTCTTCGGAAAATAAAACAAAAACACTGTTACTTCTAAGTTTTTTAAATTTATTCTTTCACTTGTGGTTTTATTAGTTTGGTTAGTTTATTAATACAATTTCGTTTTATTTAAGGCCGATAAGAGTTTAGTTAAATTCCCTAACCGAGTCGTAGGAGGGATTTGGAGCGACTGCTTTCAAACTACACAATCCCTTCCCAACAGCTCATACTACGTAGCCCAACACATACAAGATATTTTCTTAATCTACAGTATTTAGCTTACTCAGCAATCCCACAAATATCATATGCCAGAACTTTCGAGTGAGCTAACGCTAAAGCAGATGGTAGGTCGCTAGGTCGTGCCGAAAACAGCACATCGCAAACGGTTTCTTAGTACCTGAAATAAATACACGCAAGGCGGCCATTCAGTATTTTTCATTTAGGAATGTAGCAATTGTTCTATCGTATGTCATAATTGTCTTATTGGTGAGAAGAGTTAATTTCTTCTCAACTTCGTCGTAATACTGAACGAGCGTCAAACTGAGAGCTCCTGCTCAATCAGGTAGATTGGTCGCTTGTCACTGTAAGTCAAATCAAGGCGACTGACTATAGCCCTGAAGTTCAATACCGTGTTGAAGGATGCCAGCACCATATCTGCCTGCCCCTTCACCTTTCACAATGTCAAGTGGTTCGTCACACTGTTTCCCGGGCACAATTTCTATTTCCCTATATGTTTCCACCTTAGGCACGGTAATTTTTACATCATTTATCCGCTGACTAATGGTTGTCAGTCGCTCTTCGAAGCTTTCCCTCTGTACAACGAGTTCAGAGGAAATAGCACTGTCTGTTAGTGCTTTCAGTGCTTTGATTTGAATTCCAA
The DNA here is from genome assembly GCA_964058755.1 of Campiglossa producta. Taxonomy (NCBI): domain Eukaryota; kingdom Metazoa; phylum Arthropoda; class Insecta; order Diptera; family Tephritidae; genus Campiglossa; species Campiglossa producta. The sequence goes on from CAXKVI010000003.1 coordinate 25,894,023, forward strand.
GTTCCCTGATCACAAAGACCACCGACCCTTCTCCTATCGTCTACTATCCCGGTTAGCCTATCCAACAATTCACCCAATTTACAATCACTGATGTAACTGGCAAATTATTTGCCCTAAAAAAAAATTCAACAAAGCAAAAAAAAAAATCAAAAATTTCTAAACGACTTGATAATAGATCTTCCGTGCAAGGATCAACGAAAATTCACAACTTATTTTTGCTTCTTTTTCTTGCTCAATTAACATACTTTGATAATAGGGTATTGCTTTAAATTTCACTTGAATTACCCCTTACCGCTGGTGGGGGGTGGTAATGCAAATAATTTAGAGAAGAAAAAATAAGCAGAACGATGGTCTTCGATTGAGAATGTTTTTATTCTGATTTATTTAATAATTTACAAGAGTTTATATACAAAATCTTAAAACTACATTCCTAATCTAATTATGTATGTATGTGTGTATTGTTTGCCTTAAGAGATATTCTTAATACACAGAGCCAAAAATGCCTAATAAAATTAATAAGATTGTCTTTATGAACGGTTTTCAGGCTCAGGGGTAGTTAAGACGGCGGAAACGAAAAAAACCATACGCAAATCTATTTGGTTTAATGAGGAAATTCTTATTGATATTATCAAGTGCAATTTCTTCTTTTTTCTTTGCGATTTCTTTTTATATGTGTTATTAATAAGAAAATCTTCTCGAAATTTCTGTCAAAATATTGAAAAAAAGCTGATAGAGAAAAACTTCTTATTTTAATAAGATGATCTTAGGGTTCCTAACAATAAGATTTGACTTATTAATGTTTTCAAAGGAAAATCTTGCAGAAAACGGACTGATTTCTTAGGGTTCTTTTTAATAAGATGATCTTAGGGTTCCTAACAAGAAGATCTGACTTATTAACTGATTTCTGTATAATTGTAGGTATTAATAAGATGATCTTAGGGTTCCTAACAAGAAGATCTGACTTATTAACTGATTTCCGCATAATTGTATGTGTTAATAAGACGATCTTAGGGTTCCTAACAAGAAGATCTGACTTATTCACTGATTTCCGGATAATTGTATGTGTTAATAAGACGATCTTAGGGTTCCTAACAATAAGATCTGACTTATTAACTGATTTCCGCATAATTGTATGTGTTAATAAGACGATCTTAGGGTTCCTAACAAGAAGATCTGACTTATTAACTGATTTCCGCATAATTGTATGTGTTAATAAGACGATCTTAGGGTTCCTAACAAGAAGATTTGACTTATTAACTGATTTCTGTATAATTGTAGGTATTAATAAGATGATCTTAGGGTTCCTAACAAGAAGATCTGACTTATTAACTGATTTCCGCATAATTGTATGTGTTAATAAGACGATCTTAGGGTTCCTAACAAGAAGATCTGACTTATTCACTGATTTCCGGATAATTGTATGTGTTAATAAGACGATCTTAGGGTTCCTAACAATAAGATCTGACTTATTAACTGATTTCCGCATAATTGTATGTGTTAATAAGACGATCTTAGGGTTCCTAACAAGAAGATCTGACTTATTCACTGATTTCCGGATAATTGTATGTGTTAATAAGACGATCTTAGGGTTCCTAACAATAAGATCTGACTTATTAACTGATTTCCGCATAATTGTATGTGTTAATAAGACGATCTTAGGGTTCCTAACAATAAGATCTGACTTATTAACTGATTTCCGCATAATTGTATGTGTTAATAAGACGATCTTAGGGTTCCTAACAAGAAGATCTGACTTATTAACTGATTTCCGCATAATTGTATGTGTTAATAAGACGATCTTAGGGTTCCTAACAAGAAGATTTGACTTATTAACTGATTTCTGTATAATTGTAGGTATTAATAAGATGATCTTAGGGTTCCTAACAAGAAGATCTGACTTATTAACTGATTTCTGTATAATTGTAGGTATTAATAAGATGATCTTAGGGTTCCTAACAATAAGATCTGACTTATTAACTGATTTCCGCATAATTGTATGTGTTAATAAGACAATCTTAGGGTTCCTAACAAGAAGATCTGACTTATTAACTGATTTCCGCATAATTGTATGTGTTAATAAGACGATCTTAGGGTTCCTAACAAGAAGATTTGACTTATTAACTGATTTCTGTATAATTGTAGGTATTAATAAGATGATCTTAGGGTTCCTAACAAGAAGATCTGACTTATTAACTGATTTCCGCATAATTGTATGTGTTAATAAGACGATCTTAGGGTTCCTAACAAGAAGATCTGACTTATTCACTGATTTCCGGATAATTGTATGTGTTAATAAGACGATCTTAGGGTTCCTAACAATAAGATCTGACTTATTAACTGATTTCCGCATAATTGTATGTGTTAATAAGACGATCTTAGGGTTCCTAACAAGAAGATCTGACTTATTAACTGATTTCCGCATAATTGTATGTGTTAATAAGACAATCTTAGGGTTCCTAACAAGAAGATCTGACTTATTAACTGATTTCCGCATAATTGTATGTGTTAATAAGACGATCTTAGGGTTCCTAACAAGAAGATTTGACTTATTAACTGATTTCTGTATAATTGTAGGTATTAATAAGATGATCTTAGGGTTCCTAACAAGAAGATCTGACTTATTAACTGATTTCCGCATAATTGTATGTGTTAATAAGACGATCTTAGGGTTCCTAACAAGAAGATCTGACTTATTAACTGATTTCCGCATAATTGTATGTGTTAATAAGACGATCTTAGGGTTCCTAACAAGAAGATTTGACTTATTAACTGATTTCTGTATAATTGTAGGTATTAATAAGATGATCTTAGGGTTCCTAACAAGAAGATCTGACTTATTAACTGATTTCCGCATAATTGTATGTGTTAATAAGACGATCTTAGGGTTCCTAACAAGAAGATCTGACTTATTAACTGATTTCCGCATAATTGTATGTGTTAATAAGACGATCTTAGGGTTCCTAACAAGAAGATTTGACTTATTAACTGATTTCTGTATAATTGTAGGTATTAATAAGATGATCTTAGGGTTCCTAACAAGAAGATCTGACTTATTAACTGATTTCCGCATAATTGTATGTGTTAATAAGACGATCTTAGGGTTCCTAACAAGAAGATTTGACTTATTAACTGATTTCTGTATAATTGTAGGTATTAATAAGATGATCTTAGGGTTCCTAACAAGAAGATCTGACTTATTAACTGATTTCCGCATAATTGTATGTGTTAATAAGACGATCTTAGGGTTCCTAACAAGAAGATCTGACTTATTAACTGATTTCCGCATAATTGTATGTGTTAATAAGACGATCTTAGGGTTCCTAACAAGAAGATTTGACTTATTAACTGATTTCTGTATAATTGTAGGTATTAATAAGATGATCTTAGGGTTCCTAACAAGAAGATCTGACTTATTAACTGATTTCCGCATAATTGTATGTGTTAATAAGACGATCTTAGGGTTCCTAACAAGAAGATTTGACTTATTAACTGATTTCTGTATAATTGTAGGTATTAATAAGATGATCTTAGGGTTCCTAACAAGAAGATCTGACTTATTAACTGATTTCCGCATAATTGTATGTGTTAATAAGACGATCTTAGGGTTCCTAACAAGAAGATCTGACTTATTAACTGATTTCCGCATAATTGTATGTGTTAATAAGACGATCTTAGGGTTCCTAACAAGAAGATTTGACTTATTAACTGATTTCTGTATAATTGTAGGTATTAATAAGATGATCTTAGGGTTCCTAACAAGAAGATCTGACTTATTAACTGATTTCCGCATAATTGTATGTGTTAATAAGACGATCTTAGGGTTCCTAACAAGAAGATTTGACTTATTAACTGATTTCTGTATAATTGTAGGTATTAATAAGATGATCTTAGGGTTCCTAACAAGAAGATCTGACTTATTAACTGATTTCCGCATAATTGTATGTGTTAATAAGACGATCTTAGGGTTCCTAACAAGAAGATTTGACTTATTAACTGATTTCTGTATAATTGTAGGTATTAATAAGATGATCTTAGGGTTCCTAACAAGAAGATCTGACTTATTAACTGATTTCCGCATAATTGTATGTGTTAATAAGACGATCTTAGGGTTCCTAACAAGAAGATCTGACTTATTAACTGATTTCCGCATAATTGTATGTGTTACTAAGACGATCTTAGGGTTCCTAACAAGAAGATCTGACTTATTAACTGATTTCCGCATAATTGTATGTGTTAATAAGACGATCTTAGGGTTCCTAACAAGAAGATCTGACTTATTAACTGATTTCCGCATAATTGTATGTGTTACTAAGACGATCTTAGGGTTCCTAACAAGAAGATCTGACTTATTAACTGATTTCCGCATAATTGTATGTGTTACTAAGACGATCTTAGGGTTCCTAACAAGAAGATCTGACTTATTAACTGATTTCCGCATAATTGTATGTGTTAATAAGACGATCTTAGGGTTCCTAACAAGAAGATTTGACTTATTAACTGATTTCTGTATAATTGTAGGTATTAATAAGATGATCTTAGGGTTCCTAACAAGAAGATCTGACTTATTAACTGATTTCCGCATAATTGTATGTGTTAATAAGACGATCTTAGGGTTCCTAACAAGAAGATCTGACTTATTAACTGATTTCCGCATAATTGTATGTGTTACTAAGACGATCTTAGGGTTCCTAACAAGAAGATCTGACTTATTAACTGATTTCCGCATAATTGTATGTGTTAATAAGACGATCTTAGGGTTCCTAACAAGAAGATCTGACTTATTAACTGATTTCCGCATAATTGTATGTGTTACTAAGACGATCTTAGGGTTCCTAACAAGAAGATCTGACTTATTAACTGATTTCCGCATAATTGTATGTGTTACTAAGACGATCTTAGGGTTCCTAACAAGAAGATCTGACTTATTAACTGATTTCCGCATAATTGTATGTGTTAATAAGACAATCTTAGGGTTCCTAACAAGAAGATCTGACTTATTAACTGATTTCCGCATAATTGTATGTGTTAATAAGACGATCTTAGGGTTCCTAACAAGAAGATTTGACTTATTAACTGATTTCTGTATAATTGTAGGTATTAATAAGATGATCTTAGGGTTCCTAACAAGAAGATCTGACTTATTAACTGATTTCCGCATAATTGTATGTGTTAATAAGACGATCTTAGGGTTCCTAACAAGAAGATCTGACTTATTAACTGATTTCCGCATAATTGTATGTGTTACTAAGACGATCTTAGGGTTCCTAACAAGAAGATTTGACTTATTAACTGATTTCTGTATAATTGTAGGTATTAATAAGATGATCTTAGGGTTCCTAACAAGAAGATCTGACTTATTAACTGATTTCCGCATAATTGTATGTGTTAATAAGACGATCTTAGGGTTCCTAACAAGAAGATCTGACTTATTAACTGATTTCCGCATAATTGTATGTGTTAATAAGACGATCTTAGGGTTCCTAACAAGAAGATTTGACTTATTAACTGATTTCTGTATAATTGTAGGTATTAATAAGATGATCTTAGGGTTCCTAACAAGAAGATCTGACTTATTAACTGATTTCCGCATAATTGTATGTGTTAATAAGACGATCTTAGGGTTCCTAACAAGAAGATCTGACTTATTAACTGATTTCCGCATAATTGTATGTGTTACTAAGACGATCTTAGGGTTCCTAACAAGAAGATTTGACTTATTAACTGATTTCTGTATAATTGTAGGTATTAATAAGATGATCTTAGGGTTCCTAACAAGAAGATCTGACTTATTAACTGATTTCCGCATAATTGTATGTGTTAATAAGACGATCTTAGGGTTCCTAACAAGAAGATCTGACTTATTAACTGATTTCCGCATAATTGTATGTGTTACTAAGACGATCTTAGGGTTCCTAACAAGAAGATTTGACTTATTAATGTTTTCAAAGGGAAAACATATTTCCGCATAATTGTATGTGTTAATAAGACGATCTTAGGGTTCCTAACAAGAAGATTTGACTTATTAACAGATTTCCGCATAATTGTATGTGTTACTAAGACGATCTTAGGGTTCCTAACAAGAAGATTTGACTTATTAATATTTTCAAAGGGAAATCTTGCATCATCATCAGCAGACATCATGTAGAACAATTATACGCTGAGAAGCAGAAGTACCCGATGGCTCGATGGTAAGCACCTGTGTTCAGCATTCAATATGTGGTTAGTTCGATTCGCGGTGGATGCAATATGGCAAGTGTGGAAGGCAATGTAAGGAAGAGTGCGGTGAGATGGCTTGAAGGAAATATAAATAGGCAACATAAGAAGGTAAAGGTAAAATTGAATCGTAACTGATAATCTGAAGTTCTCGAAGACAATATAAGAACTCTGAAATATAATTTTTATTTTCTTCTCAATAATATGTGATTTCATTTTCAAAACATTAATAAGTCGAATCTTCTTGTTAGGAACCCTAAGAAATCAGTTCGTTTTCTGAAAGATTTCCCTTTGAAAACATTAATAAGTCAAATCTTATTAACACATACAATTATGCGGAAATCTGTTAATAAGTCAAATCTTCTTGTTAGGAACCCTAAGATCGTCTTATTAACACATACAATTACGCGGAAATATGTTTTCCCTTTGAAAACATTAATAAGTCGAATCTTCTTGTTAGGAACCCTAAGAAATCAGTACGTTTTTTGGAAGATTTCTCTTTGTAAAGATTAATAAGATTTTCTCTTCAAAAATAAAAAGAACTTCTTCTTGAAGAAAATCTATAGAGATATCATATGACTTTTGTTCTATTTTATTAGGCAGTGTTGGCTCTGTGTAGAGACAAACAGTAGGTCTTTATTTGTTCCTAATATTTAATTGCTTACTAGCAGACATAAATTGTAGACTATTTGTGTTTGATAAGAAATATCTCGCAGTAAGATGCAAATATTTGTATTTTTAATGTTTTTAGTTTTACTCCAATGCATTGTGACGAACTGATAATTATAAATCTATGTATGCATTTTTATTAGCATGTTCAAATGTACATATATTTGAACATACTTTTTTCTTTACAATTCACAATTTGTTTTCGCTATTTTTTATATTCCTTTGAAAATTCACCTAATATTTATTTTATTTTATTTTCTTTACACTCTACTTACATCCTCTTAAAATAAATATAAATACAGAAAATTCCGGCATGATGTCCTGTTTTTTCCACAACGTGTGGTCCCACGTTTAGAGCGCCAAATAAGTAATACAGCAAATTTAAGTATGTTTACTTTATTATGTAAAAATGGATATTCTGATCCAACACGCGCTGGAGTTATGAGTCCGTGTTAAAAATTAAAAGTACACAAGAGTTTATTTCAGTCTCGTTTTATTTCCGGAACTGTTTTCCATTTTTATGCTTACATCTATTTATACTATTTCTAACTATTGTTTGTTTGGTGATAAAAAGATGTTTACATGTTTAGCATTATGTTATCATAATGCTTTGTTACTTATCACCGAATATAATTATTGAAAAGATGTTTACAGGTTTATACTTGTCTATCGTATTCTCTTTGTTATTATGTTATCATACAAGGTTAAAGGGCATATAGTTGTTTGTATGTATTTTGTGAATAATGATTATATGTATATGTGTATGTATCTAGTGTTTAGGCTAACGTCATTAACTCTCCCCTGTGTTGAAAATGGAATGTCCTCATTTCAACGGCTTAGGGTTTGTAATCGTTGTAACTCGGTTAGATAAGCTAATTCGAACTCTCTTTGGCGCCTGGTGTTTAATTGTAGTTGTCGGCATGTATATAATTTTATAATTAAGTAAGTGACTAAAGCTAATATAATTATGATCATGATTAAATATAAAGTAAATTTCCAAGGATGTTCTTCAATTGGTAAAAATAATTTATACATTTCTTGTATATTAGTAAATTTATAATCGGATTCAGAGTTTAAAATTCTTAGTACATTAACCCTTTCATTCTGATAAGCATGTATTACATTTTTTATTTCTTGCTTATGGTTAATATAAGTTTTATTATCAATAGTTGTATTGGAATTGAATTGGATTAAATGTGGGCCATTTACCCTAATTCCGTTCCATGTGTGTTCGTTGTCGATAAGAATATTACCATTATCTAATATTTGTAAGGGAGAGTTATTTTCTTGGATAATATTACAATGGGCTTTTTGTTTTAATAACAACGGAATAGTACAATTATCCCTTGGTTCTTTTTTACAAATATGTATTCCTACATAATTTTTGCATTTTGATAAATTGGTGAAATTATTATTACACAAGGCAATTCTATTATGAAGTTGATATTTTCCGTATTTAAAGGCTAATGGGGTTAAATTGTACATTTTACATTTATTTGTTATTATGGGATATTTATAGATTGTAATAATAGTTTTACTAAAAGTACATATGTGTATATCGGAATATTCTAGTACATTTATTATTGGAATGTCATATATTTCGTTTTTTATTACCTGCTGTACGTCTCTAAAATTAAGTGTGCCAGAATAGAAATTTCCTGTTTTTGCGAAGTTAATGGTATTTGTTATAGTTACTAATTCGTTATATACTTCTGTAAGTATTGACTGATCAAAAATTGATTCTGTATTTAATTTTGCTAAAATTTTTTCAAAGCGGGAATTTATTTTCCTTTGCTGGTTATTATTTTCTATAAGCTGGTTCACTCCTGTTTTAATTTCGACAAGATCATCGTGATCTGGTATGCCTGTTATAAACTTTAATGCGGAACCTAAAAAATTGAGGGCACGTTTGGCACGATACTCGGATGGTATTAATTGTGATTTCAAAGTTTCTATTTTATCAATTATTATATCTTTTTCATCGATTTGAGTTGATTCATATTTACTTCGCACAATTCGTTCATATGGTTCTAATATTATGGATAAATTCGATACATGGTAAAGAAATGATGAACTCTCATAGGTATACACAGTATCTAGTTCAGTAAGAACATATTTTTTACCAGCCAAATCTGTTATTTTATCGCAAAATCCGTGAGTAACTATTACTAAAATTAAGAAGCCTATTCGTTGCATGGTGTGCTAGTTTTCCTTATACTATCCTTGTGTATGATTTTCCCCCTCGCTGTTAGGATTGTGTCCCCACGATCTTCTTTTACTTTATGTTTATTGTACTTAGTTGCAAGTTTATTACGCCGATCTGTTCGACTATAAATTATATCACCTGGTTTGTATATAATGGTTTTCCTTTTTTTATTATGGTGCCTGAGTAGTCTCTCCTGTTTATCTTCAAGTGTGTCCTTGATATCAGGATATTTTTCTCGGTTGTAAAAAACCTCCTCGGGCTTATATCCTGTTGTGGAGTGAATCGTCCTGTTGTATTGGCGAACTGCGTTGAATAATTCGTCACCGGGAGCAGTATTATTTTCTGCAGCTAAACTTTGGCAAAGCTCAATTAGAGTGCTATGTATCCGTTCAACTTGAGCGTTTGATGTTGAATGATGTACAGGCGTGACGGAGTGCGTTATTTGTAGCCGGCCGTACAGGAATTTTGTTATGTTGCTCTTAAATATACTTTCGTTATCAGTCATGAGGTACTTGGCATTTGGGTAAACTTGTGTGAGTACTTCTTCTATGTATTCGTGACAGTTTGTCTTTGTGTCCAATTTTCGTAAGAAGCAGTATTTGGAATATCTATCTGTAGAACTAAGGTATTGTTTATTATTAATATGGAAAATATCCATCTGTATGTACTCTCCTACTTTTGTTGGTATTGGAGTTTTTCCAATAGGTTGTTTATTTGGTTGCCTTTCGTATTTGTGCTGTAGACATATTTCACAGCCTATGACTAGTTTACGGCACATTTCTTTAATATTGGGCCAGTAGTGAATCAACAATATTTCTTGCGTGTTATTTTTGTAGTTCCTATGTGCACGTTTATGTGTTTGTGTGACAATTTCTCTTTGTTCGTTTGGAGAAGTTACGTCGTTTAACTTATTTTGGGCTAGCACTAGATTATAATTTGGGAAGGCGGAGCTAATTTCTTGTTTTAGGTGAAACAGTATTTCCTCATCTATCTTTATCGCATTAGTAACTTTTGGATTAACTACATCTTTAAGTTTAGATAGTAAGTCCGGGGTATCTCTATAAAATATTGTATGTCTAAACTGACCAGGAAATATTGTTTGGCTGAGGACTTCATTCCTTTCATTATCTTGTAACATAATTATTTGATTTCTGAAAGCGTTAAGTGGTTGTTTAACTTTCTTCATAGTTTCGACAGGAGAACTTTGTTGTGAGTGATCGGAGCAATTTGTTGTAGTATTTATTTGCTGTCGCGAAAGCGCATCTGCAACGACATTCTGGTGTCCAGGTTTATATACAAGTTTGGCACCGTATTCTTCAATTAGGTTTTTCCAACGTTTTAATTTCGCATTCGGATTTTTTTCGGAAATTGAAAATATTAGGGATTGGTGGTCCGTGTAAATTGTCAAGTTTGCCACACCATACAAATAATTTCTAAGTTTTTGCAAGGACCAAACGATTGCTAGTAGTTCTTTCTCATTAGTACTATAGTTTTGTTCTGTTTCATTTAGAGTGCGTGAAATGAATGCGATCGGGTGGCGATTTTGTGACAGAACTGCCCCGATAGCGAAATTACTAGCATCGGTTGTTAAACTAAATGGTTTAGAGAAATCGGGCTGGAAGAGTTCAACTTGCTCTTGTAAGGCGTTTTTTATTTTTTCCAAGGCTTCTTCTGCTGCTATATCTAATTGTATTGGTATTTTAGCACTTTGATTTTTTGATACCATTCCTAATTCTCCTCTCAAATTAATCGTTAATGGTTTCGTGATTTTGGCAAAATCTTTTATAAACTTCCTGTAGTAACTAGCGAGTCCCAGGAAAGATCTCAATTCTTTCAAATTTTTTGGTTTTGGGTATTTCTTTATAGTTTCGACTTTTTTTGGATCTACAGTAATTCTATTATGTTTTATAATGTGTCCAAGATATTCAACTGAATCCTGGAAAAAATTTGACTTTTCGTCAGAAATTTTCATGTTAGCATTATGAAGTGCGTTAATTATAATCCGGATGTGTTCCATATGTTCTTCTGGTGTAGATGAATAAATTAGCACGTCATCAATATAAACATACGCGAACTTTCCGATATACTCCCTAAGAATGTCGTCAACGCATCGTTGAAATATGGAGGGTGCATTCTTTAATCCGAATGGCATTCTGATAAATTCATACTTTGCGCCGTTGACAGAGAATGCTGTCTTTTCTCGATCAGATTCTTTAATTAAAATCTGATGAAACCCTGATTCTAAATCTATTGTGGAAAAAATCTTGGCTTTTCCGAGGTTTTGTATTGTCATATTAATATCTGGGATTGGATATCTGTCAGTAATCGTATGAGAATTTATCTTTTGGAAGTCAACAACCATTCTTCGTTTGGGCTTGCCTTGGTCATCGGTGCCCTTTTTTGGTACAGTCCATATAGGTGAATTATATGGGCTTTTGCTTGGTTGTATTATACCGTCGTTTAAAAGTTTCTCAATTTCTTTCTTGACAAAGTCGTGATCAGACATGGGATATGGATATTGTTTTGTCCATATGGGGTCTTCCGATTCAGTCTTGATAGCTGCTTGTATTGTGGTTGTAAAAGGCAATTTCCCATTTGTATTATTATTTCTCTTCATTAACTCTTCCACCTGATCTTTAAACTTTTCGTTATTTATTGTATAATTAATCCTTGGATCTACTTCCAAGATCTTCTTTTTTTGATACTTCAAACTATAGTCAAATAACCTAATTTCTGCCTTCATTTGGCGTAATCCCTGTTCTCCGAGTATCATGTCAAAGTCGTTTAGTTCCCTAATTTCATAGAACGTTAAATGATGCCCGTACATCGTTATAATTTTTTTAGAATTTACAATTGAGTAACCATGTAAGGTTTTGGTTTTAAATGGTTTCAATTTAATAGATTTTCCTATATTACAATTTATATTTATGTAATTGTTAGTAGAGCCTGTGTCGATTAATAAGGTAACGGGTGTGCCGGTTAGGCCGCATTTTGTTTGTAAGCAAGGCAACCCGTTTACTCGCCTAAAAAAGTACTGCCTGTTTCAAATTGTTCTTCATAATTAGATACATCTACTGATTCTAGATCTTCTCTATTTAGTTGGTTAATTCTTTGGAACTTCCTATCTGGCGGAGAAGTTGTGTTATTGTAGTTAGATGCCCTATCTCTTTTATATGCATGGTTTGATTTAAAAGGATTTTGACTTACGGCATTATTGTACCTAGTTGTCTGCATATATTGCTTGGATTGGTCTACGTCCATTGGAGTAGGTGTGGGTTGTTGTTGTCGTTGTGGTGGTTGTTGTTGGTGTTGTTGGTTAAAACTCCTTGCCTGGTAATTGTGGCTCTGCATCCTTACGTTTGGCTTGTAGTATCGTTCCTCTCTGTGTTGTTGTGAGTAGGTGTTTTGGTTTGTGTTGTGTTGATACCGTCTGCTGTTACTTCCTAGCCTGGGACGTGTCTCGAATTCCTCATTCTCGTTATCATGAAGAATGGTACAGGCTATCGCATATGCCGATTCCAAATTCTCTGGGTTATGGCTGTACAATGTGCCGCTTGTATATTTGGAGTTTAACCCAAGAATAAACGTCCTCACTGCCTCCTGGTTAGCGTATGCTATCATCCCTTTGTCATTATTGGACATCTCAATTTTTGATAGGGCTAAATTGAGTGCCTTTGAAACCTCACTGTGGAATTCTGCAAGGGATTTTCTATCTTGTGTGATTCGCTTCATTTCATCAAGAAGCACATATAGTGGGCGTTGGTCTGCATATGTATAATCCAATCTGTTAATGATTGAATAAAAATTCAATTTGGTGTTGTGGTTTGTAAGGACGTTAGCAGCGGGTCCTGTAATTTTTGTCCGCATTATTCCCAGGGCACTATAATATTTAGGGTGATTTTGGAAGATCTTTATAGCTTCCATGAATGCCCACACTTGTGATCTCCATGATCGGTATTGTTCTTTGTCCCCGTCAAATCTCGGTAGGGATTTGAATAGCTCCAGGTCGATATCCTTGGCGTCAGTAATATTTAGTTTTACTTCTTCGTATAAAACTAATTCTTCCGGAGCGTTTTGTTGTTCTAGTGTGGCAATTCTCTCCGTGAATTCCGTTGTTTGTTGCTGCATCTGGTTCATCAGTGTGGTGAACTGGGCATTTAGTTGGGCCAGTTGTTGCTCCATTGTAAATTTATTTAGATTTCTGTAGTCGTCGTAGGATTTTTGCTTTTTTCCTCTCCGAAGTCTCCGTAAAGTATCCAGGTTTTTCACTTCACTTTTTTGTTTAAAATTTTCAGAGTTTTTTTATTATTTGCACACTTTGATTGTGTTTTTTTCACTTGATTTCCGTTGATTTCGGTTTATGTTATCAGTATTATTCCGTTTTTTCAGGATCTATACTTGATTTTCGTTGATTCTTTTAGCACTTTTTTCAACGTGTAGTGCCGGAAGTCTTTCTTCCCGTGGATTTAGTTTTCTCTATTCCTTTTACATAGAAAAATGGCTTAAGGTTCGGTTGAGCCCCCAGTTATGAGTCCGTGTTAAAAATTAAAAGTACACAAGAGTTTATTTCAGTCTCGTTTTATTTCCGGAACTGTTTTCCATTTTTATGCTTACATCTATTTATACTATTTCTAACTATTGTTTGTTTGGTGATAAAAAGATGTTTACATGTTTAGCATTATGTTATCATAATGCTTTGTTACTTATCACCGAATATAATTATTGAAAAGATGTTTACAGGTTTATACTTGTCTATCGTATTCTCTTTGTTATTATGTTATCATACAAGGTTAAAGGGCATATAGTTGTTTGTATGTATTTTGTGAATAATGATTATATGTATATGTGTATGTATCTAGTGTTTAGGCTAACGTCATTAACTCTGGCGGTGTCTTTGAGTTCTAGAGTCAAACTAAAACTTACAAACTAGTCTAATTCTAAATTTAACCTAAAGTTGCCGCCGTCGCAGTCGCTGTTGATGCCGCTGCCGATAACGCCACGCTAACTGGCTTGTGATGATTCTGTGGAATTCACAAATTTACATATTTTGCTTTCCACGCGCTGGGACAATTGTTGTGCTCACAACTGTTCTGCACCTGCATGTTGGTGTCGCATTGCAGATTCATGGAATGGTTGTACTTTTCATGTTGTCGTGGGAAGCACAAACCGCTGACTCAGGCCACGAGCAAAGATTTATCGTTGGCCTTGTGTTGCATGTGTTAACTTATATAAGTTAGTGCCACCGCTACCGAATTTATTAAAAAAATATATTTTTTCGCGGCAGGAGCCGTCTGCTTTATTTCACCAACAATTTACGACTAACTTTACAATTATTATTTTGCTTAATTATATTTGCCTAATTCTATTCTTCTTGCGCGGTCGGCGTCGAGCTTCTCTCGTTCTCACGGTTATCTTGCAGCTGCAGATTTGAATTGGCCTTGGTGGGTGGTGTCAAATTGCGAAGCAATGTCATCAGCAATTTTGGGAATGCATGGAAATGCATGGGAGTGCAGGTGCACTACGTTAGCGTGGGAAAAGAGTTTTTAGCGATTTTAAACGTGATCTATGTTAACTCCTCCCTCCTTAAAAACGCTTGTCCTCGAGCGTCTGAAATATCTGAAATGATCTTGGCGACGGTGTTGGGACTTGTGACAAACCTTCTTCTGATTGGTTGTCCTTATCTTCTGGCTCTCTTGTTTTTTTGGCATATTTTAATTTTTTTCCGGCAGTATTTAGCGAAGCCGCCGATTACCATAATTAGGGCAAGTCCTGAGAAAACTCGGTTTACTACCTTCTCAGTTTTGAGTGAGTGGATTTCCCTTGTATTGCTTATATGAAGTTCGCTTAGTGCTTCTAGCGATAGAAGTTTTATCAGGCTTTCTTCGCTTGGATTTGGTTGCGCAATTGCTGGTAATACCTTTAGTGGGGGTGCGTCAAAATTTTCGTACTTTTTCCCGTTTATGGTTATGGACTCATTTTGGAATTTTACGACATATGTACCATTCATGATTCGGATGACATTGCTTATGGAGATGTTGCCTTCGTAATTGTTTAAGAAAAGTATTCCGGGTTCTATGAGCTCTATTGTGTTCGCGGATGATTTCACTTTCCTGTTCAGATTCCGTGAGGATGTCTTTCACAAAGTTTCGTGTGTATCGGACCCTGTATCTAGTAAAGTGAGTTTGGTAAATGTTCTGAATTTTTCCTAATATATAATCTTCTGTTTTAATGCAATTTGTTACTGAGGGATTCGAATACCTTTTCAATAATGTAGTAAGGCTTTCGTCTGTGAACTCTCTTTCTTCTATGGTGTGTCTGTGGTAGGTAGGGAAAATTATTTGAAATTGATATGATGAGGCTTCACCTGTGGAAATGAAAATTTGATTTTTGAATGCGTTAACTGGTGCATCCGTGTACGGTATTAGTGTTTGAGCGGAGCTGTCGTCACTATGGCGGGTTGCCGTCAAGGAATTTATCGCCACCTGCTGCGGCGGTCTAGATAGTCCGTCGGCAACTACGTTCATTCTACCGGGTTTGTATTTTAATTCGTAATTGTATTCTTCAAGGATAGCCTTCCATCGCTTCATTTTGTTATTGTTATTTTTATTACTCAAAGCGTAGGTTAAGGGTTGATGGTCTGTATAAATTTTAACTTTTGCCGAACCGTAGAGATAGCTGCGTAGAGACTTTAATGCCCATATAATGGCAAGCATTTATTTCTCGTTGGCAGCATAATTCTTTTCGGTTTTTGAGAGAGTCCTGGATATAAATGTAATTGGTCTGTCCTCTTGTGAAAGGACTGCTCCTATTGTGTAATTAGATGCATCCGTTGTCAGCTCAAAATCTTTGTTTAAATTGGGATAGGTCAGCATTACCTCTCCTGATATAAGAACGTTCTTTATTTTCCTGAATGCTTCCATAGAATCTTCATCAAGGGATATCTGGATTTTTGCTGACTGGTTTTTGGACACGCGATCTCCTCCCCTCTTAAAAGGGCTGTCAAGGGTTTAGCCAGCTTGGCATAGTCTTTAACGAAGCGGCGGTAATAACCCGACAGACCCAGAAAAGATCTGAGTTCTTTGAGGTTACGCGGAACTGGGAAATTTTGAATGGTCTCGATTTTTGAAGGATTTGTTTTTATACCTTCTGGCGTAACAATGAAGCCTAGGAATTCAACTTCTTCCTGGAAGAATTTGCACTTGTCCAGTTGCACTTTCATGTTCGCATTTTCGAGTGTACTGAAAATATGTTTTAAATGGGCTGTATGGTCTGCTTCGGATTTACTAAAGATAATTATGTCGTCAATGTAGACATAACAACATTGTCCAATGAAATTTCGCAGGATGTCATCTAAAGTTCTTTGAAAAATGGAGGGTGCGTTTTTTAGGCCAAATGGCAACCTAGTAAATTCATACTTTCCATTATTTATGGAGAAAGCAGTTTTTTCTATATCTGATTCCTTTAAAGGAATTTGGTGAAAGCCACTTTTTAGATCTATGACCGAGAAAAATTTGTTGCTTCCCAACTGGGAAAGGACTTCATTTATTTCAGGAATGGGGTACCGATCCGCTATCGTTACAGAGTTCAACTTCCGGTAATCTATCACTAGCCTGTATTGTTTGTTGCCCAGAGAATCTGGTTTCTTATCAACTATCCAAACGGGTGAATTATATGGTGATCGCGATGGTCTTATTATTCCATCTTCAAGGAGTTTACCAATTTGTCTTTCGACCTCTGATTTTAATGACATAGGATATGGGTAGCATCGGGAGTAAATGGGGTTATCAGTGGATGTTCTAATTTCTGCCTTCACTACAGTCGTATATGTTAATTTTTCATCCGGTTCTGCGAACAGTTTTGAGTGCTGGTTACAGAGATCAAGGATCCTATTTTTTTGCTCTTCTGTTAAATGTTCCATTTTAATTTCCAAACTATTCACTGATTTTGATATTTGCTGCTTAATTTTAATTTTTTTGCCGTTTTTAATTACCATATAATCTTTGGAAGTATGGATCACTGCATTTAACTGTTTAAGGCTGTCATTGCCAAGAATGGCGTGGAATGATTTTAGTGAGGGCAATACGAAGAATTTAAGGCGTTCTTCGCTTAAGCCAAAGAGATTTAAAAAAATACGATGGGATACTTTAACTTTACCTCCAACCGAGTTTGCATAAAATATATTGTCGTTTGGTAAGGGGTTCTTTGCTAGTGAGGGTTGAATGTAGTTTTTATTGGATCCAGTGTCTATGAGAAATTTTAATAACTCTCCATTGCTATTTTTGCACTGGATGTATGGCAATGTCGAGTATGTTAATCTAAAAAATGGACATCGCAAAACTCCTCACTTTCTTTTTGGTCTTCATGTGCATACCTCGTATAGTCCTGCATATAGTCGGGCCAGCTTTGCATTTCCTGAGGATCGTACCCGGAGCTGTCCTGGGTTTCATTTGGTTCATACTGATCAATATCGACCACGGCATTTTCAGGTACAGGTTCTACGTGGTTTATGCGCTGAATTTTGTTTGGGGCATTCTTATTAAATTGTCCTGTGGGTGGGGGCGGGGTTGGGTGGTCGCTTGGATGCGACATTAATGTAACCGGGCCTATTCATGTAATTGATGTTCCTACTTTGCATGGATCGGTCGACATCCATTGGGATTGGAGGTTTGGGTTGCACTGGTCTTGGCGGTGGATTGTTAAATTGTGGGGGCCTAATTCCCTGGTTATTTAGCATGTAGTGTGACCGTTGCTGTTGGTATTGTTGTTGTTGGTAAAGGGGTTGTTGGTATTGTTGTTGGTAAAGGGGTTGTTGGGGGAATCGGGTAAAGGTTGGTTGGGGTAGATGGGCAAGTTGCGGATAGAAGGGTTGGTTAGGGTTCCTTCTTGGTGGAAGTGCGGGCCGTTGCTGATATGACGTTCCAAAAATATTCGATGGCAGCATAGGCCGTTTAGGCGCGGCATATTGTTGGCTATTGGCATGCGCTGCCCTGAAGTTTTGGTTTTCCAGCTTTATGCACAGGTGCAATGCTTCAGGCAAGTCGGTCGGCTCTTTCATGCCGAGAAGTCTTGACATGTCGCCCGAAAGTCCTCTGACAAAGGTGTCCAGTGCCTTGTCACGGTATGTGCGGGTGAGGACGTGCATGCATTCCTCGCTGATTTCCATTGAGGATATCTTGTTTAGTATCAGCGAGAGGTGGGTATATACCTCACCATAAAACTCCTGTACCGTCTTCCGACCCTGAATCAAACAGGTCAGCTGGTACTCGAGGGTACTAAGGTCCCTCTTATCCGCATAGTGCATCGTAAGGCACCTTGCGATAGCCTTCCAATTCAGCGGAGTATTGTAGGATTCCAGTGCCGCATCAGCACTGCCTACGATTTTGTTGCGTATTACGCTAAGGATGCCAAAATATTTCGGCGAGCCTATATAGGGCTCATAAATTTTGAATATCCTCTCGACACTCTTCTTCCAGCTGCTGAACTCAGCTGGGTTGCCATTGAATTCCCTTAAAGACCTAACCACATCCGGTACCTTATCCATATCGGAAAGGTTGTTCCGGTATCTACCTTCTATTCCCTGGTCAGTTATAGGTTGCTGTGTTGGGTGCAGCATTTCCCTAATCATCTGCCTCTCATTCACTAAAAGGATTTCTTTCATCAGATCCTTAATCAAACTCCTAAATTCGGGAGTGGGGTTGGGAACTTGTGGGCCAGGGGCACCAGGGGCCTGTGGTGGCGGTGGTGGTCCTGGTGGGGGTGCATTGATGTTCCCTAGTATAGGGGCTCTTATTAAATTGTTTTGGGCCATTTTGTTTTGCCCTTTTCTTAACTATGTGATGTTTATTAGTGGTTTTTATTTTTTTAATTTATTTTACACAATCTCTAGAGGGTCCCTTTTGTGGTGAATCGCAGAGTTGTATTATTTTATTATTCTAGAGATTACTTTTATATTATAGGCTGTACGAGCCCTTTCTTTAAGGTTAATAAGAATTTATCACTAACTTTAACTGTTAATCTTCAAAGATATTAAATTTAAAAATTTTTAAATAAAATTTTACTTTAAAATTCCTTTATTTATTTCTGGTTTTCTTAAAAATCTAGCTTTAAAATTTCTTTGCTTCTTAATTCTCACTTAGTTTCACTTTAAAAATCTAGCTTTAAAATTCCTTTGCTTCTTAATTCTCACTTAGTTTCACCTTAAAAATCTAGCTTTAAAATTTCCTTGTTTATTTTTTGTTTTCTTAATTCTTACTTAGTTTCACTTTAAAAATCTAGCTTATATAAATATTACGCGCGTGGACATCGTGCTGTACCGTTTTGCCACTGGTTACTCCGGTCTCGGATTATTCCACTTCCTCTGCGCGCTCCCCTTCTTCAGGCGTGAGTAAGGGGGGTTGATGTGTGTCCTTCTTTGTCCCTGGTCGTTTTCGATTTTACTCGCGACTGGGCACGTCGGGCGCCAGTTAGTGCCACCGCTACCGAAATTATTAAAAAAATATATTTTTTCGCGGCAGGAGCCGTCTGCTTTATTTCACCAACAATTTACGACTACTTTACAATTATTATTTTGCTTAATTATATTTGCCTAATTCTATTCTGCTTGCGCGGTCGGCGTCGAGCTTCTCTCGTTATCTTGCAGCTGCAGATTTGAATTGGCCTTGGTGGGTGGTGTCAAATTGCGAAGCAATGTCATCAGCAATTTTGGGAATGCATGGGAGTGCAGGTGCACTACGTTAGGGTGGGAAAAGAGTTTTTAGCGATTTTAAACGTGAGCTATGTTAACTTATACATATCATTTTGGAAGATATTGTGTCTTTCTCGACTAGCGTCTTGGAGTGTTCTTCGCCCATAAGCCCAAATAAGGAATGATATAAAATAAGTAATACAGCAAATTTAAGTATGTTCACTTTATTATGTATAAATGGATATTCTGATCCGACACGCGAGTTATGTGGGCAGGTGGTTTAGACCGAGTTACTTACTATTTCGAATCTTTTGTGGTTTTATTAGTTTGGTTAGTTTATTAATACAATTTCGTTTTATTTAAGGCCGAGAAGAGTTTAGTTAAATTCCCTAACCGAGTCGTAGGAGGGACTTGGAGCGACTGCTTTCAAACTACACAATCCCTTCCCAACAGCTCATACTACGTAGCCCAACACATACAAGATATTTTCTTAATCTACAGTATTTAGCTTACTCAGCAATCCCACAAATATCATATGCCAGAACATTCGAGTATGTTAGCCATACTCGGATGTTCACTTGAATTTGTATGTATGTATGTATATAAAATGTAACTGGGCACTTGAAAATCACTGTTGCTTGCAACAGTATGCCCACCTATGGATTTGATCATTTTATTTATGCCAAGTGTGGAATGCCGAATATCGTCTTACATTTAGTTTACTTAAAGTATGCTTTTTCTTACTTTGTTGTGTTGGCTGGGCTGGGGCTCATTCCACATAACTCGCGCTGGCGTTGTCTTTGAGTTCTAGAGTCAAACTAAAAACTTACAAACTACTCTAATTCTAAATCTATCTATCTAATCTTGATGCCCCTGTATCAATTAGTAATTTAATTCTTCTCCCCGCAGTTGTCCCTCCGATGAAAGGTAGCAGGGAGCTTTCTCTAAAAAATTTATTTGATCCGAATCGGACAGTTCGTCGTCCACTGCTGCAGCCTCCGAATTTGCCACATCCTGATACCCTTCAGTCTCTTTACCTGAGGATAAGTGGTTGATTCTATGTTGCTTTGGCCCTGTTAGTCGAGCAGAGCCATGATTCGGCCTTTTCGTAGCCTGCCCATACCCCAATTGTTAGGTTGATGTTGCGTGCTTTGCCTATAACGCAGTGAGGAATCTACCTCCATTGGCTGCACTGGATCCATTTTTTGTGGGGCCTTATTATTGGAACCCTGACCTCTATCAAAATGAGGATTCTTCGAGGGATAAACATCCTTGACTGGGTTCTTCCACCAGTACCGTTTTCCCTAAGCTGCTGTCTTCCTTCAGCTCTTTGAGCTTTATCTTCCAGGTTTCTAGCGTAGGTACTCGCAAATAAGTACCGCTCGTGATTTGACTCTACCTCCTGAGCTAACGCTAAAGCAGATGGTAGGTCGCTAGGTCGTGCCGAAAACAGCACATCGCAAAACGGTTTCTTAGTACCTGAAATAAATTCACGCAAGGCGTCCATTCAGTATTTTTCATTTAGGGATGTAGCAATTGTTTTATCGTATGCCATAATTGTCTTATTGGTGAGAAGAGTTAATTTCTTCTCAACTTCGTCGTAATACTGAAGGAGCGTCAAACTTCCCTGGCGATCCCTTTCCCTGCTCAATCAGGTAGATGGGTCGCTTGTCACTGTAAGTAAAATCAAGGTGACTGACTATAGCCCTGAAATTCAATACCGTGTTGAAGGATGCCAGCACCATATCTGCCTGCCCCTTCACCTTTCACAATGTCAAGTGGTTCGTTACACTGTTTCCCGGGCACAATTTCTATTTCCCTATATGTTTCCACCTCAGGCACGGTAATTTTTACATCATTTATCCGCTGACTAATGGTTGTCAGCCGCTGTTCGAAGCTTTCCCCAATTCACAATTTGTTTTCGTTATTTTTTATATTCCTTTGAAAATTCACCTAATATTTCTTTTATTTTATTTTCTTTACACTCTACTTACATCCTCTTAAAATAAATATAAATACAGAAAATTCCGGCATGATGTCCTGGAGTCTGATGTCCTGAAATTCTTTATGTTTTTTCCACAACGTGTGGATCTTTTTATAGCAATTTTTTGCTGCGTTGCAATATTGGCCCATTCAATAATAACTGTATCGCGCGAGTTACGTTCACGACGGGTGGTGAACTGGGGACAGGTTCTACTTACGGTTTTGTTATTATCGTTTGTTTTATTTTTTAAAGTTAAACACAAATTTTTATTTTTAAATTTTATAGAATAGTTTATTAACTCTAAAGTTTGTTAAAAATGTATATTTGGTTTTGCCGTCCCTACAAGCAGTAAGTAGGACGGTCTTAATAGGACTGACTTTGTTTCTCACAAAGCCATCCTCACTAACCCTTACAATCTACTTAATACATAGCCTACTTAAATGTACATATGTACATTCTTAAATGTACATATGTACATGTATACTTTATCCATCAAACAAACTATTTTGCTCACTCAGCATTCCCATGGATGGATATGTGGGTGTGTATGTATGTATACACAAATGATTTTTGGACATCAGAAACCTACTTAGCTTTTGATGTCTTGGGAAATATATATGAAGCTAGGCTGGGCTACATTGTTGCTTGCAACATTAGACTTATTGCAAGGCCAGCCGTTTGTTTATACAAAATGTGGAATGCCGAGTATCGTCTTTCGGCTTGTTTCCCATCAAGCAACCAAGTCTCAAAACACACTTGGCCTCTTGATAGGTTTAGCTGGTTGTGTGTCATTCCACATAACTCCCCCACGGTTTGAGTAAGAACTCTCCTGAGTTCTTTTATTATCTAAAGGAATCTCTACGCTACTTGGCGTTTCTTGTATAATTTTATTAACAACTTTAATATTTTTTCTTTCATAAAATTTTTTTAATACAATTATTATTATTATCAAAATCAACAAGACCATCACAACATTTGTTCCATATGAAACGTTTTTATGGTACACCAGCTCTTTAATTTTCTTTGTATTCTCTACTTCGCTAACATTTATTTCTTTAAATTTCAGATCAACATAACTTTGATTTAACATTCTGGCTGGGTAGTAAAATTTTTCTGTAAATTCGACTTTTCGATTTTCAAAAATTTGATCCTTTATATTTAATTTACAATTTGCATAATGCACCAAGTAATTTCCTTTTATTTTTAAATCCCTATTATCGCAATTTTGAATTATTTGCTCTTGGTGTGCATTTATTATTAACAATGTATCATCTTCTAAAGTATTTATTTTAGTCTTGTTGTTGAATCTAAACATGGAATCATTTTTAAATATGCAGTGTTGGCTTTTTTTTAAATCTTTTACCGCTGTATCTTTCTTATATTCAAAATTTTCGTTATCTAACGTTACAATTAATTCCCTATCCGTTTCGACTTCTAAATGATTTTTATTTGGTAAAGGTACCAACAACTTTAAATCTGTTTGTACATAATTATTTGGAATTTTTATTGCAATTACAATGGATTGATTTTTGTATGCCAACACTCCTATTTTGGACAGTTTTAATTTATAAAAATCTATTTTAAAATAATTTATTTCCTCTTTTGTCAAAATTCCTGGGTGAATTAGATTGTATTTGGCTGCTGCTATATTATTCTGTATGTCATCTACTTTATCTTTTACAAATCTTATCTTATTTACTATGTCATTGAATAAAAATTGTTTAAAAATTTCTGTATTCTGTTGGTTCATATTTTCAAAAAGCTTACTAATTTTTTTTCTATCTTCCACTATAGTATCTCTAATTAAATGCAAAGTGTCATTGAACTGTTTATTTATTGAAATTTGCTGATTTAGATTTTGTATTATGTTGTGTTCATTTTTCTGTTGGACCTCCAGATAACCCAATATCTCCTGACGATCATCATCGTCCATTAGTCCGAATAGCCAATTATAAGTTGTTCCAACAAAATTTATCAAACCCCTTTTATTCCTGCTAACCTTTTCTGGTTGTATTGTTTTTACTCTTGACTCTAATGTTTCTAATTCATTGAGGAGGAACCCCTTTCCTTTAAAGGCATTCCCCTCAATGTCCTGCCTAATTTGATGCAATACATCCAGAATCTCTTGTGGCTGTATTACATGTAATATAGTAATGGTCTTATTAACTATTTCTACCTGCCCCATGTGGATCATTGTATATCCCGCTTCATCCAGTATTGGTGTCACTTGAAGGTGTCCCTTTACTATTCCTTCAGCCCCCCTCATCTGGGCTATCAACATTAAAACAATCATGGAGAACATCATCTGAAATGGCAACAATAAACAATATGTTACCACACTATCAATTTTATACGAATTAATTTCTTATACTGTACCCCCATAACTACACCTATTACTTAACTTAAAAAAAAAAAAAAATATATATATATTAGATTTTCCCTATGTATCCCCATTATGAGCTGTGATACTAAGCCTGTCTTCTTCCTCATTCCCATTAATCAAATTTGGTATTCCCGCAAACTTCTTTGGTCTTTTGATATTTGCCGGATGAACATTCTGCAAAGTGTTTATTCTGTAATAAGGTTCATCTTTGTGCCTTACTCGTTTATAGTTTTTTATTGGGCCTGTTTCTCTGAGTTCTTCATATTGTTCTCTGGTTCTATTTGCTTTATCTATGGTGTTTTTCTTTACTTGGTCTATTCTATTTTTTAAAATTGTTGGATCTAAACTGTCTTTTGCAAATCTGGGTGAACATTGTATGGTTGAGTGATAGCGTTCGTTATAGTTGCCTATAACGATCTGTATCCTCATTTCTGTTGAAAGACTCGGGTCATCAATTCCTGTTAGTTTTTCCAACAGGGTTGAGTGGAGCCTTTCAATATCTGCGTTACCTGTGTGATTATTTGGTTTTGTAAGATGAACTTCTACGCCCTCCGAACTCAGAAACTGCACCAACTGCTCTGCTCTAAACTCATTATCCATGATTACTTTCTTCGGCTTACCGAACTTTGCAAAATGTTCAATTATAATTGCCTTTTTTGATCTCCAATTCCTATCTGTAATATTATACCCCGCTGCAAATTTGGTCAGCTTATCAATAGCCGTTACAAACGATAGTTTTTTAAAGTGAAAAATATCTATATGTATTACTTCGTTTTTTTCCTTTGGTGTTTCAGTCAATTGAAATTTTGGTTTAATGGGATCTCTATCGTATTTAATCTGTTGGCATTTTTCACAATTATTTATTATCAATTGAATATGTTCTCTAAATTTAGGATAGAAAATTTTATCTTTTAATGTATTATAAGTTTCCCCAATGCCACTATGCATAGACTCAACACTATGATACAAAGAGATTTGCCTATGTAACTCTTCCTCCTGCAAAATATCTGTGGCTCTTTTTGTACATTTTACAAATTCCAATTTACTGTTACAAGAAAACATTGACATTAAAAGCAATTGCATTCTGTGATAATCACATTCTTCTACTTCCGAAAAAATTCCCACTTTACCACTTTGAATATTTCTTTCCAATACATTTCTTAGTATACCTTCATCATCCCGAGGGTTTATTTCAATAATTTTTCTCCCATGCACCATCACAACTTCAGCTTGTGGGCTGTAAGTTACTATGATTTGTGTTTTATACTTATTAACAATATCTTCTTTAATCACAAAGTGATCCAATAGCTCCTCTTCAGCCGAATGTATCGTGTCGGACATCTCCAAATTCGATTCTTGATCATTGTTTTCATCGATTTTCGGAGAATCCTCTATTCGGCTTAAAAAGTCTGCTACCACATTATTTTTGCCCTTTACATACTCAATTTCATAATTGTATTCCTGCAGCTTCAAAAGCCATCTTTGGTGACGCTGCGAAAATTCTTTCCCCTTGTATTTATTATTCAAATACATAATTGGGCAGTGGTCAGTAACTATTTTGAATTTACTACCGTATATGTAGGGTCTAAAGTAAGTGACCGCATACATTATTGCCAAAAACTCTTTGTCGGTAGTAGCATAGTTCTGCTCATGGTTGTTAAGAGTTCGAGAAATGTAGCATACCGGCTGTCCCTGCTGAGACAATACTGCCCCAATAGCATAATCACTTGCATCTGTAGTGATCGAAAATTCCTTGTCATACTCTGGGTATTTAAGAATTGGGTGAGAGGAAATCAACGATTTGAGATTTTCAAAACTCGAAATATATTGTGGATCATTGGTATTTATTTTGCATCCCTTCTTTAAATATTTAATCATCGGGTAAGCAATTCTAGAATAATCCTTTACAAATTTTCTGTAATAACCGGTAGCTCCCAAAAAACTTCTTAGCTGTCTCTCAGTTTTTGGAATCTTTAAATTCAGGATAACCTCAATTTTCTCTTTGTTGGGTTTTATTCCTTCCTTCGTTAATGTATGGCCCAAGAATTTGGTTTCCCTCCTTAGGAAACTGCATTTGTCGGCCTGGATCTTCAAATTATGCTCTTGCAACCTAGAAAAAATTTTTTTTAATGAACTTAAGTGCTCTTCCAATGATGTGGAAAACACCAATATATCATCCAGATATACAACACATATTTTATTTATATACTCCCTTAAAATTTCGTTCATTAATCTTTGAAATGTAGCCGGGGCGTTTTTTAGCCCAAACGGCATTCTGACGTACTCATACAAACCCAGTGGGGAAACAAAAGCCGTTTTTTCAATATCCTTAGATGCCATTAAAATCTGGTGGTAACCCTTTGCGAGATCAAGAGTGCTAAAGTACTGTGCTTTGCCCAACTTGTCCAAGATTCCATCGATATTTGGCAAGGGATATTTGTCGTCGATAGTTATCTGATTCAATCTACGATAATCAACAACCAAACGAAACCGTTTATTTCCAGCACTATCCTCCTTTTTAGGTACAATAATGATAGGAGAACTATATTTGCTCCTACTTTTCTGAATTATCCCCTGTTTTTCCAGGTCTTTAATTTGTTTGATAGCCTCCTCCTCATGCTTTGGGGGCAGTCTATATATTTTTGAATTTATTTGTTGATTCGTGGTAGTCCTTATTTCGTGAACCACCGCTTCTGTATTTGTTAATGTATCCCCCTCTTTATATATCAATTTCTCATATTTTTTTAATAGATTTTCAACTTCTTTACGTTCATCTGATTTTAGATGATCAAGTTGAACCCTTTTCATTTCCCCAATATCGAGAGCATAAACCTGCTCCTGTATTATTCTTGAACAAAATGGAATTTTAGCCCCATTACACAGAACAATTTCCCCCCTTTCAATATCTATCAATTTTACGTTCTTCATTATAAAATCGTTTCCCAACAAAAGGTCATATGGTTTATCAAAGTCAACCTTTACCCATTTCATTCTGGCATTATTAGCACACTGAAACTCGGACGGACAGGGGGTACTAACTCTCTCATTTGGTCCCTTTATATTACCACTCAGTGTATTCACCATCACACCGTTTCCTTTAATTATCGGGAGATTATATTCGCAAAAACTTGTTTCTTTTATTATACTTATAGTGGACCCGGGGTCAACCAACGTCAACCATTTCTTACCGAACATCGTTAGCATTATTAAAATTTTATTTTCGTGTTCCGAGGCTAATTTATAAAAAAAAAATCCTCGGTCGTATTTGTGTCTTCTGCTGTGCTTGCAGCGTCTACGTCCATGGGTTGAGGCCCATTTGGACGCCTTGTTTGTTGAGAAGTATTTTGCCTATTATTATTATTATTATTATAATTATTATTATTATTATTATTGTTGTTATAATTATTATTATAACGACTCGTTTCGTTCCGCGATCGAGCACTTATTTGAGCATTATTTTGCCTATTCGAGGCATTGTACCGACCCGACTCATACCGATAGGCACCATTCACCTGCTGTGAATTGTTCTGCCTATTTGTGTTATTAAAATTTCGTGACGAATTTGCTGTTTGCCAATTATTTCGACCCGTATTGCCTTGCGAACGATTGCTAAATCGCCCGGAATCACGATCCACCCAGTTATTATTTTGATTTCCCGAATTGGGTATATTATTTAAATTATTCTGCCCCTGGCTTCTGTTTCGTTGCTGAAAGCCATTATTGGCCATCTGCCTACCTGGATATCTATTTCCAGTAGTAAACATTGGATTCAGATTTCCCGCATCCAATCCTATAAAATTATAAATACTATTTGCCATTGTTGGCCAATCAAGAATATTTCTGATCGTACATGCAAAGGTACCTGCCGCTAATTGCTTTATTCTCTGAATTAGCATCCCCGTTAAAATTTCCTTCATCACGTCCCCATTTTCATTAAGGACGCTCAATTCAGTAATATTATCAATAATCTCCCTTGTTTTTCTACCCAGTTCCAACATATTGGACACCCTTAAATTTGAGATGTCATTTGTAATTGACATCTGGTCTTTAGTTGACCGAAAATGTTGCTTGAGCCTAGTCTTGCAACCTTCCCAATTTTCCGGTGGGGTCAAGGAGAGGAAATTCTTCGCCGATCCAGAAATTTTCAAATCAAATACGATTTGATATACCAAATTTTCTTGGCCCACATACTCCCCCAAAATTCTATCCACTGTATTTATGAAAGAGGGCAACTTTCTCGTATTGCCCTCGAAAGGCTGTAGATATTTTAAATCTTTCTCCACCCTTTGTCTAAGGGTGGTTCTCTGGTGGGCAGCATTTTGCTGCAACAACTGGGTTATGGCTACTAGACAGTTCTCTATATTTGTAGCCATTTTGCGATTTGGGTGAAAGGAAGTCCAAAAAAAAAAAAAAAAATTCAGAACACACCCAAAAATAATAAAAAAAAAAAAAAAAAAAAAAAAAAAAAAAAAAAAAATGAATTTCGCAATAAAAGAAAAATTCAGAACAAAAAAAAAAATGAATGTCGTAATAATTCCGTGTATAAAACTATGGATATAAAACGTTGGTGTGTTATCGCTCAAGGGCGTAGTATGTGCGAGGTGCAAACACTTACACAATCGGTACAGTTATAACCGCCTCCGCACTCTTATTATTAATTGGAATAATAAAAAAAATTTGTTTTTTCTTTTTTTCTTCTTTTCATTACATATTACGTTAATACTAAATTAACCAACGGACTCCGCAATTTTGTGATTAGGTGGATATCTCCATCGCCCTTCCTTTGCCTTTTTAACGCCCCTTTAGTTCTGCTTACCTTTTATTCCAATTCTTTATGCCGCTTTTGTTGTTTTCCTCTTTTCCTTTTTTTTTTTGTGTTTTACGATGTACTTATTTATTCCACTTCTCTGCGGTGCCTCGTCCCTGCGGTTGTTGATTTTAATTCTACTGCTTCCTCTCTATAGAGTTTGCTCAAGTCACTTCAGCTAGTGTAATTCCTGTAGCTGCTATTTAAGTTCTCCGTTCCGCCTTTCAATTCTCCGATAAATGCAGCTTCACTCCAAAAGCTGTTTTCTATTTGTTATTGTTGTTGATTTAATTTGTTTTCGTTGCCACTTTAATTTGTTTGTTAAAATTATTTTGTTGCTATTTTAATTTGCTTTCGTTGCTATTTGTTTTCATTAAAATTATTTATTTTTGCCTTCGTTGCCATTTAAACTTATTTCCGTCGCTATTTTAATTCGTTTTCGTTGAAACTATCTTGTTGCGATTTTAATTTAATCTCGGTAAAATTATTTAGTTTCGTTACACATACTTTGTTGCTATTAGACCGACGGAGCGTTTTTCCGTTTACCGCGACTGCGCCAGTTACGTTCACGACGGGTGGTGAACTGGGGACAGGTTCTACTTACGGTTTTGTTATTATCGTTTGTTTTATTTTTTAAAGTTAAACACAAATTTTTATTTTTAAATTTTATAGAATAGTTTATTAACTCTAAAGTTTGTTAAAAATGTATATTTGGTGTTGCCGTCCCTACAAGCAGTAAGTAGGACGGTCTTAATAGGACTGACTTTGTTTCTCACAAAGCCATCCTCACTAACCCTTACAATCTACTTAATACATAGCCTACTTAAATGTACATATGTACATTCTTAAATGTACATATGTACATGTATACTTTATCCATCAAACAAACTATTTTGCTCACTCAGCATTCCCATGGATGGATATGTGGGTGTGTATGTATGTATACACAAATGATTTTTGGACATCAGAAACCTACTTAGCTTTTGATGTCTTGGGAAATATATATGAAGCTAGGCTGGGCTACATTGTTGCTTGCAACATTAGACTTATTGCAAGGCCAGCCGTTTGTTTATACAAAATGTGGAATGCCGAGTATCGTCTTTCGGCTTGTTTCCCATCAAGCAACCAAGTCTCAAAACACACTTGGCCTCTTGATAGGTTTAGCTGGTTGTGTGTCATTCCACATAACTCGCGTGAACTGCGTACTTTATAGTACGTCCGAACTTTTTAAAAAAGAAAGTTATTTTGTTGAAAGCGAGCTGCCGCTTGAAGTGGTAACATCAGACTGACTTTATTGATTTCTTTTACTTAAAATGTAACTTATACATTTGTATTAACTATGCTTATTTGTTAGTGTAGAAAATGCTTACTTATCTTTAAGTGGAAATGCTTGGTTTTGTTTATTCAAATTATAATTAATTGATTTCTGCAATTCCACATTTTTAGGTATAAAGTTTTAGCTTGAATTTACTGAATAATGCAATGCTGCATTATCATGTTAAAATGGGACCGGAAGTTGGTTTCGATTTTGTTATTGAGTTAATGAATTTATCTATATCATCAGAAAATGATATGTATGCACTAGGAGGGTCATTGTCTTTATATGTAACTCGTGTGCCGTGTCAGCGAAGTTATTATATCGAACCATAATTGGGGCAATGCTGACTTTTGTTGGATAACGTGAATACAGGGTGCGTAGTAATGTAGTACCAAAGAAAGGGAGAGCAGATCGCACCTTTCTCTGCTTACCGCCAACTTCAAGACTTACCGGTCTCATTTATGTTTGTCAGCCGAACTTTTATTTGTTCGAGAAGCCCCTTTGCAGTTTCGCCGATAGGTCACAAGCTATGGATTCTTGCTCTTATGTTCCAAGTCGCCCTGCAATGAAAACACAGAAAGGTTAGATTTATAAATATTTAATTAAACTGAACAATTATTTAATCACACTGAACAAGTAGTAGGGTACTTCAATTTCTAATTGTTGGTTAGATAAGTGTATGGGGTTTTCGGAAAAATCCCTCGGGGTCTAGAAAAATCCCTAGGCATTGCCAATTAAATTATATGCAACTCAAATTTTAATTAAAACAATTTCTTACAACATTTATTTTTTCCTTTTTTTATTTTATAGATGATATCAGTTTTCTCCACGGTTGAATTGTTTCCAACAGTTCCAAGCTCTCATTTTTAGTCATAGCTAGATTTAAAGCTCTCTAGGCTATGGCTATCTGTATCTAAGACCATTTTCCTGCTAGATTCTGCTTTTTCCGCTTTAACGGTGGAGGAATGTCCTGTTCCTTCCTTTGTTTATGCCGATTGTTCCGCCGCCGATACTTGTTTTATAACTGCAGAGGTTTGAGGAACCTCTTCAGTGGCTCTTGCAGGATCTAGGTTATCGTTTTCTACTTCCAATGCAAGCCATTCCCATTTATCGAAAATGGAGTCAAAATCCTCTTTGGAAATGTCTTGCATTACAATTGGTTTTGAAAAAAAAAATTTTATTTTAGAAAAAAAATCTATTTCGAGAGAAGAAAAAAATCTTATTTTTTTACCCTAAGCAGATATAAATTTAAAAAAAAACTACCAAAAATCGCGTGACGTCATATATGCACCACCAGAAGCTGACCAGAATTTGTTGGTGAAAATGGAGGACAAATGCACTAAAAACACAAAAATCGATAGGGAAATATAAGTTTTTGGCAAAAAAGGAGGACACTTTTCCCACATCACATAAAGACATTAATTTTTTATGTACATTATTAACACCATTGCGATTGTTGCCACCAAAGTTAGTATTAGTGTTATCAGCACTTATTGCAATTACTTTACTTTGTAAGCTATTGATTTCTATTACATTGTGTAAGTGGTTGGACAATACTTCAGAGGTCTCACATTGTATCGATTCAAATGAAAAAATTTTAGTTTGGATACCTTTTTCGAAATCCATATATCGTACCAATACAGGATATATCCTTATGGTTTGAGGCGTCTGAGAGTAAAGTTACAAATGCTTCTTTTGCTAAATTATTTTTAAAAATATCTGTTGCATATTGATGAAACACATTGCGAATTATTGCTTCACCTTTAGTTCTAGCGCAGCGAAATTTTTGATTACACTAAGTAACAAAAAAAAAGTTCTCAGTCCTTGGGATGTAATTGGTATTTCCTAGTCTGCTATGCCTTAAAAGTATGGAAACCACCTAATATTCCTCGGAAACTTTGCTTTTGTGACCAGGACAATGTGATTCATTAAAATATGCTAAAATTATGAGAAAAGCGTGTTTGAGTCTTTCACTACAGAGAAAATCATACAGAACAGCACATATAAATCAAAACTAAATTTTATTAAAACTAATAAAAAAGTGAATAGAAACATTTATTTTACCAAAGCAATATAGTTTTAAAATGTCTCACCTTCCAAAGTCGCTTTGCAGTTTTCACACAAGTTATATTCACTAAGTACAGTGAATAGGGAGCAGTAGAGAAACACAATCGACAATTAGTTAGTACATTAAAAACAAAAGAAACAACGATTTGATTTTATTCCGTTTTTTTTTTACTTTATTTTTTTACTTTATTAAAATATATTTTTTTTATCTTTATTAAATTATAATTTTTATAACCCCTACTGGCTAGTAGGACGGTCCGGCAATGACTGACTTGTCCAATCTCAACACCGTCCTCGCTAGCCCTTAATATCTAGTTATATTTTCAAATATATAAAAGTATATACATACATATGTACATATATAAGGCTTGTCCAGTATCTGTGCTATTTTGTGTACTCAGCATTTCCACGGATTTTCGAGTACAAAGTATGCCTGGCCTACTTGAATGTTTGCGTGGGTGTGTATGTATGCACATACATAAAATATACTTGGTTTCTTGTTCGGTTTCGTGGGTTGTGGGTCATTCCACATAACTCACGCGAAATGAGGGGCCCAGGAGTTGTCTTGATCACCCACAGGCATGCCGAAATAAGCATTTTAAGCTTCGCACATTTTAAAACCTGTTTCCAAAGAGTACTTATTCGCTCTTGTTTTGATAAAATATCCGCAGACATAATAAAATGCATCTACAGGATACTTGCAGCCTCGTGAAGACATGTTTGAACGAATTTATCTGTAATGAAATAAGAAACAACTCTCAGTAAATCACAAAAATGTTGCAAAATTTATTACGACGACTTTGTTGTTTTAACTAGTGTTGGGCAGTATCGAGTACTTTTGTGTATTTACTACTTTGATATCGATACTTTTAACCATCGAGTACTGAGTACTTTTGGAATCGATACTGCCTTTCTTCACTATTAATTCCCATTTTTAACGGTCAAAATGATTGCAAGTTGATAGAAAAATTACCAATTAATTAATTTTCTTATGAAAAATAACAAACTTTCAGTTTATTTTTATTTTTTAATTCTTACCCTTGCACTTGTTTTTTAACTTCACTTGTTTTGCCTGTCAATAGCAGGAATTTTTCACTGCCTAACTTGTAAGGCTTTTTTTTTTAATTCCTAGACTTGTTATTCTCCAAAGGAATCGTTTGAGGAAATTGTTTTAGTCGCCCGGTTGATCTTTGGATTACAAGTCTAAGTATTGTTTTTTTAACTTTACTGCAATACTAGCTGTGTAGCCGCTAGTACGCATACATGCACTTTCCATAAACACCTTTCCACTGGATTTAAAAAAAACGGTTTTTTTTTATTTTTTGCTTAAAATACATTTAATGTATTTGTATTTTATACACACGGCACAAAGGCTCGCATGGACCAAAATGTTATATTATTAACTGAAAACCCCTTACCGCTGGTGGGGGGAAGTTGTTCAGTTTTGTTGAATTAATACAACAAGTTAGGATGAGTTTGTAAGACTCATGGTTTCCTTCTTAGCTTAGCTCCCACTACTTCATCAACAGGTCGTACTCCTTTGACGCCTTCAGGAGTCCCATTTTCTTCGTCTTTACTGCAGAAATTGCCTCAATCATATCTTTTTTTTTCGAATCCTGCTTCGATTTTGAAGCCATTTTGACCTTTCAAAAGAAAAGATATAATGTTACTCACCTCAAAAAATAATGTAGTCAAATATGGCCCACTGGTCCATATTATCAACATCATAACTGGGCCATATTGTCAACACTAAGAAGTTTTCAAAACTTTTACATTTTGCTACAGATTTAAAGTTATTCTGTAAAATATAATTTCACTTCCCGAAATGTATGTTTATGCACTAATATTTTCACACTATAACACTTATTTTTCCATTATAATTAAGGTGTAAAACACTTACGAAAATTCACCGAAAATGTCTTATGTTATCGCGAAAAAAATATTTCCAACTGTACAGCGCACGAGACTTGTACTTAGAAGTTCAAACCAACTTTTTTAAAAAAAGAACACGAAATTTTGCCGAAGTAGCGAGCTATCGCTGATAATGGTCACAATAAGACTGACTTTATTTAATATCTTTAGTTACTAGGAAAGTTTACAATTGGTTTAGCTGAATTACATTTGACCTATTTATTTAACTTGTTGATTATTGCTTACTTGCTTATTATTGCATTACTTTTAATTGACCTACTTATTTAAGTTGCTGGCTTTTGCAATGTAGTATTATTTTGCAATTGGACAGGAAGTCGTGTTTTGGCTTCCTGTTTTTGTTATTGAATTTATGAATTTATCTATCATCATCATTTATTGGCGCTTAACCGCCTAAGCGATTTTGGCCGTCGCCTATCAAAGCACGCCAGTCATTCCTTTTTAGCGATAACTGACGCCAATTGGAAACCCCAAGGGAGTTCAAGTCATCCTCCACCTGTTGTTTCCATCTCAGTCGAGGCCTCCCCCTTCCTCTGCTGCCGAATTCGGGTGACGATTGGAAAACCTTCTGGGCTGGAGCTTCTTTGTCCATTCGCATGACGTGACCCAGCCAGCGGAGCCTTTGGGCTTTAATTCGCTGGACTATGGTCAGATCTGCGTAAAGCTCGTACAGCTCATCGTTAAATCTCCTTCGATACTCGCCGTCGGCATCACGGGAAGGACCATAAATCTTCCGGAGAACTTTTCTCTCAAATACTCCAAGGGCCATCTCATCTTCTCTTGACATTGTCCATGAATCTGAGCCATACATCAGGACAGGTATGATGAGAGACTTATAGAGCGCGATCTTTGTTCTTCGAGAGAGGACTTTACTTCTCAATTGCCTACTCAGTCCAAAGTAGCACTTGTTCGCAAGAGTGATTCTCCGTTGGATTTCTAGACTGATATTATTTTCGGTGTTAATGCTGGTTCCCAAATAGACGAAGTCCCTCACAGTTTCAAATTTGTAACTATCAACAGTGACGTGGCTGCCAAGGCGCAGGTGCGCCGATTCTTTCTTTGATGACAGCAAATACTTCGTCTTGTCCTCGTTGACCGCAAGACCCACTTTTTTCGCTTCTTCATCCAGTCCAGAGAAGGCAGCGCTTACGGCGCGGTTGTTAAGGCCAATGATATCAATATCATCGGCATACGCCAGCAATTGCACGCTCTTGTAAAAGATTGTACCATTGCGGTTTAGCTCTGCTGCTCGAATTATCTTCTCCAGCATCAGGTTGAAGAAATCGTACGAAAGGGAGTCGCCCTGTCTGAAGCCTCGTTTGGTTTCAAATGGCTCAGAGAGGTCCTTCCCGACTCTGACGGAGCTGTTAGTATTGCTCAACGTCATTTGGCAAAGCCGTATAAGCTTTGCAGGGAAGTCAAATTCAGACATGGCGGCATACAGGCAACTCCTTTTTGCGCTGTCAAAAGCGGCTTTGAAATCGACAAAGAGATGGTGTGTGTCGATTCTTTTATCATGGGTCTTCTCCAGGATTTGGCGTATCGTGAAAATCTGGTCGATGGTAGACTTACCAGGTCTAAAGCCACACTGATAAGGTCCAATCAGCTTGTCTACGATGGGCTTCAGTCTTTCACACAATACGCTAGAAAGAACCTTATACGCGATATTAAGAAGGCTGATTCCGCGGTAGTTGGTGCGGTTAGCGGGATCGCCTTTCTTGTGGATTGGGCAGAGCACACTTAAATTCCAATCTGGAGGCATGCACTCGTCTGACCATATTCTGCATAAGAGCTGATGCATGCTTTTTACCAGCTCTTCGCCTCCGTGTTTGAACAGCTCGGCGGGTAGTCCGTCTTTTCCAGGCGCTTTGTTGTTTTTGAGCCGGGATATAGCTATCCTCACTTCATCATAGTCAGGTGGTGGGACGACTTTTCCATCGTCAGGGATTGGGGTATCGGGTTCGACGTCTCCCTCGCAATTTAGCAGTGAGGAGAAGTGCTCCCTCCATAATTTAAGTACACTCTGTACGTCGGTTACCAGGTCGCCATTATTGTCCTTACAGGAACTTGCCCCGGTCTTAAAACCTTCCGTCATCCGCCGGATCTTTTCATAGAATTTTCGGGCATCATTCCTGTCAGCCAGCATCTCAAGCTCCTCACACTCACGCCTTTCGGCCTCACGTTTCTTTTTTCTGAAAAGGCGTCTCTCTTCCTTCTTTGCCTCACGATAGCGTTGCCATACACTGCGGGTTGCGCCCGTTCGCAACGTCTCCCTGTAGGCAGCGTCCTTTTTGTCCGAGGCAGTGCTGCATTCCTCATCGTACCAGTTGTTTTTGCGGGCTCGCTGGAACCCTATAGTGGCCTCAGCGGCGGTACGTAATGAGTGAGAGATATGCTGTGTGAGAGTCGAGTGGAGAAATTGTCAGCTGTCTGTGTCGTGCGCAGCTTCTCGACGTCAAACTTTCCTTCCGTTACTGTGCGCACTTTCTTTGCTACACAGAGGCGTGTGCGTATCTTGGCTGCAACAAGATAATGGTCCGAGTCGATATTGGGACCACGAAGGGTACGCACGTCCAGAACGGTGGAGCTATGTCTGCCGTCGATCATGACATGATCAATCTGGTTTCTTGTTCTTTGATCAGGAGACAGCCATGTGGCTTGGTGTATTCGTTTATGCTGGAACCTGGTACTACTGATGACCATATTGCGAGCAGCGGCGAAATCAATCAACCTAGTGCCGTTGGGGGATGTTATATCATGGAGACTAAATTTTCCAACTGTTGGACCAAAGACTCCTTCCTTGCCCACCTTCGCATTAAAGTCGCCGAGCACGATTTTGATATCATGTTGGGGGCAGCGATCATAAGTCTGTTCAAGTTTATCGTAGAAGGAGTCCTTCTCTGCGTCGTCCGTCTCCTCAGTCGGCGCATAGGCGCAGATAAATGTTATGTTGAAAAATTTCGCTTTGATGCGGATCGCAGCGAGACGCTCGTCCACGGGGGTGAACGCTAGTACTTGGCGGCGAAGTCTCTTTCCCACCACGAATCCTACACCACGCGCTTTGCCGCGTGTCTGGCCACTGTAGTATACGTCACAAGGTCCGATGGTCGTCTTTCCTTGTCCCGTCCATCGCATTTCCTGCAGGGCGGTGATGTCAGCCTTTGCGTTAACGAGGACATCAACCAGTCGGGCAGCGGTACCGTCCCTTGAAAGGGTCCGGACATTCCCGGTACATGCCCTAATATCCAAATCATTATGCCTTATTCGTTTTGCCGGGTCGTCAACATTAAAGGGGGTTCTCATCCGAGGCTTTAATACATTTTTCATTGGACTAAATTTTTTACGTGGCGGGTCCCAAACCCAGCGCACAACCCGTTTCGGGGTTTTTGGAAAATATTTACACATTTATATAGCGAGCCGCTTGCTTCAAGACAGACGCCCGCTTGCAGCCGCACCTCATGGTGAACAGACGCTGCGCAAAAACCTCGGTGAGCCCTTAAACCAAGTATGTCAGAGTGGCCCCACCGGGGCTCCCTCTCTTTCTGCCGCGAGCCTAGGTAGCTCCCGTTGCCCAGAGTGCACGAACGAGGACGCAAGAGTCGGGATTGAGCAAAGTCACTTAGCAACCACACTCCATTACACTCCAATTTATCTATATCATCATTAAATGAAATATATGAACTAGGGAGTTCGTTGACCTTATATGTAACTACTTCCCCTTTTAGAGTAGAATTCTCCTGAATTCTGTTATTTAATTTAATTTTAATGTATTTGTGCTTTGATATCAGACTTGCAAAAACCAACAAAATCATAATTGCAAGAAAAATATTTAATCCATATGTTATTTGGGGAAATTTTAGTATAGACTCGCACAGCTAGAAAAAAACGGGTTTTTCAGGAGGATAGAGGAACTTTTTCTGAACACAAATATATAATCTTAGCGTAAGGAGCCTTATATTTACTGAGATAATGGTTGTTGAAGTTTTGCAAATTTTGCATGGCACTATAGGTAACTAACGCACAATTTTTTAAATTTCACGCATTTTTCCGCACAATGGTACCATAACACTTATGAATTGCATATGATTAACAGAAAATAATATTAATATGTATAAATATTCATCTATTTTCACAAAATTATAAATTTTCACCATCGCACAGCTATAACAGATATTTCACAACAAATTTGTTGTCAAAGAAGGATGTTGCCACACTTAAACAAAAAATAAAAAAAAAAACATATTTTTTTTATTTCAACACCTTTCCGCGTGGGCGGCTTTCGGCCGCGCTTATTTAAAATAACCCTGGGCTACGCCATCCCATGTCCGGACGCGTGCACCAACTGCGGCTACCGCCGCAGTGAGTACTTCTGCGTAGTAAACCCATTTGGCGGAGTCCGGACGTGTGCTCTAACCGTGGCTACCGCCACGGTGAGTCCTTCTGATTCGTTTCCTCGTATATTTTGTCTAATAATGTTCCCTGCGTCATCTCTTTAATTGTATTCACTAGTAGACTATCCACGTTAGTTAGGTCTATGTAGTGGTCACCCCTACAATAAACTGAAAGTTCGTCACTTTTGTATTTAATGTTTTGTACTTCTACTATGAGTTCATTTACCGAGTTTACTTTTAAATTTGAAATTAGTTTATAAATATGGTGCGGTTCTATATTTGGTCTATACCTTAGTTTCAAAGTTTCTTTAATTAATTGCTAAGTATCTGGCTCTGGTATATTGATAATTAAATTTTTTGCCTGAACCTGTATAGTTTTGTAAAATATTGTACGTACCGCTTCTTTTCTTAGTATTTCATTATGTACCCTTGTTAGGAAGTACACCACGCTGCTGATTGTGACTTCTCCTACTCCAGTGAATGTTGGTAAGTTGTTGATGGCCTTAAATATATTGGATCTACTATTGTTATCTACCCCTTGGTTGTTTTGTAGTTCTAAATAAGCCATCCTTAATTGCTCCAATAGCTGTTGCCTCCTGGCCAACTCCTCTACTAAATCTACCGGTGGCATTTGTGCTTGGTCTTGTGCCATTCTGACGGCGTCGAATGTTCTTTGTCGGTTTCGTCTTCTAATAATGATTGATTTATACTTTCGTCCTTCAAATGTTTACGTTACTGCACTGAGGATGAATGTTTTTGTTTATTCAATGGTTTCGCAATATTTACGTTACTGCACTGGTTATACTTTCGTCTTTTTAATGGTTAATTCAATGTTTACGTTTCTGCATTGAAAACCGAGTTGACGATAAATATATTTTTTCTTTCTACCGAGTTTTTTAAGTTTTCGATTCGTATCACAGGATTTGAATTTAACTAAACAAATCCTACTGTTATAGTAAATGCAAAGAAAAGCACTTCTTTATTTATTGAGAATATTTTTATTTCTGACTTTAAAAAATATGTACAATAGCTTAAATATAAAATCTTAAAAATATGTTCCTAATCTAATTATATATGTATGTGTGTATTGTGGATGAATTCTAATCTTAGCACAAACACTTGACTTTTATGATAGTGATGTGTGCGATACAAAATATCAGCCTAAATGCGTTTTATTGCTGTGTCATTAAGTGCCGAAAATATTGACATAGCGATCAGTTGGTCTAGCCTATTGTGTGGCATAATAATTTCTACTATCAGTGGAAGTCTATTTATTTAGGCGTGTGAAGAGATTATTAATGAGTAATTAAAATGTGTAGCTGATTTGAACAAGTGATTAGAAACCATCCGTTGGTATGAAATATGTTTTTTCTTAAATTATCTTTCCTTCAAGTGGACTGTATGTGTGTGTGTGAAATATTTTTATTTTCTTATGTTCATGCATGAACATTTTGCGGGCGGGCGGAAAAGTTAATTGTGATTTTGTCTTTAGACTTACATTTATGAATGAAATAAAATACTAAAATGCATATTGCAAGAAGAACTATTAAAATTAGTGATAAGTGTCCGCTATGATTTTTTAAACTCAAGTTGCTTATCTTAAGTTCATTTTTTGTTAAATGGTCAATCTCCCTTCTTAGTTTTTCCAACTCCCTTGTGCTGCTTATGTTGTTAATTTGAAGTGGAGTTATTTTGTCCTCAGAAATTTCGTGAATGGCTGTGGCTATTGGATCTTGTGCTGGGTTGACTGATGCTTGTAATTTGAATATTTGTAACCCAGATAGCGTTATATCTTCGTGCCTGGCAGTGCAACCGGATTTGATAGAAAGTATTCCTTGGGCTGGAATTTCCATTATCTCGGTTTTGCTGTTACCGCAGTCCAAATGTAAAGTGGAATTTTTAAATACTTTGTAAATCCACTTATTCTCTTGGTATAGTTCTGCCCATAAGGGAGTGTTTGTTGTTTCCTCATATTGGCAATTAGCTTGGCTGCCTTTTAACAGTGGTGATAGTTCGCAGGTTTGATCCAGAGCAGATTTCCATGGTGTTTTCCCTTTACATATGAGATGGCTGTTCAAACTTCTGGTGCACTTATTCAGTTGTGCTTGGGAAATCAGAAAATATAGGTGAAGCCCAAAATTGTACACTAGAAAATCATTTTTTTGTTTAATCTTTATGATTTTTCCTTTGTGCTCGAATGGAATTGCTATCATTTTGTATATTTCTGACGATTCACTGTGCATAAGTGGTATTTCTGCCTTAATTACCAGCTTGTGATCGAATATCATTCCATTTGCTCTCATAAGGTTATATACATCTCGTAGTTGATTGTCACCTTGCTGTCCAGGTATTTGAAGTTTTGATGGAAGTTTTTCTCTTATGAGTACCAACTCCTTGTTCAACTGTGTGGGAGTTATGAGAGTTGGATTAATTCGTCCGTGGTTCAAGTCTATCAACAACTCAATTATGGATTTTTGAATAGTCTCACATTCATTCAATAAAATCGTAACTTGAGTTACTAATATTTGAAACTGGATGGCCATTTTATCTCTGTTAATGTTTTTTATTAACTCTGAGTGAAATCTGTTGATTTGTTTAGTTATTTTAGTAAATTGCATATTCACCTCATTTACATTTTTATTTATTATGTTTGCCGTGGAATTAATTAATGAAACTTGTGCTTTTAATCTTTCTTTTATGCTATGCTGGTTATTTAGTAGTAATCTGAAGTTTGATTCAATTAGCTCTTCGCTGTCAGCATCCATTAGCCCAAATAGCATATTATAAATAGAACCAATCCATTCAAAGGGAGCCCTCCGTTGTCTTTTATTAGACACGATTAAATCGTGACTACTTTTTATCGCTTCATAACGCCTTCCTAGTGACAGGGATATAACGGTGCAGGCTTCCTCGAAATCTGATAGCAAATTACAATGATTTTTTATTCGATGTAGACAATCTGGCATCATTTTCATCTGCTCAAAATATGAGTGGAGGTCATAGTAGATTACCAAATCCCAATTTGAAGTTATGACGTCCATCTTTCCTAGTGAATCTAAATAGATTGCGGTGTTATCTGGAAGTTGAGCAACAATTCCATTGTTTCCTGTTTGAGAACCGGCTGCTTTCACAACATTTTTCGATGTTATGCAAAGGAGAAACATAAGTATAAGCGAAAATATGTTTTTATTTGTTATGTATTTCGGAGATTTGTTTGACCTCACTGTAGTCAATACTCGGGCGTTTGTTTCATCCGTTGATTTTTCCTGATTGCTGCCTGACGATGTGACTAAAGGACATAATTTATGGATTGGTCGTTTCAGCACACTATTCTGTAATTTGAGCGTAACCACACGAACTTTTCCATCTAGTCCAGGATTACATTCCATAACTCTACCAAGCGGCCATTTAGCTGGTTGAGTATTTTCGTCCTTTATTATTACAACATCACCCTTTTTTAAATTTTGCTCTGATGTTTTCCACTTGTTTCTTTGCTGAAGTGTGTGTAGGTATTCCTCTTTCCAGCGTTTCCAAAAATCACGCTGAATTTTTTGTATAATCTTCCATTTGTTTAAAGTGGATATATTTATGTCTGACTCTGGAGTTGGTATGGATATCAGTGGTCTCCCAATAAGAAAATGACCTGGAGTTAAAGCGTCTACACCGTTTTCATCATTTAGGGCATATAATGGGCGTGAATTTAATGATGCCTCAATCTGTGCTAAGACCGTAGTCATCTCCTCAAAAGTCAGTTTTGTATCTCCAATTGCCCTTTTTAAGTGAAATTTCATGCCTTTTACGCCAGCCTCCCATATTCCGCCAAAATGTGGCCCTGCCGGGGGGATAAAATGCCAAGTAATCGCTTCATTAGCTAAGATTGGTGCAACTTCACAATTTTGTTTTATTGCTTTTTTAAAGTCATTGTCGAGACTTCTGCTGGCACCCACGAAATTAGTTCCATTGTCGGAGTAAATGTGTAAAGATTTCCCTCGTCTGCCAAAAAATCTTCTCAAAGCCGCCAGGAATGCTTCTGTTGATAATTCGCTGACTGCTTCCAAATGTATGGCTTTCGTCGAAAGGCAAACGAATACAGCGATGTATCCTTTGAATGATTTTTGTCCTCGACCTTTAGAACACCTCATCTGAAAAGGTCCAGCATAGTCTACTCCAGTATATGTAAAAGGACTGGATGTAGTAACTCTGACCAATGGAAGATCACCCATGATCTGTGTTGCAGCAGTTTGCTTGAATCGTATGCATTTACAACAGACACGTATACAATGTTTCACTGCATTTTTTAATCCGACTATCCAATATTGTCGCCTGATGACTGCTTCTGTTAACCGATTCCCACCATGTATTGTAGCGAAGTGAGCATCTTTGATAATTAATGCAGCCAAGTATGATTTTGGTAAGATTATTGGATGCTTTTCGTTATACGGTAGCTCTGAATGTGAAAGCCTGCCTCCAACCCTTATTATGCCATTTTTATCTAAAAAGGGATTGAGGTTTGCTATTTTGCTGGAACCTTTGACTGTCTTTCCATCAACCAGTTTGCTAAATTCTTCTTTAAAAATGTTCTTCTGTGTTTGTCGGATGATGATCAATTTAGCTGTCTGAAGCTCCTCAGTCGATAGATGCGAAAACTGACGAGTTTCCTTTTTTTTACAAAAGCGTAAAATGTAAGCTACCACTCTTTGTAGTTTTAGCCAACTTGAATATTTGTTAACTAAATTATCCATAAAAGAATTTTGCTG
Source organism: Campiglossa producta (assembly GCA_964058755.1). Lineage (NCBI taxonomy): Eukaryota > Metazoa > Arthropoda > Insecta > Diptera > Tephritidae > Campiglossa > Campiglossa producta. The sequence continues at coordinate 25,937,431 of CAXKVI010000003.1, forward strand.
ACTCGATGTTAATAAAATCGTTGCTTTGTTGCATTCGTCTCGCTCTTCTGTTGATGAAAGCCACTTGGGTCCGTTCCACCAAATGTCCGTATTTAAAATTTTTGGAGATGGAATACCTCTTGATGCTACATCTGCTGGATTATCCTTTGTGTTAACGTGTCCCCAGGCTGCCTGTGGTATAAGATTTTTAATTTCTTCCACTCGATTTCTAATGAATTTATCCTTGTTTTTCGAATTTTCAATCCAGCCCAGGGTTATTGTTGAATCACTCCATGCAAAAGCCATATGATTCCTTGCAATAATAGTGCAAACTTTATTCATTAATTTTGCTAGTAGATGAGCAGCACAGAGTTCCAGCTTAGGTAAAGTTTTTCGATTTTTAAGTGGATTAACCTTCGTTTTTGCAGTTAACAGCTTTACGGAATTCCCAACCTTTATGTATACTACTGCAGCGTACGCCTTTTCGGAAGCATCACCGAATCCGTGAATTTCTACTTCAGATTCCATGGTCGTATCAATCCAGCGTGGAATACGTACTTCTTCCAATACGCCCACTGTATCAATAAACAGCTTCCATTCTTTTTGTAGATCATCTGAAAGCTGTTCATCCCATCCAGCTTTTTCAATCCAGAGTTTTTGCATATATAATTTCGCAACGACAGTTATCGGAGACAACCAACCCAATGGATCAAATATTTGTGCGATTTGTGACAAAATACTTCTTTTTGTAATTTTCTTCGGCATTGATATATTAATTTTGAACTGGAACTGATCATTATTTGGATCCCAGTATAGCCCAAGTGTTTTTACTGTTTCATTTTCTTGAATTTGAATAATTTCATTTTCTCCTATGGTAGTGATATTTTTGGTAATACTGTTGCAATTTGACAGCCATTTCCTCAAATGAAATCCAAACAACTGGAGATGATGGCTGATTTCTTTCTGGATCATAATACATTGATTAACCGAATCCGCACCAGTCATAAGATCATCCATATAGAAATCTTCCTTGATGATTTTTTGTAGCCAGCTGTTCTCATTTGAGCACTTGTCAGCAATTTCAAATAGTGTCCGCACTGCTAAATATGGTGCTGAAGCGGTACCATATGTAACTGTTGTCAACTCATACTCCTCTATTTTATTTGAAGGATGTTCCCGCCACAAAATTCGATGATACGCTTGATCTTTTTCCGAAATTTTAACCTGCCGAAACATCTTTTCTACATCAGCTGTAATAACTATTTTCCATAATCTCCACTTGAGGATGATGTCAAATACGTCTTTCTGAAGTTTGGGTCCTGTCAACATGATGTCGTTTAGACACTTCCCATTTGAAGTTTTTGCTGACGCATCAAAAACAACACGAAGTTTTGTAGTTAATTTATCTTCGCGTACAACAGCATGGTGAGGCAAATAGTATTTTCCATTTACTTTCTCGTTTGCCCTTACCATATGTCCAAGATTTTGGTATTCGTGAATGAATGTTTTGTAATCATTGCCAAGCTTTTCACTCTTTTTGAATTTAGCTTCCATGGATAGTAGCCGAGCAACTGCTTGATTACGAGAGTCACCCAGCTCCATGTCGTCTTTAAATGGAATTTCCACAATAAATCGCCCATCTGTATCTTGTTTAGTGGTTTTCTCGAACCTTTTCAAACATACTTCATCTTCTTTTTTAGTTTCTTCATCTTGCTCTTCCTCCAGCTCCCAGAACCTCTCAAGGTTGGTCACTGCCGATGTAACTTTGCCTGGTTTCTTTTGATTAATTATTCCGGACAAAATCCAGCCAAACTTTGTAGCTTGAGCAAGAACTCCATTGTGTTTTTTAATGCCTTTTTCTATTATTTTTCCGAATATATCACCACCAATCACCATGTCAATTCTATCAGCTTTGTTGAATAATGGGTCAGCAAGAGTGTAGTTTCCCCATTTTTTAAAGTTGAACCTGAAGGATTGATCAGGTTGCGCAGTTGTAAGAGTTGATAAAACTATGGCATTCACCTCTTCAACGTGCTGGCTCAGAAAACGTGGCGTAATTTGCACTTTGACTGTAAACTTTGATTCACCAACCACAACATCTCCTAGACCATGAAGTTTTGTCATCACTTTTTTCCTCGGCACACCTAATATCTGCGCTGCCTCTTCTGAAATAGAGGATATTTGCGACCCTTGATCAATAAGAGCCCTTAGTAATATATGCTCACCATTTGCAGCTTTTGCCCTCACTTGGGCCGTGGCCAGAATTACCGTTGTATGAGTTGCTTTTGTGGACATCGCAGCCTTCTTTTGAGCGTTATCAAAATGCAAAAGCTCATGATGACTGCTGAAGTTGCATATTTTACATTTCATATTGCTGGTGCATGCTTCTCCCAATTTGTGAAGTAGGCACTTGTAACAAATTTGATTGTCTTTGGCATATTTATGTCTTTCATCCGATGATAGGCTCTTGAAACTTCTGCACTCCGTTATGATATGATGTGGTATTTTGCAGTAAGTACACTGTCTGTGTGGTTTTCTTGAATTGGCCGACGTGTGATTAGCTTTAAATATTTGCTGCTTTCGGATTTTGTTACCTTGCTCCTTTTCAGCTACAGCTTTCAATGTTTGAAAGTGTTGATCAAGAAAATCTCTTATATCAGATAATGTCTGAACTTCTCTGGTTTTTTTTACCGTTTGCTCATATAATTTGAGTCCATCTTTGTCCAACTTTCGAACTATGACTCGAGCAATAAATGGATCGGCGTTTTCAATTCGTATTCCTAACGACTGTATTGCATTAAGGCACTCATTTGTAGTATCGAGCAATTGCCTAACGCTTTCAGCATTATCACTATTTATGACAGGCTGATCCACTATCCTGTCCCACTGTGTTGTGAATAATATACGTTTATTATCGTATCTTTGTTTCAACAGACTCCACGCTGCTTCATAATTTTCAATTGATATTTGCAAATGTTGTATTAACCTTGCAGCTTCGCCCTTCAAACAAAGGCGAAGGCGTAGCATTTTTTCTGAGTTCGATAATTGCTCATTTTTATGAACCATATCCTGGAACACATTGTAGAAATTAGCCCATTCTTTTATCTCGCCATAAAATATTGGAATTTTCAATTTTTCTAATTCCAAATTAGGCCGATAATTTACTTTTGGCTCTTCTTTCACTAAACATCTTTCCAAATGCCCCAAATTTTCAAAATACTCATCAACTACCTTTTCATAGGCATTCTCAATTTCAGTACTGTGATATCTTGAAAATTCACTCGTATAAGCATTCTTGATGTCACTAAACAAACTTTCCAAATATTTAATCTGGTGGTTGCCGATCGTACTCTCAAAGCGCATATCAGTCATTTTATTTGATATGTTTTGAATTTTCCTCATGAAATTTTCTATTTTTGGGTCTTTTGCACCCATGCTTGTTGTTGGCGTTCGTGGCATTTGGGTTTTCTTTTTTTGTTCAGATGACACTTCATCACTGAGAGATGGTTTGAACCCTTGAATTACATCCTCAATTTGTTGTTTTATAGCACTATATTTATCTTGGATAAAATAATCCTCATTGCCAACACCATCCAACAAAAGCTTTTCGTTGTTGGAGTCTAACTCTTTTTCGAGCTTCTCTACAGCTTTTATCACTTCATCGGCCTTGGACCTTGTTACTGTCTTTCCTGCAACTTTATTGTATAGTTGCAGTACTTTTTCACTGATGTCCAATTGGGATTCAAGGACCTTGCCTCTATTAATACCCATTTTGCTTTATTTATTTTTTCACTATAAAAAAAAGCACTGATCACTAAATCACTCCACTTTCAAGTTTTTGTAAATCGAAAGGAACCGTTGGAGGTATTTTATTTGGTCGCCCGGTTGACCTAGCTGTGCCTCGACTCACAGCTGATGTATTCCTTCGATTACAAAAAAACTTGATTTTCACTTAGTAATCACTAGTCGCTTGAGCTAAAGGCTCGTATGGACCAAAATGTTATAGTAAATGCAAAGAAAAGCACTTCTTTATTTATTGAGAATATTTTTATTTCTGACTTTAAAAAATATGTACAATAGCTTAAATATAAAATCTTAAAAATATGTTCCTAATCTAATTATATATGTATGTGTGTATTGTGGATGAATTCTAATCTTAGCACAAACACTTGACTTTTATGATAGTGATGTGTGCGATACAAAATATCAGCCTAAATGCGTTTTATTGCTGTGTCATTAAGTGCCGAAAATATTGACATAGCGATCAGTTGGTCTAGCCTATTGTGTGGCATAATAATTTCTACTATCAGTGGAAGTCTATTTATTTAGGCGTGTGAAGAGATTATTAATGAGTAATTAAAATGTGTAGCTGATTTGAACAAGTGATTAGAAACCATCCGTTGGTATGAAATATGTTTTTTCTTAAATTATCTTTCCTTCAAGTGGACTGTATGTGTGTGTGTGAAATATTTTTATTTTCTTATGTTCATGCATGAACACCTACCGACTGCGCCGAAGTAGCGAGCTATCGCTGATAATGGTCACAACAAGATTGACTTTATTTAATATCTTTAGTTACTAGGAAAGTTTACAATTGGTTTAGGGGGCATTCCACATAACTCGCGTGTTGACGGTGGCTTCCTGTGCTGACGGTGGTCTGGCTTTTGCTGTGGGAAACATTGTGCAACCCAAGCTGCACTTCCGCTGCGTTTACTGAGCTTTTGCTGATCAAACAAAGTGGCGATCAGCAAATGTTAACATGTATTTAAATTAGATATGTGATCCGCGTCCAACTTTCCACTCACGCATGACTGCTGTATAAAGCTGATTGCGCTCCCCGTGTCAATTAAACGAAATATTTGTAGAATTTTTAATAACAAAATGAAACAATCTTACATATTCATCCACTAAATGGACACCTTGTTTCTTGTCGCAAACTCCTGCCCGATGGTTCTTGCTGCCGCAGTTCTCTTTTTGGCTTCTAACATTCGGCTAAAAGGTGTCCTCGAATATTGAAATTGTATTACGTTAAATCGGGTGAAGTTATTTCTATTTTTGCTGTAGTTGACGGTTTGATTTCCACTTTAGCGAATGCCTGCTGTAGTAACCGATAGTCGCCTTATGCCTTCTATTGCATATTCGACAATTTCTTCTTCTTCAAGCTGCCAAGGGCTGGCCAGCATTAGCTTGTCATTGAAGTAATGCGCGAATTTCTAGCCGACTCTCCACTTTCTTGTCTCTAATTGGCGGCGTAACATATTTTGTGGTCGAATACTTCGCTCATGTCTTTTAATGGGGTGTCAACTTTATCAGGTTGATTGTTACTTTGTATTTATCCTTTGCTTTATGTTTTCTTAGGTTGATTGTTATTTTGTGTTTATCCTTTGCTTTATTGTATGTTCACCGCGAGGCTGCCCCACGTCGGGCGCCAATTACTCGAATTTCAAGTTGTATTCTTTATTTAATTAGCATGCTGCCGTTAGGTCAGCTATGAGTTTACTTTAGAACTAACTCCGTACTTGACTTTTACTTAACATCTAACCTACGGTGTAGCGTGATGCTGCTGCCGCGAGTTATGAGTCCGTTTGGAAGTTCGAAATAAAAAAATTATATTTTTTGGAGCGAAGGCTCTTTCTTCAACTTCGTTTATTTCAGAACTGGCTTTACATTTTTACGCTTACATCTATTTATACTATTTTTAAAAGATGTTTACATGTTGAGCATTATGTTATCGTTATGCTTTGTTACTTATCAGCGAATATATTGTTTATGTTATTGAAAAGATGTTTACATGTTGAGCATTATGTTATCGTAATGCTTTGTCAAAAAACTGTTAAAGCGTGTTAATTCGATTGCATTGTCAGTGATTGCCCGTTCATTGCTAAGTACCTGATCTTATGCGTTTTTAATTTCTCGTTCGGCATCGCTTTCCATAGAGCCTGCTATGAATTTCAAGCCTTTACCTAGTACGTTAATTAGTCCTGGTTTGGATTGTGGGTGTGGGCGTAACTTTTCTATTTTTGCTCTTAGTAGGAGAAAATTTTCGTTAATAGATTCCAAAACTTGCGTGTCTTCAAAGGAAGTTGTCTTCAGAATTTTCATATTGTTTGTGATACGTAACATCGTGTTCTCGTATGTGGTCAGGTTGATAAAATGTAGTACCTTGTCATAATGGTTAATCGTCTTTACTTCTCCTGTCTTGATGGATATGTATCCGTTGTTATTCGTTAGGTCCTGCACACTCATTTGTTGGCTTTTGAAAACCAAGAGTGAATGTCCAGAAAAAGATGGTCGGTAGGAGCATTCTCCCTTATGCTGCTGCTGCAGATAATTGCTGCTGCCTGTCTTCTTTTAATATCACCAGTATGCTGTTAGTTTTGTTTGTTCTATCACGATATTCCCTTGGCTGTTGCCTGTCTTCTTTTTTAATACCACCAGAATGCTGTTGTAGTTTTAATATCGCGATAAGTTTGCCAAATCCAAATCCTTCTCGATCTTTGTATCACGATAAATTTACGAAGTACAAATATTTATTGGTCCTTGTATCACGATATGTTTACCAAATCCAAATCCTTCTTGATCTGTGTATCACGATAGGTTTACCATAATATTTCTGCTGGTCCTGTATTATCACGATATTTCTGCTGATCCTGTTTTATCACGATATTTCTGCTGATTCTGTTTTATTTTTACCATAATATATCTGCTTCCTTTATTTTTGGTTTTGAACTTGAAGTGGCTGATACGTAATATCTTCTCTTTTGCTGCTGCTACTGGAGTGCCGCCTCTCAAGGTTCATGCGATAAAATTTTCTGGCGATTTTTATTTTGAGTCAATTATTTTCGGGATTTCTTTGGCACGGATTTTTTTTCACTCCCATATCCTTACTTAATTTTTTTCAGGATTTTTAAACTCGGGGTTTTACACTCCGTATTTTCGGGATTTATTAAGCTCGGGTTAGCCTACGCATATCCTTACTTATTATTTTTGTTCAGGATTTATCCGCGACTTTTGGCATCGGGCGCCAGTTATGACCCCTTTAATTAAAGGGACTAAAAAAATAATTTTTTTTCCGGGACAGCGTGGCCGCTCTTTATTGAAGTAAAAAATGAACTTAAAACTAACATTTTAAATTGATTGAAATATACTAATATACGCAGCGATTGTTTGAATTCCAGAATCTCTGCTTCTTTTGAAACGTTATTGGTACGGCCCACGACCTTTGCGATTTTCCTCAATACTTCTTGTGTTGCCGTGAATATTTTCTTATTGACCCTGTACTGATGGTTGTTATTTTGTATTACCTGGTTTTGGCTGTGAAGGATATTGCTCCAGTCCGTTGCGTCGGGGGATCCCGCTATCCACTTCCATGCTGAACCTAACCAGTCAATAGATCGAGTATTTCTTGTTTTACCTGTGTTGCCCATTAGTTCGTGAAGTCGCACTAGTGTTTGGTTTATATAGTGTTGTGCTAATATCTGATCATCGGTTCGGTTTGTTAGCTTTTCCATTTGCCTCATGGTAGTTGCGTATTGTTGGAGATTGATGACATGTAAAACAAGGAAGTTTTTATTTAAACTTCCAACCGAGTACGCTACAGAAATGAGACTAAGAATTCAAGTTGAATAATTGAAATATTAAAGCTAGATTTTAATTGTGAAAGCAACAACAACTTGCTTGTTAAATTGTTCCAGACGCTGGTGTCAGCGCTTTCCATTTTACCGGATGCGCGAGTTAAGTTATTACACTTGATGTACATAAAAATATAATTTTATTAAAACCAAGATGTACTTAAAACAATTCTAGGCTGAAGTTCGTATGTTTCAGTGGAATAGAATACTGCCTTATTTCTATGCTTAATCCTCTATTTATAGGCTTGGGTTTCTATTGTTTATTGGTTAGTGATAATCTTCAACAGGAATATTTTGTTTGCTGATAATAGTTTGTTTACTGAAAATGTTTTGGTTGCTGATAATAGTTTATTTACTGACAATGTTTTGGTTGCTGATAATAGTTTATTTACTGACAATGTTTTATGTATGTGTAGTGTATTTTCTGTTACACTAACTTTCCTCCCTCTTAAAATTAAATGTCCTCATTTACAATTTGGCCTCTAGAAATTTTCGTTTTCTTTCTTCATGATCCTTTTGACATTGTATTAGTGCTCTTTGATAAAGTATATTATTTCTCCTTATTCTAAATTCTAATAATAGTTTGGCTACAATGATTAACAGGGTTATAATTAATATAGTTATAAATGTAGCCTTAATTGGATGATATTTCGTCTAGATTATTGAACTTGTATTCTGATTGAGATTCTAAGTATTCTAATATATCTAGATTTTCTTTATGTTTTTTATGGAGTATTTTTACCATAGTTTCTTTAATGTTTATATATTCTTCATTATTTAATGTTATATTATTCTTGAAATAAATTAAAAAATCTCCATCTAAAGTCTCGTTGTTTAATATATTTAATCCGCTAATAATAATGTTTCCGTTACCATAATTAATAAAGGGTGGATTCTTTTCTTTTATCATTTTACACTGAGCATTATTTTTCTCTAATATTTGTATTGTACATCCGTCTCTTTTATTCTGCTTACATATAGTTTGATCTATAAAATCTTTACATTTATTTATTCTTACATATTGATTTCCTTTGCATAAAGCAATATTTTTATCCAAAACTAATTTTCCTTTTTTTTGAAGCTAATGAGTATATAGAATTGTTCACATTTTTCTTTAATTTTTGGGTATTTGTAAACTGTTACAAAGTTTTGTTTGAATTTAACAATTTTAATTTCTGCATATTCTAAAATATTTATAGTTAAAACATTTGTTTTTTCTTTCGCAATGATTTCTGTGATTTCTTCTAAGTCTAATGAAGTTGACAGGAAGTTGTTATTTTTTGCTAGATTAATTGTAGTTAGGAGAGTATTTAGTTCATTGTAGACTTCTGTGAGTATTAATTTTTCAGAGAAATTCTTGGGGTTTAATTTCCTTAACATTTTTTCGAAATTACTATTAATTATTTTTTGTTTATTATGTCTGTTATAGTAAATGCAAAGAAAAGCACTTCTTTATTTATTGAGAATATTTTTATTTCTGACTTTAAAAAATATGTACAATAGCTTAAATATAAAATCTTAAAAATATGTTCCTAATCTAATTATATATGTATGTGTGTATTGTGGATGAATTCTAATCTTAGTACAAACAGTTGACTTTTATGATAGTGATGTGTGCGATACAAAATATCAGCCTAAATGCGTTTTATTGCTGTGTCATTAAGTGCCGAAAATATTGACATAGCGATCAGTTGGTCTAGCCTATTGTGTGGCATAATAATTTCTACTATCAGTGGGAGTCTATTTATTTAGGCGTGTGAAGAGATTATTAATGAGTAATTAAAATGTGTAGCTGATTTGAACAAGTGATTAGAAACCATCCGTTGGTATGAAATATGTTTTTTCTTAAATTATCTTTCCTTCAAGTGGACTGTATGTGTGTGTGTGAAATATTTTTATTTTCTTATGTTCATGCATGAACATTTTGCGGGCGGGCGGAAAAGTTAATTGTGATTTTGTCTTTAGACTTACATTTATGAATGAAATAAAATACTAAAATGCATATTGCAAGAAGAACTATTAAAATTAGTGATAAGTGTCCGCTATGATTTTTTAAACTCAAGTTGCTTATCTTAAGTTCATTTTTTGTTAAATGGTCAATCTCCCTTCTTAGTTTTTCCAACTCCCTTGTGCTGCTTATGTTGTTAATTTGAAGTGGAGTTATTTTGTCCTCAGAAATTTCGTGAATGGCTGTGGCTATTGGATCTTGTGCTGGGTTGACTGATGCTTGTAATTTGAATATTTGTAACCCAGATAGCGTTATATCTTCGTGCCTGGCAGTGCAACCGGATTTGATAGAAAGTATTCCTTGGGCTGGAATTTCCATTATCTCGGTTTTGCTGTTACCGCAGTCCAAATGTAAAGTGGAATTTTTAAATACTTTGTAAATCCACTTATTCTCTTGGTATAGTTCTGCCCATAAGGGAGTGTTTGTTGTTTCCTCATATTGGCAATTAGCTTGGCTGCCTTTTAACAGTGGTGATAGTTCGCAGGTTTGATCCAGAGCAGATTTCCATGGTGTTTTCCCTTTACATATGAGATGGCTGTTCAAACTTCTGGTGCACTTATTCAGTTGTGCTTGGGAAATCAGAAAATATAGGTGAAGCCCAAAATTGTACACTAGAAAATCATTTTTTTGTTTAATCTTTATGATTTTTCCTTTGTGCTCGAATGGAATTGCTATCATTTTGTATATTTCTGACGATTCACTGTGCATAAGTGGTATTTCTGCCTTAATTACCAGCTTGTGATCGAATATCATTCCATTTGCTCTCATAAGGTTATATACATCTCGTAGTTGATTGTCACCTTGCTGTCCAGGTATTTGAAGTTTTGATGGAAGTTTTTCTCTTATGAGTACCAACTCCTTGTTCAACTGTGTGGGAGTTATGAGAGTTGGATTAATTCGTCCGTGGTTCAAGTCTATCAACAACTCAATTATGGATTTTTGAATAGTCTCACATTCATTCAATAAAATCGTAACTTGAGTTACTAATATTTGAAACTGGATGGCCATTTTATCTCTGTTAATGTTTTTTATTAACTCTGAGTGAAATCTGTTGATTTGTTTAGTTATTTTAGTAAATTGCATATTCACCTCATTTACATTTTTATTTATTATGTTTGCCGTGGAATTAATTAATGAAACTTGTGCTTTTAATCTTTCTTTTATGCTATGCTGGTTATTTAGTAGTAATCTGAAGTTTGATTCAATTAGCTCTTCGCTGTCAGCATCCATTAGCCCAAATAGCATATTATAAATAGAACCAATCCATTCAAAGGGAGCCCTCCGTTGTCTTTTATTAGACACGATTAAATCGTGACTACTTTTTATCGCTTCATAACGCCTTCCTAGTGACAGGGATATAACGGTGCAGGCTTCCTCGAAATCTGATAGCAAATTACAATGATTTTTTATTCGATGTAGACAATCTGGCATCATTTTCATCTGCTCAAAATATGAGTGGAGGTCATAGTAGATTACCAAATCCCAATTTGAAGTTATGACGTCCATCTTTCCTAGTGAATCTAAATAGATTGCGGTGTTATCTGGAAGTTGAGCAACAATTCCATTGTTTCCTGTTTGAGAACCGGCTGCTTTCACTACATTTTTCGATGTTATGCAAAGGAGAAACATAAGTATAAGCGAAAATATGTTTTTATTTGTTATGTATTTCGGAGATTTGTTTGACCTCACTGTAGTCAATACTCGGGCGTTTGTTTCATCCGTTGATTTTTCCTGATTGCTGCCTGACGATGTGACTAAAGGACATAATTTATGGATTGGTCGTTTCAGCACACTATTCTGTAATTTGAGCGTAACCACACGAACTTTTCCATCTAGTCCAGGATTACATTCCATAACTCTACCAAGCGGCCATTTAGCTGGTTGAGTATTTTCGTCCTTTATTATTACAACATCACCCTTTTTTAAATTTTGCTCTGATGTTTTCCACTTGTTTCTTTGCTGAAGTGTGTGTAGGTATTCCTCTTTCCAGCGTTTCCAAAAATCACGCTGAATTTTTTGTATAATCTTCCATTTGTTTAAAGTGGATATATTTATGTCTGACTCTGGAGTTGGTATGGATATCAGTGGTCTCCCAATAAGAAAATGACCTGGAGTTAAAGCGTCTACACCGTTTTCATCATTTAGGGCATATAATGGGCGTGAATTTAATGATGCCTCAATCTGTGCTAAGACCGTAGTCATCTCCTCAAAAGTCAGTTTTGTATCTCCAATTGCCCTTTTTAAGTGAAATTTCATGCCTTTTACACCAGCCTCCCATATTCCGCCAAAATGTGGCCCTGCCGGGGGGATAAAATGCCAAGTAATCGCTTCATTAGCTAAGATTGGTGCAACTTCACAATTTTGTTTTATTGCTTTTTTAAAGTCATTGTCGAGACTTCTGGCACCCACGAAATTAGTTCCATTGTCGGAGTAAATGTGTAAAGATTTCCCTCGTCTGCCAAAAAATCTTCTCAAAGCCGCCAGGAATGCTTCTGTTGATAATTCGCTGACTGCTTCCAAATGTATGGCTTTCGTCGAAAGGCAAACGAATACAGCGATGTATCCTTTGAATGATTTTTGTCCTCGACCTTTAGAACACCTCATCTGAAAAGGTCCAGCATAGTCTACTCCAGTATATGTAAAAGGACTGGATGTAGTAACTCTGACCAATGGAAGATCACCCATGATCTGTGTTGCAGCAGTTTGCTTGAATCGTATGCATTTACAACAGACACGTATACAATGTTTCACTGCATTTTTTAATCCGACTATCCAATATTGTCGCCTGATGACTGCTTCTGTTAACCGATTCCCACCATGTATTGTAGCGAAGTGAGCATCTTTGATAATTAATGCAGCCAAGTATGATTTTGGTAAGATTATTGGATGCTTTTCGTTATACGGTAGCTCTGAATGTGAAAGCCTGCCTCCAACCCTTATTATGCCATTTTTATCTAAAAAGGGATTGAGGTTTGCTATTTTGCTGGAACCTTTGACTGTCTTTCCATCAACCAGTTTGCTAAATTCTTCTTTAAAAATGTTCTTCTGTGTTTGTCGGATGATGATCAATTTAGCTGTCTGAAGCTCCTCAGTCGATAGATGCGAAAACTGACGAGTTTCCTTTTTTTTACAAAAGCGTAAAATGTAAGCTACCACTCTTTGTAGTTTTAGCCAACTTGAATATTTGTTAACTAAATTATCCATAAAAGAATTTTGCTGACTCGATGTTAATAAAATCGTTGCTTTGTTGCATTCGTCTCGCTCTTCTGTTGATGAAAGCCACTTGGGTCCGTTCCACCAAATGTCCGTATTTAAAATTTTTGGAGATGGAATACCTCTTGATGCTACATCTGCTGGATTATCCTTTGTGTTAACGTGTCCCCAGGCTGCCTGTGGTATAAGATTTTTAATTTCTTCCACTCGATTTCTAATGAATTTATCCTTGTTTTTCGAATTTTCAATCCAGCCCAGGGTTATTGTTGAATCACTCCATGCAAAAGCCATATGATTCCTTGCAATAATAGTGCAAACTTTATTCATTAATTTTGCTAGTAGATGAGCAGCACAGAGTTCCAGCTTAGGTAAAGTTTTTCGATTTTTAAGTGGATTAACCTTCGTTTTTGCAGTTAACAGCTTTACGGAATTCCCAACCTTTATGTATACTACTGCAGCGTACGCCTTTTCGGAAGCATCACCGAATCCGTGAATTTCTACTTCAGATTCCATGGTCGTATCAATCCAGCGTGGAATACGTACTTCTTCCAATACGCCCACTGTATCAATAAACAGCTTCCATTCTTTTTGTAGATCATCTGAAAGCTGTTCATCCCATCCAGCTTTTTCAATCCAGAGTTTTTGCATATATAATTTCGCAACGACAGTTATCGGAGACAACCAACCCAATGGATCAAATATTTGTGCGATTTGTGACAAAATACTTCTTTTTGTAATTTTCTTCGGCATTGATAAATTAATTTTGAACTGGAACTGATCATTATTTGGATCCCAGTATAGCCCAAGTGTTTTTACTGTTTCATTTTCTTGAATTTGAATAATTTCATTTTCTCCTATGGTAGTGATATTTTTGGTAATACTGTTGCAATTTGACAGCCATTTCCTCAAATGAAATCCAAACAACTGGAGATGATGGCTGATTTCTTTCTGGATCATAATACATTGATTAACCGAATCCGCACCAGTCATAAGATCATCCATATAGAAATCTTCCTTGATGATTTTTTGTAGCCAGCTGTTCTCATTTGAGCACTTGTCAGCAATTTCAAATAGTGTCCGCACTGCTAAATATGGTGCTGAAGCGGTACCATATGTAACTGTTGTCAACTCATACTCCTCTATTTTATTTGAAGGATGTTCCCGCCACAAAATTCGATGATACGCTTGATCTTTTTCCGAAATTTTAACCTGCCGAAACATCTTTTCTACATCAGCTGTAATAACTATTTTCCATAATCTCCACTTGAGGATGATGTCAAATACGTCTTTCTGAAGTTTGGGTCCTGTCAACATGATGTCGTTTAGACACTTCCCATTTGAAGTTTTTGCTGACGCATCAAAAACAACACGAAGTTTTGTAGTTAATTTATCTTCGCGTACAACAGCATGGTGAGGCAAATAGTATTTTCCATTTACTTTCTCGTTTGCCCTTACCATATGTCCAAGATTTTGGTATTCGTGAATGAATGTTTTGTAATCATTGCCAAGCTTTTCACTCTTTTTGAATTTAGCTTCCATGGATAGTAGCCGAGCAACTGCTTGATTACGAGAGTCACCCAGCTCCATGTCGTCTTTAAATGGAATTTCCACAATAAATCGCCCATCTGTATCTTGTTTAGTGGTTTTCTCGAACCTTTTCAAACATACTTCATCTTCTTTTTTAGTTTCTTCATCTTGCTCTTCCTCCAGCTCCCAGAACCTCTCAAGGTTGGTCACTGCCGATGTAACTTTGCCTGGTTTCTTTTGATTAATTATTCCGGACAAAATCCAGCCAAACTTTGTAGCTTGAGCAAGAACTCCATTGTGTTTTTTAATGCCTTTTTCTATTATTTTTCCGAATATATCACCACCAATCACCATGTCAATTCTATCAGCTTTGTTGAATAATGGGTCAGCAAGAGTGTAGTTTCCCCATTTTTTAAAGTTGAACCTGAAGGATTGATCAGGTTGCGCAGTTGTAAGAGTTGATAAAACTATGGCATTCACCTCTTCAACGTGCTGGCTCAGAAAACGTGGCGTAATTTGTACTTTGACTGTAAACTTTGATTCACCAACCACAACATCTCCTAGACCATGAAGTTTTGTCATCACTTTTTTCCTCGGCACACCTAATATCTGCGCTGCCTCTTCTGAAATAGAGGATATTTGCGACCCTTGATCAATAAGAGCCCTTAGTAATATATGCTCACCATTTGCAGCTTTTGCCCTCACTTGGGCCGTGGCCAGAATTACCGTTGTATGAGTTGCTTTTGTGGACATCGCAGCCTTCTTTTGAGCGTTATCAAAATGCAAAAGCTCATGATGACTGCTGAAGTTGCATATTTTACATTTCATATTGCTGGTGCATGCTTCTCCCAATTTGTGAAGTAGGCACTTGTAACAAATTTGATTGTCTTTGGCATATTTATGTCTTTCATCCGATGATAGGCTCTTGAAACTTCTGCACTCCGTTATGATATGATGTGGTATTTTGCAGTAAGTACACTGTCTGTGTGGTTTTCTTGAATTGGCCGACGTGTGATTAGCTTTAAATATTTGCTGCTTTCGGATTTTGTTACCTTGCTCCTTTTCAGCTACAGCTTTCAATGTTTGAAAGTGTTGATCAAGAAAATCTCTTATATCAGATAATGTCTGAACTTCTCTGGTTTTTTTTACCGTTTGCTCATATAATTTGAGTCCATCTTTGTCCAACTTTCGAACTATGACTCGAGCAATAAATGGATCGGCGTTTTCAATTCGTATTCCTAACGACTGTATTGCATTAAGGCACTCATTTGTAGTATCGAGCAATTGCCTAACGCTTTCAGCATTATCACTATTTATGACAGGCTGATCCACTATCCTGTCCCACTGTGTTGTGAATAATATACGTTTATTATCGTATCTTTGTTTCAACAGACTCCACGCTGCTTCATAATTTTCAATTGATATTTGCAAATGTTGTATTAACCTTGCAGCTTCGCCCTTCAAACAAAGGCGAAGGCGTAGCATTTTTTCTGAGTTCGATAATTGCTCATTTTTATGAACCATATCCTGGAACACATTGTAGAAATTAGCCCATTCTTTTATCTCGCCATAAAATATTGGAATTTTCAATTTTTCTAATTCCAAATTAGGCCGATAATTTACTTTTGGCTCTTCTTTCACTAAACATCTTTCCAAATGCCCCAAATTTTCAAAATACTCATCAACTACCTTTTCATAGGCATTCTCAATTTCAGTACTGTGATATCTTGAAAATTCACTCGTATAAGCATTCTTGATGTCACTAAACAAACTTTCCAAATATTTAATCTGGTGGTTGCCGATCGTACTCTCAAAGCGCATATCAGTCATTTTATTTGATATGTTTTGAATTTTCCTCATGAAATTTTCTATTTTTGGGTCTTTTGCACCCATGCTTGTTGTTGGCGTTCGTGGCATTTGGGTTTTCTTTTTTTGTTCAGATGACACTTCATCACTGAGAGATGGTTTGAACCCTTGAATTACATCCTCAATTTGTTGTTTTATAGCACTATATTTATCTTGGATAAAATAATCCTCATTGCCAACACCATCCAACAAAAGCTTTTCGTTGTTGGAGTCTAACTCTTTTTCGAGCTTCTCTACAGCTTTTATCACTTCATCGGCCTTGGACCTTGTTACTGTCTTTCCTGCAACTTTATTGTATAGTTGCAGTACTTTTTCACTGATGTCCAATTGGGATTCAAGGACCTTGCCTCTATTAATACCCATTTTGCTTTATTTATTTTTTCACTATAAAAAAAAAAACACTGATCACTAAATCACTCCACTTTCAAGTTTTTGTAAATCGAAAGGAACCGTTGGAGGTATTTTATTTGGTCGCCCGGTTGACCTAGCTGTGCCTCGACTCACAGCTGATGTATTCCTTCGATTACAAAAAAACTTGATTTTCACTTAGTAATCACTAGTCGCTTGAGCTAAAGGCTCGTATGGACCAAAATGTTATAGTAAATGCAAAGAAAAGCACTTCTTTATTTATTGAGAATATTTTTATTTCTGACTTTAAAAAATATGTACAATAGCTTAAATATAAAATCTTAAAAATATGTTCCTAATCTAATTATATATGTATGTGTGTATTGTGGATGAATTCTAATCTTAGTACAAACAGTTGACTTTTATGATAGTGATGTGTGCGATACAAAATATCAGCCTAAATGCGTTTTATTGCTGTGTCATTAAGTGCCGAAAATATTGACATAGCGATCAGTTGGTCTAGCCTATTGTGTGGCATAATAATTTCTACTATCAGTGGGAGTCTATTTATTTAGGCGTGTGAAGAGATTATTAATGAGTAATTAAAATGTGTAGCTGATTTGAACAAGTGATTAGAAACCATCCGTTGGTATGAAATATGTTTTTTCTTAAATTATCTTTCCTTCAAGTGGACTGTATGTGTGTGTGTGAAATATTTTTATTTTCTTATGTTCATGCATGAACAATGTCCCTCAATTAATTGATTAATTCTTGTCTGTATCTCTACTTCATCATCGTGGTCTGGTGTGCCCGTTATCCATTTTAATATTGTCCCTAATGCGTTTAATCCTCTTAAATCTAGTAACTGGATTTAACTGTTTTATTAATATCTCAATTTTTTGGTGTAATATTCTCATTTCAGGATCTGAATCTAAATTATATTTTGAGTTTAATATATTTTGGTATGGTGTTAATATTTTAGTTAAATTTGTAATGTGATATAAATAATCGTAGCTATCAAATATAAAAGCTGGATTCGTTTCTATTAATATATAATCTTTTCCTTTCAGATTTGTAATATTTGTGTCTGCACTAATTCTGTTTATGCACAGCAAGATTATTATTATTATGAGTATCATTTCTAGTTCGTACGAATGTTATATTTGTGTATTATTCTATTATCAGTTGTTGTGACTGTTCTACCGTTATCCTGCTCAATTATTTTTTTTATAAATCTATCGTGTTTTTTTATTTCTTCGGCTTGTCTTAACGTAAATAGTATCTCCTTTCTTATAAGTAATTTGTTTGTTCGGTGCCTTCTGCTGAGTGATATCTCTTTCTTGATTGAACTGAATTCTATTTCTGATGACTTTATAGTCGTATCCCCCTCTGTTGAAAAACACGTCCTCGGGTTTATGCCCTGTGACCGAGTGAATGGTTTTATTATACTGTCGTACTGCTTCGAATAATACCTCTTCGTGTTTTCCTTTGGTTTCTTTTACTAGTAAGTTGGTTAGCTCCACTATTGTGCTGTGCGTCCGCTCTACTTGACCGTTCGTTGTCGAATGTTGTGGTGGCACTGCTGTGTGCTGTATGTGTAGTCGATCGTATACAGATTTTGCTACTACGTTGACGTATGTCGGGTCGTTATCAGTTGTTAGGTTGTTGTTGTGATAGTATTTCATTCAAATATATGTATGAGTTTTTCCTATCTGGTATTTTTCTTATATAAATTATTTAAATCCTGAAGGCGTTTTCCAAATATACTTTATTAATATGTTACTTCAAAAAGTTACAAAGTACTTGTTTTGCTTCTTCGACAAATGTGTTTAATTGTCCGCTCGATGTACGAGCTAGGATGAGTTACAGAATCGAACTGCCTAACTTATTCTACTTTATCTTAAATTGAAGTCTAATTCTACCAATACACTTACAAACTAAAACAGCTACAGCCGCGACCGTTGTTGGTGGGAACGCCGCCGACTGCGCCAACTGTGATGATAGCGTGGAACATAATGTAAATTCACTCCCACGCTAGATAGCTGGTCTTCGCTATGCCCTGCACCTGCAAGCTGGTGTCATGTTACAGATTCGGGGAATTTGTGACTGCTATGCAGTAGCATTGGCCTTGAGCCATATGTGGCAATCATGACAGCATAATGCAAATTCACTCCCACGCTAGAGCCACTGCAAAGCTGGGGTTTGATATGTATGGTGTTATGTTGCAGATTCGGGAGATTTGCGGCTGTCATTTGTTTATTGTTGGCCTTGAGACACATGTGATAACTCCTCCCCTTCTAAATTAAGGCCGTCCTCGGACCTTTTCAGGTTATCTATGACGACTTGAATATCTCGTTTTTTTCGTTTTCTAGTTTGCCTCTGCCGCAGCTTGAGGAGGGAATAGCAACTCACCAAAATGGCGACAGTAACCAAACCTGATAACATGGGCCACATCACAGTTCTTACCTCCATTTTTTCAATGTATCTTAAGTTTTTTGCACTAATTCGCTGGAGATATGGTAGGCTCAGTATTTCATTGTGTTTAGTAATGTTCACGAGGGTTGACGTCGCCGAACTTGGTAATTTCTTCAATACGCCGAGTGTATTTTGGTAGTGAGAGCCGTTAATTTCGATCTCGTCTTCGAAGGTGAGCAAGTAAGTGCCGGTAACGGTTTTTTCAGAGCCATCGCTTAACTTGATCACTGCGGTGTTGTCGTTTATAACTATAACACCCTCGTCCACCATTGTAATTGGTTCAAGGTGGCTGGGTCGTGTACCACAGTGAGCTATGTTTCCTGAATGGAGCTGCTGTGCGCATGTTATGCTCTGCAGCTTTTTGCAGAATGAGGAAGTAAGTGCCTTAACACAGTTTCAAATGGCCAAAACCCGATTGTGACAGTCAGCGACGTTGTTGTCGTTCCCTAAGTGCAGGACGGTTTCGTTATGTTGAACGGGGAGCAAAATAATTCGCTTACAAACTAATATAGGTTTTGGAATTTTTATTAAAAAATATAAAAACTTATTACTAGTCCTATTCTAATGGTTGATACCTCTAATAGATCAGTTATTGTTGTGTTTGTGGAATGCATGTTGGTTATATTCTTTATATCGTCAACACTTAATATTGAGGGGTTAACGACGCCAATCTTTGCAAGGACAATTGTTGAAATCAAGGTTTCAATTTCGCTAATCAACATTCTGTTCCTGGCAAGCAGTGTCTCATACAGATGCTGGGTGTCAATATGCTCTATCTTTACGTTTTTTATGATTAAGTTCACCGTGCCCGTCAGATTATTAATTTTTTCTTGCACTATCGTGTTTATGTCTATTTGTCTGTTTTCGGAGTTGATTAGCTCTTGCTGTCGGAATTTCAGATTTTCGAAATCGTCAAAATCTGGGGTCCCTGCTATGACCTTTAAAGCCGTTCCCAACAAGTTAATGCTTCGAGCTTGTCTGTGGTGGATATCAATTGTTGATAAAAGTGTTTTTATATGAGTGGTGTCTGAGTCTAGTAGCATTCTCATATGAGAAGCCTTGAAATATTTTGTTAGTTCTTTTGTTTCTTCGGCTATTTCCATGTAAGTCTCAATATTAGCTGTGTGTTTTAGATAGTTAACATCCTGCCAAATAGTTACGGTCCCGTCCAGGATCGGTATGTATCTTGAGTTCGAGTAGTCTGTTAGTTTTGCTGTCGTTGTTGTTAATCCGATCAGGAGCACCATCAGAAGAATCCTGGAAAATTAAGAAACTATTATAGATTATTTTATATTGTCCTTGCGGACCTTAAGAAACTATTATAGATTATTTTATATTGTCCTTGTGGACCACCCTCCCTCTAATTAAGACCGTGGTCCCCAAGTCTGCTTCCACCCTTTCCTCCGTGTATAAGGGTGAGAGCTTATTTCCTATTCTTTTGTTCGATTTTACCAACACCCGTTCTCCAACATTAAATATCCTATTTTTTCTAGAGGGGTTATTCCTCTCCAGTTGTTGTTTTTGGGCTCTTATTAATTTACTTTTTATCTCATCTCGCATCTCTTTTGGCGAGGCGTAGATCACATCAACGGGTTTTTTGTTGGTTACAGAATGGACCGTTCGATTGTACTCAAACGCGGCCAGCAATATCAGTTCAATCGTTTCGCCAATATTCCTCTCCATCTTCAGGCACCTGGCAATCTCGGCCAGTGTACTGTGAAAACGCTCAACCTGACCGTTGGAGGTGCTGTGCATCGGAGGCGAGTTCACAATATCAACATCGAACTGATTTTTCAGTAGTGATTTTATTGTTTCGGAATTGAATGACGCCTCATTATCGCAATAGACCGTCTTCGTGTCCGGAAATATATTCATTAATTGTAGAATTGGGCCCCTCAAATCCACAATGGTGCGAGATGGTACGTGTTGCACCACCGCAAACTTAGAGAACTTGTCCAGACAAGTAAGGAAGTACTTCTTGTCCGTTGAGAAAATGTCGATATGCAACATTTCCCCAGCATATGACGCTGTTGGAGTTACCCCCAGTGACTGCTTACAGGGGTGCCTATCGTACTTGGCCCTGTTACAGATCTTACAGTTTAAAGCCACCTCCTTTACCAGCTTGCTAATTTTTGGGAAAAATAATCATTCAAAATTTGCCTGACATTCTCCTGCGCAGCTCTATGCGCTCTATTGTGTTCCGTTACAGCGATTTCTCTTTGCTCGTTAGGATCCACCACATCAATAACGAACCTTTTTGCATATACAAATTTTGTGGCTGGAAAGGCCTCTATCAATCTATGTTGAATATGAGCAAGAATTGGCAGCTCGCAATGAACTGCATTTACCACCTCTGTGTTCACTGCATCTCGTATCAATTCCAAGAGACCACTTCTATCTACAATGTCAAGAATATGTCTGGTTTTCCTTCCAAACATAATCAAAGTTCGCTTCGAAGGGGTTTCGGCTTCCCCAATTATAATTTGGTTCCTGTAGCAATTCACAGGTTTGTCAGTGGTCTCTATGGTGTAAGTTAAAGACTCTTCACTGTGTATAGTGGCACAATCTGAAGTTGCGTCTTCCTCCAGAACATTAATTGGTTGTCGGGACAAAGCATCCGCAACAAAATTCTCCCTTCCCGGTTTATAATGCAATTTTGCATTATGCTCATCGATGAAAGCCTTCCATCGTTTTATCTTTGCATTTGAGTTTCTGTCCGAAACTGAAAAAGTTAGCGGCTGATGATCAGTAAACACATTAAGATTCGTCACCCCATACAAATAATTTCTGAGGGTCTTTAGGGCCCACACAATAGCGAGCAATTCTTTTTCGTTAGCAGCAAAGTGCAACTCCCTGTCCTTAAGTGTTCTAGATATCATTGTTATTGGTTTCCCCCTTTGAGAGAGCACTGCGCCCAGCCCGTACGCTGAGGCATCAGTTGTCAGATCAAATTGCTTATTAAAATCTGGGTATTTCAAAACTACATCTTCCGAAATCAAAATCTCTTTCAGCTTGTTAAAAGCACAAATCTGTTTCAGATCTAGCTCGACCTGTACTTTTTTCGATTGAGATGCTTTTATTTTACCATTTTCACCCTTGAGCAAATCTGTCAAGGGCCTAGCAATTGTAGCGAAATCCCTTATGAAGCATCTGTAATAACTGGCCAGTCCAAGAAATGATCTAACCTCAAAGAGATTGGCTGGTTGTTTATAGTTTATTTAATTGCCTCTATCTTGTCCGGGCATGTTTTTATACCGCCTCTTGAAACCAAGAAGCCCAAATACTCTACTTCCGTTTTAAAAAATTTCGACTTTTCGATCGAAACCCTCATGTTTGCATCACAGAGTGCCCTTAGCACCCATTGGACATCGTCAACGTAGACATGACAGGTCTTGCCAATCTTTTCTCTAAGGACGTCGTCAATGGCACGTTGGAAAATGCTCGGTGCATTTTTGAGCCCAAACGGCATTCGGCAAAATTCGTATTTGCCATTGTTCACAGAGAATGCGGTCTTTTCTCTATCACTCTCTTTTAATTCTATTTGGTGGAATCCCGATTTAAGATCAAGGGTCGTGAAAAAATTCGCCTTTCCCATATTGGACAGTATCACCATTACGTTCGGAATTGGGTATTTGTCATCTATGGTTTTGGCGTTAAGCTTGCGAAAGTCCAGGACGAGACGCTTCTTCTTATTTCCCATATCGTCGGTACCCTTTTTGTCAACAACCCATACCGGGTTGTTGTATGGGGACCTAGATGGCCTAATAACGCCATCGCTTAAAAGTTGTTTTATTTCTTCATTTACAAAGTTTGCTACTCCCATTGGATAGGGATACAATTTCGAGTAGACCGGGTCTTGGTCTGTAGTTCGAATCGTAGCCACGATGTTTGTGTTATAGGGTAGTTTTTTCTCTGGGTCCGCAAAAGCTTCCTTTTGACCCTTAATCATCTTAAAAAATTGTTCTCTCACTTCTTCCGGAATTTCTTCCTTATGAATTTTTAGCACGTTTACATCCTCAAACTTCAAAAACAAAATCTTTTCTGTTCCGAAATCGTATTTGATCAATCTCTGACTCAAATCTATTTTAGCATTGACCTTTGTTAATAGGTCAAGTCCTATTATGCCGTCAAAAGTTGACAGGCTTGGCAAAATGTAAAAATCGGCATTAATACCAAAAATATTTATTTTACACTTTTCATTTATTTTATTAAATCCGTGAATTGATTTAACTAAAAACGGAGAAGACACCGGTCTGGTGCCTTGTAGTTATTTTAAATTTTTTATATAGTTCTTCGCAGTACCCGTATCCACCAATAGTCTGACGCTCCTTTTTGCTCCACCTATGGTTCTACTGATCCATGGGAGAGCTGATCTTTCCCTAAAAAATTAACCTGTTCCTCCTCTTCAATATCCGAGATTTCACTCTGTGCCGCGTTATTGTAATTACCTTCGTTGGACTTGTCGTCGACTATATGATTCACTCTTTGCAGTTTAGGACCGGTATTCCGGTCAGAACCTGCAAGTCTCTTATGTTGTGGCTGGTACGGCCTAGTATTTTGGGACGTACCGCCTCTATACTGCTGTTGATTTTGCGCTACATTTTGCGATGGTTCTCTTCGCCAATTTGTACTTTGGCGCAGTTTCGACTCCGACGGATCAACCTCCATGGGAGTCACTTGTTGGTTGTTATTCTTACCTGCATTTTCTCTGTATTGTCTATTAGAGAAATGAGGGTTTTTTTGTGGGGCCCGCATTTTCTGGTCTGAGCCACCATCATTGATTCTCTTAAATCTACCCGAGTCCTCGGCGGATGCCGCGAAACTTGCAGCAAACACATATCTTTCCCTGTTTGATTCAACCTCCTGCGCCAAAGCCAGAGCGCTAGGCAAGTTCTCCGGTCGGGATGCAAAGAGAATGTCACACAGAGGCCTTTTAAGACCCGAAATAAACACCCTCAATGCGTCCGCCCTATACTTCGTACAGATAGACTCAGCAATAGCACCCTCATGGGTCATAATAGTTTTATTTGTGAGAAGTGTTAACTTCTTTTTTACCTCATCAAAATATTTGACAACCGAGGTTACCCTGTCGAATTGTTGAAAGCTCTTGCTCTATTAAATACACTGGACGTTTGTCCGCATATGTGAAGTCTAATCTAGCGATTATTGCTTCGAAGTTTAGTACTGTATTGAAAGATGCCAAAACGGCGTCAGCAGATCCCTTCAACTTATTCCTGATTATTCCCACCGCTTGGTAGTGCCTTGAACTACCCTGATAGTCCCGAAACACCTCGTATGCGGTGTGAGCGGCTTGGCGCCACGAAACGTATGTGCTGACCTGGCCGTCGAATTCCGGCAAGGATTTCACAAGGTCAAGGGGTTCTTCACATTTCACATTTGTTGTAATTTTCACAGCCTCGTAAGTTTGTGGTTTTTTCACCGTTGTCAAATTCGTTATCTGTTCCGTTAGTCGGGTAAGTTTTTGTTCGAAAGTCTCTTGTTGTTGTTGCAGTGCGGCTGTGACAGCAGCCTGCACCACGGTCTTCACCTGGTTCGCGTCCATTCTATGTGAGACTCGTAAATTTGTTATCCTGTCTAGTAGTGTCTCCAACTCACTGTCACTCATCAACAAGAAACGACAACTGTCCAGGAACAAATAAACAATAAAAAAAAAATCGTGTGACACACTCAAACAGTTAGCTTATTATTTTATTATTATTATTTTTTTTCAAAAATTGCCCCTGCAACTATTTAGCTCTTTGTTTCTGCTTTATTAATGCACTCAAACTTCAACGTTTTGTATATTATTTTTCCGTTACTCTCTTTAAAAAAAAAATTTTCCAACTAAAACACCTTTGTATCAATTCTTTTTCTTAATTTTACTTAACACCAAATTTCACTAGTTTCTTTTTGTTTTTCTTTTTTTTTTTTATTACAATACTCTCTTTTTACCTTCACTTATTTAAATCCTGAAGGCGTTTTCCAAATATACTTTATTAATATGTTACTTCAAAAAGTTACAAAGTACTTGTTTTGCTTCTTTGACAAATGTGTTTAATTGTCCGCTCGATGTACGAGCTAGGATGAGTTACAGAATCGAACTGCCTAACTTATTCTACTTTATCTTAAATTGAAGTCTAATTCTACCAATACACTTACAAACTAAAACAGCTACAGCCGCGACCGTTGTTGGTGGGAACGCCGCCGACTGCG
The DNA here is from genome assembly GCA_964058755.1 of Campiglossa producta. Lineage (NCBI taxonomy): Eukaryota > Metazoa > Arthropoda > Insecta > Diptera > Tephritidae > Campiglossa > Campiglossa producta. Next base: position 25,962,691 of record CAXKVI010000003.1, read on the forward strand.
CCAACTGTGATGATAGCGTGGAACATAATGTAAATTCACTCCCACGCTAGATAGCTGGTCTTCGCTATGCCCTGCACCTGCAAGCTGGTGTCATGTTACAGATTCGGGGAATTTGTGACTGCTATGCAGTAGCATTGGCCTTGAGCCATATGTGGCAATCATGACAGCATAATGCAAATTCACTCCCACGCTAGAGCCACTACAAAGCTGGGGTTTGATATGTATGGTGTTATGTTGCAGATTCGGGAGATTTGCGGCTGTCATTTGTTTATTGTTGGCCTTGAGACACATGTGATAACTTATATACCAATTTGGCACCGTATTCTTCTATTTGGTTTTTCCACCTTTTTAGTTTATTATTAGGGTTCTTCTCTGAAATAGAGTAGGTTAAGGACTGATGATCCGTGTAGATTGTAAGGTCTGATGGTCCGTATAAATAGTTTCTGAGTTTTTGCAGTGCCCAGATTATGGCTAATAACTCCTTTTCGTTCGTGCTATATTTTTGTTCCGTCTCGCTTAGTGTTCTGGATATAAAACAAATGGGATTTCTACCTTGGGATAACACAGCTCCTATGGCAAAATTACTTGCGTCCGTGGTTAAATGAAAGGGTTTATTGAAATCTGGTTGAAAGAGCTCGACTTGTGCTTGTAATTCCCTTTTTAATATATTCATAGCTTTTATGGCTTCCTCATCTAATTTTATTTGCATTCTTTCACTTTGACTTTTCTTTACGAGACCGTTTTTTCCTCTTAAAAATAATGTTAGGGGTTTAGTAATCTTGGCGTAGTCTTTGATGAATTTTCTATAATATCCTGCTAGTCCTAAAAATGATCTTTATTCTTTCAGATTCATAGGCACCGGGTAATTTTTTATAGTCTCAATTTTTTGTGATGTTTTCGATATTAAAAGATTCGCGTTTTTGCTAAATTAAAACTTCCGAACTAAAAGACGGTATTACATTTCTTAAAAACGTTTTAGGAAATTGAAGACTGGAAACCGGACGATCTTGACTGTCTGAAGTCAAAAATCAAAAAGAGAACGAACCAACGCCATTCTCTCTCAGCTTACCCGTCACATTCCGGATTTTTATATTCTTCTTTGCATGATCATCGCTGATGGCGTGATTTTCTTAAAGATCAAAAAGTGATATAGGATAAATGTCAGTGTAATCAATCTAATTGTTTACAGCAAATGTCTAATGTTCTAGCTTAGCAGAGGGCAGAACCGGAAGCTCGAATTTACGATATAACCGAAATTCGAAAAGTATACAAAGATAAATCTATTTATGATATGAAATGAACTAAAAAAAAATTGTGGAATTTATTAACAAATGTCTCATTATACGTATGTATAAATATATATTTATATATATAGGTATTAGAGCGATAACCTAAAATCTAATACGTCAAAATATACCATAATTTTATAACTATGACTCAAAGTATTAAATTTCCTATGATAGGGTATCCATTTAGGTATGGCTACTTTTTATAAAGAAATCTGAAAAATGTTAATTGGAAAGTGATTGAAGAGGACTGAATCTATTAATAGAGGTTTCCCTGATAAGATACCACCAGTTTAAAATGGGGTATGAAAATGGTAATTTGGCTACAAGCGCCACTACAGTTAGGCGCGAAAGCTTTAATTGTTCGATGTTTAACGATTAGGCGAAAAACATTCGAATTTTCATATTTGCAGGCAGCGTAGCCATTTGTCAATTTCGATGGCGCCGCCCGCTACTAAGGCATGATTTGTCCGACTTACAAGCCCGCTCTTGTAAGATAACTCCTCCTTAGCACCACATTGCTTTATTTTGATTCTATTTTTTTGTTTGTTTGTGTATTTTTATTTTTATTACTAGCAGGGAACCCGACATTGTCCGGGTGGATCTGTATTTTAGGGTGGTACTAATTTCTATTGAAACAATTTTTTCGCTTTTGCCAACCTTATTCTCGGGTTCAATTCCTCTTCATCAACCTCTTTTCCTTGGCTTTCTTTCCTAAGTCATATTCCTTTCTGTCACATATGTTTGGGTTAAGCCCCTATCTCTGTTGGCAATTCCAGTAGAGTTTTTCCGAAATACTTCCTTCCTTCCATCTCCTTAACCTCAGTACCTTATCTACTCCTTAGCACCACATTGCTTTATTTTGATTCTATTTTTTTGTTTGTTTGTATATTTTTATTTTTATTATTATTTACTTTTTCCTTTTTATTTAAGTAAATACTCTTATATTATTTTTTCTTATTTTGATTTTATGAAAAATGTTGCCACTTTCGGTCTCAGGTGCTAGGATGTGTATTCCTGCGCTTGACGTTCCTAATGTGGGTTTTGTGGATTTTTTTCCCACTGACTGTGGTTACCGATACTCTGTTATCTTTAGCCACGATTTCTTTCTTATACAGCGGTTTTTGTTTTCCCTTGATTTGTTTATCCTTCACGTACATATATGACGTCATTTTCGTCATAACGCTCCGGTAGGGATCTTCTTCTGTTATGGCGTTCAATCTGGGCTATTTGTTTTTGCGTTAGTAAGGTTTTCAAATATTCATTTGTTTTACGACTTTTTTCTAGCAGTTCCTGGTAGTTGGAAGCCCTTGCACGGTTGAAAAATACCTCGCTAGGCTTCCGGTTTATGACTGAGTATATAGAATTGTTATAGCGGTCTACCGCTATGGTTACCAACTGCTTTGTTTTAAGGTTTGACTGGTCTGCCTTCAGGCACCTGATAATTTCAATTAGAGTGGAATGAAGTCTCTCCACTTGGCCATTCACTTCGCTCCTTTGGGTTGGTGTACGGTACAACCTAACCCCTAGTGATTCCAAGAGGTTCTGTATAATGGGACTAATCAGACCGCGCTCGTTGTCGGTCACTAAGATATCTGGGGTCGTAAAACAGTGCAGGAGTTTCACTATTTTGTCCTTAAGGTGCAAGGTGGACTTGTTTTTTAAGTGAAAAAGTTTGGCAAATTTTGAAAATTTATCAACACAACTAAGGAATTTCTCTCCTTGTATTTCGAATATGTCCACGTGAATTATTTCACAAGGACGTATGGGATAGGTGTTTTTTGGAATTCTGGTTTATTGGGATGCCGGTCGTATTTTCTTGTTTTACACGTCTCACAGGACGAGACGTAGTTCTTGATAATGCTGTTCATTTTGGGAAAGTAGTATTTCTCTAATATTTGTTTTTTTTGGCGGCCGCCGTGGTGTAGCGGTTAAGTGTTCGGCCTTCTACACCAAGTCGTGGCGGTTCGATGCCCGGCAAAAGTAACATCAAAAATTATTTAGAAAAAGAATTTTTCTAAAACGGGGTCGCCCCTCGGCAGTAGAGTAGTTTGGCAAACTCTCCGGGTGTATTTCTGCCATGAGAAGCTTCTCAGCAAAAAATTCATTTGCTTTGCAAGTGCCGTTCGGAGTCGGCAAAAAACTGTAGGTCCCGCCAACTTGTAGGAAAAACTCAAAAAGCAACACACCACAAGTTGGAAAGAGAAGCTCGGCTAAAAATCTCGTTAGAGGTTATGATGATAACCTGTAGGTATATCGCCGCCATTAGTTTTTTTTTTTTGTTTTTTGTTTTCAGTTGCGTTGCGATGAGCTCTTTTGTGCTCTGCCCATACTATATGGCAAATTGTATCGGGGTCCCTTAAATCCTCCAAGATAGACTGGGTTACACGGACCTTATAATGGTGAAAATTTTCTAGGTACACTTTTTGTAGTAGCCCTAGATTATTCTCTGGCATTTTAATGCCGTTGACCACATTCGGCCTAAGCCTTTCTTTAAGTACCCTTATAAGCTCTTCTTCGGTGATACCTTCTATTCTTAAATAGTGTCGCGAGTAACCTGGATGAGGTTCTTCAAATATTTCCAGTCTACCCCCAAATATGAGCTGGGTCCTGAATACGTTAAGAGGCACTTCAACGAACGGTATAAGATCAGAGTTATCTTGCTCTGCACTGTGGACGGTATCACTATCTTCGCTTTCCGAGCCCGCTGTTGATCCCGTGGTTGCGTTCCGACTGCCAGCTTCGGATGTTGATATTGTGAGGGGGTTTGCCTGGGTTTTGAGTCGGGACAGAGCGTCCGCCACGACATTGGATTTGCCTGGCTTATAGATGATTTCGTAGTTGTATTCTTCGATCCTAGCCTTCCAACGTTTTAGCTTGGCGTTACAATTGCGATTGCTCAGAGAGAAGGTTAGGGGTTGGTGGTCGGTGAATATCCGTATTTTTTTGGCGCCATAAAGGTAATTCCGGAGGTTGTCGAGCGCCCACACGATGGCAAGCATTTCCTTTTCGTTTGTGACGTATGCTTCTTCCGTAGTGGATAAGCTTCGCGATATGAAGGCTATGGGTTTATCCTTGCCATCGTGGTCTTGTGATAATACCGCACCAATGGCGAAATCGGAAGCGTCCGTCGTCAGGTTAAAGGGTTTATCGAAGCAAGGGAAGGTTAAGACTTCGGAGGTCGTCAGTATCTCCTTGAGGTTCGCGAACGCTTCTTGAGCTTCGTCGTTCAAGGTAATCGGCACCTTTTTCGATTGAGTTGCCCTTACTTGTGCATGTTCCCCTCGCGTAAGATTGGTAAGCGGTTTTGCTATTTTCGCGTAATCGCGAATAAACTTCCTTTAATATGACGTTAGCCCTAGAAAGCTCTTGAGTTCTTTTATGTTTGATGGAGGCAGCATACTTTTAATGGAATTGACTTTCTTTGGGTCAGGGAGTATTCCCTCGGGAGTCACGATGTACCCCAAAAATTCGACACTTTTTCTCAGGAACTGAGTTTTTTCAAGATTAACCTTAAGACCCGCCATCAAAAGCTTGGCAAGGATAGTGTCGATGTCCCTTAAATGAGAAGCTTCATCTCCGCTGAAAATTATGATGTCGTCGATGTATACGAAGCAGGTTCGGCCTATGTACTCTTTTAGCATGCCGTCTATCATGCGCTGGAAGATAGAGGGTGCATTTTTTAGACCGAAAGGAAGCCGCAAAAATTCGTATTTTCCATTCATTGTGGAAAAAGCGGTTTTTGCGATATCGCTTTCCTTCATTGGGATTTGGTGGAATCCCGAAGTAAGGTCGAGAGTCGTAAAAAATTTCGCGTTACCAAGGCTCGCGATAATGCCGTTAATATCCGGTATGGGGTACGTATCGGGGATTGTCACTGCGTTTAGATGTGTTTAAAATATCTTTCTTTGCCCATTGTATGGCGTACTTTATATTAATCAATTCTTCTTTTATTAATCTTATCCTATTTTGCAAATTGGTAATTGTTTCGTTTTCTAAGTATGAGTCTTTCTTTATACTATTGAACAGATTATTAGCTATCATACTTATAATTCGTGTTTTAATAGGGGGTATAGGATTGTGTCCTTAGGGATGTCAGAGGAGGTGAAACTGTACATGTCCGTCAGGAATTGAGGTCGATTACGTGTATTAGCCTAAAGGCTTCGTTCTGAATTTTGGCAAGTCCGTCATATATCGTGACTAGTTGTGCAGTGGAGTAGGCGTAAATGTCTATTGATGCGGTTATCGGGTAAATAAGGAGGAATCTGGAAGGGAAAAATTAATTTTGATTTTTTTTGTTTACCCAGTAACAGGAACCCCACAATAAGGAAAAGGAAAAATTAATTTTGGTTTTTTATATTGCTTTTGTGTATAATTCTTCCTGATTCTGTCAGGACGGTTGAATTTCGGTCTTGGTGAGTGTTCGCGAAATGAAGGCGATTGGTTTTTGATCTTGCGAAAGGACTGCACCGATGGCATAATTTGAGGCATCGGTGGTTAAATGGAACTCTTTACTGAAATCAGGGTATGCGAGTATAACATCGTCAGATATAAGGGATTTTTTAATTTTGTTGAGGGCATCTTTTGCCTTATCGTTCAAGTCTATATTTATTTTAGCTGACTCGTTTTTAGATATACGGCCTTCTTCCCCTCTTAGAAGTAAGGTTAGAGGTTTTGCCAACTTAGCATTATCTTTTATGAAGCGGCGGTAATATCCGGAGTTGTTTAATATTTTGTGGGTAAAGTATTTGTGCAACTGCTTCTACCTTTGCGGAATTTTTTGTTATGCCTTTTGAGGATATAATAAATCCTAGGAACTCTACAGAGTCCCTGAAAAATGGCATTTGTCCAGCTGAATTTTCATGTTCGCATCTTCGAGCGTTTTGAAAATTTCTTGCAGGTGGAGGGTGTGCTCTTCTTCAGATTTACTGAAGACAACTATATCGTCGATATAGACGTAGCAAATTTTGCCAATTTGATGGCGAAGAATGTCATCTAGGGCCCGTTGGCATACTGAGGGGAGATTCTTTAATCCGAATGGCAGTCTTGTGAACTCGTATTTGCCATTATTTATTGAGAAAGCTGTTTTCTCAATATCGGATTCCTTGAGAGGGATTTGGTGAAATCCGCTCTTCAAATCCAAGACGGAAAAATATTTATTTATCCCAAGCTGGGACAGTACTTCGTTAATTTGCGGTATTGGATAGCGATCTGCTATAGTGATCGCGTTAAGCTTGCGATAATCGATTACTATTCTCTACTGTTTGTTACCCTGAGAGTCGGGTTTTTTTTCGCAACGACCCAAATGTGTGAATTATACGGTGACCTTGATGGTCGAATAATACCATCGTCTAACATTTTTTTAATCTGGGATTCAACTTCATTTTTTAGCGACATTGGGTAGGGGTAATATCTTGTGTAGACGGGGGTGTCTTTATTGGTACGGATTTCGCCTACGACTTTGGTAGTGTATGTGAGTTTATCATTAGGTTCGGAAAATAGATTTGGAAAATGATTTACTAAATTATCGACTTTATTTCGTTGACTTGTTGACAAATGGTCGTCGTTGAGTTTAATTTTATTAACAGATTTTGACTGAAATTGTTTTAGTTTTATTTTGGTATTTCCTTGTATTTCCATAAAGTTATCTTTGACGTGAATAACAGCCTCTAGCTCTTTGAGGCTATCATTCCCGAGGATTCCATGAAATGATCGAAGGGTGGGGAGAAGTTAAAATTTTAATTTTTTATTTATGTGGAACAGATTTAAGAAAGTGTTCTCTTTAATTTCGATGTCTCCCGCTATAGATTTTGCAAAAAAAAAAATTCTTCATTTTGAATGGGTTTTGGTACGATGGATGGTTGGATGGAATTTTTTGTAGTTGATCCTGTATCTATGAGAAATTTTACGATGTTTCCACTCCTGCACACGGCCTGCACTCGATATATGGCAGCGAAGAGTGATTCATTCTAAAAAAGTATATCAGTTGTATCTATGAACTCATCGGTTAATTCACTATTATTATGGTTATAGGTATTATCATTATTATAGGTATCATTAGTATAGGTGTCATTAGTATTAGTTTCATATTGTTGGTTAGTGTGATTATAACCGTCCAGATTGTACTGGACTTGTTCCGTCGTTTGTTCAATGTGGAAGTTTCTTTGTATTTTGTTAGGGGGTGCGGGAGGGTTAGTGTTAGGTGGTCTTTTGTTAGTAGGATCATTGGGACGTCGCCTGTTCATGTAATTAAGGTTTCTTGTTCATAGGGATGGATCGATATCCATTGGTTCTGGTCGTGGTTGAGGTATTTATTAATTTCCCCTCAATAGGACTAGGACAATTAAAAATTTATTTTCAATCGGAAATTTGGATTCACTTAATTTACTTTTTAGTTTGTCTTAAATCTATGCTTACATTAATGACAGCATCCGGCGGCTAACGTCTCGCGTTTCCCGTTTGCACATTGGCGAGCTACTAGGGCACCTTTTCTCCTTCGCCGACTTTGAGCTAACTTAGTTGCTTGGCTGGTTAAAGGACCTACGTCGTCTTTGGCTTGCTGTTCTACCCTTTATGCGCAGGAGTTATTACGAAATCGGCGATCTTTCTGCTCCCAGTATCCTTAAATTTTATGTTGTTCTACCCTTTATGCGCGGAGGCTGTTCTACCATTTATACGCTGGAGGTATGTATTACGAAATCGGCGATCTTTCTGCTCCCAATATCGCGAAATTTTTCTGCTTCAAGTGTTGACAAATTTTTCGCGAAACCGTTAAACCGTGTTAAATTAATTTTTATTAACGCGCACAACTTTATTTAGTTACGGGTTTTAAAGAAACACGACTGGCGTAGGCCCCACGTTGGGCGCCAGTTACGGGATTTTAAGTGAAAATCCGCAAAAAAAATATTTTTTAAAGTTGGGTTGTCGTCAACTTTTATTTATAAGCAGCAAGACTAAGACTGAATTTTACAATTGGAATTACTTAAAAGCTAACCTACTAGCACCGGCCAAACGTTGACGCTGATTCTCTAAATTTGCCAAACTGGGCTGCGCGTGTTGACGGTGGCTTCCTGTTGCTGACGGTGCGTCTGGCTTTTGCTGTGGGAAACATTGTGCAACCCAAGCTGGACTTCCGCTCAAAGTGGCGATCAGCAAATGTTAACGTGTTCCATGTTAACATCTGCTAGCTATTTACTAACATACATATGTATTTACTTCTAATTCTTACAGGCTAAACATAATGTGTTACCCCGGTGTCGGCGTGGGAGTTCCCCTCAAGGAAAGAACATGGGCCTTATGATCCGCTGGGTACGCTGGCGTGCGCGGCTGAGCTCGCCGGACCGGGGTGGGTCTTGTGGATCACCGATGTTACACCACCGCGGTACAACCAAGAAAAAAATTTCGTACCCTCATGCTGCACAGATGCTATGTGCCTATATCCCTAATACTCGAGTTTGTTCATCATGATGTGCCGTTCCTGTCCGCGCGGTACGTCTCCATACACCCGAGACTGGCCTTTCCGCTGCCTTTATCCCACCCTGCCATGGTCGACGCGGCCTTGTTTAGTCGACCCCTATTTTGCCGTCAGTCCTTATGTCCGTCTGTCGAGTTTCCCCTAATCACCCCTTTTCCATCCCCCCATTCATCACACGTCTTTTAATTTTTAGCAATTCATCATTTTAATATCGCGTATCATTCATCCAATTACAATAATGCGGCCTTAACATCTGATTCAATCTTAAGGCGTTCAGTCACTTGCATCAACTTATCTTCTTACTGACTACTGGTCAGGAGTTCGACCGTATACAAACTAGCCTATCTCACTAATTTCATATTTTAGCTTTTCGCTGATACATTTCCTAAACTTACTTACTCACTAGCAGTTTGTGCCACATATGCACATACGCGCTTATCCCTTACGCGATCAGGGTTAAATATACGTGGATAATAAAAATATGAAGATTTGAACTACCAAATTATATACGCATTGACATATTTATATGCTTTTGCTTTTGCGTACTTCCGCGCACTTATAAACAACAATAATAATAATTGTTTTCTTGCATACTCAAATATACATATGGATTGGAGTATGATTAACTACATGTATGTGTAGGGCCAACGAAAAGTACCCAAAATGAAAAGTTGAATGCGAAATCGTTTTTAACAATTGCAGTACGCGCTTTATCGCACATTTATATGTAAATAAACTTTGTTTAATGCTATTATTACTCGTACCTCAGCCTCCGGCTGATCTGATTTTAATCTTGCTTAAATGCTATTAACCTGCTCAACTATATGTATATTTATGCGCGTATCATACCCGCATTTGTAACTAAATACAGTGCGTGTTTAACAAAACGTATTTGAAATCAAAATATAAAATTATGTATGCATCAGTGTGCTTCTAGGCTTCATGCCCGTGTATATATGTATTCATATGTCTATGACAACGCATATGTTGCTTCTCTGCACGTTTCCAATTATATGCGTATATGGATATCAGAAAGTACCAAAAATGAAAACTAAATATAAAGTTGTGAATTTATTCTAGCGCATTGCCATATATTCACACGCCACTCTCTGTATATATGTACCATCAATTTGTCAACTCGCAGTCGACTCGAAGCTGTGCCACGAAGTCACCCTCCAAATTCGAAATTTGCCTCCTTCGCTTTTGTTCTTGCGTGCGCCAACTGCGCTGATAGCTTTCCTCCTCGTTCACGCTTCCAGTAGACTCGAGTTGACAACCGAGCGTATACATGAGTTCATTACTAATGTCCAGTGGAGTCTAAAATATAAAATGTAAAGCAGATTGTATGAAAATCTTTGTTTCTTTTGTATGTGAACAGGGATGTTATGGCACGTTCGTAAACAATGCCCTGCAGCCTGTTTGATCACCCCGTTGTATTGAACACGTTGCTTCGTGCCGCTAACCTATTGCATCTGAGCACAATGTTGTGCGAGTACTGTTGCCAGCGGGCTTATACACAACCAACACTTATGCTCCTATGCAACAATGTTGCGCCCCGACAACAGTACGATTGGGTTTGGTTACTACTCATATAATGTAGTTATGTGTTGATTATCTACACTGGTCCTGAACTGACCCAAAACAGATCTATTTATTAATATTTGCACAATCAGGGCTGCAGGTACACTGTAAAACTAACTAGACCTGCACTCCGCATAAGAAAAGTGGTAGGTTTCAACTTAAAGGCTTTCGTTACCCTCTCGCTACCGATTTGGTGGGGTTTGTCCCTATCAGCTATGTCCCTAAGGCGCCTTGGTATTAAGCTAATGGGTTGCGTTCTACTACGCCAGTCAGAATCAAAAGTAGATAGTTTGGTTCTCCACTTCCCTTACACTTCGGACACGGAGCGTAAATGATGCACTAGCCTAGCTTGCATTGGCAATAGGATCATGTCAAAGAAGCGCCGGGGCTGGTCACTTGTTTGCGGCGCGACGGTTGAGCTGATTATTCAGCTAGACATTACCTCGACTTTTGCAACTCTCGCACACAAATTCTATCTAGCATCCCCGACCGTTCTTTGACATTCCTCTTTGGGATGGGTATATTACTACTTATAACTACGCTATTTTTAACACTACTCGCGTGCAGTCACTGCGCCAGCAATCCGCCTGCCTTTGTGGTACGTCTATATACATATATAGCTGCGTGCGCGCTCGCACTAATTGAATGTTGGAAACAAAGGAAACGTGTGTGTGTCAGATTGGGGTAGGTTTTTGGACTGCTACACTGTGCCGTCCCCGATCTTTTGTAGACACGATCTTTTCTTTGGTGTTTCTCTCTCTTGTACTTTCTTTATTTATATCCTGCGCGCTCATTTGAAGCGGCGGTAATTAATAAGCATGGAGTTGATTCAAAACTGTCGCATTATTTGGAGAAGTGGAACGGTGGCGCCCATAGGCGTCGAAATTACTTGTTCTGCTCAACGTGTAGCTGCAGCGCTGTTTGTCGACATAAATTGACTCACCCGACTCCAAATCAAACCTTGCGTACTCCAAATGTATATTTTGAAACCTCATAGAAATTGAAGAACTGATCTCTCTTTTCTGCCCCGTCTAATCTGTGTGTTGCAGTATATATGTGCGTGACGTTTCGGCTCTTGCACAAATCTTTGTTTTTCTCCGCAATCCTGCTGTTTGATGGTGTTTGGGTTCGCCCAAAATGTTTTCGCTAACCTTCACTAGTTATTACTCGCGCCTGTTTGAAATATTTCATCTGTGAGCAAATGATGTCTGTTTTAAAATATTTTTTTTTTTCTTACCTTCGCCTTTTTTTGATGTTGCTTGTTCGGTTGCTCGAAATGGATGGCGGTAACTGTTTCTGCTATTAAACTTGTAAGCTCTCTTCTCTGGCCACTAGTAAAGACAGAAGGTAAGGAGGTGTTAGTGGACGGGTTAGTACTTGTCTGCAAATTCAGCCTCGAAAGAGTCTCTGCTATTTGTTCGTCTTGTGACATTTTGTTCACTTTTTTATTATATTTATTATATTTATTTATTTTTTTTTTCTTTTTCTTTTATTTTTATTTTTAGAATCAGAGCAACTACTAAGACTGTGATTTTATTAAGAGAAATTTCACAAATTTCCAACGTATTGGAGAAGCCTTAATTTTCATATGTAACTTACATTATCGTTAATAGCATTATGTCTGGGTTTGTCGTGCTTCCACTATTCCGTTCACTGTTGTTTTTGTTTGTTACCCTTTTACACGTTTCCACTATTCCACTTCACTGCGATGTTGGTTCTTTTTCTTTCTTCGGTTGTCTTTGCTGTTGTTTGTTACCTTTACTCGTTTCCACTATTCCACTTCACTGCGATGGTGGTTCTTTTCTTTCTTCGGTTGTCTTTGCTGTTGTTTTTTTTTTTTTTATTTTTTAATCTAAATGTTCCCTTATTTTTTTGTTGTCAAAATATCCGATAATTTATTAATCTAAATGTTCACTTATTTTTTTGTTGTCAAAATATTCGATTATTTATTAATCTAAATGTTCACTTATTTTTTTCTTGTCAAAATATTCGATTATTTATTAATCTAAATGTTCACTTTTTTTGTTGTCAAAATATTCAATTATTTATTAATCTGGCTGGGATATCACTTCCCTTCCTTTTTCCTAAAAAGGTACTAGGGGGCCAAAATTAATTTTTTATGGTACGCCCGGAATTTTAACTTTTACAACCGCGCCCCACGTTGGGCGCCAAATAACTAAACGAATTTTTATTTTTAAATAGTTTCGTTTATTCGTATCGGCACTATGTGCCTATTTTTATTTATTGAGTCAATCTGAGTTTTTAGCGGCACTATGTGCCTGTCGGTTACAATGGCTTAAAAAGACTAATTATTCTTAACGCTAAAGCTCATAAGCTAACCTATGCCTGAGCCTGCCTACGTGACCAAAGATGCTTGGTCAGCTAAAAAGGGGGGCGCGTGTAGCGCTCACTTGAAGATATTTGGTTTTCGGAGAGAAGCCATGGTTGCGCGTGTTTCGCTCACTAAAGGTGTTTAGTTTCATTAGTTACGAATTTAGCGGATGCGCGCTTAGCGCAGTGGCACTTTTGGTTGCAATAAGACTCCAAAATATGCAGACGGTTTGTACGTTGCAAGCAAATAATGTGGGAATGGAATTTATGTAGAAGTTCATAAAATATTGTGTTAACTTATATAAGTTATGGGTTTGTCTTTACCGATTTCCCCTTGAGAAAGGACTGCTCCAACTGCGGTATTAGAAGCGTCCGTAGTTAGAATAAAGGATTTATTGAAATCAGGAAATGCCAAAATTTCAGAAGACATGAGCAACATTTTCAGGTCATTAAATGATTTCTGTCCTTCATCTGTTAATGAAATTTTTATTTTTTTGGATTGACTCGCCTTTGTTTGCGCATTCTCACCCCTAGTCAAATTTGTAAGTGGTTTGGCAATTTTTGCGAAGTCTTTTATAAACCGTCTATAATATGACGCTAAGCCTAAAAAACTTTTTAGTTCTTTAAGATTTACGGGTGCAGGTATTTTTTTAATTCCTGAAATTTTTTCAGGGTCAGGTAAAATACCATTCTCCGTGACAATATGTCCCAGAAATTCTACTCGGGGTTTGAAAAACTTAGATTTATTTTTAAGTTCGCTTTATGTTGAAGAGCGAACACATCTTCGATATTTTTAAGATGTTCCTCTTTAGTTCTACCTACTATTATAATGTCGTCTATGTACACGTAGCAGGATTTTCCTATTATAGGTTTGAGGACGTCATTTATCATCCTTTGAAATATAGAAGGGGCATTTTTCAGCCCAAACGGCAACCTAGTAAATTCATATTTACCGTTTGCGGTTGAAAATGCTGTTTTTTCTATATCCTTTTCTTTCATCCTGATTTGGTTAAATCCGGATGTGAGGTCTAGTGTAGTGAAATACTTACACTCCCCCAAGCTAGCTAAGGTGCTATTTATATCTGGTATTGGATAAGAGTCGGGTATCGTTACTGAGTTTAATCTCTTAAAGTCGATGACGACTCTGTATTTCTTTTCCCCGGAAGGACCTGGCTTTTTGGGGACTATCCACAAGGGAGAGTTATATGGGCTTTTTGAAGGCCTAATAATACCGTTATTTAAAAGTTCCGTTATCTGTGTTTCAACTTCACCGCGAAGATTGGTTGGATAAGGATATGACTTTGTGTAGATCGGTTCCTCTGTCGTTGTCCTTTTTTTCTGCTAACACGTTTGTGTCTATTGTTCCACTGTCGGAGACTGGTCCGAAAATGTCCTCGTATTTATTAAAAATTACGCTAAGTTCGTTTTCATAAAAGGTTTCTTCAAGATTATTAACTTGTTTTGAAATTTTCTGTTTTAATGGCAATATCACATCTCCGATGGTTAGTGTATCGTCCTTCCTATTTATAATTGCTCCTAATTGCTTGAGAGAATCATCGCCTATGATACCATCAAACGATTTTAAATTTGGTAGAATAAAAAAATCAAAATTAAAAATCAATATTATTATTATTTATGCCGATGCTTTTAAAGAATGGTCCTGATATTTTATGAGTTATGGCCGGCAGCGGATTGAACCATGAAAGGGTTTTTTTTAGTTTCAGTGAATTTTTGGCAATTTTTTCGCAAGCAAAGTTTTTATTGGCCCCTGTATCTATAAGGAATTTCAGGGTATTACCGTTTTGTAAAATAAGTTCTAAATAGGGTAGGCTAGATAGGCGTCCGTCATAAAATTTACCTCTTCGCCTCCTTCCAATGATTCGGGCTCCTGATCTTCTGTTTGAACATTAAATAATTTTTGGCTTTTCCTAGGAATATTGTAACGAAGCTTTTCCCTGCCCCTATGCTTCTTATCTGATGCTGGGGTATACTCGCCGTGTCCAGGGTCCTTGTACAATAAATTTATACTTTGGGGCCCTTTTGCAAGTCGTATTCTCAACTTTATTTAATTCTACTTAACTTAAATACAGTTATATTTCAATAATTCAAAATATTTCAAACGTTTGTGCTGTCTATGCCGGTATTATGGGCTTGGTGTCTACACGTCGGGCGTGATAACGGGTCTCTTGGCTTGGTAACGGTTCGCCGCGTCCCGTTATCCCCCTTGCTAGCGTGGTTCTGTGCTGCTGGCGTCGTGCTGCTGGCGTTGACGTCACGGTGTCGGCGGTTAACTGCTGTTGGTTGACTGCGCGTATTGGCGTTGGCGTTGTGCTGCTGGCGTTGACGTCGCTTTGTCGGCGTTGTGCTGATGGCGTTGACGTCGTTCTGTGGGCGCTTGACGTCGCTCTGTCGGCGTTGTACTGCTGGCGTTGACTGCGCGTATTGGCGTTGGCGTTGTGCTGCTGGCGTTGACGTCGCTTTGTCGGCGTTGTGCTGATGGCGTTGACGTCGTTCTGTGGGCGCTTGACGTCGCTCTGTCGGCGTTGTACTGCTGGCGTTGACGTCGCCCCACTGCTACCCTGTCGCGACTGTACTCGCGTTCACACTTCACTCGCGCCGGTAATGTGCGTATCCACGGCTGACTGTGGTAGGACAGGTTATCACGGCCTTAAGCGTATAATGGGCGGGGCAAATCCAGCACACCTCAAGTACGACTTAGTCCGCGCCTACTCCGGATTGTGATGTCTAATATTGGCAAATCCTATTTACTAGCTATCACTATCCAGCGTAGGTCTTGTCACTACCGCAGCTCCGTGCTAACTGACTCTTGTCTTCTTGTGTTGCTTCTTATATACATCTTTCATCGTATAGTTGCTTGTGCGTGTGACTTCATGTTGTGACGGTGTTACTACGACTTGTTGTGTTACATGTAGGTTTGTGTTGTAGCTGGTTGTTGTGGTTCGCTTTTGCTGTGCTCTATCGACTTGTTGTGAAGTTTCGTGTTGGAGTTGGCTTGTTTGATGTTACTGTTGTGTGTTGGCTCGACCATGTTGTGCGACCATGTTGTGGTGATCGGTTGTGTGTCGGTACAAGCTGTGGTTGCTGTTGGGTTTTGCCTTGCTGTTGATGCCTCGCTGTTTGGTGTTGCTGTTTATTTTGTGTGGGCCAAATTTGTGGCCATATTTGGTCCTCACACTCCCCCCTTACTTTGGAGGTCTAAGGCCCCCCTGTCTCTTCTTCTGCATATGAGTGCTCGCGACCGGTAGATGGTTACCGTGTGCTTTAGTGTGCAAAATCGTATGCGGGGTCTCCCTGTGCCTTTTGCTAGGTTCTTAAAACCTTCCCTCACTCTTTTAGCGATTTCTGGGAACTGGTTCAGTACTGGACCTTCGGCGTCTTCTGCCGTAATTGTGACTACTTGTTGTGGGAATTCCGCCTCATCTTCTTCTTTCGGTGATAGTGAGTGTTGGGGTGTTGGTGGCCGTGGTGATTTTGGGACTATAGTCGAGGTGTGTGGTTGCTGTGATGGTGGTGTTGGCTCCGCGCTCATGTTGGTGGGTAGCGGTGCTGTTTCCGGCTGGTCGCGCATATGGTGTCGGAATGCTGTCAGCATCTCGCTACGTTTACGGCTTGCCATGTCCGCCGTGAATGGCTGGAATATAAGCCCCGGTCCTCCCTCCTTCTTGCCGACGTACCGCAGTACCCTCTCTATGGTTTCCACGACGTATACCCCGCAGTCATTGTTGTTCTCTTGCTGTGGTACCACTAGTTGTAATTCGTGTGCTTCAAAATTGTCTTCCCCGTATCGTTGCTGGTACTCCCACTTAAGGAAATCGATCCATGCCTTGGTTGCGTGTGGTGCCTTACCCTTGACCCTCGAGTCGGCTGTCCACACGTAGCGTTGGTGCCAGCATTCGACGTCTGCGGCGTGGTGGGTGACCTCTTGGCTTGCCAGTCCGAGGAGGTACCAGTGATTGGCTATATTATGCGGTGCGAGTATCACGCGCTTGCTGAATATATCGGTTTTCCGTAACGACCGGTGGATGCGTTGGTAATATTCCTCCTTGTTACCCTGTTGATTTAGTTGCCAAACAACAAATGGGCTTAGTACGATCCCTTGATCCCCGTACTCGATCTCCACCCCCTTTGCCCATGCGTCGATCACTGTGTCCGTCAGCCAATGCCCTTCCCCGAGCGAACGAAGGTCGATGTTGTATAGGGTGATGCCTCCTGGTCCCGGTGGGTATACCAGTTCGGGTCGTGTTGCCCGTGGCTCCATCGTCTCGTCATCCGAGGAGAGGTCAATGATCTGTATTGTTTGCGTCGGCCGTTTTGTGTAGCCGGTGGGTTCGGGTGTATGGCGGTGGTCGCTGTAGCGTTGACTGCTCCAGGTGACGTTGGCGTGCGCGTAGGTATCGCAACTGCGTGTGTAGTGGCTGCGCGTATGGTGCTTGCACGTGCGCTGCTTACGGTGGTGGTTACTGCGGTAGCTGATGACGTGGCTGCGTGTATGGTGCTTGCGCGTGCGCCGCTTACAGTGGTGGCTACTGCGGTAGCTGATGACGTAGCTGCGCGTGTGGCGGTGGCGTCGTGGATGGTAGCGTATGGTAGGAGTGCACGTGTTACGGTTGTGCGGTTGACGTTTGCGATGGCGTTCGCTCCGGTCGCCCCTGGTGTGGATGCTCGTCTTGAGGCTATAGCGTGCGCGGCGGTCCTCCGTACGGTATGGTTGAGGTGCGTCAATTCGACATGGCGTCTAGCTGCGTGCGCGGCGTCTTCGCGGGCTGAGTTGGCGGTCCGGGTGGTTTCGCCCACCAGTCCTAGCATCATGGCCCTAGGCCGTTTCGCCTCCTCCTCTTCCATGCGCTCACGTACGCGTTTCACGCTTTTAAGCCATTTGCTTTGCTGCTCCATTCTTGCTGATAGGTTTTTTTTTTTTTTCTTCACTCTTGGCTTGATAACTATAGGTGTTGTCACTCCGATGGTCAGTGATAGAATGACCCGTGTTGCTGGTTGCTGAGTCCTCCTTGAGTATTAGACATTTTTTTTTTTTTTTTTTTTTTGTTGTTGTTCCTTTCCGTGCTGGATATTGTTGTTGTTTTTTTATTTTTTTTTTTTTTTTTTTTTTTTTATTTTTTTTTCTTGTTGGTCTAGCTATGGTTCTGTGGTCTCGGGCGCGTGGTATGTTTTTAACTCGCCGATGTTCGCCGTTTTCTCCTTCCCTCCGTTGATCTTTCTTAGCTGGACGATGACGGGTGACACGTACTTTAAGATTTGGTACGGACCGTCGTATTTGGGTGCCAGTTTTGCTGCAAAGCCCTCTATGGCCTTCGATAGGTGGTGCTCCTTTGTAAGGACTAGTTCGCCGACTTCGGGGGTCCACTTCCTCCGCCGAAGGTTATAATGTCGTGCTTGGTCTGTAGCGGCCCGTTCCATATTCTGTCTTACTATTTTGAATGCCTCCTGCATCCGGTTGGACCTCTCCTCTGCCGTGGTTGGATTCGTACCGGTTCCGACGTTTATCTCGTCGTAGAGTGCCCCTGGTAGTCGTGGCTCGCGTCCTTGTACCAAAAAGGCCGGACTATACCCGGTTGAGGCTGTAACGCTGGTGTTTATGGCAACCTCGATTTCGGGCAGGAGGTCGTCCCACCGCTGGTGCCTCGATTTTGTGAGTTGCGCTATGATCCTTTTGACGGTCCGGTTGGCGCGTTCGGTAGGGTTCTCTTGGGGTGTATAAGGTGCCGTGAATTGTTGGCGAACCCCGATCTCTTGGAGGTAACGCTTCCACATGGTGCTAGTGAATTGCACGCCGTTATCGGAGATAAGTATTTTGGGTACGCCGAATCTTGCGATGATTCGTTCTCTGAAAGCGCGTCGGAGGCCCTCGGCCGTAGCTCGTCTCATAGGGATTAACTCTACCCACTTGCTGAAGCGGTCGAAGAACACCAATAGCATGGTGTTACCGTGTGTGGAGCGTGGTAGGGGTCCAATGAAATCGACACAGACCGTGGCGAAGGGTTCCTGTGCTACCTGCGAGAGCATTTTCCCGGCTGGTCTCTGTTGCCCCTCCTTATACTTTTGGCAAGACTCGCATTGGCGTACGTAACGGCTGATGTCGCGGAACATACCTGGCCAATAGTATCTGCTGGCGATCCGTGCTACGGTCCGGCGGATGCCCATGTGCGCCGCACTTGGTGTGTCGTGGTTCTCCTGTAGTACCCGTTGTCGGAGCGGGGTTGGTACGCATAACTTCCATGGTACAGTATCTTCGTCGTGTGATCTACAGGGGATGTGACGGTAGAGCTGACCGTCTTGTAAAGTATAATCGGCGTACTTCTCTGGGTTCGTGCGTATTTCGCCAACGCGTCGATGCCACCATTTGCATTGTGGATTCGTTGTAGTAGTCTGTAGTAGGGTCTCCAATGGTTGTCGGGATAGAGCGTCCGCCACCATGTTCAGTTTCCCTTTCCTGTACTCGATATCGAAGGCGTGTTGTTGCAGTTCCAAAGCCCAGCGTGCAATTCGACCTGAAGGGCTCTCGATGGAGTTTAGCCACTTCAGTGACATGTGGTCGGTTATTACGTTGAATCGGTAGCCTTCTAGGTAAGGCCTCATTTTGCGAATTCCCCAGACGATGGCAAGGCACTCCTTCTCAGTGGGCGAGTAGTTGGCTTCTGCTTTGTTTAGCTTTCTACTGGCATAGGCAATCACACGTTCACCGCCCTCCAAGTCTTGCGTTAGTACTGCTCCCAGGCCGAAGTTGCTTGCGTCCGTCTGTAGGGTAAATTTCTTTGTGAAGTCTGGGCATGCGAGAATAGGGGCCTCAGTGAGCTTATGCTTGAGGATGTCGAAGGCTTCTTGCTGTTCAGCTCCCCATCTCCAATGTTTTCCCTTCTTAAGTAACGCAGTGAGTGGTTGGCTTAACATGGCGAAATCAGGTACGAAGCGGCGGTACCAGGATGCTATTCCCAAGTATTGACGCACTTCCTTGACGTTGGTCGGTGGCTTCAGCTCCTGGATGGCGGCAACTTTCTCGGGATCAGTGTGGATTCCCTTATCGCTGACTACGTGGCCCAAGTACCGGAGTTCCCTTTTGAAAAAATCGCATTTCTCAGGGTTTATTCGTAGGTTGGCGCGTTGTAGCCGTAGTAATACTTCTCGTAGGTTCTGCATGTGCTCCTCAAACGTGGAGCCTATAACGATAATATCGTCCAGATAAGCGAAGGCATGTGGTTCCATCTCTGGGCCTATGACTTGGTCGAGCGCTCTTTGGAACGTTGCCGGTGCGGAGTGTAACCCAAAGGGCATAACCCGCCATTGGAATAGACCGCGCCCAGGTACCGTGAAAGCTGTGTATGGCCGACTGTTTGGTTCCAGGGGTATCTGCCAGTAGCCGTTCTTAAGATCTAGACTACTTATGTACTTCGCCCTCCGTAACTTGTCTAGAATGTGTTGTATCCTTGGCAAGGGGTATGCGTCGGGTACTGATCGGGCGTTGAGCTGCCGATAGTCTACGCATAACCGCCACTTACCGTTCTTCTTCCGGGCTAACACGATCGGTGCGCTGTGTGGGCTGCGAGATGGCTCGATGCACCCCTTCGCCAGGAGTTCGTCGATTTCAGTGTTTATGATGCCTTGCATTGCTGGATTGTGTGGGAAGTACCGCTGCTTTATGGGGCGGTCGTCCGTCACATTGATCCTATGCTCGGCCACGTTAGTCACCCCGGTCATCGTCTCGAACTTTTTGAGTTCTTCAGCCAGGAACTCACGTATGCGGTCTGCTTCGCCTTGAGGTTTGGTATTGTGTATGCCCCCGGCATTATGACCTTGTCTGGGGGGTGTGATGAAAGCCGTCGCGCAGTGGTTTTGGTGTACATTCCGGATTTGGTTACAGATACTTCGTTGGCTGTGTGGTGTTACGTGGTTTGGATTTTCGGGCAACATTTGCCATGTCTCAGAACACTCGAAGGTGATGCAGTTATTTTCATTGTTGGAAGCTGAGCGGGTTGACTTTATCAACCGGCCCAGGTTGTGGTTGGGGAGGCAGCTTGAGCAGGCCCTGTTCTCGGTGGTTTGTGTGATGAGGCTTCCCGGAGTTGTCCTGTCGGTCTTCTCACCTCTAGTTTGGCTTCCCCCTGTTCCTCGTGAGCGTTTCTTTGCGGTCTTCTTGGGTGGACCAGTGTTCATCGTAACAGGTTCTTTTCTATCTTCCGTCGCTTGTGGTACGGTTACACGTGGTGTGGCTGCGTTTTGCCCAAATGGGTCGGCCAAAACGATACGGCTTCCTCCACAGGATACTGTTGCTCCCATGCCGCCTAGTGTGTCCAGGCCGATTATGATGTCATCAATGGCACCGGGCATTACGTGTAGAATGGTGCGGTGTGATGACTTCCCGAGGCGTACTTCGGTCCTTATGGCGTCGAATATTTCGCTGCTGGTGCCGTCGGCCATTGTTATTTGGAGGGCCGCGGCTACTCTTTCTCCACTTCCTGAACTTACCATGCGCTCTGCTACGACGGTTGATACGAAACTTCGTGAGGCTCCGGTGTCGATGATGGCCTCCGCTGATTGCCCACCAAGTTGGACTAGGGCGTAGAGACGACCACGATCCTGACGCATGGTTACTGGTACTTCGGCGCTGGGTCCTGTGGGTTCACCGCGCCTTGTTCTTGGTGAATCCCTCTCTCGTTTCCCGAACGTTGACGGCAGCACTCTATTGTTCGTACATCTTGCCGGCCACACTCCCAACAGAATAACTTTCTCGGATTTCGACACCTGTCAGCGTAGTGACCTTCCTGGCCACACCTTCTGCATCCGTTGTTAGGTGTCCTAGCTGGGGGTTGGCGTTGAGTGTCCGGAATTATGGCTCGTAGTGGCTGCTGGTGGGGCGAATGGCTTGTTCTTGGGACTGTTGCTTTCTCGCCAATTACGTGTCGCGTCATTTCGCGTCGCGGTGCCTCGGACGTGCGTCGGTATCCTTCGTGGATTCCCTCATAGTCTTCCGCGAGGGTGAGGAGTTCCGTTAAGCTACTAAAATCTCGTCTGCGGATATACAGTAGGTAGTCCGGATGGCTGTTGCGAAATATCCTTTCCAGCCGTTGCTCGCTACTGTACCCGGCGTGCCGCATTAAATTTTGCATTGCCAACACGTAATCCTTGTATTTTTCCCGGGCGTGTTGTCTCCGCTGTCGTATGTCGTCTTCTAGACGCTCGAAATATCTGGCCGGTAAAAAAAATCGTAGGAAGTCTCGCTTGAAAGCCGCCCAGTTGCCCCAGTGCTCGTTATTGTTACGATACCACTGGAGGGCGGTGTTGCACAGTAATTCGGGCATGGTTTTTGGGAGGAGATCTCTGTTTACCATGTATACTTCGGCCAATTCTTCCAGCCGTTCTACGAATGCTAGGGGGTCCCGTCCACCATCGTACTTTACTGACCATTTCCGTACCTGATCGATGACAGGTGCGATTGCCAGGCCCGATACTTGATCGCCGTGGGCTATCGCGTAATTGTTGGGTACGGCATTTGCTAATGGTGGGTACTGATGTGAGGGTTGCATGGTTCGCGTTGGGATCGTCAAAAAACCCCTCTCTGGTGGTCCTTGCGGTGCGCTACCGGCTCCCTCACCGAGGTTCGGTGGGATCGGTGTCTTCGGTTCATCTTCTTCGTCTGACGTGTCCTCTGTGGTTTTGTATGTGGTCTCCATTAGCAGAAATTTTGCGTGTATCTCCGTGTCGGTGGGTGCCTTGGAAGCCAATGTCGCTATGCGCTTGCGGATCTCACGGGCGGTGCCTGTATGCTCGGTACCCAGCTCTTGCGCAATGGATACCAGTTGCTCTTTGGAGACGTTATCCAGCCACGTTGTATCAAGTGGCTCACTCATACTGTAGATTTTTATCAGGAATTTTCCGTCTGATTAGTTGGATGTACGACTTGCAGGGTCCCTGCTCGGGCGCCAATTGTAACGAAGCTTTTCCCTGCCCCTATGCTTCTTATCTGATGCTGGGGTATACTCGCCGTGTCCAGGGTCCTTGTACAATAAATTTATACTTTGGGGCCCTTTTGCAAGTCGTATTCTCAACTTTATTTAATTCTACTTAACTTAAATACAGTTATATTTCAATAATTCAAAATATTTCAAACGTTTGTGCTGTCTATGCCGGTATTATGGGCTTGGTGTCTACACGTCGGGCGTGATAACGGGTCTCTTGGCTTGGTAACGGTTCGCCGCGTCCCGTTATCCCCCTTGCTAGCGTGGTTCTGTGCTGCTGGCGTCGTGCTGCTGGCGTTGACGTCACGGTGTCGGCGGTTAACTGCTGTTGGTTGACTGCGCGTATTGGCGTTGGCGTTGTGCTGCTGGCGTTGACGTCGCTTTGTCGGCGTTGTGCTGATGGCGTTGACGTCGTTCTGTGGGCGCTTGACGTCGCTCTGTCGGCGTTGTACTGCTGGCGTTGACTGCGCGTATTGGCGTTGGCGTTGTGCTGCTGGCGTTGACGTCGCTTTGTCGGCGTTGTGCTGATGGCGTTGACGTCGTTCTGTGGGCGCTTGACGTCGCTCTGTCGGCGTTGTACTGCTGGCGTTGACGTCGCCCCACTGCTACCCTGTCGCGACTGTACTCGCGTTCACACTTCACTCGCGCCGGTAATGTGCGTATCCACGGCTGACTGTGGTAGGACAGGTTATCACGGCCTTAAGCGTATAATGGGCGGGGCAAATCCAGCACACCTCAAGTACGACTTAGTCCGCGCCTACTCCGGATTGTGATGTCTAATATTGGCAAATCCTATTTACTAGCTATCACTATCCAGCGTAGGTCTTGTCACTACCGCAGCTCCGTGCTAACTGACTCTTGTCTTCTTGTGTTGCTTCTTATATACATCTTTCATCGTATAGTTGCTTGTGCGTGTGACTTCATGTTGTGACGGTGTTACTACGACTTGTTGTGTTACATGTAGGTTTGTGTTGTAGCTGGTTGTTGTGGTTCGCTTTTGCTGTGCTCTATCGACTTGTTGTGAAGTTTCGTGTTGGAGTTGGCTTGTTTGATGTTACTGTTGTGTGTTGGCTCGACCATGTTGTGCGACCATGTTGTGGTGATCGGTTGTGTGTCGGTACAAGCTGTGGTTGCTGTTGGGTTTTGCCTTGCTGTTGATGCCTCGCTGTTTGGTGTTGCTGTTTATTTTGTGTGGGCCAAATTTGTGGCCATATTTGGTCCTCACAATATTAGATGAATTGTTTGACTGCCTTACCACGGGCGTGCTTTCTATGCAATTCATATAGTTTACTCTCTTCGAATGAATCGAAGGGTCTACCTCCATTGGAACTGGAGGCTTAGGTTGCGTTGGCCTAGGTGGTGGTGGAGTTTGAGTCTCTAAATTCCTGTTGTAAATTTGGTTTTTTTCTGCGGGACCTAATTTCCTTGGTGTAGGAGACCGTTTTTGATTTACTTGGTATCTAGGCGCTTGAATAGGCATGGTTGTGTTTTTGGGATGAATAGAATAGTTCCTTAAATTAAGGTTTTGTATTTCAAGGCAGAACGAGTAAGCCTCGGGTAAGTTCTTCGGTCGTTGGATGACTAGCATCCTGGACAATTCGCCACTCAAGGGCTCTGTTTCTGTAGGTTTCTAAAAGCGCATTGCTTGTTTCCATGGAGTATTCTTGTCCTTTTATTTTGTTTACTATAAGTGATAACTGGTGATTGATTCTAGCGTAGAATTGATCTAGTTCATGTTCTAGGGTTCTCAAATCGCGTTTGTCTGCGTAGTGCAGTGACAAACAGTTTTTAATTTTACCCCAATCCTCATCAAAAATATTATAAGAAATAAGAGCTGTATCTGCGGGTCCTTGTATTTTTTGTCTGATTTGCCGAAGAATGCCTCGATAAATCGGTTTTGATTTTACTACATCATAATCCCTTAATATCGATTCGACATTATGAACCCATGAAATAAACTGCACGGGATTGCCTTCGAAGGTTGGTAAGGTTTTAACACTATCGGGCAACCTATTTATTTCCCGTAGGTCTGCCTCAGTCAAGATAACGGAATTATTAGAATTTAACATTTCATTAGGAGGACTAACTCTGGCTTCCAATTGGTTTATTCTAGTGCTCATGGCCCTCATTTGCTCCATTTGTGCGTTAACCGCACCAGTTAGCTGTGTTATAGCATCTTCGATGTGCTCCATTTTGAAGTTACTTTATGTAAATATTTTTTCTAATTTAAAAAATAGTTCCACTGTTTATTAGACAAAATAGCCTTGCGCTTTATAATAACCTTTTCTCCGATAAGGGTCTGTTTATACTTTAAAAAAATTTTTCTCAAATAAAAGTTACAACTTAAGTATAAATTTACTGAAATTTTTAATGATTTTAAATAAATTATTATCTCACATTATCAGCATAGTCAAGCTCAATTTCTGCATTCCGTGTGTTGGTTGGTCCGTTGGATCCTTTTTGGATGATTATCCTACTGCGGTACGGGTTCCGACACTTCCACGATGATTTGGATTAATATCTTTGATGATTTGTAAAATAAGTGTTATTTTAGCACTTTTTATTGCTTTGAAAAGGTGTTTCTTGTACTTTTTGTAAAAACATAAAGGGTTTATTCAAGTGTTTTTTCGCCTTTTAAACAGTTTCGAGGTGTTTTTATAATTTTCGCCTTTTAAATAGTTTTGGAGTGTTTTTTTTACAATTTTCACTTTTTAAACAATTTGAAAGTGTTTATAAATTCACTTGATTTGTTTCGGTAACAACTTTTAAGTGTCCTTTTCGCAATTTTTTAGTGCTTTTAGTAATTGTACTTAATGTCCTTCGAGAACGAATTTTTTTAGTGTTCCCTTTAGCACGTATAACTTTTGAAGGATAAGTATTAACTTTCACTTATTTTACCGAGTCTCGGGCGCCAAACACGACATTAACCCAGAGAATGACAGAACTGAACTCAACTCTTTATTCAATATTTCTTCTTTTATACAATTTTCTTATTCTAAGTTACATACTTATAAACTTACCTTACCGGTGAAAAGATATCGTTAGCAATGTTGTTGTTGTACATTTGTTTAACTAAATTGATTACAGCGGAAATAAATTTTAATACGAATTGTTTCATAACTTTGAGTAGGTAAGCAAATGTAACTTAGCTTTGCAACCAACGGCTTCACATACGTCTGCACGACTTCCGTTCATTTTTAGTGCAACGAAATGTAAGGCGGTTGTTGTTGTATCATGATGTGTAAGCGAATTGACGATTGACGCTAACTGTGCTAACTGAAGCGGTTGTTGTTGTATTGTTATTATACTGAGTATTGAATTTTGGGTCGCAGTAACTGATGTGTAAGCAACTTGTTAAATAATTGGCGTTTAGTGCTAACTGTGCTAACTTGAATACATATATATGCCACTAAATACTTAATATATAGTTTTAATGCGTTTTTCTCCCAGTGAAAGCCGTTTGGCGCGTCCATCTGAAAATATGCAACCTTGTGTACAAAATGCAAAATCACCCGCTTCTAGTGATCGGTTGATTTTGGTTGTTTGAAGATTTCCAAATATGCGGCAGACAGTGGTCAGTTGCTCGTTTCAGTAAATAATTAATTCACTTGAGTACTTTTGTACTAGTAAAAGTAACTTTTTATTTAAGTAAATTGCAGCCATGTTAGCTACTTGCTGGCTGGATTTCAAATCAAACTCTTAAAACTATTTTCCAAACCTTAAATACCTTAAAGCTAAGCTACGCAGATGGCTGCAACACATCTGCTCCGCTGTTGCTATTATTTCTATTGCTGCGGCACTGCCGTGAGAACGGTCGATTTACAAATTCCTCTAACTGATTGCGGTTATTATCATTAACTTCATATTTCACCAGGATGCTTGTTTCAAATCCTTCTAACTGTTTGCGGTTATTATCATTAACTTCGTATTCGTCAAGATGCTTGTTTGAAATCCTACTAACTTGTTTGTGGTTATTATTTGTCCCTTAGGATCAAAAATGATTAGTGTTTTCCAGCCCCACGTTGGGCGCCAATTGTGCTTTTTAGCACGTATTCTTTATTGAGTTCTTTCTAAAACTAAAACTTAATAATTACCCTAACTGTCCACCTAACCCACGACGTTGGATAACGCTGCTGCTGCTCTGCTGGCGGTTAGCGACGTTGACACAACCGTTGCGCTAACGATGTTTACTTGCTGCTTTTGCTGATGCAGCTAAACATGATGAAGAGAATTGTGGCACTTGTGATGTTGTCATAGCGCAATGACCACAGACGATAGCAATAGCTATTGTTTCGCTCACACAGCGAAGTGTGCCAACAACGATATGCGATCATACCGTGTGATCGCATTTCCGCTGATCCAGCTAGTTGCATGAGGTGGCGTGCTGTCGTAATTTGGCTGAATGTGATTGACCTAGGCGAAGGCTAGGAAGACAACTGTGCCATTTGGTTAATGACATTTGTGGGAAGAAACTTGTGATAACTTGTATAATTACCCCTTTGTTAGTCGTTATTGTTTTGCCGTTATCTTTTTTTTACTAAGTGTTTCGCGTATTTTTTTAAGTTCTTGTTCCGTCTATGCGTTTTGGAGTATATCACGTCTCCTTCCTTGTATTGCAGTTGTTTACGATTGCGGTTGTGGGATCGCAAAACTCTGTTCTGGTTTTCTTGAAGGAGCTCTTTAATGTCAGCGTACTCCCTTTGATTGAAGAACACGTCCTCGGGTTTCTCGTTGGTTACCAAATGAATTGTTTTGTTGTACTGTCTGACTGCTTCGTATATTTGCTCGTCGGGTGCTGAATTATGTTGATTTGCCAAAACCTTTGCTAGTTCGATTATGGTGCTGTGCGTCCGTTCAACTTGACCGTTTGTTGTCGAATGATATGCTGGAGTTTTAGTATGTGTTATTTGTAGTCGTTTGTAGATTTGTTGAGCACATATACCAGTAAAGGTTGGCTCGTTATCGGTCATTACAAATTTTGCGTTTGGGTATGTTTGCGATAGTATTTCGTCAACGTGTATGTATGTGTCTTTCCTTGATGTTATTTCTCTTATACGGCTGATACATTAGCGCAAATTCCGAATTAACTGCGCTTTTGGGAGTTATAAACTCCCAAAAATTAAGAAGATTTGAGCAGTTTTAAAAAATTTGCACTGGCGACACTCTGTACATAAGAAACACTAGGAAATTAAGGGTAGCTGACAGATGAGCGTCGCGCTGGTTTCTAAGATTCGACTTTCGACAACTAGATGTCGCTGAGGTAGGTAAGAATATAGTGCAATAACAACCAAAGTTTGGATCTGATTAAAGAAGATTTATTGGAGATAATCTCCGTGTGTGTATCCATAGCATTAGGTAGCAGAATTTAGAATATTTATCAGTTGAACTAATGTACATGTTATTGCTCATATAAAATATGTCTAAGTGTATGTATTCGCCTACCTTGCTTGGTATTGGTGTTGCACCGATTGGTTGTTTATTTGGCCGGCGTTCATACTTGTTTGCTAGGCAAATTTCGCAGTCTTGTACTTCTTTTTTACAAGCATCGCGTCTGTTCGGCCAGTAATACCTGAGTGAAATTTCCTGTGCATTGTTTTTGTAGTTTCTGTGGGCACGTCTGTGTGTGGCTTGTATAATTTGTCTTTGTTGTTCTATTTCGGTGATATCGTCTACCATTTTTTGAGCTAGCACAATTAATACATTTGGAAATGTGTTGATAATGTCGTTTTCGACGTAAAATAATATTTGCTCGTCTATTTGAAGAGCGTTAGTGACCTTTGGCATGATTATATTTTTTAATCTGTGTAATAATTCAGTTTTGGTGTTAAAGAAAAGTGTATGTCGGCTGTTGGTAAATATATTTTGGGAGGATATTTCGACGAGGTTCTGATCTGACTTTTTTATAATAATTTGATTTCTATAGCTGTTTAATGGTTGCTTTACTCGTTTGAGTTTTTGTGTTGGGGAGCTTTGTGCTGAATGTTGGGAGTCGAAGTTTGATGTGGTGTTTATTTGCTGGCGAGAAAGGGCATCAGCGACCACATTCTGGTGTCCGGGTATATAGACGAGTTTTGCACCATATTCCTCAATGAAATTTTTCCATCTTTTTAGTTTCGTATTGGGTTTTTTTCTGATATGGAGAAGATTAAAGACTGGTGGTCAGTGTAGATTGTTAAATCAGCTATACCATACAAGTAATTACGTAATTTTTGCAGTGACCACATAATCGCGAGTAACTCTTTCTCATTCGTGGAGTAATTCTGTTCTGTTTCGCTGAGCGTTCGTGAAATAAATAAATAAATATGGGTTTTGGTTTTGAGATAGTACTGCTCCTATAGCGTAATTACTAGCATCTGTGGTCAATTCAAAAGGTTTGTTCAAATTAGGCTGGAAAAGTTCAATTTGCGCTTGCAGTTCTTCTTTTATTCTTCTCAGGGCTTCTAGTGCAGGATGGCTGCAAAGTTCTGTATAAATTTCCTATAATAACTTGCAAGACCTAGGAAGGACCTGAGTTTCTTCAGTGTTGTAGGAATAGGAAAGTTTTTAATAGTCTGTACTTTTGCAGGGTCAACTGTGATAGTCTGTACTTAATAGTCTGTACTTTTGCAGGGTCAACTGTGATCCTGTTGTATTTAATTATATGCCCTAGGTACTCCACAGAGTCCTGGAAAAAATGAGATTTCTCATTGGAGATTTTCATGTTGGCCTGGTGAAGGGCGTTTATAATTATGCGGTTGTGCTTGATATGTTCTTCAGGTGAGGAAGAGTAAATTAGACCATCGTCTATATAAACGTATGCGAACTTGCCGATATATGGTCTAAGGATGTCAACTACACATCTTTGAAAAATGGATGGAGCATTTTTCAGACCGAAAGGCATTCGAAGAAACTCGTATTTAGCTCCATTTACACTAAAGGCTGTTTTTCCCTATCATATTCATTAATGAGGATCTGATGGAAGCCAGATTCTAAGTCTAGAGTTGTAAATACTTTCGCATTGCCTAAATTCTGTATAGTCATAGCTACGTCGGGAATAGGGTATCTATCTGTGATAGTTTGGGCGTTCAGCTTCTGAAAGTCTGCAACCATTCTGCGCTTAGGTTTCCCTTGTTCATCGGTACCTTTTTTAGCGACTGTCCAAATGGGTGAATTGTATGGACTTTTGCTGGGTTGGATTATTCCATTATCTAGAAGTTTACTAAATTCTATATTAATGAATTCATTATCTGAAATAGGGTAGGGATATTGTTTGGTCCAAATAGGATCTTCAGATTTTGTCCTAATGGTAGCTTCTACTGTGGTAGTATAGGGTAGTACTGCGTTAGTGTTTTCATTTTTTTCCAGAATTTTGTCAATTTCTGCCCTGTATTTTTCATTGCTAATCGTATAATTAATTTTTTGTTCTACTTTTGACGCCTTTTTTTGATATTTTAGACTATAATCAAATAAACTAATTTCTGCCTTTATTTGGCGTAATCCCTGCTCTCCGAGTATCATGTCAAAGTCTTTTAATTCTTTAATTCCCGGCTGGAAATTGTGTCTAGGCGTTGTAATGGCCCTAACTAGATCCTCCATAGTTTTATCTTGGGCCAAACAAGGAAAGCCTATCTAGGCCCTTGCCCCAATGTTAATGCTTTTGTAAAAATGGGCCATGATATCTAGGCCTATCTTGGGCCAAACAAGGAGCCTATCTAGGGCCTAGACAGGAGGTCTAGGGCAGGCCCTATCTAGAAAATCTACTTCGTGCTAGATTCAACCTAGGTTGCTTTTTGATATGAAATAAATTAAATTTTTTACCAACCTTTCCATTTTCTATGTTAAATAAATTGGTGTTTTTTGTTTTATATAGAGATGATGCCAGATTTTATTTTTTAATTACTACGCAAATGGTTGCCATGGTATATGTGGACTCAACTAACAAGTATTAGATTTTTTTATAAAAAAAGTAATAAAATATTCGAAATTTTTTGGACAGAATAATGCTAAAAATGCTGAAATGGTCACACTGTTTAATACACAAGTAACTATTTCCTGTCTTTTCTATGACCATCCCAATCCTTGGCATTAGTGAAGCATGAACTTAAACATGATGAAAATTCTGCATCCGACAAATCAGGTTGCTCTTCTTTGTTACGCATTTTGTTAATAAAACCTACAAAAAAAAAAATTATTGTTTTACGACCTTGTCAATTCCATCGATGTTATTAATTTTTTTCAATATTAACTTACCATATACAATGTTGTAAAATTTATCATTTACATTTTTGAAGACTTTCTTGTTGCCTATTTTTTTTGAAACTTTGTAGTTCATTACCAATTCGCGGGCAATGCAGTTTTTGAAAATGTTTGCTAAATTATTAGAGGTCGATTTTTTGCGACTGTACAAACTAATCAGTGCATTTTCCTGAAGTATTTATTTAAAATTTTATTTCTGACTTCATAATATAAAAATATCTCTTTCATAACAACTTACATAGTCTTCACAGAACTGATTGTCAGATTTCAATTGTAGTAAAATTTCAATGCAGTAAGTTCATCTTCAAATTCAAGTGGAAATTTAATGACGTACTTTTCGGAAAATATATAAATATTCATGGGGGAATTATTGCTGGTTCCTTGGTTGTTTGCTCGAGGTTCAATAGTCTGTAGTTCTCTGAGCGCGTCCTTCACAGATTTCAATTCTTTCCTTAAAAATTTCACTTCTGATTCTAAACCAGAGACTTTCCGCAAAATTTGCTGTAAACCTATATTTAAAATAGCATGTTTGTCAAAAGGGAAGTTAAATAGATGAATATTGAAAAAAAAAAAAAATTATTTAAGGGAATCCCCGCTCGTTGAAAATAAATGTTTTACGCTAAAAAATATTCTGTGACACTTTTTAAGAGCAATATCCCTGCAGTGGAACCTCAATCTAGTCAGAAAACATACTAGTATAGAACTATAATTTTATGGTCGAAATCATACTGGGCAGAAGAAATCAATTGGACTAGTATATTTTATACCAGTCCTTTTTGGTCGAGTATGAGGACTAGTATATTTTATACAATTGACATCTCGTAGGATGTTGCCTTCGCTGCAGGGATACTATATGTAGAAATGTATAGTATGGTGGCATACCTGCTTCAATATTAAAGGGCTGTGCAGTCTGCGAAGTGGTTGCACAGCTGGCCACTTGATTTATTTTACAATATAAATCAAATTAATTTGTTAAATCACTTTTGTGTATCAGAGTTGTAAAAGAATGCATTATTTTGCGAATGCCTATCAAATGATAGCTTCGAGGAGCTGTTGCTCTGCAAAATAAATAATAACAGAATTTTATAAAGGATCTGTTGAATAAATATGCTGTTATTAATGGCTAAGCTATATGCTATTTGTAATGCAATACATTTTGTTAAAAACGGCTTTGTGCCTTCAATGAAAATTGAAATCAGTAAATGACTTCAGGCTGCAGTCGGTAAACGACTTCACGAAATGACTTCATGACTTCAAAAAGACTAAGGAATTATTTTTTTTAATTCTCCAGTCAAAAGACTGCATTGAAAATTGACTGGACTTCAATTGATTTCATTCCCAAAAAAATGCATTCTTTTAGAACATACCTTTATTTGTTGGAGTTTTAGCGACTGAATATTTCTGGCTAGCTTTTGTCACCCATTTGTCTTTTTCACAGATGAAAGGACCTGTAGTTTTATTTTCGCTGATTCCAGCACGTTGAATACTTTTACCTCGGCTCGAAGTTGGAGTATCGGATCCTGAAAAATATAAATCCAATGACTTTTTGTTATTAACTGTTCTAAAAGAATAATAAATAATTATATAATACCTTTCATTGACTCGTCAGATTTTGGAATAACGTTTCGACTTGTTCCGACTCTTCGTTTCTCGTTTTCAATACTTTCATCAGAATCATCTATGTACATATATAATATTTGCATTTAATTAATTAACATACACTGAAAACTATGGTCCTTAATTCTTGCATGAAGCACTCAAAAAATATCTTACTTTCATTAAGAGAAGATTTCACAGTAGAAGCATTTGAACGGCTTCTAGAACGAGAAGGCTGGCTATGTAAATGTGATGGAGGTTGCGCCGACTCTATAAAATGAGACGTAACGTATATAATACGTTAATAAATGCGATGGTGAACTTATATTGTACATACTTTTTTGCATAGAGTTTCTGAATTTAGATGGTTTCGTCTTATATCTTTCAATTAATGGTTGAGAATCTAAAACACAAAATTAAGGTTTTCGTAAAAACTACAAATATGAAATATTGCTTTAATTTTAGAAAAAAGTATCAATAAGTATATTTACCAAACACTTCGTCTTCGCTCAATGAAGGAATTCCTTCTTGCAGGTCAAGTTGTTGAGAATTTGATAAACGAGCACGTCGCTTGAGCTCTTTCGCCATTTCTTTAGATTTTATAGCTGCATTTTCGTTATCCGTAAAAGCGAACTTTTCTGTCTTTAGTGCTTCAAGCCTATCTAAAGCTTGTTCGTAAGTTTCTGCAAGTTATTATAATTTTATTGAAAACAATTTTAATTTTTCAAGAATTTACAACAATAATTCCTAACGTACTTGCATGGCCAACTATTTCTACTGCATAGCTTTGCCAATTTAATGGAGCATCTTCTTTTGCATTCAGTTTTCCATGTAGTAGAGTGATTTTGGCTTTTCCGTATGGAGGAGGCGGAAAACGGGTCATGCATTTACCAGTTTCCATGTCGAAAAAGAGCCATTTTTTATATATTATTTCGATTCCTTCTGTCGTATCGGATTTTGCATGAAGACTTACAAATTGAACTAATTTGTAATCGTCATTCTCATACTCGTTCTTGGCGGAGCTAGTTTCCCGAGACATGCTGCAAAAAAGTGAATTATTACAATTTTCATTTCAACTATATATGCGTGTTCATCATTGTTGTGAAAAGTGACTTGCCTTGAATTGCAGCTGCAGCAGTAGGATTGAACTCGAAAAGTTAATAATATTATGTAGATTTCGGGCACAGATAACACAAAACTCGTAGCAACTTGCAGTCAAAAAACTGAGAATGTGCATGAAAACTATAAACATATGATCCGTGGTCTACCCCAGCAAGAACAGTGATACTGATCTGTACTGCTTACTCCTCCGCTATTGGGGGGTCAGTGTTGATGCATATACTTATCATATATATCATCAGTTGTGATAGGTGTATACACTATACTATAAGTAGTGATCAGGGCGACAAGAAAAAAAAGTCCCTCAGTTTTTGAGATAACTGATTCAAATTTGGTATTCGAACGTCTTTACACATCGGACCAATCATTTGTCGGAATCGGCCGGATCGGACCACTATAACATATAGCTCCTATATAACTGATTGTTCAGTTAAAGGGTCTTTCAGGCATAACCCATCTATTTAAGTAGCCAAGAGTTCGAAATTTGGCACAAATCTTATAATAAGATAAAACCTGAAACAAAAAATCATAAATATCTGAACAATCGGGTGTACTGACGCCACATCTTATAGTTATCCGATTTCAATGATTTTCCGTTTCAATATTAAAGTTATCATAAATAATATTTCTGCCTAATTTCGATATCTTATCTACTGAATTGCTTTCTTGTGGGCCAGGGGCACCAGGGGCCTGTGGTGGCGGTGGTGGTCCTGGTGGGGGTGCATTGATGTTCCCTAGTATAGGGGCTCTTATTAAATTATTTTGGGCCATTTTGTTTTGCCCTTTTCTTAACTATGTGATGTTTATTAGTGGTTTTTATTTTTTTAATTTATTTTACACAATCTCTGGAGGGTCCCTTTTGTGGTGAATCGCAGAGTTGTATTATTTTATTATTCTAGAGATTACTTTTATATTATAGGCTGTACGAACCCTTTCTTTAAGGTTAATAAGAATTTATCACTAACTTTAACTGTTAATCTTCAAAGATATTAAATTTAAAAATTTTTCAATAAAATTTTACCTTAAAATTCCTTTATTTATTTCTGGTTTTCTTAAAAATCTAGCTTTAAAATTTCTTTGCTTCTTAATTCTCACTTAGTTTCACTTTAAAAATCTAGCTTACATAAATATTACGCGAGTTACGTTCACAACGGGTGGTGAACTGGGGACAGGTTCTACTTACGGTTTTGTTATTATCGTTTGTTTTATTTTTTTTTAAGTTAAACACAAATTTTTATTTTTAAATTTTATAGACTAGTTTATTAACTCTAAAGTTTGTTAAAAATGTATATTTGGTTTTGCCGTCCCTACAAGCAGTAAGTAGGACGGTCTTAATAGGACTGACTTTGTTTCTCACAAAGCCATCCTCACTAACCCTTACAATCTACTTAATACATAGCCTACTTAAATGTACATATGTACATTCTTAAATGTACATATGTACATGTATACTTTATCCATCAAACAAACTATTTTGCTCACTCAGCATTCCCATGGATGGATATGTGGGTGTGTATGTATGTATACACAAATGATTTTTGGACATCAGAAACCTACTTAGCTTTTGATGTCTTGGGAAATATATATGAAGCTAGGCTGGGCTACATTGTTGCTTGCAACATTAGACTTATTGCAAGGCCAGCCGTTTGTTTATACAAAATGTGGAATGCCGAGTATCGTCTTTCGGCTTGTTTCCCATCAAGCAACCAAGTCTCAAAACACACTTGGCCTCTTGATAGGTTTAGCTGGTTGTGTGTCATTCCACATAACTCCCCCACGGTTTGAGTAAGAACTCTCCTGAGTTCTTTTATTATCTAAAGGAATCTCTACGCTACTTGGCGTTTCTTGTATAATTTTATTAACAACTTTAATATTTTTTCTTTCATAAAATTTTTTTAATACAATTATTATTATTATCAAAATCAACAAGACCATCACAACATTTGTTCCATATGAAACGTTTTTATGGTACACCAGCTCTTTAATTTTCTTTGTATTCTCTACTTCGTTAACATTTATTTCTTTAAATTTCAGATCAACATAACTTTGATTTAACATTCTGGCTGGGTAGTAAAATTTTTCTGTAAATTCGACTTTTCGATTTTCAAAAATTTGATCCTTTATATTTAATTTACAATTTGCATAATGCACCAAGTAATTTCCTTTTATTTTTAAATCCCTATTATCGCAATTTTGAATTATTTGCTCTTGGTGTGCATTTATTATTAACAATGTATCATCTTCTAAAGTATTTATTTTAGTCTTGTTGTTGAATCTAAACATGCAATCATTTTTAAATATGCAGTGTTGGCTTTTTTTTAAATCTTTTACCGCTGTATCTTTCTTATATTCAAAATTTTCGTTATCTAACGTTACAATTAATTCCCTATCCGTTTCGACTTCTAAATGATTTTTATTTGGTAAAGGTACCAACAACTTTAAATCTGTTTGTACATAATTATTTGGAATTTTTATTGCAATTACAATGGATTGATTTTTGTATGCCAACACTCCTATTTTGGACAGTTTTAATTTATAAAAATCTATTTTAAAATAATTTATTTCCTCTTTTGTCAAAATTCCTGGGTGAATTAGATTGTATTTGGCTGCTGCTATATTATTCTGTATGTCATCTACTTTATCTTTTACAAATCTTATCTTATTTACTATGTCATTGAATAAAAATTGTTTAAAAATTTCTGTATTCTGTTGGTTCATATTTTCAAAAAGCTTACTAATTTTTTTTCTATCTTCCACTATAGTATCTCTAATTAAATGCAAAGTGTCATTGAACTGTTTATTTATTGAAATTTGCTGATTTAGATTTTGTATTATGTTGTGTTCATTTTTCTGTTGGACCTCCAGATAACCCAATATCTCCTGACGATCATCATCGTCCATTAGTCCGAATAGCCAATTATAAGTTGTTCCAACAAAATTTATCAAACCCCTTTTATTCCTGCTAACTTTTTCTGGTTGTATTGTTTTTACTCTTGACTCTAATGTTTCTAATTCATTGAGGAGGAACCCCTTTCCTTTAAAGGCATTCCCCTCAATGTCCTGCCTAATTTGATGCAATACATCCAGAATCTCTTGTGGCTGTATTACATGTAATATAGTAATGGTCTTATTAACTATTTCTACCTGCCCCATGTGGATCATTGTATATCCCGCTTCATCCAGTATTGGTGTCACTTGAAGGTGTCCCTTTACTATTCCTTCAGCCCCCCTCATCTGGGCTATCAACATTAAAACAATCATGGAGAACATCATCTGAAATGGCAACAATAAACAATATGTTACCACACTATCAATTTTATACGAATTAATTTCTTATACTGTACCCCCATAACTACACCTATTACTTAACTTAAAAAAAATATATATATATATTAGATTTTCCCTATGTATCCCCATTATGAGCTGTGATACTAAGCCTGTCTTCTTCCTCATTCCCATTAATCAAATTTGGTATTCCCGCAAACTTCTTTGGTCTTTTGATATTTGCCGGATGAACATTCTGCAAAGTGTTTATTCTGTAATAAGGTTCATCTTTGTGCCTTACTCGTTTATAGTTTTTTATTGGGCCTGTTTCTCTGAGTTCTTCATATTGTTCTCTGGTTCTATTTGCTTTATCTATGGTGTTTTTCTTTACTTGGTCTATTCTATTTTTTAAAATTGTTGGATCTAAACTGTCTTTTGCAAATCTGGGTGAACATTGTATGGTTGAGTGATAGCGTTCGTTATAGTTGCCTATAACGATCTGTATCCTCATTTCTGTTGAAAGACTCGGGTCATCAATTCCTGTTAGTTTTTCCAACAGGGTTGAGTGGAGCCTTTCAATATCTGCGTTACCTGTGTGATTATTTGGTTTTGTAAGATGAACTTCTACGCCCTCCGAACTCAGAAACTGCACCAACTGCTCTGCTCTAAACTCATTATCCATGATTACTTTCTTCGGCTTACCGAACTTTGCAAAATGTTCAATTATAATTGCCTTTTTTGATCTCCAATTCCTATCTGTAATATTATACCCCGCTGCAAATTTGGTCAGCTTATCAATAGCCGTTACAAACGATAGTTTTTCAAAGTGAAAAATATCTATATGTATTACTTCGTTTTTTTCCTTTGGTGTTTCAGTCAATTGAAATTTTGGTTTAATGGGATCTCTATCGTATTTAATCTGTTGGCATTTTTCACAATTATTTATTATCAATTGAATATGTTCTCTAAATTTAGGATAGAAAATTTTATCTTTTAATGTATTATAAGTTTCCCCAATGCCACTATGCATAGACTCAACACTATGATACAAAGAGATTTGCCTATGTAACTCTTCCTCCTGCAAAATATCTGTGGCTCTTTTTGTACATTTTACAAATTCCAATTTACTGTTACAAGAAAACATTGACATTAAAAGCAATTGCATTCTGTGATAATCACATTCTTCTACTTCCGAAAAAATTCCCACTTTACCACTTTGAATATTTCTTTCCAATACATTTCTTAGTATACCTTCATCATCCCGAGGGTTTATTTCAATAATTTTTCTCCCATGCACCATCACAACTTCAGCTTGTGGGCTGTAAGTTACTATGATTTGTGTTTTATACTTATTAACAATATCTTCTTTAATCACAAAGTGATCCAATAGCTCCTCTTCAGCCGAATGTATCGTGTCGGACATCTCCAAATTCGATTCTTGATCATTGTTTTCATCGATTTTCGGAGAATCCTCTATTCGGCTTAAAAAGTCTGCTACCACATTATTTTTGCCCTTTACATACTCAATTTCATAATTGTATTCCTGCAGCTTCAAAAGCCATCTTTGGTGACGCTGCGAAAATTCTTTCCCCTTGTATTTATTATTCAAATACATAATTGGGCAGTGGTCAGTAACTATTTTGAATTTACTACCGTATATGTAGGGTCTAAAGTAAGTGACCGCATACATTATTGCCAAAAACTCTTTGTCGGTAGTAGCATAGTTCTGCTCATGGTTGTTAAGAGTTCGAGAAATGTAGCATACCGGCTGTCCCTGCTGAGACAATACTGCCCCAATAGCATAATCACTTGCATCTGTAGTGATCGAAAATTCCTTGTCATACTCTGGGTATTTAAGAATTGGGTGAGAGGAAATCAACGATTTGAGATTTTCAAAACTCGAAATATATTGTGGATCATTGGTATTTATTTTGCATCCCTTCTTTAAATATTTAATCATCGGGTAAGCAATTCTAGAATAATCCTTTACAAATTTTCTGTAATAACCGGTAGCTCCCAAAAAACTTCTTAGCTGTCTCTCAGTTTTTGGAATCTTTAAATTCAGGATAACCTCAATTTTCTCTTTGTTGGGTTTTATTCCTTCCTTCGTTAATGTATGGCCCAAGAATTTGGTTTCCCTCCTTAGGAAACTGCATTTGTCGGCCTGGATCTTCAAATTATGCTCTTGCAACCTAGAAAAAATTTTTTTTAATGAACTTAAGTGCTCTTCCAATGATGTGGAAAACACCAATATATCATCCAGATATACAACACATATTTTATTTATATACTCCCTTAAAATTTCGTTCATTAATCTTTGAAATGTAGCCGGGGCGTTTTTTAGCCCAAACGGCATTCTGACGTACTCATACAAACCCAGTGGGGAAACAAAAGCCGTTTTTTCAATATCCTTAGATGCCATTAAAATCTGGTGGTAACCCTTTGCGAGATCAAGAGTGCTAAAGTACTGTGCTTTGCCCAACTTGTCCAAGATTCCATCGATATTTGGCAAGGGATATTTGTCGTCGATAGTTATCTGATTCAATCTACGATAATCAACAACCAAACGAAACCGTTTATTTCCAGCACTATCCTCCTTTTTAGGTACAATAATGATAGGAGAACTATATTTGCTCCTACTTTTCTGAATTATCCCCTGTTTTTCCAGGTCTTTAATTTGTTTGATAGCCTCCTCCTCATGCTTTGGGGGCAGTCTATATATTTTTGAATTTATTTGTTGATTCGTGGTAGTCCTTATTTCGTGAACCACCGCTTCTGTATTTGTTAATGTATCCCCCTCTTTATATATCAATTTCTCATATTTTTTTAATAGATTTTCAACTTCTTTACGTTCATCTGATTTTAGATGATCAACTTGAACCCTTTTCATTTCCCCAATATCGAGAGCATAAACCTGCTCCTGTATTATTCTTGAACAAAATGGAATTTTAGCCCCATTACACAGAACAATTTCCCCCCTTTCAATATCTATCAATTTTACGTTCTTCATTATAAAATCGTTTCCCAACAAAAGGTCATATGGTTTATCAAAGTCAACCTTTACCCATTTCATTCTGGCATTATTAGCACACTGAAACTCGGACGGACAGGGGGTACTAACTCTCTCATTTGGTCCCTTTATATTACCACTCAGTGTATTCACCATCACACCGTTTCCTTTAATTATCGGGAGATTATATTCGCAAAAACTTGTTTCTTTTATTATACTTATAGTGGACCCGGGGTCAACCAACGTCAACCATTTCTTACCGAACATCGTTAGCATTATTAAAATTTTATTTTCGTGTTCCGAGGCTAATTTATAAAAAAAAAATCCTCGGTCGTATTTGTGTCTTCTGCTGTGCTTGCAGCGTCTACGTCCATGGGTTGAGGCCCATTTGGACGCCTTGTTTGTTGAGAAGTATTTTGCCTATTATTATTATTATTATTATAATTATTATTATTATTATTATTGTTGTTATAATTATTATTATAACGACTCGTTTCGTTCCGCGATCGAGCACTTATTTGAGCATTATTTTGCCTATTCGAGGCATTGTACCGACCCGACTCATACCGATAGGCACCATTCACCTGCTGTGAATTGTTCTGCCTATTTGTGTTATTAAAATTTCGTGACGAATTTGCTGTTTGCCAATTATTTCGACCCGTATTGCCTTGCGAACGATTGCTAAATCGCCCGGAATCACGATCCACCCAGTTATTATTTTGATTTCCCGAATTGGGTATATTATTTAAATTATTCTGCCCCTGGCTTCTGTTTCGTTGCTGAAAGCCATTATTGGCCATCTGCCTACCTGGATATCTATTTCCAGTAGTAAACATTGGATTCAGATTTCCCGCATCCAATCCTATAAAATTATAAATACTATTTGCCATTGTTGGCCAATCAAGAATATTTCTGATCGTACATGCAAAGGTACCTGCCGCTAATTGCTTTATTCTCTGAATTAGCAT
Source organism: Campiglossa producta (assembly GCA_964058755.1). Lineage (NCBI taxonomy): Eukaryota > Metazoa > Arthropoda > Insecta > Diptera > Tephritidae > Campiglossa > Campiglossa producta. Next base: position 26,003,544 of record CAXKVI010000003.1, read on the forward strand.
CCCCGTTAAAATTTCCTTCATCACGTCCCCATTTTCATTAAGGACGCTCAATTCAGTAATATTATCAATAATCTCCCTTGTTTTTCTACCCAGTTCCAACATATTGGACACCCTTAAATTTGAGATGTCATTTGTAATTGACATCTGGTCTTTAGTTGACCGAAAATGTTGCTTGAGCCTAGTCTTGCAACCTTCCCAATTTTCCGGTGGGGTCAAGGAGAGGAAATTCTTCGCCGATCCAGAAATTTTCAAATCAAATACGATTTGATATACCAAATTTTCTTGGCCCACATACTCCCCCAAAATTCTATCCACTGTATTTATGAAAGAGGGCAACTTTCTCGTATTGCCCTCGAAAGGCTGTAGATATTTTAAATCTTTCTCCACCCTTTGTCTAAGGGTGGTTCTCTGGTGGGCAGCATTTTGCTGCAACAACTGGGTTATGGCTACTAGACAGTTCTCTATATTTGTAGCCATTTTGCGATTTGGGTGAAAGGAAGTCCAAAAAAAAAAAATTCAGAACACACCCAAAAAAAAAAAAAAAAAAAAAAAAAAAAAAAAAATGAATTTCGCAATAAAAGAAAAATTCAGAACAAAAAAAAATGAATGTCGTAATAATTCCGTGTATAAAACTATGGATATAAAACGTTGGTGTGTTATCGCTCAAGGGCGTAGTATGTGCGAGGTGCAAACACTTACACAATCGGTACAGTTATAACCGCCTCCGCACTCTTATTATTAATTGGAATAATAAAAAAAATTTGTTTTTTTTTTTTTTTTCTTTTTTTTTCATTACATATTACGTTAATACTAAATTAACCAACGGACTCCGCAATTTTGTGATTAGGTGGATATCTCCATCGCCCTTCCTTTGCCTTTTTAACGCCCCTTTAGTTCTGCTTACCTTTTATTCCAATTCTTTATGCCGCTTTTGTTGTTTTCCTCTTTTCCTTTTTTTTTGTGTTTTACGATGTACTTATTTATTCCACTTCTCTGCGGTGCCTCGTCCCTGCGGTTGTTGATTTTAATTCTACTGCTTCCTCTCTATAGAGTTTGCTCAAGTCACTTCAGCTAGTGTAATTCCTGTAGCTGCTATTTAAGTTCTCCGTTCCGCCTTTCAATTCTCCGATAAATGCAGCTTCACTCCAAAAGCTGTTTTCTATTTGTTATTGTTGTTGATTTAATTTCTTTTCGTTGCCACTTTAATTTGTTTGTTAAAATTATTTTGTTGCTATTTTAATTTGCTTTCGTTGCTATTTGTTTTCATTAAAATTATTTATTTTTGCCTTCGTTGCCATTTAAACTTATTTCCGTCGCTATTTTAATTCGTTTTCGTTGAAACTATCTTGTTGCGATTTTAATTTAATCTCGGTAAAATTATTTAGTTTCGTTACACATACTTTGTTGCTATTAGACCGACGGAGCGTTTTTCCGTTTACCGCGACTGCGCCAGTTACGTTCACAACGGGTGGTGAACTGGGGACAGGTTCTACTTACGGTTTTGTTATTATCGTTTGTTTTATTTTTTTTTAAGTTAAACACAAATTTTTATTTTTAAATTTTATAGACTAGTTTATTAACTCTAAAGTTTGTTAAAAATGTATATTTGGTTTTGCCGTCCCTACAAGCAGTAAGTAGGACGGTCTTAATAGGACTGACTTTGTTTCTCACAAAGCCATCCTCACTAACCCTTACAATCTACTTAATACATAGCCTACTTAAATGTACATATGTACATTCTTAAATGTACATATGTACATGTATACTTTATCCATCAAACAAACTATTTTGCTCACTCAGCATTCCCATGGATGGATATGTGGGTGTGTATGTATGTATACACAAATGATTTTTGGACATCAGAAACCTACTTAGCTTTTGATGTCTTGGGAAATATATATGAAGCTAGGCTGGGCTACATTGTTGCTTGCAACATTAGACTTATTGCAAGGCCAGCCGTTTGTTTATACAAAATGTGGAATGCCGAGTATCGTCTTTCGGCTTGTTTCCCATCAAGCAACCAAGTCTCAAAACACACTTGGCCTCTTGATAGGTTTAGCTGGTTGTGTGTCATTCCACATAACTCGCGCGAGTTACGTCTGCTCGGATAGCCAGACGCTGGGCAGGGTACTTACATTATTTTTTCTTATTTAATTAATTAAGTTTTTTTTTTTCGAAATGATCTTTTTTTAGACTTTTTAGTTTTATTTCATTTTATTAAATTTTATTAGTTTACGAGAGGCATGAATTGCCGCTTCAGGCTCGAATTGACAACTGTCTTTTCGACTTCTTAAAATCTATCGCTTAACCTAAGCTTATACAAAAATGTACATATGTACCTATTCTATTTACCCTACTCAGCATCCCACACATTCCCACTTATTTACTTGGCTGCAACATAGTTGCGGCCATCGTTATTTGTTTATTGTACTTTGTTGGTTCTCTTATTTCATTCAGGAATCTTTTGGATTCCTGAATTGGACACCAATAAGTATGTTAATTTGTATATATTATTGTATTTGTATGGTTCTCAAGTGGAACCATAGGCAAGGCTTAATCTTGCTGGTTAATGTGTGGGTGATATTATGCGAAGTGCTGAGTGAGCATAACTATATTTATTTTGGGCCAATAAGTGTATCTTAAAATACACTTATTTTCCCTTTTTCCTCAACCCGAACGGCATAGGGGGCATTCCACATAACTCACGTGTGGTAATCCACGTTTTTGCCATTCAATCGAGTATAAAAACATCGCATCTCTCCAAATATTTGCCCCTTTTTAAGCAGAGTAACTAATTTCTGGACCTTTAAATTAAATACTCTGGCTACAATATGATGCCTGTCGATCGCCGTTTGGCCTGGCATAAGTGCTTGCGCATTTTCTGTCCAATTAGGGTTGCATGTTAATGTAATGAATAAATCTGGTCGGCCGTAGTTGCGAACATATGCGAATGCATCCTGTGTGTACTCATGCAGATACCTTGGACTGTTTACAAAAGAGGACGGAAGTATGATCATTCGTCCTAAATTATTAGGATTAACATCACCATCGGCTCTTACTGCATCTTGCAGATGTATATAGTTTTCAGCTCGCATCTTAGTCTGATTTAGTGTTAGATATCTCAGCCGTTCGCTCTCTATTTTCACATACATATCTACCAGAAATTTATGAAAAAGAAGCTTACATCGCATGATTAAGTTAAAGTCGTTTCGCCTGACCATCATGTGATAAGCGTAAAAGTCTTTGCAAGACACTTTTTTATTTGGTATTGGGCAGCCGGTGGTCGGATTGACTAAAGGGATGTCAAAGTGATAGCCTTCTTGCCCCTTCCAAAATATTATGGGATATTCTAACGCATCGTAAAATCGGTGCGTGTCGGATTCTCGAAAGCGTACCATCCCGCGGTCGTAGAACAATATCTCTAGCAATGGTTTGCTCATTGCCAGCGATGACGACTGCTATTTCGTTATTTTTTCGTGCATTGTAGCGTCGTTCGTGTTGTCCTCGTGGTACGCGGTCAGGGTGGATGACTATTTTACAGCTATCGTTGGGCATATTTTCAAGCGCAGTTTTAAACTCTCTGACTAATGCGTTATTTTCGTGTAACACGCGCTGTATTTTTCTCACTATTTCGGTATCAACGCCTTGAATAATTCTTGATCGTCGTTCAGTCTCAGCTTCTTCGTTGCCCATAAAATAAACCTGCAAATATTGTGGCTCCATATTAGTATGTGGAAATAGAGATCCGAGTCTATGGTAGACCTGGCCTTGTATAGTAAAAGTTGGTGAAAATCCCGGCATTGAAATTATTTTATCTGTACCAAAAGATGTCATATGAAAACATGAATTATATTTTCTTATATTACTTAAAAATATACGTGACTCAGCATTTTCGTAGCTAAACAATTGCTTTAACGGCTCGACCGGCTCTTCTAATAAATTAAGAGAAACTTTTCCTCCAGAGCAACACATTCCTGGCCTTTCGTCTTTCCATAAAAGTGCCTTACAAAACTCACACTCTTTACTTAGATTTTCTATTTTTATAAGCCTGTGGTCAGCATAGTTAAGTGAAGGGTCGTATTCAAACGCTGCCTTTTCAAATACAGACCATGTGTTTCGTGTAAAAGTCCGTCGGCGTTTAGCTACTCTTTCAGATAGTATTTGTCGTCGATTGGATGCTTCCTCAGTGGTTTCATGGGAGCGTTGTCGGACCAAGTACTGCGCATGTTGTTGAAGCCGTTGTTGAGTTGTTTCCGGCGCTTCATTAGCACGTTGCGTGGATTCGTATGTGGCTTGTTGTAGGCGCTGTAATCGAGTTTGTTCTGGAGTCTCTGCGGCTCGTTTTCCTTGCATATATAAGGTGTGTTGTTGAAGCCGTTGTTGAGTTGTTTCCGGTGCTTCATTAGCACGTTGCGTGGATTCGTATGTGGCTTGTTGTAGGCGCCGTAATCGAGTTTGTTCTAAAGTCTCTGCGGCTCGTTTTCCTTGCATATATAAGGTGTGTTGTTGAAGCCGTTGTTGAGTTGTATTTGACGTGCTTGTTCCGATGTTGCAGTACCAGGGTTGTTTTCAATGTATTCAGCGACCTTAAGTCTTTGACGTGCTTGTTCTGATGTTTCTGGACCGCAATATGATTTAATGTATTCGACCACGGCTTGTCTTTTTGTGGCCTCTTCTGATGTTTCAGGACAACTATTATTTTCGACGTAATCTTTGTTAGAAATCCCTTCACGGATATGAACTAATAATCCTGGAACACGGTTACTTACAATTTCTTCATCTTGCTGTAGAAAGCACTGTTGCGTTTGTTGCGCGGTTTCAATAGCTTGCGAATTATTACGTTGCCTAGTTGATTTTATTGATCGAGCTTTCTTGCTCTTGTTATGAAGATTTGATTTGCGTCTTTTTGGCATTTTAAGTGCTACGAAGGAGTTTTTAATAAATTTAACAACTTATCGAAATTCGCAACAATAGGTAAGTGTGGATTTATCAAATTAAAAACGTTTAAAAATTAATTATATACTTTAATCAATAATATACTTTAAACTTTCATATTTATAAAATATTATTGCCTACTGAAAAATTTACCAAATTCGAATATTGATAAAATTGAAAAAAAAAAACATTATTTTTTGTTGAATTTTAAATAAAATTTTATTTTTTATACCCAGCTGTACTTGTACACAGGGTATTATAACTTTGTTAGGATAACGGTTGGTTGTACAGGTATAAAGGAATCGAGATAGATATAGACTTCCATATATCAATATGATCAGGATCGAAAAAGAATTTGATTGAGCCATGTCCGTCCGTCTGTCCGTCCGTCTGTCCGTTAACACGATAACTTGAGCAAATAATGAGATATCTTCACCAAATTTGGCATGCGTACTTATTTGGGTTCAGAATAGATTGCTATTGAAAATGGGTAAAATCGGACCATAACCACGCCCCTTGTTCGATATCGAAAATTTCGAAAAACGTATAAAATGGGTTAATTCAATATTAGAAGCAGCTTCAATGATAAAATTTGCAATATGTATTGATTTAGATGTTCTAAGGCCGATTTTATAAAAATTTTTGAAAAGGGGGCGTGGTACCGCCGAAATTTCGTAGAGGACATACTATTGTTGTGGTAAATTCAGCTATAGAAAATAAACGAAATCGCTTCGCGACCACGCCTACTTTTTCATAAAAGTTATATTGAAAGGAGGTGGAAATATTGAAAAGTCCATATCTAATTAACTGATTTCGCTATAATAATATAATTTGGTACATACATCAACTTTCATATTCTTTACATAATTTTTTCAAAATTTTGGAAAGTGGGCGTGGCACCGCCCACTTATGAGTCAAGCAATTTTTAAATTCGACTGCTAACAACTTCAGAACGGTGTGAGATAGATTTACGAAACAAGGTATACAAAACAAAGAATAACAGCATTTTATGTGCACAGCTGGGTATGTAATGTTCGGTTTCACCCGAACTTAGACTTCCTTACTTGTTTTGTTTTGTTTTGTTGACTTTTGTTTTTTGTTTTATTTTTTTAATTTTTTATTTTTTAATTTAATTTTATTTCTTTTCACTTTATTTCATTCTTTTTTTTATTTCATTTCAATTTATTTCAGTTTATTTTCCTTTATTTTATTTTATTTTGAGTTATCATTTATTATTAACAAAAAAATGAAAAACATTTTTAAGGTTCAGGTGCAATTAAATGTTATCTTATTGATGAATCTATCCAAATAAGGGGAAACCAAAGGTAAAGCTGTGGCGAAGTTGTATGAAAGCTTACATTTTTTTTTTAATTTTTACTAACATGATAGTTCTCGATTTTCTTCAAATTTAATAGATATAATCACTTTAAAATTGTAATTGAAAAAACTGAATTATAAAATGTTTTTTCTTGGAAATGACACCAAATTTTTTCACAATTAAAATTGAAATTTTTTCACAATTAAAATTGAAAAACTGAATTGTTAACACGTTGTTTTTCACACGTTTATTTAATTCTGACACTAAATTCTTTTTAAGTAATTGTGTCAGGATGAAAGCCGATTCAAATGTTGATTTGATGCCATGTTTTAAGGAGATTGTAAAGTATTTTGCTAATCACATTTTCACCGATTACTCAGTTTTCGATCAATTTATCGAAACATATCGAAATCCATGTGAAACCTGGGGCCATCCCTTTTCGGTATTCTGGCCTTATGCAAGTATCCTCGAATCTTCTTTGGTTCATGATTGATATGATTTGGCTTAGATCTCTACAATCATAGATTTTGTCTAATAGGCTCCCTTGTGTCATTTATTTTGTTGTGTTTACTAGTAAACTATCTATGTTTGTAAGATCAATGCCCTGACCTCCCCTATAGTAAACAATTAACTCATCTGACTTGTACTTAATTTTTTGGATCTCTATCGCTAGTTCACTTACCGAGTTTACCCTCAGTGACGTAATTTTTCTATAGATCTCGTTTGGCTCCGTGTCTGGTTAAGTCGTCACTACTGCTGAAAAATGAGTTAACTGATACATCTCCGTATACTATGAAGATTTGCAATTGGGCTATGTTTTTGAATAGGCGATCTGTCCTGTTGTAATCAGGAGTTTGTCTGCGCGCTGTAACTCAATATAGGCGTTTCTGAGTTGTTCTAACTGTTGCTCCCTCCTGGCGAACTCCTCCACCAATTCTAAAGGCGGAATTTGAGGTTGGTCGTGAGCCATTCTCCTCGTATCAAACTCTTGCTGTCTTCTCGATGTAATTTTGCCTCTTTTTTTGTGGGTGCCGGCTTAATTTTTGTATTAAACCACTGCACTGCCACTTTATTTAATTTAAAATTTATACGATTATGGGTGGTGGCTATAATTCAATATTATGCCACTGCACTGCAACTTTTTGTAGAGTTTGTTTCAGTTTTTGTGGATAGCTATTGGTAGTCACTGTTGCACTTGCTGACACTCTTTTTTATTTTATTATTATTATTTTTTTTTTTTTTTTTTCAAATTTGTTCGTATCGCGATCCTGTTCTTATTAGAGAAAGGACTAATGACTGCGCCAAACTTGTCGTGGAAAGCGAGGGGCGAATTTTTAAAGAAGACTTTAAGACGAATGATCGAATAGACTTATTTTGTCGAGACTCAAATCCAAACTAAATTCAATGGTAAAAATGCTTATTACTAATTAGTTTGAACTGTTCACTTAAATTTACAATGCTTAGTCTAGCTATAATTTTGTATTGGGCCGAATGTTGTTTGCTATAGCATTATAGTTAACAAGAATTGGAAATATCAAATGTTGTTCACTCTACATTAATTATTGGACCGGAAGTTACTTTTATTTATTTTGTTATACTTAGTATGAATTTATCTATATCATCTGGTGCTGAGTCTGAACTTACATAAGTTGACGATTTATTTGTTATTGGGGGGTTATTGGCAATATACATAACTCGCGCACACAAAAGCAATGAAACAAGCGTTGTTACACAATGAAAAATGGGCGCAACTTAACGTTTGGTTCTGGACGATTTCGATTTGCCTCCTTGTCGGATACCTTAAATTGTTTTGGAAGTTCGAGAGTTCGTTGGTTCCCCTGTGTTCAACCTCGTGAAGCTATGGTTTTGTTGTTTTGGGAAAAATTTAGAGCCAATTGTGCTCGCATTTGATTAGACTTTAACTCCTGCGCCTTTGCATTTGGCATTTGGCAAATCCTTTGGTGCCAATGTGAATAGTGTCTGGTCTAAAGGATGGTTAAGAGCAGTTATGAAAGTTCGAAGGGCTGTATCCCAATTTTTATTATTTAGTTCCTTAGTTATGGGCGAACTCGTGCCCAGGGTCATAATAGTTTTGTTTGTCAACAACGTTAATTTTTTCATTTACTTCATTATAGAAATCTATCAAGGTCATAGAACCCTGTCTCAATATGCTCATTTCCTGCTCTATTATATGGCAGGGCCGGACGACTTTAAAGCCCGAGTTACATAAAACTTTGCCAGATGCCCGCCTCGGCTTTGAGCATATCTGCTTCATATTCTCTTGTGCTGCTCTATGTGCTCGATTGTGCTCCGCTGCGATTATTTCTTGTTGCTCGTTTGCGTCAAATATATCGTTGACATATTTTTCTGTATGCCTGAATTTGGTTGTTGGAAATAGCCTAACCAGTTCATCCTGAAACAGGACAAGCGTGAGTTACGTTCACAACGTATGGTGAACGGGGGCAGGTGGTACTTACGGGGTTTTACTTTATTCGATTAATTAAATTGTAACACATTAGTATAATATCTTTTTTTATATTTTTATCTATTTAATAATGTAAATTTATTTTATTCAACGAAAAACGGATTTTGCCGTCTACACTAGTGGTTGGTAGGACGGTCTTGTGGGAACTCACTTTGCTGCTCACAAAGCCGTCCTCACTAACCCTTACGATCTAGTTATCTTCCTAAATACATAGCATACCTAAATGTACATATGTACATATGTACATGTATAGCCCATCCAGCATACAAACTATTTTGCTCACTCAGCATTCCCATGGATTTCGAAGTGTCGAGTAAATCAAGCACTTGAATGGATGTGTGGGTGTGTATGTATGTATTAGAGTGGTTCACAAATATGGACTTTTTGGAAATTCTAAAACGCTACCCCTAATTATTGTTCCTTATGACAAAAAAAGAGGCTGCTATTTTTTTTTTTTTTTTTTAAGGTGCTTTAGAGGTCGCGCTACTCGTTTTTATAAAAAAAATGAGATGCTTGCAGATTTAATTTAATTTTAACATGTTTAAGTGCCGTAAAAATTTCCGTTTTTGTGTGTTGTTATTCTGTATTCATTGACGAATATTCCTGCAATTCAATAGCCTTCTTGGATGAGAAGAAAGGGTTTAACTCCTGAAAGTATGTTTCGAAATTGAAAACGGTGCAACTAAAACGCCCACACTGACCCCATTGCGCATTGGTTTTTTGGAAATATTTCGCATCTAGAAGGTTTATGACATCGCTGATTATGAATCCGATGTCAGTTTTTTTAAATTAAAAATGGCGGGTCCAATATGGCGGCGATTTTTTTGAAAACTAATTGGATTTTATCGAAACTTGGTACTCGGGGGTTTATGCGTTGTCTGATTACGAATCCGATATCGGTTTTTTTAAATTCAAAATGGTGGATCCAATATGGCGGTGCATTTTTGAAAACAAATTCGACTGTGTGAAACTTGTCACTTATGGATTTATGACATCGATTTATATATGAACTAGTATCGCTTGTGATCGAAAATTCGACCAATAAAAACTTTTGAGGGTCGAGGGGTCGCTAGCCCCGTACCCCCATCCTTAAATTTCGGGGACGCCCCTGAAAATATACCGCCAGTTTTTTCAATTTTCAATTTCCTTTCCATCGGTGCATATTTCATTATATATATTAATATATAATATATAAGATGCCAGTTTTGCCAAACTTGCATAGGAATCCGATGTCAATAAATACGCCACATGAAAACCTTTAGGAACCTCCTGTGAGCGAACCGTTTGACCGATTGGAATGAAATATGCAACGATGGAAAGAAAATTGAAAAAACTGAGGTATAGGCGGTATATCTTCAGGGGCGTCTCCGAAATTTAAGGACGGGGTACGGGGCTAGCGACCCCACGACCCTCTAAAGTTTTTATTGGTGGAATTTTCGATCACAAGCGATACTAGTTCATATAAATCGATGTCATAATTCCATAAGTGACGAGTTTCACACAGTCGAATTAGTTTTCAAAAATGCACCGCCATATTGGATCCACCATTTTGAATTTAAAAAAACCGATATCGGATTCGTAATCAGACAACGCATAAACCCCCGAGTACCAAGTTTCAATAATATCCAATTATTTTTCAAAAAAATCGCCGCCATATTGGACCCGCCATTTTTAATTTAAAAAAACTGACATCGGATTCATAATCAGCGATGTCATAAACCTTCTAGATGCGAAATATTTCCAAAAAACCAATGCGCAATGGGGTCAGTGTAGGCGTTTTAGTTGCACCGTTTTCAATTTCGAAACATACTTTCAGGAGTTAAACCCTTTCTTCTCATCCAAGAAGGCTATTGAATTGCAGGAATATTCGTCAATGAATACAGAATAACAACACACAAAAACGGAAATTTTTACGGCACTTAAACATGTTAAAATTAAATTAAATCTGCAAGCATCTCATTTTTTTTATAAAAACGAGTAGCGCGACCTCTAAAGCACCTTAAAAAAAAAAACAAAACAATAGCAGCCTCTTTTTTTGTCACAAGGAACCATATTTCGGGGTAGCGTTTTAGATTTTCCAAAAAAAAAAATTTTTGAACCACTCTAGTATGTATACACAAATGATTTTTGGACATCAGAAACCTACTTAGCTTTTCATGTCTTGGAAAATATATATGAAGTTAGGCTGGGCTACATTGTTGCTTGCAACATTAGACTTACTGCAAGGCCAGCCATTTGTTTATACAAAATGTGTGTATCGTCTTTCTGTTTGTTTCCCAACAAGCAACCAAGTCTTAAAATACACTTGGCCTCTTGCTAGGTTTTGCTGGTTGTGGGTCATTCCACATAACTCGTGTGTAGGTCGCAATGTATTGCGTTGACTACATCTGATTTTACTGCTTCCTGCAGGAGGCTAATCAGATATCTTTTATCTTTAAAAGTGAATAAATGTCAGGTTTTTTCCCAAAAATAATAAACTTTCTTTTTCCCGGTGTGATTCCTTCTTCTACTATTATCTGGTTTCGGAAGCAGTTCACCGGTTTATCCGTTCTTTCAATTGTGTAAGTCGACGATTCTTCGCTGTGAATCGTTTCAGTGCTCATGTTATCTAAGGCGTTCATGTGTTGCCTAGACAATGCGTCTGCGACTACATTCTCTTTGCCTGGTTTGTAGATGAGTTTCGCGTTGCATTCGTCTATGAATGCCTTCCATCTTTTTATTTTCGAGTTTGGATTCCTGTCCGAAACCGCGAAAGTAAGCGGCTGGTGATCCGTGTGAACAGTGAGGTTCGTCACACCATAAAGGTAGTTTCTGAGTGTTCTTAGTGCCCAAACGATGGCCAGTAACTCCCTTTTGCTTGTGGCAAAATGTTCCTCGCTACTGGTTAAAGTGCGGGAAGTCATAGTTATAGGGGTTCCTTCCTGCGATAGGACAGCACCTATTGCGTGCGAGGACGCATCAGTAGTTAGCTCAAACGATTTCTCAAAATCAGGGTAGGTTAGTGTGACCTCCTCTGATGCAAGTATTTCTTTTAGGGTAGTGAAAGCTTGTAACGAAGCTTTCTTGTTGCCCCGTTGCTTCTTTATTAATTGCTGGGGTATACTCGCCGTGTCCAGGGTTCGCTTACAATAAATTTGTAAATACGGGACACCACGCAAATCGTTTTCATATAACCTTTATTCAACTTTATTCTTAATCCTATAATATTAATTAACTGTACTTCATTTATAGCTTGAATGCTGTATATTCGACTGTGGTAGTGTAACTTAACGGTCCGGCCGTGTTCCGTTAGGCGGATCCCGTTAGTATGTCCGTGCGTTGTACTCTGCCGCGCCTTACGTCGGCGTCTCTGCCCTGCGGCTCTCTGCTACGCCTTGCGTCGGCATCCCTGCTATTGCGCCTTATGCTGGCGTCCCGGCTTCGTTGTGCGTCGATATCGCTGCCGCGCGTGGCGCTGGCGTACCTCTGCTTGCTGTCACTGCCGCGCTTGGCGCTGGCGTACCTCTGCTTACTGTCACTGCCGCGAGTTATGAGTCCGTGTTAAAAATTAAAAATACACTAGAGTTTATTTCAATCTCGTTTTATTTCCGGAACTGTTTTCCATTTTTACGCTTACATCTATTTATACTATTTCTAACTATTGTTTGTTTGGTGATAAAAAGATGTTTACATGTTTAGCATTATGTTATCATAATGCTTTGTTACTTATCACCGAATATAATTGTTTATGAAAATGAAAAGATGTTTACAGGTTTATACTTGTCTATCGTATTCTCTTTGTTATTATGTTATCATACAAGGTTAAAGGGCATATAGTTGTTTGTATGTATTTTGTGAATAATGATTATATGTATATGTGTATGTATCTAGTGTTTAGGCTAACGTCATTAACTCTCCCCTGTGTTGAAAATGGAATGTCCTCATTTCAACGGCTTAGGGTTTGTAATCGTTGTAACTCGGTTAGATAAGCTAATTCGAACTCTCTTTGGCGCCTGGTGTTTAATTGTAGTTGTCGGCATGTATATAATTTTATAATTAAGTAAGTGACTAAAGCTAATATAATTATGATCATGATTAAATATAAAGTAAAATTCCAAGGATGTTCTTCAATTGGTAAAAATAATTTATACATTTCTTGTATATTAGTAAATTTATAATCGGATTCAGAGTTTAAAATTCTTAGTACATTAACCCTTTCATTCTGATAAGCATGTATTACATTTTTTATTTCTTGCTTATGGTTAATATAAGTTTTATTATCAATAGTTGTATTGGAATTGAATTGGATTAAATGTGGGCCATTTACCCTAATTCCGTTCCATGTGTGTTCGTTGTCGATAAGAATATTACCATTATCTAATATTTGTAAGGGAGAGTTATTTTCTTGGATAATATTACAATGGGCTTTTTGTTTTAATAACAACGGAATAGTACAATTATCCCTTGGTTCTTTTTTACAAATATGTATTCCTACATAATTTTTGCATTTTGATAAATTGGTGAAATTATTATTACACAAGGCAATTCTATTATGAAGTTGATATTTTCCGTATTTAAAGGCTAATGGGGTTAAATTGTACATTTTACATTTATTTGTTATTATGGGATATTTATAGATTGTAATAATAGTTTTACTAAAAGTACATATGTGTATATCGGAATATTCTAGTACATTTATTATTGGAATGTCATATATTTCGTTTTTTATTACCTGCTGTACGTCTCTAAAATTAAGTGTGCCAGAATAGAAATTTCCTGTTTTTGCGAAGTTAATGGTATTTGTTATAGTTACTAATTCGTTATATACTTCTGTAAGTATTGACTGATCAAAAATTGATTCTGTATTTAATTTTGCTAAAATTTTTTCAAAGCGGGAATTTATTTTCCTTTGCTGGTTATTATTTTCTATAAGCTGGTTCACTCCTGTTTTAATTTCGACAAGATCATCGTGATCTGGTATGCCTGTTATAAACTTTATTGCGGAACCTAAAAAATTGAGGGCACGTTTGGCACGATACTCGGATGGTATTAACTGTGATTTCAAAGTTTCTATTTTATCAATTATTATATCTTTTTCATCGATTTGAGTTGATTCATATTTACTTCGCACAATTCGTTCATATGGTTCTAATATTATGGATAAATTCGATACATGGTAAAGAAATGATGAACTCTCATAGGTATACACAGTATCTAGTTCAGTAAGAACATATTTTTTACCAGCCAAATCTGTTATTTTATCGCAAAATCCGTGAGTAACTATTACTAAAATTAAGAAGCCTATTCGTTGCATGGTGTGCTAGTTTTCCTTATACTATCCTTGTGTATGATTTTCCCCCTCGCTGTTAGGATTGTGTCCCCACGATCTTCTTTTACTTTATGTTTATTGTACTTAGTTGCAAGTTTATTACGCCGATCTGTTCGACTATAAATTATATCACCTGGTTTGTATATAATGGTTTTCCTTTTTTTATTATGGTGCCTGAGTAGTCTCTCCTGTTTATCTTCAAGTGTGTCCTTGATATCAGGATATTTTTCTCGGTTGTAAAAAACCTCCTCGGGCTTATATCCTGTTGTGGAGTGAATCGTCCTGTTGTATTGGCGAACTGCGTTGAATAATTCGTCACCGGGAGCAGTATTATTTTCTGCAGCTAAACTTTGGCAAAGCTCAATTAGAGTGCTATGTATCCGTTCAACTTGAGCGTTTGATGTTGAATGATGTACAGGCGTGACGGAGTGCGTTATTTGTAGCCGGCCGTACAGGAATTTTGTTATGTTGCTCTTAAATATACTTTCGTTATCAGTCATGAGGTACTTGGCATTTGGGTAAACTTGTGTGAGTACTTCTTCTATGTATTCGTGACAGTTTGTCTTTGTGTCCAATTTTCGTAAGAAGCAGTATTTGGAATATCTATCTGTAGAACTAAGGTATTGTTTATTATTAATATGGAAAATATCCATCTGTATGTACTCTCCTACTTTTGTTGGTATTGGAGTTTTTCCAATAGGTTGTTTATTTGGTTGCCTTTCGTATTTGTGCTGTAGACATATTTCACAGCCTATGACTAGTTTACGGCACATTTCTTTAATATTGGGCCAGTAGTGAATCAACAATATTTCTTGCGTGTTATTTTTGTAGTTCCTATGTGCACGTTTATGTGTTTGTGTGACAATTTCTCTTTGTTCGTTTGGAGAAGTTACGTCGTTTAACTTATTTTGGGCTAGCACTAGATTATAATTTGGGAAGGCGGAGCTAATTTCTTGTTTTAGGTGAAACAGTATTTCCTCATCTATCTTTATCGCATTAGTAACTTTTGGATTAACTACATCTTTAAGTTTAGATAGTAAGTCCGGGGTATCTCTATAAAATATTGTATGTCTAAACTGACCAGGAAATATTGTTTGGCTGAGGACTTCATTCCTTTCATTATCTTGTAACATAATTATTTGATTTCTGAAAGCGTTAAGTGGTTGTTTAACTTTCTTCATAGTTTCGACAGGAGAACTTTGTTGTGAGTGATCGGAGCAATTTGTTGTAGTATTTATTTGCTGTCGCGAAAGCGCATCTGCAACGACATTCTGGTGTCCAGGTTTATATACAAGTTTGGCACCGTATTCTTCAATTAGGTTTTTCCAACGTTTTAATTTCGCATTCGGATTTTTTTCGGAAATTGAAAATATTAGGGATTGGTGGTCCGTGTAAATTGTCAAGTTTGCCACACCATACAAATAATTTCTAAGTTTTTGCAAGGACCAAACGATTGCTAGTAGTTCTTTCTCATTAGTACTATAGTTTTGTTCTGTTTCATTTAGAGTGCGTGAAATGAATGCGATCGGGTGGCGATTTTGTGACAGAACTGCCCCGATAGCGAAATTACTAGCATCGGTTGTTAAACTAAATGGTTTAGAGAAATCGGGCTGGAAGAGTTCAACTTGCTCTTGTAAGGCGTTTTTTATTTTTTCCAAGGCTTCTTCTGCTGCTATATCTAATTGTATTGGTATTTTAGCACTTTGATTTTTTGATACCATTCCTAATTCTCCTCTCAAATTAATCGTTAATGGTTTCGTGATTTTGGCAAAATCTTTTATAAACTTCCTGTAGTAACTAGCGAGTCCCAGGAAAGATCTCAATTCTTTCAAATTTTTTGGTTTTGGGTATTTCTTTATAGTTTCGACTTTTTTTGGATCTACAGTAATTCTATTATGTTTTATAATGTGTCCAAGATATTCAACTGAATCCTGGAAAAAATTTGACTTTTCGTCAGAAATTTTCATGTTAGCATTATGAAGTGCGTTAATTATAATCCGGATGTGTTCCATATGTTCTTCTGGTGTAGATGAATAAATTAGCACGTCATCAATATAAACATACGCGAACTTTCCGATATACTCTCTAAGAATGTCGTCAACGCATCGTTGAAATATGGAGGGTGCATTCTTTAATCCGAATGGCATTCTGATAAATTCATACTTTGCGCCGTTGACAGAGAATGCTGTCTTTTCTCGATCAGATTCTTTAATTAAAATCTGATGAAACCCTGATTCTAAATCTATTGTGGAAAAAATCTTGGCTTTTCCGAGGTTTTGTATTGTCATATTAATATCTGGGATTGGATATCTGTCAGTAATCGTATGAGAATTTATCTTTTGGAAGTCAACAACCATTCTTCGTTTGGGCTTGCCTTGGTCATCGGTGCCCTTTTTTGGTACAGTCCATATAGGTGAATTATATGGGCTTTTGCTTGGTTGTATTATACCGTCGTTTAAAAGTTTCTCAATTTCTTTCTTGACAAAGTCGTGATCAGACATGGGATATGGATATTGTTTTGTCCATATGGGGTCTTCCGATTCAGTCTTGATAGCTGCTTGTATTGTGGTTGTAAAAGGCAATTTCCCATTTGTATTATTATTTCTCTTCATTAACTCTTCCACCTGATCTTTAAACTTTTCGTTATTTATTGTATAATTAATCCTTGGATCTACTTCCAAGATCTTCTTTTTTTGATACTTCAAACTATAGTCAAATAACCTAATTTCTGCCTTCATTTGGCGTAATCCCTGTTCTCCGAGTATCATGTCAAAGTCGTTTAGTTCCCTAATTTCATAGAACGTTAAATGATGCCCGTACATCGTTATAATTTTTTTAGAATTTACAATTGAGTAACCATGTAAGGTTTTGGTTTTAAATGGTTTCAATTTAATAGATTTTCCTATATTACAATTTATATTTATGTAATTGTTAGTAGAGCCTGTGTCGATTAATAAGGTAACGGGTGTGCCGGTTAGGCCGCATTTTGTTTGTAAGCAAGGCAACCCGTTTACTCGCCTAAAAAAGTACTGCCTGTTTCAAATTGTTCTTCATAATTAGATACATCTACTGATTCTAGATCTTCTCTATTTAGTTGGTTAATTCTTTGGAACTTCCTATCTGGCGGAGAAGTTGTGTTATTGTAGTTAGATGCCCTATCTCTTTTATATGCATGGTTTGATTTAAAAGGATTTTGACTTACGGCATTATTGTACCTAGTTGTCTGCATATATTGCTTGGATTGGTCTACGTCCATTGGAGTAGGTGTGGGTTGTTGTTGTCGTTGTGGTGGTTGTTGTTGGTGTTGTTGGTTAAAACTCCTTGCCTGGTAATTGTGGCTCTGCATCCTTACGTTTGGCTTGTAGTATCGTTCCTCTCTGTGTTGTTGTGAGTAGGTGTTTTGGTTTGTGTTGTGTTGATACCGTCTGCTGTTACTTCCTAGCCTGGGACGTGTCTCGAATTCCTCATTCTCGTTATCATGAAGAATGGTACAGGCTATCGCATATGCCGATTCCAAATTCTCTGGGTTATGGCTGTACAATGTGCCGCTTGTATATTTGGAGTTTAACCCAAGAATAAACGTCCTCACTGCCTCCTGGTTAGCGTATGCTATCATCCCTTTGTCATTATTGGACATCTCAATTTTTGATAGGGCTAAATTGAGTGCCTTTGAAACCTCACTGTGGAATTCTGCAAGGGATTTTCTATCTTGTGTGATTCGCTTCATTTCATCAAGAAGCACATATAGTGGGCGTTGGTCTGCATATGTATAATCCAATCTGTTAATGATTGAATAAAAATTCAATTTGGTGTTGTGGTTTGTAAGGACGTTAGCAGCGGGTCCTGTAATTTTTGTCCGCATTATTCCCAGGGCACTATAATATTTAGGGTGATTTTGGAAGATCTTTATAGCTTCCATGAATGCCCACACTTGTGATCTCCATGATCGGTATTGTTCTTTGTCCCCGTCAAATCTCGGTAGGGATTTGAATAGCTCCAGGTCGATATCCTTGGCGTCAGTAATATTTAGTTTTACTTCTTCGTATAAAACTAATTCTTCCGGAGCGTTTTGTTGTTCTAGTGTGGCAATTCTCTCCGTGAATTCCGTTGTTTGTTGCTGCATCTGGTTCATCAGTGTGGTGAACTGGGCATTTAGTTGGGCCAGTTGTTGCTCCATTGTAAATTTATTTAGATTTCTGTAGTCGTCGTAGGATTTTTGCTTTTTTCCTCTCCGAAGTCTCCGTAAAGTATCCAGGTTTTTCACTTCACTTTTTTGTTTAAAATTTTCAGAGTTTTTTTATTATTTGCACACTTTGATTGTGTTTTTTTCACTTGATTTCCGTTGATTTCGGTTTATGTTATCAGTATTATTCCGTTTTTTCAGGATCTATACTTGATTTTCGTTGATTCTTTTAGCACTTTTTTCAACGTGTAGTGCCGGAAGTCTTTCTTCCCGTGGATTTAGTTTTCTCTATTCCTTTTACATAGAAAAATGGCTTAAGGTTCGGTTGAGCCCCCAGTTATGAGTCCGTGTTAAAAATTAAAAATACACAAGAGTTTATTTCAATCTCGTTTTATTTCCGGAACTGTTTTCCATTTTTACGCTTACATCTATTTATACTATTTCTAACTATTGTTTGTTTGGTGATAAAAAGATGTTTACATGTTTAGCATTATGTTATCATAATGCTTTGTTACTTATCACCGAATATAATTGTTTATGAAAATGAAAAGATGTTTACAGGTTTATACTTGTCTATCGTATTCTCTTTGTTATTATGTTATCATACAAGGTTAAAGGGCATATAGTTGTTTGTATGTATTTTGTGAATAATGATTATATGTATATGTGTATGTATCTAGTGTTTAGGCTAACGTCATTAACTCGCGCGTGGCGCTGGCGTACTTCTGCTTCGCTGTCACTGCCGCGCGTGGCGCTGGGATGGTCGCGTCACTACTATTGCGGCGCGGTTCACGTCGGCGCAGGTGAGCGGGCGTCACCTGTTCGCGTTGGTGCGTTACTGCGGCGGGCTTTTGCTGGTGCGGGGAGAACGAGGTTTCTAGGGGTGTTGTACTGAGAATAATCAACTACAACACCATTCGATCCCACGACTCACTCCTACGAGGCGAATCTTTCTGGCACTGAGAAGAATCAACTGCAATCGAGATGCGCTTCGCTAGTAGCTCTGGCCGCGACCACAGCTCCGTGCTGACTGCTTGTTGAGCTGTTGTGTTGCTCCTTTTATAGCTTTCATGTTTGGTGTTGCTAGCTCAGATGGCTGCGTTGCCATGGTTACTGTGTTGCTGTGGAATGTTGCGACCGCTCGTTGTGCTGCTGAAACTTGTTGATTTGGTTGTGTTGATCGGTTGGCTGTGTTGCTGGGACTTGTTGTGTTGGTTGTGTTGCTGGGGTTTGTTGTGTTGCTAAGGCTTGTTGTGTTGCTAGGACTTGTTGTGTTGGTTGTGAACATGTGGCTGAGGCGTGTTGTGACCGCCCGTTGTATTGGTGTTTGAAATCTGGTTGTGTGGGGTCGTTTTGTGTGGGCCAAATTAATGTGGATTTAATTGGTCCTCACACCCCTCCCCTTTTGGTCTTCTGTGGTTGGCTGTGGCAGTGCCTGTGTGGGCTGTGAATCGGTTTCGGCGTTTTGCGTCGTCTCCTGGGTTCTTCGACCTTCCTGTAGGAACCGGGCCAGCATTTCTGCGCGTTTCTGGCTCGCCATTTCTTCTGTGAACGGCTGTTTCATCAGCCCCGGTCCTCCTTCTCCGCGTCCCGTGTATCGTAGTACCCTCTCCATATTTTCGACCACGTAGACGCCACAGTCGTTGTTGTTGCTTTGCTGCGGTACCTCTAGTACTACTTCCTGTGCCTTAAAGCCATCATGCCCGTGACGCTGCGTGTAATCCCACCGCAGGAAGTCCATCCAGACTTGCGTCGCGTGTGGAACTTTTGCCCTGTGCATCGAGTCCGCTACCCATACATACCGCTCCTGCCAGCACTCCGTGTCGGTGACGTGGTGTGTAACTGCTGCATCTGCCAGACCCAGTAAGTACCAGTGTTTGGCTACGCGAGGACCACGCTCTTGCCAAACAAGTCGATGTTCCGGACCCAGCGGTGTATGCGGCGGTAGTTTTCGTCTCTGTTTCCTTTCTGCGTCAGCTGCCAGATCACGAAGTATGCTGAGAGTCGTATGTTGTTGCTCGTGGTGCTCTTCCAGGCCCTTCGCCCAGGCGTCAATGACGGCGTCCGTCAGCCAGTGTGATCCCTGGAGCGATTCGAGGTCCACGCTGTGTAGGGGTATGCCGCCCTGTCCTGCCGGGAATATTATTTTAGGACCTTCCTCTTCCGGTGTGCCTGCTTCGTCGTCCGAGGAGAGCTCGATGATAGCCGATGTGTTATTTTCCGGTGGGGCTACGTCCTCATCTGCGGGGAGCTCGATAACTGGTGGTGATTGGTCTGCCTTGCGTGGTTCGTTGTCAACGGTGTTGATCTGTGCTTCCTCTTCTTCTGCTCGTATGCGTTTTAGTGTGCCTGTTGTCAATGAGGTTTCGGGCCTGTTGTGGACCCTGGCTGCGGCCTCCTCCCACTTCGTCATGCGCGTGGTACGTGCCATTAGCTCGATTGTTCGCCTGGCTGTTTCCGCTGTGCGCCTGGCTTTGTTGTTGGCATAAGGTGTGGTAGTGGTTGATTTATTGCGCGCGGTGTTGGCGTCCGTGTCAGCCCCTACCGGTGCGCGTTCAATGTTGCCGCCATCTGCTGTATGTGTCGAGGCATAAGCTGCGGCGATGTTTGGCTCTATGGCTGCTGCGCGAGTTACGTTCACAACGTATGGTGAACGGGGACAGGCAGTACTTACGGGGTTTTGTATCCGAATCAATCAATTGTAACACATTATTATCTTATTATTATATTTTTCCATCTAGGTACATTGAACAATGCTGATTAATTTGATTAAACAAGAAAAAACACGGAACCTGCCGCCTCCACCAGTGGTTGGTAGGACGGTCTTTTGGGAACTCACTTTGCTGCTCACAAAGCCGTCCTCACTAACCCTTACGATCTAATTATCTTCCTAAATACATAGCATACCTAAATGTACATATGTACATACCTAAATGTACATATGTACATGTATAGCCCATCCAGCATACAAACTATTTTGCTCACTCAGCATTCCCATGGATTTCGAAGTGTCGAGTAAATCAAGCACTTGAGTGGATATGTGGGTGTGTATGTATGTATACACAAATGATTTTTGGACATCAGAAACCTACTTAGCTTTTGATGTCTTGGAAAATATATATGAAGTTAGGCTGGGCTACATTGTTGCTTGCAACATTAGACTTACTGCAAGGCCAGCCATTTGTTTATACAAAATGTGGAATGCCGAGTATCGTCTTTCTGTTTGTTTCCCAACAAGCAACCAAGTCTCAAAATACACTTGGCCTCTCGCTAGGTTTTGCTGGTTGTGGGTCATTCCACATAACTCGTGTGTAGGTCGCAATGTATTGCGTTGACTACATCTGATTTTACTGCTTCCTGCAGGAGGCTAATCAGATCTCTTTTATCTTTAAGTGTGATTAAATGTCGGGTTTTTTCCCAAAAATAATAAACGTTCTTTTTCCCGGTGTGATTCCTTCTTCTACTATTATCTGGTTTCGGAAGCAGTTCACCGGTTTATCCGTCCTTTCAATTGTGTAAGTCGACGATTCTTCGCTGTGAATCGTTTCAGTGCTCATGTTATCTAAGGCGTTCATGTGTTGCCTAGACAATGCGTCTGCGACTACATTCTCTTTGCCTGGTTTGTAGATGAGTTTCGCGTTGCATTCGTCTATGAATGCCTTCCATCTTTTTATTTTCGAGTTTGGATTCCTGTCCGAAACCGCGAAAGTAAGCGGCTGGTGATCCGTGTGAACAGTGAGGTTCGTCACACCATAAAGGTAGTTTCTGAGTGTTCTTAGTGCCCAAACGATGGCCAGTAACTCCCTTTTGCTTGTGGCAAAATGTTCCTCGCTACTGGTTAAAGTGCGGGAAGTCATAGTTATAGGGGTTCCTTCCTGCGATAGGACAGCACCTATTGCGTGCGAGGACGCATCAGTAGTTAGCTCAAACGATTTCTCAAAATCAGGGTAGGTTAGTGTGACCTCCTCTGATGCAAGTATTTCTTTTAGGGTAGTGAAAGCTTGTAACGAAGCTTTCTTGTTGCCCCGTTGCTTCTTTATTAATTGCTGGGGTATACTCGCCGTGTCCAGGGTTCGCTTATAATAAATTTGTAAATACGGGACACCACGCAAATCGTTTTCATATAACCTTTATTCAACTTTATTCTTAATCCTATAATATTAATTAACTGTACTTCATTTATAGCTTGAATGCTGTATATTCGACTGTGGTAGTGTAACTTAACGGTCCGGCCGTGTTCCGTTAGGCGGATCCCGTTAGTATGTCCGTGCGTTGTACTCTGCCGCGCCTTTCGTCGGCGTCCCTGCTATTGCGCCTTATGCTGGCGTTGGTGTTTGAAATCTGGTTGTGTGGGGTCGTTTTGTGTGGGCCAAATTAATGTGGATTTATTTGGTCCTCACATCGCTTAAAGTTTTTATAATGTAGAATGTCAAAGTGAAAAAGAAATTGAATCGATAAAAATCGCTTGTTTCTTTATTTCTTTCATTTTCTGACATTCTACATTACACGGCGAGTTAAAAACGAGAAGAAGAAGTCAGCTGCTCACTTACCATTATCATATGAATGAATTTGCCTTGACCTTTAAGTATCCTGTTTAAAAATTATAAATATTTTTTTAATTACAGTAGTTTCCGAAACATTTAAAAAGGTAAACTTTACAAAACAAAAAATATGTGAAATTGTTTGAAATTTTTTTTATTTTTTTTGTAGGACTTTTTTATGATAAAAAGAAAATACCCACCGAAATTCATTTAAAACGAAAGGGATAGCTTATAACAGACGATTTGGCATAAAAAGATCCAAATGGCTAGATATATATCATTTTTTTTTTTTTAATTTACTTAAACAATAAAAAAAATCCACTGATTTTTTCCAAAACATTTTATGGGTTTTTCCTGGCAACACCGCAACAGATAATATATCTCCCACAAGATTTTGTTTACGTATGTAGTTGGCAAGACTGCCAAATGCTGGGTTTTAAAATGAGGTTTAACCCGAACTTAGGCTACCATACATCTTAAAAAATTTGTTAACCAGTGTGTTTATATTAAATAGCCACCACTGTAAGATTAAGAGATTAAATGAGCGGTTTAAAAAAACACCAAACTACTTTACACACACACTCTTACACATTTACATATATTATAAGTACAGTTAATTGTTTAAATGCGCTAACTAAACACAATAATATTATTAAGCACTCACATTACATACATATTTATGTACATCTATTGTTGTTAAAATGGTTTAGCAAAAATGCAGCACATGCTCTGCGATGGTAATAAACATACAAGCACATATTTATTAAATTTTTTCTATTCAGTATATTATGTATAAAATGTTCGTAATACACGCGCATACATACACAATTGATTGAAAAAATAAATACACATACATATATGATGTAGATTATGTATGTCGTTATAACTTTGCAGCGGCAACCCATTTCCTCTTGTACAGTTACAAATTAAAATTAACTACATAAATACAATACATATTATACATACACAGTACATATTATATAATTATATGTATATATTACCTACTTATATATACACAAGCATACTTATACTATATATTATTAAATTTAAAAGAAAGAGTAGCAAATAAAGTTTTATTAATACAAAAAATATTAAATGTCTATATTTATTTATAATTAGTAGGTGAAACTTTTTAATTCAACACGCCCTAATCATTTGGAAACAGTATACACAAAAAGAAGAGTATCCCTTCGGGTATTATATATAATTAAAACTAAATTTTTTGAACAGTTGGCAACCCTTTTTATAAAAATTATAATAAACTAGCTGACCCGGCAGACGTTGTCCTGCCACAAATTTATTTCCCTGCAAGTTTCTCTAACCCGATCCCTATATCTATTTTAATCCATATCCCTATCTCCTTCGTATAGGAGGAACCACGCCCCCTTTTTTGTTATCCCAATTTTTATGAAGGTGGTAGGGCTCGATCTCATACAGCCTCGCACCAAATTTCAGTCGTCTAACATAAATAGTTCCAGAGATACGGACAATGAAACATTCCATTTGTATGGGGGGGTGCCACGCCCACTTTTTCGCTATCCCCAATTTTTATGAAGGTGGCAGGGATCGATCTCGTACAATCCCTTACCAAATTTCAGTGGTCTAACCCGAATACTTCTAGAGATACGGACAACAAAAATTCCATTTGTATGGGAGGTGCCACGCCCCCTATATATATCAAAATATTTTTATACCTTTCATGAACATGAAATGGTATTATAACTTTGGTCCGATGTTTGTAAGTATGAGAAGAAGAAGAGATAGACCCACTAATAAGTATACCGTTATGATCAGGACGATGAGCTGATACGATTTAGCCATGTCCGCCCGTCCGTCTGTCCGTCTGTTTGTACGCAAACTAGTCCCTCAATTTTAGAGATATCTCGATGAAATTTGGTATGGAGGCGTTATTTTATATGAGAATAATCATTCGTCGGTACCAGCAAGATCGGACCAAAACTACTCATAGCTTCCATACAAACGATTGCTCCGATAAACGGATTTTGGGCTATAACTCCTGTAATTATATACATAGGTAGGATCGTGGAATTTCGTAACTATTGCTCTGTTGGAATATGGAATGCCGATGTTAAAAATCAATGAGATTGGACCAATAAAACACATCACACAGGCTGTACTGGGGATCGAACAGTGAAAATCGTGACGCTTATTCATGAAAGGTATATAGCCTTCGGCACAGCCGAACACAGCTTTCCTTACTTGTTTAGCCTGTGACCATCCCTGGAAGATATCCAGTGCGTGCGTAAAATTTGGTTACCATCGGCTTATTCGTTTATGTACCAAGTGTGTCCATACATACATAGGTACATAATTTGAATTTTATATATATATGTAGATTACTAATTTTCACATGATACCCCAGAAAAAAAACTACAATAACAGGAAAATAATATTTTGAAATAAGTGGCAACTCTTTTAAAAAAAGAAAAAAAAAATCTCCTTTTTCTTTTAGACAAATATTAGAAGGGAAAGTAAACCATAAAAAATTGCCAAAAATATGAGTGGTGTTTTCGGAAACACTTTTTTCGGATGTGGTAATTTGTTTTCGATGGTTTCACTTTTTTCTTCGGAATATTGATGCTAACGTCAAAAAGGGTCTTCTGTAACCTTGCTCGACAATCTTCCATGAAAAATTGTCAGAGTACGCTTTAGAGATATACGCCGCCGACTGGATTCACTTTTCACGCGCCCGCCGAATGGCTCAAATGACGGCGCGGGTATCTTTTCTTTCTTTTGTTTAGACGGTGTGGCTGCATAGAAACTTGATCCGAAATGGAATGTGGAAATGGCATGGTGTGGATTCAGATTTGACCTTTGACCCCAAATGTTTGCAGTTTTCTTCTAATCTAATCTTGGCTTGCGTCATAATGACCCTTAACCGCCTAGGCGATTTTGGCCGTTTCGTATCACAGCACGCCAGTCATTCCTTTTTAGCGATAACTGACGCCAATCGGAAACCCCAAGGGAGTTCAAGTCATCCTCCACCTGTTGTTTCCATCTCAGTCGAGGCCTCCCCCTTCCTCTGCTGCCGAATTCGGGTGTCGATAGGAAAACTTTCTGCGCTGGAGCTTCTTTTTCCA
Source organism: Campiglossa producta (assembly GCA_964058755.1). NCBI lineage: Eukaryota > Metazoa > Arthropoda > Insecta > Diptera > Tephritidae > Campiglossa > Campiglossa producta. The sequence continues at coordinate 26,029,415 of CAXKVI010000003.1, forward strand.
TTCACATAAGATGGCCCAGCCAGCGGAGCCTTTGGGCTTTAATCCGCTGAACTATGGTCAGGTCTGCGTAAAGCTCGTACAGCTTATCGTTAAATTTCCTTCGATACTCGCCGATGGCATCACGGGAAGGACCATCAATCTTCCGGAGAACTTTTCTCTCAAATACTCCAAGGGCCATCTCATCTTCTCAATTGTCTACTTAGTCCGAAATAACACTTGTTGGCAATTCTTTCTTTGATGACAGCAGATACTTCGTCTTGTCCTCCTTCACCGAAAGACCCACTTTTTCGCTTCTTTATCCAGCCCAGAGAAGGCAGCGCTTACGGCGCGGTTAAGGCCAATGATATCAATATCATCGGCATACGCCAGCAATTACACGCTCTTCAAGAAGAATGTGCCGTTGCGGTTTTTCTCTGCTGCTCGAATTATCTTCTCCAGCATCAGGTTGAAGTTAACGCACGAAACGGAGTCGCCCTGCAGTTTTCTTACTCTACAAAAATTTGGCTCCGTCGGAATTTTTGTTGTTTCAAATTGCTAATTTGACCGGACTAAAATAAAAAAAATCTTTAAGTTCATGTTTTTGCGGCAAGAAAACGCCCAGAAGGTTTTGGAGAGTGGCGTCGATAGCGACAGGAATTTGTCGGTTATGAACTCGATATGCTTCAGTATTTGCCCGACTCTTGCGGGAGCGGTTTGATATGACCAGTCAACCCTACTAGGTCACCTTACCCCTTCTTCTGTAAGGATGCCGGTCGTAGGCGACTGACATGCACGTAGGTTATGACGTGCTAACTCGATGGTTGATCTAAGGATATGATGCCTCTCCTTACCCATCTTCTCCTTCCTTACGGATGGAGGGATGACATGACCTATAAGGTTCCACTGGTCATACCAAATCACTTTTGAGACAAAATTCGAATATTTTTAATATCCATACTAAATAATTGTTTTGCCCATTTAATTTCATTTGAACAGGGGAATTATAGTTTTACAGCTCCAGCAAAGACTTTGCAGGAGCTTAGGTGCTCTTTCCACTTTGCGTGTTTGTGCTGATCTATCAGCCGTATGATTTCCGCATTTAAACCGGTAAAGGGTTGCTCAGTCTACGACTTTCTTTTTGGTGATCAATCGATTTTTTTTTTGTTTTTTTTTTTTTCAATATTGAGCAAGATATGGCAATATGTCATATATCAACTGTGATATTTTTAAATTGGGTTGTGACTCAGAGTTGTCACATAAGGGCATTTTTTATTCCTTGGCTATCGACTACAATCTCGGGAGCGACTAAAGCGATTTGGGTGAAATTTTACATTCTTAAATTTCTTACTTGGACGTTGCCACTTGGGGCTGTTAACAAGGCTGCCATCTATTGAATTTTTTGTTTAATATTAAACAGAATGTGACAACATACATACCAACTGTTTATTTGATTCCATCGCGCATTCTTTCGAAGACTACCACAAAAAAGGAAATAAAAATACTCCACACCTCTTAAAAAAAAAAAAAATTGTTTCACAAACTTTCGTGTAATGTGTGTGTAGCATGTATATTTTAGTAAAAAATTTATGCGTAAATATATACAGTCTAAAGAGATGTAAAAAATGGAAATTATTTAAAACACGACAGTGGGTTCATCACAAATCATCACCTTCATACATACATACATACGTATAACATATGCATACATAATTAAATTGTAGACATTGCCAATGTTTAAAATTTTTAAAATCACTTGAAGCCCTTCTCCATTAAAAATGAAACGCCAATAAACGAAATAGCGCATAATAATATAAAAAATAAACTAACGGTAATGTATAACAGTATAACAGTTTTTACAACTTTGCACGCAGAGTATCGATGCGCGATTGAGCTGATGCTTGTAGTTCTAAAAGTTTCATTGCCATGCCCATATTGCCTTGAATTTTTATTTTGCCTTGGAAAAAGGCCTTTTGTGGTGGCAACGTGCCTGTGATCAAATCTGTAACATCGTCATCGTTAATTGTGAATGTGACGTCACATTTATCTGCGAAAAGTAAAAATGAAAGAACTGAGTATTTGGAAAATATTTTCATAAAATATTTATGATATTTGAAATTCTGGGAGTAAAAAGGAAACGTATTAGGAAACATTTAAAAAGAGTGGTAAAAAATTGGTTCAGTAAAAGGTAGACAACTGGTTTCTCAATTAAAAAAAGAGAATATCCTTTACCCTTAGTTTTTATTGAAAAAGCGTTTTAGTTTACCTTTTACTGAAACATTTTTTTTTACCCCATTTTATTAAGAAAAATTTAATTTTTCTTTTACTTTTTTATTCCTTGTTTTTAAACATTTTATAAGTTTCGCTTTTACTTTTTTTATGTGACTAAAAAGGGCGACATTTCTCCCTTATAACTGTAAAAATGATTTGTCTACTTTTCACTACCTACATATGTAATTATTTTCCCCCTTTTTTATTTTTATACAATATTTCTCCCTTTGCAAAGTGATTTGTCTACCTTCTACTGATGAATATTTTTTACCCCTTTTTAATGTTTTGATTAGTTTCCTTTTACTTGGTAATTTTAGTTGCAAAATTTCTCGCTCTTTTACTGAACATTTTTTACCCCTTTTTTAAAAACAAATTTTTCCCCCTTTTTTAATTTTTTAAAACACCTTTATGCTTGATTTTTCTGTTTAAAAAAAAAAAATAGCAAAGATTTGTCTACCTTTTAAAGAACATTTTTTACCCCCTAAAAAGTGCTTTATAAACTTACCACTGCCATTGTATATGATCTTGCCCTTGCCCACTTTAGCATTGATAACCCAGTAACCAGTTTGGCCTTTAGGACCATTTGTGACTTTGAACCCATATATGGCGCGCACCTTTTCAATAAGTTTGTCTTGATCTTCGTTCATAGCAATTTCTAGCAACTTCAACAATGGTTCTACTTTAAAACCTTCCGGACTTGCGGCAATATTAGCTGCTGCTGTAAGATTGCGACCAACTTTTGCTCCTGGGAAACCCAAACGATACAGACCAAGCACGACAGCTCCACCCAAACCCAAATTATGTTGCAATGCGAGCTTACAATTGGGTACTTGGCGCTTTTCAGCTAAACCACGCAACTGCCAGCAGAGCTCAGCACATTGTGCCAAACCGGTAGCACCTAAAGGATGTCCTTTCGAAATTAAACCACCACTGGGATTTACAACATATTTGCCACCGTATGTGTTGTCGCCACGATCGATAAATTCACCCGCCTTCCCTTCCTCGCACAAACCCAACGCCTCGTAGGTGATCAATTCATTTGCTGAAAAGCAATCATGCAACTCTACTACGTTGACATCTTGCGGTTTGTAATTCGATTTGCCAAAGAGACGTGCTGCAGCCAAACGTGTCATATCGTAGCCGGCAATTTTAATCAAGCTTTTATCGGCAAAAGTGGATGCAGGATCGGTAGCCATTTCCATGCCAACAATTTCGACAGCTTGCGCTTCCAAGCCATGACGACGTACAAATTGTTCAGATGCTAGAATGGCAGCACCCGATCCATCGGATGTGGGGCAACATTGCAATTTTGTGAGAACACCTTCGACCACTTGCGGTGAACGCATAATTTGTTCCAGTGTATATTCATCGCGAAATTGTGAGTATCTATGTGAATAAATAAATGAATGAGTGAGTGAATGAGTGACTGATAAATTTATGAAATTTATCAAGATTAAAGTGCAATCTTATTCTAAATCACAAATCATTGAGATACGAGCTAAACAACGAACCAAAAATCAATTCGACTTTGAACTGCATTACTTAGATAGATATAATAAAAGGGGTAATTTTATATACACTGAATGATAATTGTTTTTTTTTTAATGTTTTTAATTCTCTTTTCAAGTTTTTAGACCCAGCTGACATAAGATATTAGGCATACTCCACCGCCCATTACAAAACTCCTGCGTTCCTTTACGTTGGGTTGGCCCTTTTAGTTTCGAGCTGAACTGGAGTCCAACGTTGAAAAGTTGATAGGACCCTATTAGTGCGACTTCAGACCTGGATAACGACTATTGTTCAGACCATTACGATGCGACAAATCCTAGAGAAGGCCCATGATACGGGAATCTCACACACTATCTATTTTTGTCTGTGGTTGTTGTTGTTGTTGTTGTTAAGACAAAAATACTCCCGGAAGGTTTTGGGGAGTGATGTCGAAATTGACAGTCCTTGACCGGATATGAACTCGGTACGCTCCGGTACTGTCCGACTGCCTCGGAAGCGATTAGGTATGGCCAGTGGAACCTCCTAGGTCATGTCAACCCTCCATCCGTAAGGAAGGAAGATGGGTAATGAGAGGCATCATATCCGTAGATCAAGCATCGAGTTAGCACGTCATCACCTATCTGCAAATTAGTCACCTTTTACGACCGGTATGCCTACGCCCCTACGGGGTAGGGGTTTAGAATATGCCCGAGGTAGGCATACCGGTCGTAAGAGGCGACTAATATGCACCAGGGGCCGCGACTTTTATTCCTTTTAAAATAAAAGTCCAGAGAAAAAAAGTTATTTCTGGACTTTTACTCTTATCCGGACAAAAATAATGGTACAACCCGGACTTTTATTTTTTCTCGCCAGCAATAAAAGTTATCTTTGTCCTTTTATTTTTTAAGGACAGAATAAAAGTCGGAGACAAGCGGTTCGGAAGATATAAAAAGTAAAAGGACAAAGATAACTTTTATTGCTGGCGAGAAAAAATAAAAGTCCGAATTTTTAAGTTATTATCGGACAAAAAACTTAATAATTTTCTTCAGGAACAATATCTAACCCCGGAATTTTATGAGATCGAAAAAAAAATAACTTTTATTTTCCGTCCCTGCCTCTAAACTCAAGTTACCCATCTTCTCCTTCCTTACGGATGGAGGGATGATAGGACCTAGAAGGTTCTAGGTTCCCGAGACAGTCGGGCAATACCGGAGTGTACCGGGTTCATATCCGACCAAGGACTGTCAATTTCGACAACAACCGGTATGCCTACCCCGAGTCGAATTCTAATGCCATTCTTTAATGGGATTCTAATGTGAATTTGCAAATTAATGCAAAATTCTCGACCTTTGGCTAGTTCTCTAATCTATCTCGAATCGAGTTCTAGTGTAGTTTTCTACAGTTGCCTTTGATTAGAGAATAGTTCGAGAATTGCTCCAGCTACCTATCTAACGTAAAGACGAACATTTCTCTAACGTTAGAGACTCTTTTTGTTGGGGTGTCACCTACTTACACTACAACGTAATCGTGTAATTAAAATTATCAATAACAACTTACGGATTATTTACGGAATGCTTATGATTCTTCCATGCAATCTTGCCAAAATGTTCGGGCTTTGTACCATATTTACGCATATGCTCTTTACCGGCATTGCCAAAGATTTGTGCTGCCATTGGACCGGGACCAATTTCAGTTAGTTCAGCCATTTCAGTAATATGACGATCCATGGGATTAACACGATCAAAGAACTATAAATGAAGTAACAAAAAATAGTTATTTTATATGCGTTCGATTTGTAAATTTTTACATTTGCACGCTTACCTTTGCAGCCAAGGAGCCTTTTTCCATTTTTTCGAAACCCACCGCCAACACACAATCTGCACTTCCAGCTTCAATTATTTGCTTAGCCAAATAAAGCGCACTTGAGCCGGTGGAGCAATTATTGTTCACATTGTAGATGGGAATGCCGGTCATACCGACACCATATATAGCTCGCTGACCACATGTTGAATCGCCATACACATAACCTGCTGTGGCTTGCTGTATCTCGGTGAAAGGAATTTTGGCATCCGCCAAAGCTTTAGTTATGGCTTCCTTGGCAAAGTCCGGATAGCAGACATCAGTACGGCGACCAGGTTTTTCAAACTGAAAAAAAAGGAAAAATAAAAATAGTAAGCAATAGTTAAATAGGTTACAAGTTTAAGCCCAGCAGGTTAGGGGGTTTATTCTTGCGACAGTCGGGATAGTACAGAAGGTTACAGGGTCCATATATGGGAAGAGGATTGTTTTGTCGCTACACTAACTATTGCGGGTTTAGGGACTGAAAATAATTCACCGGTAGGTATGCCTGTAGTAAAAGGTGACGGTTCAGGGGGTCAAACGAAATGTTCCGAAGACAGTAGTGTGAAACCACCGACACCGTCACTCTTCCTCCTCGAACCACTTAGAGGACTTAATGAAGTCCATCAAGTCCCTGATGTCTTAGTCCGCAACCTAGCGTAGACTATCCAGAAAAGAAAACACCAAGCAACGCCTTCTAGCGCTATTTAATGCCGGGATCCATGTGCGGGTCACTCGGTTCACTTAGGCCATCTCTTAAAGAGATTGTCGATAGCTTGGCTATCGCTTAAAATGAAGATATCCTGAACGCTGGTAGGTATGTTTCCCTATTCAAGCCGGGGCTTTCATGGTTGTTGAGGCATCAGCTTGGAAGACACTGAAACCCCATCCTTAAATTCTACTGTCTAATATGGAGCTATCATTGTAGGTATATGGAAGTGCTGCCATTAGTAGCGAGACACCGATTCGTGCCTTTTTGTTAAAGATAGACCGTGGCAGGATATGCGCCCGTTACGTTCCGGTACTCCCTTGCAGTACTGTCTGACTATCTGGGAGCGATTTGGTATGACCAGTGAAACCTTCCAGGTATGTCATCCCTCCATCCGTAAGAAAGGAGAAGATGGGTATTGAGAGGCATCATATCCGTACATCAACCATCCAGTTAGCACGTCATTGCCTATGTGCATATTAGTCGCCTCTTACGTCCGGTATGCCTTCCTAATCTACCGTACTGTGAATATTTATTCTAAAGTATCCGACTGTTGCCTAGCTGCGCTTTTGCGATGGCAACAACAGGTTCCAAGTTTAGCTGGAGGAGACAGTCCTTTGTCGGCATTTATCTCTCACCCCCCGGCCATGCTGAAGTCGGCCAATCCTCGTCTGCTAGATAAGCGCACGCAGGTCAGGTTGGCGCTTGCATTGGACAATCCCCTCAATCTTTATTTGTTGCAATTGCTGTTGTTGCTGGCGAAATAGAAATTACCCAACTCTTTCAGCATAGTGGAAAAATCGCTGGTTGCCTGTTTACTTATTTATTGCTCTTTTTCAATTATTTTATCGCTGTACAAAGGTCACTGTTGTTAAAGATTGAAAAATAACATACATATATATGTACATATTTCCAGTTGTATTATCTCATACACCCATACATACCTTGGTCATGCCAACGCCAATCACGTATACTCTTGTTTTGGCCATGTTTTATGCTCGTTTTTATTAATTTTCCCAATAAACAAATTTCACTTTCACTGCTGCTATGTTAACTTTACAGCCCTACACAGGATACAATTAACAGAAGGCGTTTAACAGCGGAATAACAAACCGAACAGCTTCGCAGAATGCAGCAGAATGAAGCTCGATGAACCTTTTGTCAGAAATAAATGCACTGCTGATAATAAAAATTCCAATTGGGATGGTGTATTAAGCCGTGTTCACATGACATTCAGAATTTGTTTTACAACACTTGCTATTATCGCGTAGTCTTGATCCGGAGCAAATCCGGAGACAGTTAAAAAAATGTATATAAAAATTCAACAACAACGATTTGAGATTGATTAGATAAATGATTGCTTTTTTTAGCTAGTTAATTTAGCTTCTTCTTCTTGTAACAGTGCTTAGTCCACGCTTCCACTGATAAAAACGGATCGTTAGGGACCATACCTGGTTGTACCAAAGAATGTAAATTTAGGGCCGCTTGCATAAAAGCCGATAACGACTAATCCGTGATTAGTTTGACAGCTAACCGAACAAAATACATCAATTAAACTCCGGTAACCGGGCGATTAGTCGTTATCGGCTTTTATGCAAGCGGCTCTCACATTCGTTGGTTGTACTGATGTTGACAGTCCGGTGAATAGGAGCTTGTAGCCGAAAATTTTGGACGTTACAGGAGTCTCGCAAAATTACATTTATTTAAATCCCAGGATTTTGGAGTTTTCTTGGACCTCATAACCTCGGGATTTCGGAAAGTATTATAAATTTATGAAGTGGTATCGGCTGATTTTTTTTATTTACGTATTACCACCGCATTTGTGAAATGATTTTCATGAATTTTTTTTTAGCTAATTTAGGCGACGAAAAAAATATGTTGCAGGAATAAAAAAATAAAAGTATAAAAGGTGCAACTATCAGTTAAATTCTAAATAAATTACGGCACGGATTTTGTTTCCTCTCCCAAAAATTAACTATTAATCATTATTTCGCCATACCATATTGCTGCCGAATTAACCAAACCATAGCAAAGAGAATATATCAACAAGAGCCACCACTCGTTATGAAGGCAACGAAAAAGATGGATGCCGTTTTCTTTCAGGGTTTCGGTAATTTCGATATAAATATGTTATTGTCTAATCAAAACAAAATGTGTAAAAGAAAATAGACGAGAAATGAAATAACACAAGAGTCGAAACAAAAATTTACCAGCTGTCGAATTTACAAAACTGAGGAAAACAATATTACCGAAACCCTGAAAGAAAACGGCATCCATCTTTTTCCTTGCATTTATAACGAGTGACGGCTCTTGTTGATATATTCTCTTTGACCATAGCCAACCAATTGGTTTCTATTTTTTTGACTTATTCCTTATCTCTTTGTTTAAGCGACATAACATTTATGGAATATTCGGAATACATAGCTTATAGTCGCAGTCACAAAGTGTGGGTTTTCACACGCAAAATGGGGTAAGCCAATAGCCGCCAATGCCTCAGAGCTCAAGTGCTCACCACCAAACAATAAATATAAGGTGTAACAAAACACAAGTGTTTTCTCCAAGAGAATGAGATAAGCCATTTGCGCCAATGCCTCAGAGCCCAAGTGCTCAACACAATAAATACATTTTGAGGGGTTTTCTAAGGAAATGAGAATAGCCAACGATGCATTCTCAGAGCCATAGTGCTCGCCCCAATGAATACGTACATAGTGTCACTACCAAAACACAGTCCACTAGACTTGATGGTACATACGAATAATTAAAAAGAACCAAACACAGTCCATGAGACTTGATGGAATATAAAAATAATAAATTAAATAAAATTAAAAAGACTTTGGTTGAGGTGGGATTCGAACCGGCAACCCCGGCCAACTCCCTCAACCATATAATATAACAACAACAATAATAATAAACTGCTCGCCGCCAACCATTTAACTCCAGCTTAGATACTCTTACAGTTAGTGATGGTGAATTTTCAGACATTTTTTAAATTTTATTTCTTGTTTTCGGCGCCTTTTAGTTTGGTGAGTAGGCATATGTATGTATGTGTAATTTTCTGCCAATTTTTTCATTTTCTTTGTTTTAAGGGCTGTGTACATTGTTCAATTTTGGAATCAATTTTCGGTGCATGTATAGTTGATTCCATATTGAATTGACTACTCGTTTACATTAGTAAATTTTTTTTTATTATTTCATGGTTGTTTATGTCATTGAAAAAAATTAATAAAAATATAAAACATGTTGTTTTCATTTATTGATTTTTTTTCACAACAACCGCCCCATATAACAAAGCCGTTTTACCCACGGGTTCACAGACAGGTCCTCAACATCATTTAAACAGGGGCGGTGAAGACCTTTGTCAGCTCCCGTCCGGCGAATGTCGAAGAGGAATGCGATCTACCGAGAGAGATACAGTCTCGTCCAGCTCCGATCTTGCCAACTCCAAGTTAATGGACGAAGCTGTTATAGCTATATGACACTACGTATTTTGAATAGTATTTTCTTCTATTTTTTGTGCGAAAGAAAGGGTCTTACAAAATTATCATATTGGTACAAACGGGCAAGCTATGTTAAAAAAATAACGAAAAATAATGGAAATAGAAACCAGACTGTAAAAAAAAAAAACAAATCAAAAATTTTATATTTTTTAGCTTTTGGACGTTTCTCCTCTATTTTACGTGAACATTTTTTGTTTGTTTTAAGTTGAAAGTTTTGTGCTCGAATTCTTGTAACAAGCAAATTTTCTGTGAAATAAATATATTCAATGGACATTCAAACAATTCTTGTGATAAAACAGTACAGAAAAATAAAGCAATTTTCATGTTAACAAAAACATGTCAAACGGACTCCATTGCATGTAGTCTTTGTCTCACTCCTTCGTAGACAAAAAATACTGTCCAAAAATACAAAGACATTAAAGTGATAATACGTAGCCTTCACGGCTAGTTTCTTGTATTGCCGGTTCTACGAGAACGGTACCAGTACTTGTGCTGTACCCATCGTGCCGAAACGACCCGGGCCGTTTTCTTATATCGACCCAAGAGCAATACACTCGGGGTGACCCTGTCTGACATTTAGGCAAGGCTACACCTCGCTACAACAACAACAACGTAGTGTCATATAGCTATTACATTACATACACACTGAACCCCGACGTGCCAAACATTTGCCGGGAATGCTGTTCTCCTCTCGACCCTAACCACTTATTCACCCCCTGCTCCTAGGAGTATACACTTCTAACACCAATCTCAGTTTGGCCCAACCCCATTGGAACCGCTTGTTTTCTTGGAATCCTATTAGAGCAATACGCGTCACCTCTGGGTAGCGCTACGTTTCTCTACAACAACAACGACGGAAATAGAGATCTAGTCCAGCGGACACAAAATGATCGGGGATTCTGGCGGTGAATCACTCTTGCCAACAAGTGCTACGTTGCACTGAGGAGGTAATTGAGAAGTAAAGTCCTCTCGAAGAAGAACAAAGATCACGCTTTATAAGTCTCTCATCATACCTGTCCTGATGTATGCCTCAGATTCATGGACAATGTCAAGAGAAGATGAGATGGCCCTGGAGTGTTTGAGAGAAAACTTCTCTGGAAGATTTATGGTCTTTCCCGTGATGCCAACGGCGAGTATCAGGAGCTTTACGCAGATCTGACCATAGTCCAGCGAATTAAAGCACAAAGGCTCCGCTGGCTGGGTCATGTTATGCGAATGGACAAATAAGCTCCAGCACAAAAGATTTCACTATCGTTACCTGAATTCGATAGCAGAGGAAGGAGGAGGCCTCGACTGAGATGGCAACCCCAGGTGGAGGATGACTTGAACTCCCTTGGTGTTTCCAATGGCTTCAGCTATCGCTCAAAAGGAATGACTGTCGTGCTTTGATAGGCAACGGCCAAAATCGCTTAAGCGATTAAGAGCCAATAAATGATGATGATGGCTAGGAAATGCTTTATGAATCAAAGCTAAGAAAGCACGGAGCGCTCCCAGAAAGGAAGAAAAGGGACTCCGTCAAATCCTTCTTGAAGGAGTCTTCATGGGAGCGTTTACGGATTTAATTGAAAGAAGAAGTCAGCACGGGACTTTCCAGATTAAATGAGGGGTGTGTCTCAGAGGAACACTTTATTTAAGGTTAAAAATGCATAGGCGGATTCATGCCAAATAAAATAGTAACAATTTATTTTATGAACAATTTTGTAAATAAAATGAATTTAAATTTTATTTACAAAATTTTACATCACAATCTGAATTTCGTAAACAAACCCAGGGTTATATAAAAGTTCAATGCTAAGTTAAAGCAAAGTCGGCTGGCCTTCAACTTTGTTGAATGCAATTTTGCAACACCCGTTTACACGAGTAAATTTGCAGAATCAACAAGAAATTGTATGAAAAATCGATCAGTATAAATGCCCTTTTAATCAAATTGTCACTTCTTTATGGTTACTACATGACTAATTGTTCACATTGGAGATGGATAGCGTTATCGTTATCGTTATGGCTATGGCGTTAGCGATAATAACGAAATATGTATAATTAAGCCTTTAGCTAACAAGAATTCTGTGGTCATAAGCAATAACAGCTTAAGCCGACTTAAGAAATTAGACCAGTCAAAATTTTTGCTGTTCATTTTGAATAGCAACATCGAGACATTCTTCTAGACTTGGTCTTTTTTTACTTTTTTTACAAACAAACAAATCCCATACGCTTGCCTTAGTTATAAAACAGTTTTGTTACAAAAATTCGCCAGCAAAAGTTTCAACTGGTCTAATTTCTTAAGTCGACTGAGGGCGGATTTCACAACTAGCCGTCAATTTAACGCTCACTTTAAATTTTATCGGGTAGCTCATCCCCCTGTTAAATAAAGGGCAAATGAATTGGCTGTTAAACTGACAGTGAATTGACAGTGAACTTTGACGTTAACAGGAAGTCGAGAAATCCACCCTTAGGCTGTTATTGCTTATGACCATAGAATTGTCTCATAATCAAATCGCAATTCGGGTCTAATGTGAATGCGGTATTACTATTCATTTTTTTATCTCTTTTACAACACGGTTCATCGGAATGTGAACAAAAGAAATAGGTGTTCTTTTATCAACCTGCAATCACATAATATTGCACAATGGGTGTTTCAGCTATCCTTGCCATACAAAAGATATGGTGCACTCGAGTGACTTGAGTTTGAGAATAGAACAGTGTGAGATTTTGACAAACCGATTACAGATGATGTGGCCAATAACGATCGAAGCGAAAATTCATATATTTTTCACAATAATACACAACTAATTTAATTTTAGAAAACGTATGTTGGTTGCGCAAGTATACGAAATAAGTGTGCGAAAGTTAAATAATAAAAAAGGAAGCGACTATAATAAACAGCTGAGTGAAAGCAAGCGAACAATGCAAAATGTTTGGCAAACAAAAAGGTACGACAATGAATTCAGTGCTCGTCTTATTATTGGGCGTCTGCTGCAGTATTTGCCTGCCACCAACTTGCTTGGCGAAAGGTCTTTCTGACTATCGACTCTGCGCTGATCCCAAATGCCAATGTAAGTACATATATGATTTCTAATTGGATGAATGGTTCCTTTGATAGTGGCGAAATCTTTTTTACAGCTGTCATATCACTGGCAACGGGCAAAATCAGCTTTACGGCGGGCGAAAAGGGCATGGTATCGTTTAAAATTAACTCGAATATAAGAGTGAAATCTAAAAGTGCTGGATCAAATCCCAAACTATGGGGCATAGAGGTGAATGGGCGTGAAGGTTATGCACCAATGGAATACATACTGGAAAAGAAAATATTGAAAAAGACAGATGAATTGACTTATACAGTGCCGGTGGTGTTGCCTGGTGCTAAAAAGGAGTTAGAGACGTCATTGCCAACGCCAGTACTAACGTCAGTTGAAGTCCTCAAACCTTCAGAGAGTGCGGAAGAAAAATTTAAAGAAATGGTAAAGAATGAAGCACCTCATTCACCTTCACCTGCAATTGAAGCTATTAATCCGTCAGAAAACGTTGTTGCTTCGCAAGAGGAGACGGCAACGAAACCTTTGGCAGATACACCAAGTCTAAGCGAAGCTAATGCGCCAGTTGCTGCGGACACTAACAGCACTATTGATGCAGTCCCAGCGGCAGCGACGCCTGTACAAAAGAAGCTGGATGTGATTGATGGTACACCCATTCCAACGCTAAACGAAATAATTGAAAAAGCAAGTAATGTGCTTTTTGGAAATGAAAAGGTTGATAGCGCTACATCTGCTGAGTCTGTACACGAAAAAGAAGCACCAAAAGCAGCTGAAGAAGACTTGCAAACGCCTGACCTACCCAGCGCAGACATTGTACAATCACACACGCGAAAAGTGCTGACAGTTGAATCATTTGGTATGCGTGATGATAGCGATGATGACGGATATGATAGTAGCAATGCTGAAGATGACGATGACAATGATACGGAAGATGGAGATGAGGATGAGGACGACTATGACAACGTTGAGCTTAAAAGTAATAAAAGAGAAGAAAATGTAGGCGTTGAAAAGGACACAGTGGAAATACCTGAACCTAAAATATTAAGCGTCGTACAAAGTCTAGATCCATTGAATAAAGATAGCAGTGCTGCAGAAGGTCCAAAAAAGCCAAATGTAAATAAAATATCACCAAAATCCAATACCAAAATGGATGGAAATGCGTTCTCTGAAACATTCAAATACAGCCCAAAAAAGACCGAGCCTGCCAAAGAGGAGGAGATTGTCGCCAAAATGAATAAAGCAAACGAAGCGAAAGGTGATGTTGAAGCGAAAACTATTGCTGAAGAGAAAAATCCTGCTGAAGCAAAAGATGTTGCTGAAGAGAAAAATGCTGCTGAAGTAAAAGATGTTGCTAATGAAAAAAGTGTTTCTGAAGAGAAAATTGTTGTTGAATCAAACAAGCTCAAAATTGAGAATGTAAATGAGAAACAAAACGAAAACCCAAATATTAATATCGACATCGAAAACCCACAAAAGAAAATCGTTTCTGAGATACCGCTGCTCTTCGCAGGAACCACGCCTAAAAGCATTGAAGCAAGCAGCATTGAAGCTACAACAGAGCCGTCAGTTACCGAATCTGGTTACCAGCAACATGTTGATGCACGCTTAGAAGAATTTGATGCCACTACAGTACCAACGGTGGTGCAAACACAGTCACCTGAAACGCAAGTTTCAGGCTCAACTGAGTCAACGTTGGTGTCAAGTACTTCAAATGATAATGTAGCTGCTTCCAGCGAGAAGATGCCTTCTATTGAATTATCAGTTCCTAATATATTAGCTAAAGATGAGGTTGTTTTGGCTGTAACGCAGAATGACAGCGTGCCGCTTGAGAGTACAAAATATTCGTCATCACCGCCAAACTCACAGGAGAGAGAGAAAATCAATGAGCAACCTCAGCAAATCCCAACTGACCAAAATGTGCCTACCACCATACCATTGTTTCAAACATACGACACACAATATCAATATCAGCATCATGCACAACCACCTGCACCGCACAAACAAGAATATCAACATCAATATTCAGAGCAAGATCTAACAAATGACACAAACCTTGAGACTGAGCCAAAGACTGAGGCGACACCTATAACAAAAAACAATAGTGAAGAACCAACAGCTCATAATAATGAGCAGCAGCATACGGAAGAGCAGATGGTGTATGCAATCGAATCGCCACAGTATGCAGAAACTACAAATGATTTCATAATTCAAGAAAATCAGGAAAGCCAAGAAAAGGAAACAGCACAATTCGAAAATGTAGCTGATGCTGCTGCTGCTGCAGAAAGTCAAAGCAGTGTGAGCGCTCTTGGTACGGTAGAGGAGGTTACTGTACAAACCATACCCCCACCACAAGTTGAAGAATCTGCGCCCGAGGTACAAACTTCTGAAGCTTTATTGGAGACGGAGCCGAACGAAAAAGGGCAAGGGTTATTTGCTACTATATTGGGTACGGTGAACAGCTTTTTGTCGAATGTTAAAAAGCATGATGGCTCATATGTACAGGATGAGGAATTAAATCGCATATTATTTCCTGATAGTATTGCTGCCAATTCGAAAGTAGCCGTTGGCGGTAAGTTCCTATGTACTATATTATAAGGCTGATTATTTATATTTTTGCATATCCGCTATTATCTCGAAACTACTTGCCCTTATATAAAAATATTCGACATTTTACATTAATGTTGTCACCGGGTTGTTGTAT
Organism: Campiglossa producta; assembly: GCA_964058755.1. Taxonomy (NCBI): domain Eukaryota; kingdom Metazoa; phylum Arthropoda; class Insecta; order Diptera; family Tephritidae; genus Campiglossa; species Campiglossa producta. The sequence continues at coordinate 26,044,925 of CAXKVI010000003.1, forward strand.
AGGTAGTTGTTGTTGTTATTGTAGTTGTAGCAGTACTTCACCCCGCCTAGTCGGAAGATCCACTTATAAAAAATTACATAACGGACTAGACAGGGTTGTACTGTAGTTGACAATCCTTTGCCGGATATGAATCCGGTACGTTCCGGTGAATAACACCTTGTGGTACTGCCCTGACTGTCTTGGGAAGTCGATTTGGTCGAAGTGGATTTTAGTCGCCTCTTACGACAGGCATACCTACCTCGGGCATATAGCAAACCCCTAACCTGCAGACGTTTTTTTCTTGAATAAAAAAAAAACAACTATTTTCTGGTTTTTGCAATCATTGTTTGATTACATTTTTGTTTCCATAGATGCAGAATATTGTGAAAAACTATCACCCAATGATTGCCCCAAACGTGCTGTACGAGATCTCAATGAAGCAGCAGGCTCATCTTCCATAGCAGGCTGCCAATTGGATTTGAATAATATGTCCATGGATATGCTGCTAACCGTAGCTGGCAACAAAATGTTTGAAATGAGTGAACTCTTGGCATGCTTGGCAACTGCTGCTGTTTCATGCCTCTTCTTTTTATTTGTGTACTATTGTTTTTGTAATAGCAGCCGTGAAGGTGAATTGCTGGCTAAGTTGAATGCGTTAGAGCGCAGTCTGTTAGCGACACACAAAGAAAATGCGATCCTCAAAGAAGATTTGATGGGTACGCGTAATAAATTGTCGTGTATTGAAGATAATTCGTTCGGTTCCAATGATATGGTGATGGCGCTAAAGAAGGAATTGGGGGAAGAAGTGGAAGCCAAGCGCCAACTGCAAGAGCAAGTTGGAAATTTAGAGAAAGTAAGGAAATTTATGGTGATGAAAAATTGAAGATTTGTTAGTTTTTGCTTGCTTATTTGTTTAGGAACTTGAAAATGCTGCTGAAGCTGGTCTAGAACTTAATAAAATTGTATCTGAACTGCTGAATAATCAAAGCGGCGATGAGTCTATAATAAGCAGCGTTGAAGAATTACAAAAGCAGCTGAATGAGCAACAGAGTAAGGCACTTTATCGCATACTATCTAAAATTGTTTTTAGCTAACTATTTTTTTGTTTTAAATATAGAAACAATTTTGGAAATCAACACAAATTTGGCAGACAAAAGCAGGGAAAATAGCGAATTACAGCTAATGATAGCCGAACAAAATGCGCGCTTAAGCGGTGAGATAGCGTCACTGCAACAGGACAATGATGAGCTCGAAGTGGAGAAGAGTAATTTGCAAACGCGCTTAGAAGATGTGAAGCGTGAGTTTGAGGAAGACATTACCAAGGCGCTGGAGGGTAAAAATTTTGAAATAAAACGTCTGCAAAGTGAGTTGGTTGAACTGAGTAAGAAGCTGGAGGCGGCGCATACTAAGCATCAGACAAGTTTGGCAAAAGTGGAGGTAAAATTGGAATTTCAATAAGCTCTACACCCGTATTAATAACATTTTTTTTTCTGAAGGCTTTGGAAGAATGTCTGCGCGCCGTACGTAGAGATCCACACGTTAATATAAATCAGGTTATCGATGTGGCTAATGTGCGCGCCGAGTTGTTGGACATACAAAAACGTTATGTTACACTAAAGGAGCGTTTAGATACCGAAGCTGTAAGGCTATCAATTTTTAATTTAATATATTACATATTATTTACAAATATAATACCTTTTTGTAACAAGGATGCCAAAAAATTGGTTGAGGAACAATTACAGCTTGCTGGTAGTGAAAATGAAAAATTGAAGCATGATTTCCATCAATCAGAGAAGGATAAATTAGAGGCGCAGACACGTTTGGAAGTGCTGTCCAACTACTTTAAAGAAAAAGAGACGCAGCTACAAAAGTATGTTTAGATATTGGTTTATACGACAAATTTTTAAATGTTTTTTTGAAAAACTTTTCCCTTATTTTTTGCAGAGAATTAAGTCTGAAAGAAGCTATATGGCTTAAGCAGCAAGGTGAAACTACGAGCACTGTGGATCGTCTCACTACGATGCAAGAAGAAATACAGGCACTGAAGTATGTATAAATTACTAGCGCAATGCAGCTCAGTTTAGGTCATTTTATGTCAAAACGTCATATTGTTGGAATCGATTAAAAAAATAAAATAAAATAAAATATACCAAAATAAAATAAACCAAAATAAAATAAACCAAAATAAAATACAATAAAATAACAAAAATGAAATAAAATAAAATAAAATAACATAACATAACATAACATTATATAACATTATATAACATTACATAACATAACTTACCATTACATAACATAACCTAACATAACATAACATCGCATAACATAACATAACATCGCATCACATCACATAGCATAACATCGCATCACATTACATCACATAACATTACATAACATAACATAACATAAGATATATAACATAACATAATAAAACACAAGACAACATAACATAAAATAACAAAAAATAACAAAAAATAAAATACAAAAATTAACCTATATATATATATAAAAAATTGGATATATGTATGTATGTATGTATGTATGTGGCTTATGGACTCCAAAACTAGTCGGCCGATTTTTTTGAAATTTTCTGGATAGATTAGTAGGAACCTGGAGAGTGTTTCTGTAAATTTTTTTTATGGGAAGTGGACCCGGGACTTACGTATTCTAAACTATCGTATAATGGATTGGATTTACGTGAAATTTGGTATGTAGGTAGCGTTATGCTTAGGTTAAAGTATAGGATGATTTTTCTTCCGGGAAGTGGACCAGGGACCGATCTGTTCTAAACAATCCTATTTATGGCTCGAATTGCTTGAAACTTGGTATGTAGGTAGCTATATGCTAAGATTAATATATAGAATAAATTTTCTTCCGGAAAGTGGACCCGGGACTTACTTATTCTAAACTATCGTATAATGGATTGGATTTACTTGAAATTTGGTATGTAGGTAGCATTATGCTTGGGTTAAAGTATGGTATGATTTTTCTTCCGGGAAGTGGACCAGAGCCCGATATATTCTACACAATCATATTTATGTTTCTATGTGCTTGATATTTGGCGTGTATCTCTTTGGCGTGGCAACGCACGCCGGGTATTACTAGTATAAGATAAAATAAAATAAATTATGGTGTAAATTTTAAAACATAGTTGAGAAATAAAAAGGTTGAATTAGTCTCCTTTCAAAAACTGATTTCATACAGTGCCTTTAAATATTCTCTCAAATAATTTTGTAGATCTCAAAATGATGCACTACGTGCTGAAATTGAGGCACAACTCGCAGCACATAAAGCGCAAACTGGCACCCTAGAAAATCGTGCACACGAAACATGGTTGGCGGCACGACAATCAGAGCGACGTTATGAGGAAGCACGAGCTGAAGCGACAGCGTTGAGACGCAAGCTCACGTCATTGGCGGTTGTAGCAGGCGAAACAAATTGTAAGCACTTCAAGTATCTTTATTTTTCAACAAACTTAATTTAAAACTATTCTCTTCTCTAGTCGACAAATTAAACACAGCTGAATTGAATAATGCGCCCTCTCCCATACATATGGAGCCGCCAAGTTCACCTTTGTTAGGACGTTTGCCACCACCACCATTCCTGCCACCACCCTTTATGGGACCACCACCACCATTTATCGGCATGCCACCACCATTTGTACCACCAGGTGAAATGCGTCCACCACCACTCGGGCGTTTAATGTCACCACCACCTGGTGCTGGTAGTGGCGGTAGTGTTGGTAGTGGGCATTTACCATTACGACCACGTAGAGGTCGTTATTCGCCAAATCGCTCACATTACGATGTCGAATACGACGATGATGACGATGACGATGATTATGCAGACGACGATGATGATGACGACGAAGAAGATGATGTGGAGGATGATGAGGAAGAGGAGCGTCTACGACAAAGACGTCGACAACAACGTCGTGGTAGCGATTTAAATGGTAGTTGGCGTCGTGACAATTCATATTCACCACCACCACGCGCCTATCGTTCACAATCACCCACAGATAGTCGTTACAATTATACAGGCGAACGTGATCTCATTTCGACATACGAAACCGATTTCGAACCATCACCACGAAAAATTAATGAACGACGCACGACACGCGGCTCACGCACCAGCAGCTATCGAGACTATTCACCACCACCAAGTGCCTCGTCACCGCTGAATGCGTCTACAAATAGTAATCCTGGCAAGAAGCATTCAACGGCAGCATTTAATAAAAGTGAGGATTTTGTGGCATATTATATTTAGACATGTGATGTCGGTTGTGATCTTATGTGGAGTTGGGGCTACTTAATAAGAAAATGCATCAATTTGTTTTAATTTTATTTTTTTATTCTTTTTCACTCAGTTTAATTTAATTCAAATTTATTTAATTTTATTATTTATTTTATTTTATTTTGTGTTGCTTTATTTTACTTATTCTTTTTTTTTATTTTTTTTATTTTTTAAATTTTTTTTTTTTATTTTGTTTCATTTTATATTTTTCTCTCTTTTATTTAATTTTTTTATGCTATTCTATTTTATTTTGCTCTGTATTATGTTTTTTTATTTTATTTATTTATATTTTTATGGTATTTTATTATGGTTTATTTTTATTTTACTTTATTTTTAATTTAATTTAATTTTGGTTTAGCTTATTTTTTTTTTTTTACTTTTTATCATTTTTTTTTTTTATTTAATTTAATTTAATTGAATTTTTTTTATTTGAAATTACTTTGTATTACTTAATTTTATTTTATTCGATTTCGTTTTATTTTATATAGCACTTATTTTATGTATCTAGTATTTATATTGTATTTCTAATCCTATTACGAATTATTATATCGTTTGAATACCTACTATATGCATACAAAAAGAATTTCCTACAATCAACATCTCAAGAATCGAAAATGCCTTTAGAGGTGTGCAATTCTATAGCCTATGCGAATAAGGTTTTTCATATTTGTATATTAGTTATCCATTAAAAATTTGAATTAACTAATTAAAACATATACTTTTTCATCTCATTTCTACAGGCCATATAAGTTCCGGTTCTGAGAAGTCCTACAATGCACCACCACCACCACAGCGACATGGCGGAAAAAAGAGTAGCGGCAAATCGGTGGTTTAAATACTTTAGGTGTGGGAACTAAAATGATATTCATACATCAATAAATTTATTCTTATTATGTAGGCATCAAACTATAGTAAAGTATCAATCTTTGATTGGCTAAGGGCGGGAGAATAAGAAACTAAATTATACTAAACATATATAGATAAATAAATTGTTACAAAACTAAAGGCAAAAAAGAAAAAAGCAGAAAAATATCATTGATTAATCACAGCAACACCAATAACCACAATAGCAATAACAATATCGCAGTACATATTTCACAAGCAACATACGACGAGCTCCCTCAGAGTGAAATCTTATACGAGCTAATCTTATACGTCATTATCACTACTCAACGACTAACATGCACGTCGTTTTTGCTCTAAGCTCGCTCGTCATACAGAATACATACTTGTATATACATCACACGTGTAGTACTTAGGCTAACGTGATTCCGTATTCTGCCAAATGTTATGTATTTACAGCATTTCACTTTTACAAACATTATTTTTTTAATACATATATATTATATTAATAAAAATAAATTAGAAATCGAGAATCAATAAAGCTGCTAACACATTTAACCCCTTAACGTTAATTACTTGCTTTTCTTTGTTAATTAAATAAAAACTTTTTCATTCAATAATTGTATTTATACAAAAAAAGGTTGGACAAAGTACCTAATACAACGTAGTGTGCATTATGCACTTTATTTTTTTTAGTAAGAAATGTATGGCGTCAGCAAGCGTTTGTGCTTGCGCTTGTTGTATGTTTGATACAAGTGTTTCCAATTTGCTTCCGAACGACTTCCGACTGACGCCAAAATAGTTAGAATATACGTTTTTTTTTTGTTTTACGTATTTAAGAGTTGTACTATGTTGTAAAATATGTTGATCAGAGTTTTATTTTTAAAGAGTCATGTATAAATATCACAGTAGAAGTATGTAACTGAAAATATCAGATATATCTTAAAAGAAAATATAAACCTTAAATACGTTAAAATGTGTTTTCTTCTTTGTGTTTTATTTACTCATATAATGTGATTTTTGATTATTGATGTTATGTTTAAACGTGTGATGTGATGTGATACATTATTTGTTAAATCCCCTTCCGCGATTAGATTATGTAAGATGTTTAACATAAGGCTAAATATTTAAACGCCGATGTGATTTTTAACATTTGATTTGATATATAATTTCACTATGTGATGTTTAACACATGATGTGATATCATGTGATACCTAATCCTATCAAAGAGGTCTATCTAAGGTGGATCTAACCTCTTTGGCGAGGAGGTTATTCGTCATACTCATACAAGCAGGAGCTAGAATCGTTTCAACACTTTTGGCCATGTCGTTGTTTATGCGTCCCCCGGACTCAGTCCAAGAGCCAAGCTGAACAGTACACACTGTGTGTGAACATCACCGTAAATGAAGTAGAAATATTTTACTGTCATGATACTTTTCGGGGATCAGAAACGATAATATCGCGACAGGTTTGTTAGTGCAGAGATTGGATCATGAACCTGGCATGCCGGTATCAGTGGAACCTTCTAGGTCATGTCATCCCTCCAGAAGAAGATGGTTAATGAGAGGTGAGAGTAATCATATCCGTAGATCAACCATCGAGTAGCACGTCATTACCTATGTGCATATTAGTCGCCTCTTACGACCGGTATGCCTACCTCGGGCATATTCTAAACCCCTAACCCACAGGGGCCAAAACTGTGGCCGTCCTGCAATGAAGTGCGATCTTTGAACATCCTCAAAATGCTCAGATGGGCCTGGAACATGATACCTCGTAGCGCAAATGCAACACTGACGGGATGGAGAAGGCGTTGTAGTACCTGCTGCGGAATTTTGGAGTTGGGTCCCATAGCAGACTTAAGTTTCTAGCTAAACATTTCTACGGGATCCTCTGGACAGCAGTCACATCATATACGGCCTAATATATTGCTCGGAATCACGGACGGTCTCTGTATGGTTTTTCCATGTTGCTAAAGACGAGTATCGCAGGAAACTGAACGATGAGCTGCACAAGCCTGATCTATTGGCTTCACTTGCTAGATCGTGTAAAGTGTAAGGTCACTGCCGCTAAAGCCAGAAGGTCGTTCTTTTGGCACACGACTTTAGAAACAGAGGAAAGGGGAGTTCCACACTGGGATAGAAAGCTCGACTTGGGTGGGGCGTCGCATGATTTGGGTGATTAGGAAGAGATAACTGGCTAGGGACTACAGTTGGCTAGGCGTTTAGGCGCCAATCAATGATGATGCCGTCTCTGCACACTTTAGTTGCAACGAAAGACGGTGGGCGCGACTGAGTTGAAGAAACCAGTTGAAGGATGACTTGGCTTCCCTTGGCGTTTCATTTTGGAGTTGTCATTTATGACTCACGAAGGTGATGAAGGAAGATACCTTCACGGAGGAAGGAGGATGTTCGCCAAATACTTTTCTTCTTGTCGATGGAGGCATCTTTTGTTAGATGAGTGTGAGCTTAGATACCGTAAAGAAACTTTGTTTTAAAATTCTTAGGCTGGCAATGTTTTTTCAAGACTTGTTTTTTCTTTTCTTTTTTAAGTGAAATTTGTTGAAATATTCGAAATTCGCTGCAAACAATAAATCTCTTTGAATCCTAAATCCACATTTCCGCATGGATCTGAAAGCTCTCTTATTGAATTCTATATCAAGTAAACGTCCATTGCTCTTCAACAGGCGGATGCATATTGGAAAAAGCTGGTCAGTTGGAGTCTAGAGGCAAAAAACATCTTAAATTTGCAGCGAATTTTAATTAACAAATTTTGAACTTTTCTTGTTCTTGTTCTTATAACTCCAGTTACACCGTTACTTTCGAGGTCAATGGTAAACTATTAACCGTTATGCGCATACGTCAAATCTATACCAAAGCTCCATTTCAAAAGCGCATACAGCGACGACGGAAATTTCTACAGAAACTCAAGAGTACCACATCGTTCGAGACAAATGAAAGTCTCAAAAGTATTACAACAACGAGCACTGCGATACCACCACCAACATCACCGCCGCTGCCTACCACGCTACCCGAACTGGCTGATTGTGCTACACAAACATCAAAACCGCAAATGCGTAGCCGCACCACCGAAACAGAATCGCAAGTCTTTTCCATACATCGTCAACAGCAGACCATACGAAGATTTCAGCGAAAACAAGGTACGCAAACCGAACCAAGCACCTCGTCTCAAGCCATACAAACCGAACAACGCATAGCAACGCGCGGCACCCAGACTTGCTGTAATGTACCCGAGACGATATCTACGCAAACTGAAAATTATTGCTTTAACAATCAGGTGCAAACGGAACCCCAACAGGAGGATCTAGTAAATGCCGAACGCGAAAAGGAGGCGGTCGTATTTATGCTTAATGAAATTGGTGAAATGATTATAAATCAGAATCATTTACTGCAAAACAATTCGACAATGTTAAGTCAAATATCGGAGATGACGATGCTGAGTAAAGTGGAGGCGCGACAGAAGTGGGTAGACGAGTTTCGCTGTTGTGTGGGGTTTTTGAAATTCCCTTTTCTTTCAGAGACTGCAAACAAATGGAAAAGCAACATCAAATGCAGCGTCTGAGCCGAAAACGTGCGAGGCTGCGTTGTATACCCACCCCGGCAAGCCAGCAGCCAGTCGACAGAAGGTTTGTGTGTGCGATTAATTAGTATAGCCATTTTTCGGCCCCTGCATCAGCCGAGATCTCATGGGACTCCAGATATTCCAATTTTCTATGAACTGGATTACTTTGTGTCATTTTAATTAGGGTTGTCTTACGATCTTGCAAAAACTGGCCTTGAGTTAGTAAATCATGTGTGCGAGCTGAAGCGTATAGAGTAACGTTAGTAAAATTACGCAAAAGTTCTGGGAAGATTGCTGAAATGCCAATTCAAGTCCGATAAGGTCCAGGGACTGCTATGACGCTGGTATTCTGTATACATTGCTCTGTGTGGTGGAAGGAGTCGAGATGAATTCTATAAGCAAAATTCTAGGCAAGGTTCAGCCAAATGTATGTGGTGCGATCACGGTCATGATCATGACCCACAGATGCTATGAATGTGATATGCAACATGCCACCGGTTGATCTCTTCATCAAGGAACCAGCAGAGTGCATTTAGGCTTTTCTGGACTGTTGTCCAGACAGCCTCCGGTAGAGATTTTAAGATTATCTTCCCTCCAAGAAAGGATTGGAAAGAGAAGAAACTAACACAGATACTCTACATTTCAGTTTTCAGACCCACCGTATGTATTTCAACTTACGATCTACGCTTGGGAGCCATGCAGGGTATTACTCTGTGCATATATCAATCTTCCAGGCGGCTTTTCGGGATATCGGGTCAGTTGTTGTTTTTGTTGTTGTAACGAAGGGTAGCCCTGCCCAACGTGTACTTATTCTTAGACTAAATTGTCACCAATGTCTTCTAACGGGAGTCATAGGAAACTAGCAGCTTCTACAGTATTGGATCAGAGGGAAATGGGTGTTAGAAGAGTAGGCTCCGCAGAGTTGGTGAATAGGTGGTTCGTAGGGGTGTAAGAGTAGGTCGCCTCCCCGTTGGTGCACCCTGGGTAACGCTAAATGACTTACATGGCCTACACGGCCTAGTTTCTTGTATTGCCGGTTCTACGAGAACGGTACCAGTACTTGTGCTGTACCCATCGTGCCGAAACGACCCGTGCCGTTTTCTTATATCGACCCGGCCAAGAACAATACAATCGGGGTGACTCTGTCTGACATTTAGGCAGGGCTACACCTCGTTACAACAAACAACAGGTGGTTAGTGTTATGAGGAGATGAGTCGCATGCCGGACATTCATAAAAATGTTTACGCAGATGTGTCCTGACGGTCCTAGGAGGCGGTGCTAGCTCGAACAGTTGCTGTTAGGATGCTGCGGATTGCAACAATTTAAAAGCTCTCGGGTCAGCAACGATAACAGTGCATAGAGTCCAAGTTGACATATCATTTCTCTAATATGGGACTTAACTCAGTATTATATTAGCGGGACTAATAAACGCTGTACGCGTTTGCAGTCCTCTGGCTCTTCTACAATGGTACACGATCTTTAACCTTTCTCAGGTTTAAAGACTAGTGCTCTCATGTAGCTTGGATAGGTCCGGAACAAATACATACATACATACCTCGTGCCGGAGTTAAAACTTTCCAGGGCTGAAGAGGAAATCGCTGCTCCCGGGAGCCTATCAGAGCTTAATTTTACTAATTCCGTGGAGCTTCTAAAAGTTTTTAACTCAACGTGTGGCGTTAGTTTCGTAGCCCAACTTTCGGGTGTTTTAAAAATGAGTTCCGTGGTCGGTGTTGCTTTAGGGTGTTATTGACCCGGGCAGTCAAGGTAGGGTGATATTCACTCAGCCGTCTACCTAATTGGACTATCTTTTGTTGTTTTTTAAATAGGCTTTAAATTTCTTTCAGAAATCAATGGGTTCAAACCACATACCCGATCGGCCTATCCAGTAAAACAACACAAACACGCCAGGAGGCGAGGCGGCATAAACGGTTTCGATTCTTTTGTTTTTCAACATAATAAATTATAACTATTTCATAAAAACGGTATCATGCGAATTTAAGGAATGGAACTTTTTAAAGGTAGCGGGTGCTTGAAGTTTTGGAGCTACTTAAAGGGCTGCTTTTATGATTTATTTAAGGACTAAGGACACATTGACGGTACCGCAACGGATAAGGGTTTCAAAAATGGTTACCCTTTGGATTACAGTTCCGCCAAAGGTTACGGCTAAATTATGGCTAAATTGAGTATTTGCACAAAGGTTATATCGTCGATCCCAACGAAGACTAACACGGTTGAGTTTTCTGCGTCGAAGACTAACACACTTCAGCTTTCTACGTCGAAGACTAACACACTTCGTTCTCCGCGTGGAAGACTAACGCACTTCAGTTTTCTGCGTCGAAGACTAACACTCTTCGTTCTCTGCGTGGAAGACTAACACACTTCGTTCTCTGCGTGGAAGACTAACACACTTCGTTCTCTGCGTCGAAGACTAACACAGTTCGCATAGAACTGAACTGTGTTAGTTTTCGACACAGAGAACGAAGTGTGTTAGTCTTCGACGAAGAAAACTGAACCGTATTAGTCTTTGTTGGGAGCGACGATATAAAGGTTAATGGTTACTTTAACAGTTACTGTGCTAATAAAGGTTGTTTTAGGGAGTTTAAGGAATGTGGGGGTTTCACCAACGGGCTACGGTTAAAACTTACTTTAACTTCTTTCAACTTTAAGGACCGTTCTTAG
>CAXKVI010000003.1:26061300-26128800 GCA_964058755.1 Campiglossa producta
CGCGCTATGCGGTGAGCTATGCTCTTCTGCAGTTGTTGTTGGTTTTGACTCAGTAGTTATTGTTTCCTCTTCATTTTGACAAATTTTTGATGGTGCCTCCTCGTCCACTGCTTCATTTTTTATTTCGCCCAGCGCATGCTCCTCACTGCACTCAGTTTCCAAGTGCTCATGCGCCTGTGCGTCTGCTGCAGCCTCATCATTTATTTCATTGTGAACAATTTGTAAAGCACCCACACTGGCTGACGATAACGAATCACGCTCAGAACTACTTGATGTAGTACTGCGCGCTGATGGTGATTTTGGTCCGCCGCTCTCTGCGCCATTTGTCATCGTCGCCGCTGCTTGTGGTGATTTTGTTAAACCTGCCGCCGCGGCAGCAGCAGCTGCTGCAGCAGACGATAGTGGTAGCTGTGTAACTTTGCCCATAAAGGAACGTATCTCTTCAAAGTAGGACTCTTCAGTTGGATTTTCGCAAAAGCCCGCGCGCCTCATTCCACGTATGCGCTCATTCATACCCAAACCCAACGATACAGCGTCGCTTTCATGTTTCTTCAAATGACGATCCAAATTCGTTTGTTGGCCAAAGCAGCGCTCGCATATTTCACATTTGAACGGACGCTCTTTGTTGTGTATGTTGCGAACATGACGTTGCAAGTTCGAGGATATGCTGAAGGAACGTTCACAGTATTTACATTTGTACGGCTGTTCGCCGGTATGCGTCCGCAGATGTCGCGTTAGATTGGCGGAGCGCGGAAAGACTTTGCCACAAAATTTGCAGGTATAGCGATCTTTACTTTTAAACTGCGCGTTGGCGGCGCTGGCATTTGGCGCGTTTGCTGTCAAGTTGGCTCGCGACGCGGCTGTCCCTTTCTTGTTGTTGTGGTGTAAAAGCAAGCCATCTGGATTCAAGGATGCGCCGCTGTTTGTATGCTGTTGCTGGCGCGCGTGAGATAATTGCTGTAGCTGCTGATTACTCGCATGTTGTTGCGCATGCTTTTGTTGATTAACACCAGCATGCACGCCACTACCACCATTATTGTTGTTGTTATTTAATGACGCTTTGTGTTGCTGCTTTAGCGCGCCTGCTATATGATTGCGCGCTGCGCCGTTGCCGCCGCCGTCATAATGGAACTCAAGTTGCGCATCGTTAGCAGATGCGTCTTGCTGCAGCTGCATAGAATTATTCTGCATTTGCGCTTGCAAAAATGAAAAGGAACTCGTTGTAGGTGGTCGTGGCAGCACGAATGGATTGCGATAGGGTAGCGGCATAGCCTTCGCCATTGCTTCAAGCAAAGATGGATGCAAGCCCGACGCGACAAATGGTAGACGCTCGGCAGCGGCAGCCGCTGCGGCAGCATTCAGTTGTAATGACTCTGTGATGCGTAGGCATGCTACTCCCAAATCAGATTTTTGTGCGCGTAAGCACTGTTTATGTTTACTGCTTAGCGTTTCAAGATTAGCGGCTAGCGCATCAGCACAAAACGTTGGACTATTATTGTTAAGTTCCTTTTCACAGTTGTTGTCTGCGAGTGGCGAGGTTTCGTTTTGCGTGCGACAATTTAGATTGCGCGTTGCAGGCTTATGCGCGCTATGACTGCTGCTAAGGCTACTCGGCGGCGATGTATCACTTTTGTTTGTATTGTGATTGCTATTGTTGTAGCTGTTGTTGTTGTAGTTCGTACAATTATATATAAGATTACTATTCTCATCTTCTAGCGGCGATGAAGCACCACTCGTACTAGAGCCATCATGCTTTTTATGCGCTAATCGCAAATCGAGCGGCTGATCATAGCTAATACAACGTTTACGAGTTTTTGCTTCTTTGTGGCTTTGACTTAAGGCGGATAGCGTGAGTGATAGCGGTGTTGAGTCAGCGCTCGCCATCGAGGCGGCGCGCGTCGCTGTCACCGACAAATCATAAGGTACTTGTGATGCATATGTTGAGGTTGGCACTAGACCTAACATTGGATAAACGGAGCCTTGCTTAGGGCTGGGCAGCATTTTTCTAGGTGAGTGATCCTTCTCTCTCATCACTGGCGTGTTGCGTTTTGTAGAGAATTTACTGCTGGCGTAGTGATGACGAAATTGTGCATGCGCTGTGTGTTTGCGGAAGAAAAATTCATTACACTAATTTTTGAGAGGCGCGCGTCTGCGTGATATGATAGTAAATGCACGGAAGTTCTAGGAACGCAGCAAATATCCTCAAAATCGCTAAAATGAAATGGAAAAAATAGTAAAGACAATTAGATGTGAAAATATTGAAGTTCAAACACAAAATTAAATTAAATTTATTCAATCGTAACGTCAATAAACGCGTAAACATTTCCTAAGTGAAGTAATTAATCCCCTTTGAACAATTCCAAATATTTGAAAAAGGGTAACTAAGCGTAAGCAAGTTAAAAATAGTTAAAACGGGGTAAATATTTTTGCAGTTTAAGAACGTCTGTCTCTCGTGTTGGGTAAAGTATACGTCGCAGAAAAGAAACTATTAAATAAATTCATTAGTGTAACAATGACTGTGGACTACAATGAAGAAAGTACTTTGAACCCACTGCTGCTTTTCCTGTCTGCCTCATATCGGCCTTGGATCCTCTATGTGTGGTGGGGCGATCTTAGAAGGAATTTACATCTCACTAGTCGACAAAAAGTGCTTTCGCTTTACTCCAACACTCACACTCACACTCATTCTCACTCTCACACTCATTCTAAGTCTCAGTCTCAGTCTCACTCTCATTCTCAATCTCAGTCTCACTCTCATTCTCATTCTCAGTATCAGTCTCAGTCTCACTCTCATTCTCAGTCTCAGTCACACTCTCATTCTCAGTCTCAGTCTCACTCTCACTCCCACCCTCACTCCCCCACTCCCTCTCCCTCCCTCTCCCAATCACACTCTTACTATCACTCTCCCTACCTCACAGGCTTGACACGTTCAACAACTCAAGCACTCACTCAAGAAAGGGAGACAAATAAGTGGAGGTTGAGAAAGATGTATAGAAATCTAAATAGAACTAGGAATATCGAAATCAATTGTATGAGGAATTGTTCCTCCATCCCGCAACTGGTTATACTCATATACTGTTTGTTTTTATTTGTTTCTGTTTATGATGAAGTTCGTTAATTTTGTATGGAATTATTAATTGCAGCATATTCAAGTCAACATTTTATGTAAATACAAAATTTTTTTTAAAACATATGCCGCTTAAAGATGTCAAAATTGAAAATACCCATGTTAAGTAACATGTTCTTAGATAACACTAGAGTTTGTTTTTGAAGAAAGAGTACACATAAACAAGAGCTCATTATTATTTTATTTTTAAAATAGATGGTGCCTGCGACTTTGTATGCGTATAATTTCCGTTTTTTTTTGCAACTGTGTTAGCAAAGAATAAAATCCAACAAAAAGACACATTTTTGTGGAAATATTCGTCGATACCTCCGAAACCGGTCGAGCAATCGAAATTTCAAGATATCTCCCAAACCATTTCAGATATTTCAATGAATCACATCGCATATTGTAGCACTCATTGACACCTTTCGTTTGACACCCATATTGTACTAAGACATTTTTGGTCACCCCTGGTCCACATATTGGGCGATAACCCCAAAAGCCGTTGAGATATCGCCAAAAATAATATCTTAAACTTTAAGTTGAGCGTCTAGCAATCCAACGATTCAATTCCATTCAGTACTTTTAGAGTGTTACGACCACAAACATACAGACAGACATGGTGCACATATTGGGCGATAACTCAAATTATCATTCATTACTTTCGGAGTGATACGGCCACAAACATACGGACAGACAGAGAGACAGATACACAAAAATTTTTAAAATTGTTGATTTGGATTCTACTCGCTTAATAATGCTTCCCCCAATCAATTTTTTGTTGATATCTGCCATGTACAGACATCGACCTGTTACAATTTTATTATATGTAGAGATAAAAGGTGAAACCCCTCCGTTTCTCATTTTTCACTCTCAGCTTCACGCTCACACTCTCTACTATCCTTACTCTAGCTCTTGATCTTACTCTTCGTATTAGCCTCACTCTCACGCGCAGTTTTTCTATCACTCTCACTTCCACTATCACTCTTACCATCTCTCTCGCTCCAAATCTCACTTTCAATCTTACTATTAACCTCACTCTCACTGTTACTATCAATCTCATTCTCAATACTCTTACAATCACTCTCACATCATACGCATTACCACTCTCAGTCTATGTCTCTCACTCTCACTCTTAGTATCTTTCGAAATAAAAATAATTATAAAATAAAATTAACCCTCGCCTCGGTTGTACTCATATTGTACATACCATCACATTATATTTTTAGGTAACTGGTTGACATATGTACCCACTATCCTAGTTACTATCTTCTTCACGTAAAAAGTGTCATCACGTACACCGTCTCGAAAACAGGCCCAACAAATAACTATATTTTTACTTGAAAGTCACATGCAAAAATTTTAAACTAAAAATATTTGCTTGTGTTTTGTTTTTAAGCGTTTAACAATGTGTTTCTTAATAAAACATTTTTTTTTAATTAAACATCAAAAAACAAATGCCTAAATTGCTACCGTCAAATGGATGAATACACACATCATTTGTAGATCCATAAACATTTACTGGAAATGTCAATATTAAAGACGGTTAAAATAGGAGAGATGGTACTAAGTATTTAGTTGGGGGGTTTAAGCTGTTTTCACTTACTATTGTGACGTACATAGGCTAGAACCTTGATGACTTGCTAATTAATAATAGCCGTTCATTAGGCACTGAGCTAATATTGAATACTTGTGTTAATTAGTTACCCACATGAGAACAACAAAAATATTGTTTTGAGAGAGATTAAAAACACAGCTGCAGGGGGTAAATTGGAACAAATTTTGCCAACTTTAGATACCGTGTTTGATATGCTTCTTAGTTTAGCGATGAGGATATTTGTTACATAAAAAAAAATAAAATCAAATATTTTTGGTGTTAATGTTGGTTGCCAAATAGACGAAGTTCTCACAGTTTCAAATTTGTAACTACTTCGTCTTGTCCTCGTTCACCGCAAGCCCGCAAGCAGAGAAAGCAGCGCTTACGACGCGGTTATTAAGGCCAATGATATCAATATCATCGGTACACCACTCTTGTAAAGGATTGCACCATTGCGGTAAAGCTCTGCTGCTCGAATTATCTTCTCCATCATCAGGTGAAAGAATCGCACGAAAGGGAATCGCCCTATCTAAAGCCTCGTTTGGTTTCAAATGGCTTAGAGATGTCCTTCCCAAATCTGAAGGAGCTATTGGTATTGCTCAACGTCATTTGGCAAAGCCGTATATGCTTTGAAGGAAACTCAAATTCGACATGGCGGCAGGTTCTTTTCGCACTGTCGAAAGCGGCTTTGAAATCGACAAAGAGATTGTGCGTGTCGATTCTCTTACTAGGGGTCTTCTCCAGGATTTGGCGTATTGTGAAGATCTGTTCAGTTTGTCTACGATGGGTTTCAGTATTTCACACAATACGCTAGAAAGAACCTTATATGCGATATTTAGAAGACTGATTCCACGATAGTTGGTGCGGTTAGCGGGAGCGCCTTTCTTGTGGATTGGGCAAAGCACACTTAAGTTCAACCCTGGAGATATGCACTCTTACGTCCATATTCGGCGGGTAGTCCGTCTTTTCCAGGCGCTTCGATATTGCTATCCTCACTTCATCACGGTCAGGTGGTGGAACGATTTTTCCATCACCAGGGATTGGGGTATCAGTTTTCTCTAATATCAATTTTTATAACTTACCTACAGACCTTTTGCTAAGGCCGGTAGTATAGTGTTCTCAGTAGTACGTAGCGAGTAAGGAATACATATGCTCTCACTCACCGCTCGAAGTATGCAAGCCATATGATTTATAGCCCCAAAAATTGTTAGTTGGAATTTTTAAATCGAAAAAATTTAAGAAACCAATTAAGCACTCCAAATAGTCCATTTTCAGCAACTTAATTTCAAGAACTACATATCAATTGTTGCCACATACTCATAAATTAATATATATGTATGTATGCCACAACGCATGACATGCAACATATTTGCAGTCTACCACCGCCTACCGTCTACCACCTACTTCCTCCTAACTCTCACACGATAAACTAATTCAAAGCGCAACAAAAAAACTCAAAGCCCTAGAGAAGTCAAGTTACAGTATTTATGATAGATAAGCGCAGGTATGTATGCAGGTATGCCCATGTATTTAAGACAATGGCAAGGAATTGTTTGCATTTTGTTGTGCAATATGCCACAAATCAAATGCTTTGTCGCTTCATGTTGCAATACTTGCAAAAGTGTTCTAAGGTCGATCGTTGGCGATGCGTCATCAAGTAGCTGTAGGTAGTGGTAGCTCATGATGCTCTATGTGTAGTCTAAGTGTGTGAATGTTAAGTAGCAATTGGGTACGATTCGAATACAATGGTTGTGGCATGTGTGCTCTCACAAAAAAAATCCCTTGATGACAACGTTTAGCGGGCGTTTTTTGTGGGTTTTCATTGGAGCGCATATGGTTTGGAGTTCAGGAGCGTTCGTATGTGTAAGAGAGCCCTATGTTCAAGCTGAGGTTATATGGTTTTCAAAAGGTGCTTCGACGGAAGAGGACATTAGTGGAGTTCATTTGTACTATTTCATCCTCCATCGTCTGTTCATGCATTACCCTAGAACATACAAATATTCGAGAATGACTAGTTAATTGTATCTAAGTCAGTGGTCGACACGGATAGAGGACTAAAAATATGTAGGTATTAGGTTCTTCTCCCGGGAAAATAATTGCCGCCAAATAATCTAGATATTGGACTAATTAGTAAACTGAGTAGTGAACGCATCTTTCGACGAACTAAGAACACGCTCTATAATTCACTCATCATGCCTGTCCTGATTTAAGGCTCAGAATCATGGACAGTGCTGAGAGATAGTTCTTGGAGTATTGAAGAGAAAAGTTCTCCAATGGATTTACGGTCCTTCCCGTGATGCCGACGGCGAGTACCGAAGAAAATGTATCGATGACCTATACGAACTTTACGCAGATCTGTAACAGTAAATCAAAGATCAAAGGTTCATGTTATGTGAATGGACAAAGGAGCTCCAGCCCATATCGACATTCGAATGACGCAGCTAAGAAAGGTGGAGACTCCCTCGGCGAGGGTTCGGCTAAGTTAAAAAAACAGCGTTAAGCCCCATCAGTAAATGATAATGAGATGATAGAGATCTTAGAAATAGTTTTTTAGTAAGAATCATTGAGAGCTTTTGCGGCAGGAACAGCAAGTAAATTGTCTTCATTCCAAATTGAGATGTAGATATTTACAGAGTTAGCAGAGTCTGCTCGCCATATCGTAAATTAACTCAACGACACTTGGAGGGAGCAGCAGTACACGGCGACCTGCGTCTTTCTCGCCCTACCTACGATATTAGGTTTCCAAGACAGCTTTTATAAAGTATTATCCCAAAATATATATAACCATATCAGACACTACTAGTGGGACTAACCCAGTCGGGGGGCGAACTATTTGGGGATCCAGGGTTTTCTAGGCCTATTTTCGACATTGGGTTTTCAATACATCTTTATAAGAAGTATGGTACCAAAATATCTAAGCCTATAACACGCCGTTCGAGGACAGAAAATCTTTTATCTACTCGTGAAGAGAAAGACTTACTTTTTCTGGGGTTGACCATGTCCATTCAGTTCACCATGGCTACAACAACACCAGAGTTTACGACTACTCTGCAAGTCCACCGAAATAATAACAGAGACAGAGCTCCGCCTTATGTCTTAACGCTGCACACCCTTCTCTGGATTGAGGTCTCACCGCAATCCACTAAGGCTGTGCTATGACACAATAGACTTTCCCAGAGTCTCTTGGACTTCTACACCAACCAAGCCTCCTTCCAAAGCCCCAGATATGACGTTGTTAAATACCGCCCAGTTATCTAGAAAGGTCCCCAGAGCATGTTCGTTATGCTGTAGTAAGGCCTCTATTTGTCCCACTATCAGGTAAAGGGCATTTCCATCGACCTGCAATGTGCTTTGATGCCTGTGAGGGTTACCAATGATGCTCTCGTCTTTGAGTCTTAAACTTCTATTTGGACGCTAGGCGGTAAGATGGCTATTTTAAGTAAGTAAGTATTTGAAAGACACTGTAACGATGGCTCAGTTCAAAGGGATTACTGAACTCCAAGTTATTGCAGCAGGTACTTTTATGCCAGCATCTTCTCTCCCCAGAAAATCTTCGAAGTTTAGTCAGGCAATCATGTAGTCCACCGTATCCGATGATTTCTTATTAAATTGAAGTATGACTTCCTATTTATGGCTGTCGTTAAAACAAGATCTTACGGTTTGCCTCTTTTTCCGATTTGAATTTCTTGATTACATAGTAACTATTGAAACTTTTAATCATTTTAAGCGCCCTCCCTGCTAGACTAACCTATTCTATCGTTAAGTTAGTTAGTACGCTCACGACTCTGAAAAAATATTCAAATAATTTTGCGTGCCGCAGAACGTTAGCGACGACAAAACGTTCGAGTTAGACGAAAAGATCTTATCTTATGTGCAAGAGGAAGCTGAGAATTTTTATGGAATTTGTGGTAGTTTAAGCAAAAGTAGAACTCGGTGACAATTTATGCAAAATTCGCAAAACCAACGATTAAATATAGTTGAAGACACGCGCCCGTGAGACTTTCCAGCGCTAAAGACAATGCAATAGCGGACGACCCCTAAGCCACATACGTAGTACAACTTATTCGTAAAATTGCTCATTGTTTCGGAAGCGACTATGAAATTACCACATCAAGTGGGCATGTGCCAAATGTTGGGAAAAAAATGCATCACAAATACCAATGAGTGCATTGTGTGCTGTTGCATTGCAATTGTGGCAAAGTAGTTTTTTTTCGTTGCTGTTGCATGTTGAAGTACTTTGACGACCTTGAGTCACAAAGTGATTGCAGTTTGCAAAGAAATAGGGCGACCTCAAATGATGAAGACAATTGTTGAAGGGGAAGTTTGGAAAATATTTAACTTCGTTTACTAAGTGAAAAAAAATTAGCAAAAAAATTAAATAAAATGAAAAAATAAAAGTAAAAAAAAATAAAGAAAATATAATAAAAAAAGTAAAAAAATAAATAAAATAAAATACAATCAAAAAAAAAAAAAAAAAAAAATAAAATAAAAAAAAAAAAAAAAAAAAATTAAATAAAATAAAATAAAATAAAATAAAATAAAATAAAATAAAATAAAATAAAATAAAATAAAATAAAATAAAATAATATAAAATAAAAAAAAAATAAAAAAAAATTAAAAAAATAAAATAAAATAAAATAATATAAAATAAAACCAAAAAAAAAAATAAAAAATAAAATAAAATAAAATAAAATAAAATAAAATAAAATAAAATAAAATAAAATAAAATAAAATAAACTAAAATAAAATAAAATAAAATAAAATAAAATAAAATAAAATAAAATAAAATAAAATAAAATAAAATAAGATAAAATAAAATAAAATAAAATAAAATAAAATAAATAAAATGAAGTAAAAAAAATAAATAAAAAATAAATAAAAAAATAAATAAAAAGAAATAAAAAAAAATATATATCAAAAGAAATAAAGTAGAATAATTTACAACAAAATGAAACAAACTAATAGCAATAATAAAAAAATATGACAAAATAAAAAGAAAGTAAAGAAAAACAATCTTTGTCCAATTAGTTCGGATTAATGGTATTTTGGATACATGCGTTCTACATACAGTGATTTATATTTTTAAAAAGTGGGAAGTGCCAGCCCTCCACGAAATTCAAAGCTTTGTTTAATTAAACAAAATTTCCATTCTCCATTTTTCGTAAATAAAAAAGTGAAATTTCTTCACGATTACCTTGCTAACTGCCAAAAGTACCGCTAATCTTTCAGTTGTTGTTATGAATAAATGCATTTATTACAACACCACAACAATGTACATAATTGTCACAATTTAGACTGATGTTGACCTCTGCCACGCTCGGTGGCAACCAACCACATTTGCTGTCGTCACCTCCTCATCGCCGAAGGAGGAGAAGGTAGCAGCATAGCATAGCATAACATAAAAGTGAAATCATTGCAAAACGCCATAAAAATTGCACACTTGCACTGAATTACATGAGTGTCGTCTGTAGTCCGTCGTCTTCGGCTTGACGGTGTTTAGCGGCACTGCATTTGGCTTTTATGACATTTCTGGCTGCTAAGCATTTTGTTGTACGAATGTTTGTGTAAGTATGTGTTATGGCTAAATAACTGCAAGCCATTAATATTGTGGCCTATAAAATGTTTAACCAAAATTAAAAAAAAAAAAAAACATGCAAAGACTTAATAGCTTTCCAGAAGCAAAGCTTAAAAATTCGAAAATTTTAATTAAGTAAAAAAGTCATCTTAGAAAATGAAAATAAAAAAAGTGAATGAATGAATGAACAGCTTTTAATTTTTGAAAAAAAAAAAAAAATCAATTAACGGATTTTTTTAGTGACAAATTTGAATTCTCTAAGTAACCATAAAGGAATTAAACCGGAAAATTAATCAAACCATATCCAATCAGTTCGGTAAAAACTCTTAAAATATATATTCCTCAATTACAAAAGATGCTTTTTCGTGTAAATATATACATCTTTATATATTGAAATGATATATCGTCGCTCGCTTGCCAGAAGCATGAATGTGCCAAAATTTAAATTTTTGGAAATCATATTTGAAAGTTTATTGCTCTCGCAAAATTTTAAATTTTAGTTTTTGACATAAATATGTTTTTGCAGATTATACTCTTTCCACTGATATAGTTTTTACGTTAATATTCCTTCAATTTCTCGAGATTCGGCGCATTCATCTTTTAAAAATTTCCAAAAAATTTTTTTAAAAATTTTCGTTGTACCAGAAACATGAATTGGTAGCACATTCATGTTTCTTGCGCAACGAAAATGTTTAGAAATTGAATTTTTTAATTTTTGTTTTGCCAGAAGCATGAATGTGTTGTACTCAACGAGATACACCATGGTGTTTACGTAACAATTTGCTACACATTCATCTTTCTGGCAAAACGAAAATTTAAAAAAATTCAAAATTCAAATTTTAAACAGTTTTGTTGCGCCAGAAACATGAATATGAGAACATTCGTTTTTCTGGCACAATTTTCAGAGATTTAGCTACACATTCATGAAAAAATTATTGAAAAATTCCGGGGGGTTTCATTGTACTTGGGAGGGGTTACTCACGTGAGCGTATTAACTCAAATCTGGAAAATTGGCACATTAATAAAAAAATGAAATAAAATAACATAAAATAAAATAAAATAAAATAAAATAAAATAAAATAAAATAAAATAAAATAAAATAAAATAAAATAAAATAAAATAAAATAAAATAAAATAAAATAAAATAAAATAAAATAAAATAAAATAAAATAAAATAAAATAAAATAAAATAAAATAAAATAAAATAAAATAAAATAAAATAAAATAAAATAAAATAAAATAAAATAAAATAAAATAAAATAAAATAAAATAAAATAAAATAAAATAAAATAAAATAAAATAAAATAAAATAAAATAAAATAAAATAAAATAAAATAAAATGCCTCTGGCAAGCGAGCGACGATGTGTATTAAGGTGGGCCAAAAAAAAAATCTAATTTCGCTTTTTTTAGAAAAGCGTACAGAAAATCGAGTTCCTGACCATAAAGGAAGTATAATGACCAAATATGAGTTTTTTATGTTAATGGGATAATCGCCTAGCCAACTTTTACTCCAGTATTTGGAGGGAATTGAACGCTCTACAAAAAAAGGCCTAATAAACTATTTTCATGAATGTGACCATTACAAAGTTTTTCGAAATCGAAAATTTACTAATTTCTAAAACCCGCAGAGGATGATTTACACAGGTCGATTTTTCTAGTCGATTTTTGTCGTTCGACTGCGTTCTACCTTCAAATGCAAGGTGTGAATCGATCGAATTGCTATTTACACGATGGATTGAAAAAAATCGGTTAGAAAAATCGACCCGTGTAAATCAGCTTTTAGGTTTCGTGAAAAGTTGTGTAGCTTCAAAGAAAATTTTGAATTTTAAAATAGAAAATTTCATGTTCTACAAATATGGTGCAATACATTTTTTTCATTTACAAAACCATTAAAAATAGATTGACGTTAAAAATCGGAACATTTAAAAGCGGCATTACAACTGCATAACTTGGATGTTGAAATCTTAAATGAAAGTGAAGGTGTATTAGTGAAAGATCCGTCGCCGCACCAATGAATTTATGTTATCTGTTTTGCTCCATCGCTCACTAGCAAGCACCAAAACAACAGCGTATGATGTTCAGTCGCTGCTTGCAAGTGAGCGACTGAGCATAACTAAAGACATCCATTGATTGGTCAGTGCGATCATAGCGCTCTCACAAGCGCATCAACATGTTATTGTTCAAGAGGCCAAGGAAAGAGCGTAATTGTGTGTGTGAATTTGTTTCTCAGATTTTCGGACAATTGTCACACTAGCTGCCAGGGCTTGCTCTTTATATTTGTTGTTTTTGTTCTATGGGGGCTGTTAAGCATGATGAAATGTAGTATCGGGGGTGGGCAGGGTTCGAAATTTTCTACACCAAATATCACTAAATTCTAAAGTCAGGTTATATTTGCACACAAACGAAACTTTGAAAGGAAGTCTTTAATCGAATCCTTTAACGTATAGGCCGCGAAGAGGTCATCATGGCACTGATATGCATCTAACGCGTAGTTTTCGTTGCCTGGACATCGCAATAGGCCTGTCACATTGCTTTTCACATATCCGAGTGACCACTTCCAAAGTAGTCCAATTCACCTCGTCTAACAGTGTAAAAATTGATATTTATCGCGCTGCTTCATTTCACGCCGTTAAAATCATTATGTCGTTTAAATTGTATCACCACGTTAACATTCATACACATACAATCCCACACACAAGCAAAATAAAAACTGGAGTGAATGTGCTGCGATGGTGACAATTTCAAGATGCGGTCTGCGAAAGCAAAAGTAAAAATTATTGCATAGCCATAAAAGACAAGTACAACAACAACAAAGCGAAATAGCAAAAATAAATAAAAATTAAATAAATCATTGCGAAAAAAGGAAAAATACAAAAATTACCGCTGTCATGTTAAAATGATTTTTAATTCATTTTAAGCGACTAAAGCAACTCATCAACAAACATATATGTAAAACAACAACGAAAACAAACAACTGCTGCGACAAACTAGAAAAATTACAACAACAAAGCTACAAATAGTGCAATTGCAACTGAGATGCGTCAAAGCAGCATCCATGCGCAGCAGCAACATTGCTAAGAAGCGCAACAACTATAACAACAACAACAACAGTCGACAGCATAATCAACCGCAACAATGAAAAACGAGAGTAAACCCGAAGAAAAACATTCCATGCACTGAAATGGAAAATTAAACCTTGTTACATCAGAGCTGACTACCGACAAGCCACCGACCGATTGGCAGACCTGCAACAAGCCTATGGCGACAGTGGTGACAATGTGTGTGCGATAGATGCAGCAGATGCTCGCAGTCATTGAGAAGTAGCAACTTCTTATATGGAGACACACAGGTATCTTGGGTTTGAGAGTAGGTGCGTTTGAAGTCCACTATAACAAATGTTCGCGCGAGCGCAAAGCTGGGATCAGTCATATGGAAAGTCTCTGTGTTGTTGGGATTCTCCACATAGCAAAATCCCGGGACTGACACTTCTTAGCCGGACACCGTTAATCCTCCTCGAACCATTAAGATTTGATGAAGGCCTTCAAGTCATTTAAAGCGCATTTTCGTGCCGCTTAAAGCCGGACAGTTGCAGATGAGGTGCTCCAGCGTTTCCTATTCCTTATCATCTTTCAACTTCTACAGCATCGTCGCTAGGGCACACCTAGCCTTGCTGCATGTCATTTCCCTCCTTTTTAGGGCGTAAATTTTTCGTTTGCATGTTGCAAGAACCTGCTTTGTTGTGCCCTGCCTGGTAAGTTCGTCTACACAACAGTTTCCTTAAGTGTCAAATGCAGTTCTGTTGGACCATCTCTTGAAGAGATCGAAGACAGCTGAGAGTTAGTTCAGAGTTGAACGAGTAAGAGCCAATGAATTTGATGTCCGCTTGGTTGTTGCTGAAGATAACGAAATTCTCTCCGATAGTACGTACGTTTACTTATCCAGGCGGCGGCGTCCAAGATTGCTAAGACTTCAGCCTGGAAGACGCTAGTAGTCTGAAGGAGACAGATCCCTTGAATACACTTCTCCTCCAACTCTACCCAACTCTACAATCTAATTTCGAGCCGTCCCCTCCCACTTTTCTCTGCTGGGAATGATTATTTTGAAGCAGCTATCCCCGACTGTTGTGGTCGTAGAAAACTGTAAGATCCCAGAAAACTGGAGTGTCTGGTAGTGCTTGCACCCGAGCCGGACGTTTCCTCTCGACGCAGAGCCGATGCTGCTGCTGCACCGTACCCTTACAGATCGAGTGGCGAAATGCCAAGAATGGCCTGGAGAAATTCGTTTTGCGTTGTTCTTAGCGCAGCGCTTATGCAGACCATTCTGGATCTGTGGACTTTCGGCTTAACGATGGTATTTTGTACCGGTTGGTATAAATTACAAGTTTAATTTTTTTTCGATTTGATACCAAGTTCGCAGCGAGATGCTACTTGCATCAAGTCACACAAAGTTTGTGGAAATTCGCCCCTGTCTCATAGCAACGAGTTCACTATAAGGTTCCATAAAAGCGGGGAGAGAACAACACCCTGAGGCGTTCGTCTTGTGACATAGCGTGATAAATAAACCGTACCCTGTATGAAACTATTTTCCTTCCTTTTAGTCGTTGACCAATAAGTCCAATAAGAGATCTGCTTATCTCCAAATTTGTTAGAGCGGTGTTAATAGGCTCCGGGGGTATATTATTGAAAGCCCCTTCTATAAATTAGCTAAATTCAGGTGACACTGACGAGCTAGATTGGAAATGACCTTGAAAGGGGTACCTATGCTGTGACATCAAGAAAGGAGAGATAGAAGAATACATAGATGGAAAGGCTGGAAAAGGGCCGAAAGTATGGTACTCCCGATACTAAATGCACCTGGGTATAACACAAAAACCAAAGTAAGCTATGAATGAAAAACTATCTGCAACAACAACAAAAAGCCAGTACAAAATCGACAGCTTTAGGCAGCTTGCAACCAAAGAAGCAATGTAATTCTGTCGATGTCGATCCAATTGTATAGCTCATGTGCTGCCAACACTGCCGTTACCATTACCATTGCCGTCGACGAGCAGATGCAGTTTCCAGTGGACAAGTGTTGTAACGGTTTGGACGACACTACTTGAAAGACGATTTACT
This sequence comes from Campiglossa producta, assembly GCA_964058755.1. Lineage (NCBI taxonomy): Eukaryota > Metazoa > Arthropoda > Insecta > Diptera > Tephritidae > Campiglossa > Campiglossa producta. The sequence goes on from CAXKVI010000003.1 coordinate 26,076,694, forward strand.
ATTTCGCTACTATTTCACATCTCCACATATGTCTGTATATATGTGTGTGAGTGTGCGTGTTGCTTCTTTTCCTTTTCACTGAATCTAAAAAGTGAGAGTGACATCGGAAATTGTTTCAATTTTCATCACAAACGATCAGCAGGCAGTCAACAAGCATGCAACTAGTCAAGCAGCCCGACCAGGCAATCGAATAGCCGCTTCATCGCATTACTTTTGCAGCGGTGATACTTTCGTTGTTGGTGTTGTTATCTTTTTTTGCTGTGGTTACTGTATTGCATCGTAATGAATGAATGTCGAAAAGTGTAACAGCAGCAATTTTTCTGCATTGCGCATAAAATATCCAGCTAGCCATTGCGAATGCTTTCCCAAGCTAGCCAACCTCAGAGCTATGAGCCCCGATAGCCAAATGTTAAACATAGCACAGACTTACGTGCATACATGTGTGCTTATATAAAAAGCTAGGTGTTTATCTATGTATGTAAGTGCGTCTTCTGTTTGGGCCAGGGGCGAAGCTGGGCTTCGACATAAGATGGGGCAGGAGTTTATATCGACGAATTGAATAAAGTTTAGCAGGAAGCGCCGAATGATTCATCTTAACTCTGTATCATATATAGCCGGCTGAGAGGAAGCTGAAAGAGGAAGAGAGGGGGACATTTTAAGTAAAAGTGGAAGTGAAAAATGAAGGGATAGAGTAGGAAAAGAAGAAGAAGAAGATAGACAGGACTATTATAGGGCCAGGGCAACAATAATTGAGAAATGTGAAAGTTAAAGAGTAGACCGTTTTAATTTGTGTATTGTCCGGTCGGTAGTCGAATATTAGGCTCTGAAAACCTTAGAAGCTCTACTAAGACCCTTTGTGAGGAGGACTTTGCTACATACAACCTTATTTCAGAAGGTGATAACCAAGGTAAAGTGTAAGGATCGGCTAATTTAATCAGCCCTGGTTGATAAATACATTTTGACAATTAAGATAGGCCTCTTTACCTACACTTAACCGAGCTCAACGAACGGCGGGTCATTCGCTTAAGTGCTCGTTGAAGACAAAGGTGATGATAGGAAAACCTTCTGGCTGGAACTTCTTTGTCCATTCGCATAACATTAGTCAGTCAGTGGAGCCTTTGGGCTTTAATTTGTAGTTGGTCGGATCAGCGAAAAGCTCATATAGCTAATCGTTAAATATACTTCTATACCCGCCGTTGGTCTCTCAGGAAGAATCATACATCATCAGGGGAACTTTTCTCTCAAATAGTTCAATAGCCATCTCCGCTTCTCTCGACAATGTCCGCTTTTCGGAACCATACATCAGGACAGGTATGATGAGAAACTAATATAGCGTGATCTTTGTTCATCGAGAGAGGACTTCTTCTCAGTTGGCAACTTGGTCCGAAGTAATTCTCTCCTTCGGATATCCAAGTGCCGCTTAGGAAATTTTTTAATATTTCCCTTAGCCGTGAATTGAAAGCACCTGTTTACAGTTGGTGGACAAGACTAGTGGTGTCATACACCTAAAAAGGAGTCGCTAAGTTTCCGCTTTCATTGGATAGCAAAGGATAGAGGATGCAAAATGTGACTGAGACCAGGACTACCCAATCTCCGCTTACTTTCTTGTGCATAATCAGGCGGCTGAGTAATTTCTTGTCGCCTGGTCCACCATCACTAGGCTCAGGTGTGGGTGTTTTGCCTTTGGAACCCACTTCGCAGCGAAACAATTCGTATTCGATCTTACTGCTCTCTACTGCTAAGCATCGGGCAGTCAAAAATTATACCTCTGCTTGCCCACCTCGCTTAGCTAGGTCATCAATAAGATACCAGGGTTTCAAACCCGTGCTATACTGCCTTGAAAGAATATCAAACGACGACTTATGGTCTCGATCAAATTAACCAAAAAGCTGCAACAGAAATACCTAAGCACAAGTGGTCGTGGATCGGTCATAAGAGGGTTAGTACTTAAATATAGCCAGACAAGCATTGCGGTAGAATCCACTCGAAAGTTGATAACCAGGCGCATCACCGGTTGTTGTTGTTGTTGTTTTTGTTAACAGAAAAAAAAACTGGGAAAGTATTGGTGAGTGATGCCGAGATTGACAGTTCTTGGCCGGATATGAACCCGGTACTCCCTTGCGATACTGCCCGATTGTCATGGTAGCGATTTGGTATGACCACTGATACCTTCTTGGTCATGTCATCCCTCCATCCATAAGAAAGGAGAATATGGGTAATGAGAGGCATCATATACGTAGATCAATCCACGAGCTAGCACGTCATTACCTATGTGCATACGACCGGAATACCTGCCTCGGGAATATTCTAAACCCCTAACCCCCACGGGTGGTTGCTGTTGTTGTTCCTGTTGTTGTTGTTGTTGTAGCAGTACTTCGCTCTGCCTAGTCGGAAGATTCTTTTATAAAAAGTAATACACAGAGCCAAAAATGCCTAATAAAATTAATAAGATTGTCTTTATGAACGGTTTTCAGGCTCAGGTGTAGTCAAGACGGCGGAAACGAAAAAAAACCATACGCAAATCTATTTGGTTTAATGAGGAAATTCTTATTGATATTATCAAGTGCCATTTCTTCTTTTTTCTTTGCGATTTCTTTTTATATGTGTTATTAATAAGAAAATCTTCTCGAAATTTCTGTCAAAATATTGAAAAAAAGCTGAAAGAGAAAAACTTCTTATTTTAATAAGATGATCTTAGGGTTCCTAACAAGAAGATTTGACTTATTAATATTTTCAAAGGGAAATCTTGCATCATCATCAGCAGACATCATGTAGAACAATTATACGCTGAGAAGCAGAAGTACCCGATGGCTCGATGGTAAGCACCTGTGTTCAGCATTCAATATGTGGTTAGTTCGATTCGCGGTGGAGGCAATATGGCAAGTGTGGAAGGCAATGTAAGGAAGAGTGCGGTGAGATGGCTTGAAGGAAATATAAAAAGGCAACATAAGAAGGTAAAGGCAATACAAGAGAAATCTAAAACTGAATCTTAACTGATAATCTGAAGTTCTCGAAGACAATATAAGAACTCTGAAATATAATTTTTATTTTCTTCTCAATAATATGTGATTTCATTTTGAAAACATTAATAAGTCGAATCTTCTTGTTAGGAACCCTAAGAAATCAGTTCGTTTTCTGCAAGATTTCCCTTTGAAAACATTAATAAGTCAAATCTTCTTGTTAGGAACCCTAAGATCGTCTTATTAACACATACAATTATGCGGAAATCTGTTAATAAGTCAAATCTTCTTGTTAGGAACCCTAAGATCGTCTTATTAACACATACAATTATGCGGAAATATGTTTTCCCTTTGAAAACATTAATAAGTCAAATCTTCTTGTTAGGAACCCTAAGAAATCAGTACGTTTTTTGCAAGATTTCTCTTTGTAAAGATTAATAAGATTTTCTCTTCAAAAATAAAAAGAACTTCTTCTTGAAGAAAATCTATAGAGATATCATATGACTTTTGTTCTATTTTATTAGGCAGTGTTGGCTCTGTGTATGACGGACCAAATACACCTGTACTGATGTTGACAGCCCTTTGCCGGATACGAATCCGGTACGTTCCGGTGAAATGCACCTTGTGGTACTAGCCCGACGGTCTTGGGAACGATTTCGTTGGATTTTAGTCGCCTCTTACGTCATACATATGTACATACCTCGGGCATATTATAAGCTCCTAACACATAGGGGGTGGTCGAGGCGCCTATGCTACAATAGGACTGAAGGAAAACTATGATGATGAGGGTACAGTCCTTACCCACTGTTATGCGAATCGCAGATATGGTTGATCGAACGTCATTCTACGTCTTATACTTGGTAGTAGTGGCACTAGTGGTACCGGAGAAAAGCCGTGTCTAGTAAATGCTATATAATGTTCAGGAGGAAACGCAGCCTTACTTTTCCCCTGCCTACCTACGCCCATGGCCTGGATGTTTCTGTGTCTGTGTGCTTATTCGTCCAGCTATCCCATTCAGCTCCCCCTAGAAAACACAAATAATACTCGCATTCCTACACACATACTCGTAAGATGCTACTCTATAATTTCTTCTTCTGTAGTTAGTCGCACTATTTTTTAACTTGATAGTCTGGTTTGGATTTTGCAATTTTTTATGCCATCGCGTATTACTTTTTTATCGTATTTATACACTTGTTACTTTAATTTGTTTTATTTTTATCATTTTTTTTAGTTATAGTTTTATCTCCTGTTGTTGTTGTTATTGTTGTTGCTATTGCTATTTCATTGTTTATTTCTTTAGCTTTGACGTTTTGTTATTTGTTATGGCTTGTTTTGTATTTGACTCTTTTTGCTTGCACGTTTCCGATCTTTGATACGAAAATACATAAAGAAAATAAATGCACGCACGTCAATTTCATTAGCACAAAGTCAGTCTATTTGAACCTTAGACTGGATGTAGTGATGTGTATCAACAAGAGTGAGTTGGTTAAGAAATGATGCGGAATGCAATTTATTGCATTGGAATTGGAGTAAAAATGCTTGGGAATGATTCGAGAAATGCACAGTTTGTGAACACTTAAACGAAATCTATACTAAATGAATAAACATCAAAAACTATCGAATGTACTCGTAATAGATAAATTTCATCAAATGTGGTGAAGATCTCATTAACACGTGCTGCTGTTAGGTTTTCGATTGAATTTACGACACACAATAAAAATAGCAAAATATTTCGACGTTAGCGCAAAGGCGTTAGTATCGAATACGTCCTTGCAGTCAATAAGTCTCTCATCTTATGGGTGTTTGTTGAAAGACGAAACGATGGCTGTTGGAGTATCACAGAAAAGTTTGGGTGAACCGAACATTAAATACCATGCGATACACAGAGAAAAATGAGATGGGAATTGATAAGAATTGACCGTGATTTTGGTTGAATCAACAGATATTTGGTTGATATAACTGTATTTTGGTGGATATGACAAAATCACTGTCAATTCTTATCCATCGCCAGCTAAATTTTCTCTGTGTGTAGTTTTCAGAACGGCATAAGAATGATATCGGCGCTAGGAGGATTTACCTACCAATTTATACTATTTTTGCTATTTACCTTACCGATTTTCGTGATTTTCGAAATTTTCCATATCGTAAGGGGGACGTGGCTGGGAAGCTAATTGGTCTAACTTTATCAGGTATATTCCTTATAATGCTAGGATATCTTGTGCCAAATTTCATGATTCTACCGCAATCAGTAAAAGTTATGACCAGTCGAATTTTCAAAAATTCCTCCCTTAAAAGTGGGCAGTCCACTTTTAAAAATTTATCGAAAAATTATAATAGAATGACTACTTATAGAAATCCTACCAAGTTATATCATTTACGCCATTTTCGTTACTGAATTATGTCAATTTATGTGATTTTCGAAATTTTCGATATCGAAAGTGGACATGGTTGGAAGAAGATTTTATCCAATTTCATCAGGTATACTCCCAACGATAATAGTATGGTTTGTACCAGATTTCATAGTTCTACCGTAATCAGTTTAAAAGTTACGGCGAGTCGAATTTTCAAAAGTGCCTCCCTTAAAAGTGGGCGGTGCTACGCCCACTTTAAAAAATTTATCAAAAAATCATAATAGAATGACTAGCCATTTCACTCATTTTAGCCATTTCAGCTCCCGAGATATGCCAATTTATGTGAATTTCGAAATTTTCGATATCGAAAAAGGGGGCGTGATTATCATCCGATTTTGCCCATTTTCAATAGAAACCTACCTTGGTCAGAAAGTAAAGTCATGCATATATCTAAATTTTTACTCAAGCTATCGCGTACACGGACAGAAGGACGGGCGGACGGACATGTCTTAATGAACTCCCCTTTTCAACCTAAGAACTTTCATATATGGAACTTTATATCTATCTCGATTATTTTGTGCCGTTACATAGTAGGCACCGTTATGTGCAACAAAATTATATTACCCTTGTACTAGACTAGTGCGCTGGGTATAAAAATACTCGCTTTCGTCAGCAGTGGAAGAGAGACCCTCTCACTGGAAAAAGGAGGTGTAGAACTTTTATTAAAAAAAAAAAAAAACTTTCCATTATTGTTTTATTGGTCATCTCAAAAACTCATAAATTTTTTTTGGAAAACATATTAAGCAGTATTTTGCTGGAATTTTAATATGTATGCATCGCAGATTTTAAGGTAGCATTTATGACTGGTCAACTTTGTTTTTATGTTCATTGCCTTAAATATTGTAAAATAATAAGCAATTTGCAAAACTATTAACTTTTTATGCATTTTTTGACGACCTTTATTATTTGAAAGTAAATTTTTGCTGGTTCGTGTTTAAAGAATAAAATACACTTGATTTTTTTCAAAAACCGATATATTTAAATTGCACTATGGCAATCATCTTCAGGGTAGAACAAATTTATTAACACGTCTGTCCCGTGCGACGTGGACTCCACCCTGAAGATGATTGCCGGTCGGAAATATCGATTTTTGAAAAAAAAAAAATCAAGTGTGTTTTATTCTTTAAACACGGACCTAAAGGCAGTCAAACTTTAAATTATTCACGTTTTAGTGATGAACGAAACCTCTGAGCCGACTCCTTAAAACCGGGTTTTATGAAACAGAGACTTAGTTCAAAAAGAACCGAAAAAAAGTCTAAGGAGAATCCATGTACTAGGCACGACATCGCACAGCACTAGTCCTTGTATATGCACCTTCAGATATATGGGATGAAAATTACCATAGCTTTATTGGATGCAGATACCATAATAAAGTAATTAGTGTGAAACAAACTACATATTAACATCTTTAATAGATAATTTAATTAAATTAAAAAATATAAATAACTACAAACACACTTATGTTTGCATCTGCATGGATTTCGAATTCCATTAGCAAATTTCCAGTCATGGGTTGTTGTTGTATCCAAAGTTTAAAGAATTTGAAATAAAAAACAATTGAAATTTGTTTAAGAAGATCGAATTCCGAATGCCATGAAAATTGTTACTGCATATTTGTCAACGATAATGTACCAAAAATTTACAGCTATAGTATGCTACGCTATTATGTAAACAAATTTGGCTATTCAAGTGTGAAATTGCTTTAAGGCCGGACCACAACGAAATTACGCCGCGAAAAAACCAAGGCGAAAGTCGTCAAAATAGAAACATGTAATTTTATGAAATTGAACACAATCAAGCGCCAGAGCTCGCTATCAGAGCCGATAAATAAAGAGAGAGGCTACCAGTACGAAATTAACCGAGATCCAGATCACTTGGGAATACTGGTTTTAGAGAGAAGTTTCGCCTATTAATATTATTTTTTTAAAATATTTTTATAAATATCGTCTTTTTTTATATCTCGACTATAGCGTCTATTTTCAGTAACACAGTTTTTGACTACTTATCAAACATACATACATATGTGTTAAAACTGAACACTCGGATCCGTATTTATGGATTTTTTTTAATAAAAGGAGTGCAGCGCCACCTAGCGAAATAAATTTATCCTATATTGAGAGGTCTTATTCAGAGATAAAACTGTCCAAGTTTGGCAAAAATCGGTTATGAGGTTGTTTTGTCGAAGGCTGAGGTAAACTCAGTCTGCCCAAGGTTAGCAGGGGACTACCAACGCTAATAACACGATATTTGTGTATTGAAATCGGACACACACACACATGGCCTTAAAGCGTCGAGGAGAAGCACCTGGTACGATACTGCTTGGTGGTGGTACTCCTCCAGAGACGGAGGATATTAGGATGCTGGCTCACTGTCTGGACACCACTGTCACCATAGTCGCACGCTATATATAGGTGGCTGTATGGAGGACAGAGTTGTACCCGCCAGGGCTCGCAGGCCTATCAGGGTGCTGAAGGGAGGGGTCCACCCTTAAGGCACATCGTTATCCCCCTTGCCCACCTATCGGTCTTCTCCGGATCCAGAGCTAAATGGAAATCGGTGCGTTGCCGAAGCAGCACGGTCTTTCCACTTACCGACTCACCCAACCAAAAAGGAGTGATTCCCCTAGGGTACTGGCCCCTCGCTGGACACCTCCGTCCCCCGCTCGTATTAGCACACTGCTTACGTGGGTGTCACGAGAGAGGGGCGGCGATGTACCGGCTCTATGCCATTTAGGACAGCTTGCTGGTCGTGGGGGGGCACCTTACATAAAGCACAATAGCGGAGGAAAAATCCCAAAGGGCGACGCTGCAGCTGACTAACCTAAGGTGAATGATTTTGTTTTGCACAAAATGTCCTTTATATACAGGGACGGTTATAAAATTGTTGAGAATTTCACCACTTGCAGTGGTGTGTTGTTGAATTTGTATTGGCTGCTGGTGAGCGCCACGCCATTGTTGCTATCGATCAGTGATTAGCTTGTCGCGCAGTTGTTGCATGCTTTTAGGCGTTAGAAATACAGTGGGGGGTCGTACAATCGCAATGCTACGTTACGCGGTTTAGTAGGCTCGCGTCGGTTTACCTTTGGATGGAATATCATCTGCCTTATCTACTAGTCTACTAGTAATAAACAAAATATCTCAAATATTTCCGAGGCTCGATACCTTCAGCAACCAAAAACGCTTCAAATGATCAGCTGGGTTCTTCACGCTCTGCTAGAGGACCACTTAGTATGTAGTAGATTTATTAGATAAAAGAAAGGTTTTGTAAACTTCTTCCAGATTTTGATATTTCCATGGGCTCACTATAAAGAGAGCTGTTAGCCAAAATGCACTTGTTTATAACAAAGCCAACTTTTGTCATCTGCTCTGCTGCTGCGTTCACCACTGCCAACATTGCCGTTGCAAATATAACAGTCATTGAGTGGTAGCCCGTGGTTTTGCTTTGAGCGCTACATAGTTACGGGACGTTATTGGTGTTGTTGGTATTTGGTGACGGTGTTGGCGATTGCTTTTGGTGCTGATGATGGCTAGCTATTGCGATTGTTTTTGTTTTTATACAACTAGACTAGATGATGCTGCAAACTGTATTTTGCTGTATTTGTTGTTGTTGTTGCTCTTGCAACACAAACCACAGCACCAACAGCCGCAACAATTGTGTGGCAGCAACAAGACCACAACGAATGATGCGCGTCCGTTTGTTTGTTTCTTGTATTACACAGAGATTTGTTGGTTTGTTGCTGTTGCTGGTTTTTGCGTCAGTTTTGTTGTTGTTGTTGTTAGCAAAAGTAAACTAGAAAATCAATGAAATTCCACTGTTGACGATGACGACAACGACAACAAGCAAAGTGAAAGTGCTCCAATTGCTGGTTGCATCTATGGCTAACTAAAAGTGGCGCGATAACCACAGTATTAACAACAATAACAACAACAAAAATTACAACAAAAACAACAGCAACAAAAAAATAGTTAAACAAATAATAAAAACAAGTAACTGAGCCTAAGTACGGGTGTAACAAAGACGATATACTCAGCTGTGGGTTTTAGCAACAAAATTGGATTTATTTTTTCTTACTGTGATTGAGCTCATCTGTGTTTTAGAACCTTATTAGTAAACTCTTTTGATAGAAAGTGCACACTGTTTTGAAAAAAAAAAAAAATAATAATTAAAAAAAAAATTCTTTGCAGTAGCTATTTTTTTTTTTTACAGGAGGCAACGCTTTTTATAAAAATTATAAAAAAAATTTTGAGGACAATGTCTTTTACATTACAGCTAAAATTTAATAAACAAACAAACTATCTAATAATAAAAAGTTATATTTAAACAGGTGGCAACCCTTTAAAAAAGTATACATACTTTCCTACACATCTATAGGCTGAGCCCTTGCATTTGACATCTCATTTTCGAGAATCGTACAAACCGTGCAAAACTGATTCTCTGCGCAGATAATTCTTTTTGCGCTTTATATGAAAAGAAGATATGTAAGTAAACCTTTTTATGGAATGTGGGCGTGGTTATTAACCGATTGACTTCATTTTCGGCTGCTTCATGACTACAAGTACTGGAAAAGCATTCACAGCTCCCCATCCTTCTTCCCGTCCCCCCACCTTCATCCTTTTCATATGCTTTTCTCTTTTCATATTTTCTCATTTTCATCCATATCCCTATCCCTTTCTCAATCCCACTCCCAAAATTACTTAAAATGACTCCCCTTTAAAACTCTCATCAACACTTTTCATTTTAGACCCATTTTTCACAAAAGCCTTCTAGCTCCACTCCTGGTCCACGTGTTGATCATTATCTCGAAACTTTGGTATTCTATGGAAAAAATACTAAAATATTTTAAATCACTCATATCGCACTAATACCATCGAGGGGTCTCATATTGGACTGAAAGCTACACCATTTTAAAACACTTATCAATACCTTTTTTTTTATGCCTATTTTGAACGAACACTTAATAAGGTTACCCCAGTCCACATTTGGAGCGATATCTCCAAAACCTTTTCAAATTCCTTTATTTTTTTAGCGTATAGCGGAACCACATTTTGCCCGATAGTTCCTGTCATCGATAATTTATATCGAAATGAACGGAAGCCTAAATGAAAGCTGCGGTCCTCTCCTTTCGTTTGATACCAATTTTGTGCGAATATTCCAAAGTTTACCCGAAACCACTTTTTGACCGATAACTCTGTTATCGATAAATAAATCGAAATGAGGGAAAGTCCAAATTAAAGCTGTGGTCTTCCCCATTCATTTGATACCAATTTTGTGCGAAAGTTTACCCCAAACCACATTTTGTATCGCCAATTATGAAAGATAATACTTACTTGTAACTGACTTAAAAAAAGTAGGCAAAGCCACGCCCACTTTCCAAAAATGTATATTTCTTCGCATTTATTTTAACAACGATACTTTGGAAGTAAAACGAAATTGATATAAAATATTTTTCACAAAGATATTTGCTGTTATACTCGTCTATTAACTTGGGAAAATATTTTATATAAAAGTGGGCGTGGTTCTTAACCGATTTCGTAAATTTTGTTTCGCCTTTTCTTCCTATTCACTCTTAAAAGTTTACCGTGTGTATATTTTAGTATGATATCTTCAGTGATTTGTTATTTGTAAAATTCACTTAATCAAATATTACCGATGCCACGCCCATTTTTTTTATAAAAGTGGGCGTTTTTTCAAATCGATTACGTAAATTTTAGTGTTGGTAATCTGTGTGCCACATTAAGTAAGGATATCTTAAATTTTTTTTTATTTGTGATTAATAAGTTATTTGAAAGTGGGCGGTGCCATGCCTCTTATGAAAAATTTGATTTTTTTCTAACTTTCTTCAACACATTCTTCGTAAAGGTAATCTGTGTGATATATTTGGAAAATTAACTTAAGCAAAAGTGGGCCCTGTCACGCCTACCTAACCGCATTTTATTTATTCCATCGTACATTTACCACTATCTCGAAAACCCCTTCACCAATTTGGATCAAATTTAGTATATAGATAGTACACATATTTCATTCCAAGATTTTCGACTTAGGTGTTGCCACTTGTGGCGGTTTACATGGTTGCCACCTATTTTTTTTTAAATTTTTCTATACCTATTGCGTAAGATATGCCAAAGCGGGTTTGTCATCTACGGTTGTCATCTGACCTAACTTTTATTTATTCCAAGCGAAGCTTCATCAATTCTATATTCCTTCAGAACATTTTATTTTCTCGTTTAATTTATGCCTTTACAACCTACCATCAGCTGAGTATAAAATCAAGGCATTTGGCCTTAACAAATCCACCAGCTTAATAAATATCAACAATATTATATGTAGCTTCGGTTTTGCCACAAGGCTTCTATTTGGCTTAGGTAAGTTGATTGCCCGTTTGCCACTTCATCGACTTTTTTTTGTTGTTGGTATAGTTTTAGTTTACCTGCCGCGCACTTGGCTATTAAGATGCTATCCCTGCGTAGCACGGCACAGCTTTATTGCTACAGCAGCCGGCTTGCTGCCGTTTTGGTGCATTGTAGCCTCGCATACCTACTAGTATTACCGTTAGCGTGAGCGTTATAGCTTTTACGAAACTACTACGTAGCCTTGCAACACCATCAAACAAACGTTAACCGTTCATCTTCGGTTCATTTACTATCTTCCTGCTGTGTGTTACGCTTTTCTGAGGCGATTGCAAGTTCGCTTTTGTTTGCTTGCTGCATTTTGTTGTTGTTGCTTTTGCTCCTGCTGTCCATTTGATGGGGCGCATGTATGTTGATGTACAATGTAACAAAGTCGGCAAAAATACGTTTTTATCTTTTATTGGAACTTTGGATAAGATATTAAGAGATGAAAAATTTCAAATATTTTAATGGTTTAATGTTTTAGTTGTAACGCGACTCTATTCGATGGCATCTCTTCCGAACTCGTCCTCGAACTGTAGACAATGTGACTAGCCCATGTATGACATGAGGTAACCAGTCCAAGTGGAGCACTAGGTTACAGAGGAAAAAGATGGAGCTTCAGTTGTTCCATTCGGTGCCTTTGTCTGACTGTTTGACGTCCTTTTTAGTGCAAAGGCAGCGGTCCGACACGACACTTCAACCTATACAAATAATGAATAAATAAATATTTTAAGAATAAAACTACTTTCATGCGTAGCAGTCAACAGTCGTTGACCAAGTGCTTCACAAACGCACTTTAATTTTCCACAATGTATAGAGAGCGCTTGACTTGTACGTGCGAGCAAATCTATGAGAGAGCAATAAAGTCGGCCGCCCGCGGGCTAGGTCACTGCTCTAGATGAACGGTTGCCTAGCCGTTAGGACATATCCACCAGATCCAATTCCCTATAAATTCCTACAAAACTGCTTTAACGAAGCAAAAGGTCGTTTTTGAATCTTTTCAGGCAGGAGTCATGCCAAGACCTTCGTGATCTCAATCGACTCACAGCATATATAAACCGACTCTCTAGCTAGGTAATGTTATGTGTACTTTTTGCAGAAGAGCCAAAAATTCGACAATGGCCATGTTCTATAAAACGAAAATACATATTGGAGTAAAATCTTTCTCTCTCTTTTCAATTTGTCTCTCTGACCCTGTTCCGAGAGAGTAAGGTGAGTTTTTTTCTTTTGAAGTCGTCTAAATCCCATTCTTAGCAAAATCAATTTTTTGATGCGTTTCGAAGGAGTAACCGATTCTGCATTTGGCAAACAAAAGAAAACCATAAAAATAAATATACAAATATCTAAAATTGTTTGATGAGGAAAGCTGCTAAATCCAACATATAAAGCTTCTGCCGCCCGATTACTGTTCTGTCCTAGAGTATTACTTTCTGAGTTTAAGTCAAGGTAAAAGCCAGCAAATATGATTTAGGTTTTGATATTTCAAGGCATCATGGCCCTCAAATCATAACATGAAAGTTCAAGTCAAATTTGATTTTATGCCTCTACTGGCAGGTTTACACTTTTAGCCGACGATATGTATTCGATTTCTATTTCCTCATGGAATAAATGAAAAATCAAGTAAAAAAAAAAAACAATAAATTTTCTAGCCGAGAACACGGTATAACTTTTCTTCATTGTAATGAAATAGGAGCACTTCAAGTATTTCCGACTACATTTTATACCGAATCTTTACACTGTGCACCATGTATTGAGTTTCAAAAATAACGAAAAAAAGTGAATATGCATCCTCATCGCATTTTAACAACAATAGCAATAAAATGGTAGCAAAATAGGTATAAAGATAAAAAAGTGCTGTTATTTCGAGAAAGAGCGAAAGAAAGAGATAAAAAACAAACAAAAAATAAATTAAACTAAAAATGTTGAAAAAGGAGTTCATGCCGCAGCAATTGCCGCATGATATACGGACTCAGTTTAAGTGTGCTGGCTATTACTACTGCTATCAACGCGGACGAGCACGCGCATGCCAGGTGAGTGTGTTGCTGCTGTTACCATAAATTCCACAAAAAGTTGCAACCATAGTTTGCAACTTACAACAAACGAATAGTTTGTTGTCAGCCAAACCACTCACACACACACACTAAGAAATACAATAACGGACGAGGCAACTAGATAGTGTCTTCAACGCAGTTAGATGCTACAGGCCAACTCAGGTCATCTATGTGTCTTATATTGTACGAAAAGAGGAAAAAATGTGGTCAAATAATAGAGCGACGGTAGGCTCTAACTCTTGCAGTGTAGAGCTATCCCTCCTCCCCCTCTAAAAGCTATCAAAGCACAGCGCGGCAACGCCAGTAGCTGGTAGCGCGTCCTGCATACGTCTGCGAGCTTGCGCACCTGCCACCTGAGTGGTTGACTACCTGACTGCCGCACAGTGTCTCGGTTCGATACTTTTATTGGCAAAAATAGAAGGACTGAACCTAGAGGCCATTGAAATTTTGCGCAAATGCCAGACGTGTGCTAGTTGAGAAATATTCCAAAAGTGTGTTGAAATCGGTGAACCCTAGTGGTACCTACATACTTTGGACCTATAAAAAAAATAAATAAAAATCTTATTTTACACTCAAAAAAGGAAGATGTTTTCATGAAACTTGGCGCATACATTTTATTGATGTAGCTAAAATTGTTGTAATCGGCACACCCCTACTGGTACTTTTATTGGACTTATTAAAAAGAATTAAAATGCTAATTCAAAATTATCTAAGCTTTGCAGCTTTCTCTCAAAGCATTCCAAAAGGTAGTATTTTATGTTTCTCTTCGCCTACACATTCGTTACCAAAAAATGTTACGTATACGCCATGTCAGTTTTTATCTAATTTTAAGTGACTTTTCGTGATTAAATCATGAGGTGCAAATATAAGCAAACAATTTGTTCAGGAATCGATAGAAAATATTCCTAACTTCCATTTTATTATCGTTACAAGGTGTAGCACGCTATAGCATACAGACTTTTTGTCTATCCAAAGTAGCTAAGGTAGCATTTACGAAGAATAATTTTTGTTGGTTTATATTTGTTTTAATATTTTGGTCAATTATGCAAAATATATATAGCTAAAGTTAGCCAAAACACTAAGCAGTTTTATTTGAATACATTTTTTCTCACTTCTGATACCATTATTTTGTAACACAATTTCATAAAATAAAATAAAATAAAATAAAAAAACTAAAAAAGGCAATTAAATACAAAACAAAATAAAATAGTAAAAAATAAAATAAAATGAAATAAAATATAATAAAATTAAATAAAACAAAATAAAATAAAATAAAATAAAATAAAATAAAATAAAATAAAATAAAATAAAATAAAATAAAATAAAATAAAATAAAATACAAAAAAATATATATATAAAAAAAATAAAATAAAATAAAAAATAAAAAAACTAAAACAAAATAAAATAAGATAAAATAAAATAAACTAAAATAAATAAAATTAAAAAATAAAAAATGAATACATTTTTTCGCACTTCTGATACCATTATTTTGCAACACAATTTCATAAAATAAAATAAAATAAAATAAAAAAACTACAAAAACTAAAAAATAAAATAAAATAAAATAAAATAAAATAAATTAAAAAAAAAAAAATAAAAGAAAAAAAAATAAAATAAAATAAAATACAAAAAAAAATATATAAAAAAAATAAAATAAAATAAAAACTAAAACAAAATAAAATAAAATAAGATAAAAAAAAAAAAAAATAAAAAAAAAAAAAAAAATAAAAAAAAAAATAAAAAATACTTAAACATTTCTGTAGATATTCATAAAAAGGAATTTTTTCCGCGGCGGCACCACTGTGCTCTCCTCTGTAATAGCAGCTTTATTCAGGTATTTTTGAAATCGCGATGAAATGCTTTTTTGCAAATTTACCCGTAATGAAACTTTTGTGAGTTCGCAACACAAAAATTAGCTCAGCGCACGTGGCGATTCAAAGGCTACCTCATGTACGCTCCTTTATTTTGTAGCAACATTTTTTTATTTTCCTTTTTTATTGCTTGCATTTTTTCAATCAATGTTGCTTTGTGTGTGTGAGTGTTTGTGTGTGGGGGCGTGTACATTTAAGCCATGCTCAAGTGATCAACCGCTCAACAGGTCGCATCGTAGCAAATGATTTGCAGCGTTCATTTAATAGCACCTCAATATTGTTGTACAAAAAAAAAAAAAAAAAAAAAAAATGTGCAAAGAAAGCGAAAAAAAAATCTGAATGATAGTGGGGTAGGGTAATGGACGTTGAACTGCATGCTTCGATGAGCTGCAATGTATATGTATGTAAGTGTGTGCTCTGTGTGAAAAGGGAATGTTAAGTGCTATCAACCGAAATAAAAAATAAAAATGGTTGTTGTTTCGTTTGTTATTGATTATGGCGTAATTTTTTGACATGGATGCGACTACTACTTTTTAATCAACACTCAAGCCCCGCACATACACACATGCACATGTGTAAAACTTAGTAGTCATCTAAAATTGAAAATCTTATTAAAAATTGTTCATTTGAAAAATAGCGTCAATTAATTGGTTTCATTTTTGTGAAAGGTTTTGTTTTTAGTGCTTAACCTTTTTTCGATTTAATTAAAGTTGTGCTCAACTAGGTACAACGTGCTAATAGTTTAGTAGAAGTTTTTTGAAATAGTAGCCTTCAAGTATGAGCATTTTATTTTTAAAGAAAATATGATACAATTTTGGTAATGCACATTTTTGATAAATTTTCTCTATCTTTCACCCTCGCACTCATACTCACTCCGAACCACGCTCTCACTTTCACTCTTATCTCACTCAGACTATCTTTCCCCCTGTAAGTCTTACTCATTCTTACCCTCACTATCGCTCACCCTCCAAATACCAGCCTAACTCTTACTCTCACTCTCACTCTCACTCCAACTCTCACTGTTACTACGCCTCTGATTCTAACTCTTAGTGTCAGTCTTACTCTCAACATAAATATTAGGGGGATTCATCAAACCTTATAAACACCTAATATAGCGTGTAAACGTATAAATTTATCAAGTGTGTAAATGAACTGCCAACATTTGTATGGAACAAAGTTTACTCAAATTTGATAAACTTTCGCTTCGATTTTGGTGTGTAAAAGAGTTCGTAAATTTATCTAATTCAATGGCGCTGTTCGACATGTAATTTTTATAATGCATTCAATGCACACTAGACAGAAATAGAAAAATCTTAAGCTTAAAAAGGGCCAAAAATTACTTTTTTGATGGAAATTTAGAAATGAAAAGTTTTTCTTTTGACATCAAATACACATAAATTGACCAGGGCCCTGATCTAGGTAGGTAGGTAGGTAGAAGTGGCTGCCGCAAAGGCACACCTAGGCCAGTAATAAAAGGCCCGTTGTGATACCACCAAACACTAGGAAAGTCAGTCCCGGGGCCCGGCCATATGGAAAATCCCAGTGCTGTTGGGACTCTCCATATAGCCGAAACCCGGGACTGACACTCCTAACCGACACCGCTACCCCTCCTCGAACCATTTTGATAACTTGATGAAGGCCATCAAGTCCTTTATGTCTAGCTCCGCGACCTGGCTTAAGCTAACCAGGAAGGGAACTCCCAGAGAGCGCCTTCTCGCTCCGCTTAAGGCCGGGCAGTTGCAGATGAGATGCTCCACCGTTTCCTCTTCCTCATCATCTTTGCAACTCCTGCAGCATCGTCGGTAGGGAACGCCTAGCCTTGCTGCGTGCCTACCAATGAGGCAGTGACCGGTTAAAACACCTATTAATATGGAGATTTCCTTCCTTTTTAGGGCGTATATGTGTCTAGATCTTTTAAGATCGCATTTTGGCCAGGTTTGCTTGGATATCCGGCACCCTGGGGCTTGTAGCCATCTTTCGTTGGCTTCGCGGAGTGTATGCTCCTTCAGCATTAGCTTGCACGTGGCAAACGGCATACCTATGCGCTCTTTATCTTGAAGAATCTGCTTGGTCGTGCCCTGCCTGGCAAGTTCGTCTGCCCTACAGTTTCCCTCAATGTCCCTGTGTCCCGGGACCCATGTGAGGTTCACGCGGTTCTGTTGGGCCATCTCTTGAAGAGATCGACGACAGCTGAGCGTCAGTTCAGAGTTGAACGAGTAAGAGCCAAGGGATTTGATGGCCGCTTGGCTGTCGCTGAAAATACAGATATCCTGTCCGATGGTGCGTTTACCTATCCAAGTCACGGCGTCCATGATTGCAGAAACTTCAGCCTGGAAGACGCTGCAGTGATCAGGTAGTCTAAAGGAGAGTTCTAGGTCCAAATCCCTTGAGTAAACCCCTCCTCCGACTCTGCCGTCTAACTTCGAGCCGTCGGTGTATATAAAAGTGCCGCCATTAGTAGCGGGACACCGATCTATGTTCTCCCAGTCTTCCCTGCAGGGAATGTTTATTCTAAAACAACAATCTCCGACTGTTGTGGTCGCACACCGATCTGTGCTCAGAGGGAGAAAGCTGTAAGATCTTAGAATACAGGAGTGTCCAATAGTGCTTGCGCCCCAGACGGACGTTTCCCTTAGACGCAGAGCCGATGCTGCTGCTGCCCGGTACCCTTCCAGATCGAGTGGCAAAAAGCCAAGAATGGCCTGGAGAGCTTCATTGGGCGTTGTTCTTAACGCCCCGCTTATACAGATCATGCTCGATCTGTGGACTTTTCCTAACAGATTTAGGTTTGTTGCCTTTCCTAGCGCAGGCCACCATACCACGACTCCATACAGCATAATTGGCTGGATTATCGCAGTGTAGATCCATCTGCAAATTTTGGGGCTGAGCTCCCATTTTTTGCCAATGGCTCTTTTACACGTGTAAAGTGCAATGCACGCTTTCCTCTGGCGCTGGATGACATTCTCCTTCCAGTTAAGCTTTCTATCTAGAACTGTGCCTAGGAATTTGGCTTTATCAGCTAAGTTCAGGCGCACGCCATCTAGTTCTGGTAGGTTCAGCGGTGGTATCTTGTACCGCCTGGTATAAAGGACAAGCTCCACCTTTCCCGGGTTGATGCTAAGTCCGCAGCGAGAGGACCATGAAGAAACTTCTCGCAGTGCTACTTGCATCAAGTCACACAGGGTTTGTGGGAATTTGCCCCTATATGCAATAGCTAAATCGTCTGCATATGCCACTATCTTCCCGCCCCCCCACCTTGTGTCTCGTAGCAGCGAGTTTACGGTGAGGTTCCATAGGAGCGGGGAGAGAACACCACCCTGAGGCGTTCCTCTTGTGACATAGCGTGAAAGATCAACTGTTCCCAGTGAAGAAACTATTTTCCTTCCCTTTAGTAGTTGATCAATTAGTCCAATAAGAGACCTATTTATGCCCAGGTTTGTTAAAGCAGTGTTAATAGCCTCCGGCCTTATATTGTTGAAAGCCCCTTCGATGTCCAGAAAGGCCACGAGACAGTACTCCTTTTCGTGCAATGATTTTTCAACAATAGAGACTAGGCTGTGGAGCGCAGTTTCCGTTGATTTACCTTTGGTGTATGCATGTTGATAGCTAGAAATAAGGTTGCTATCAATAGTAGAGGAGAGATAATCGCTAATTATCCTCTCGAAGGTTTTAAGTGCAAAAGACGAGAGACTGATCGGTCTGTAGTCTTTAGGCTCATAGTGTGAGGCCTTCCCAGCCTTTGGAATAAAGACTACCGTGGCGCTTCTCCAGGAGCACGGAATGTAATTAAGAGCCAGGCAGGCTGAATAGAGAACTACCAGCCATTTAGCTGATATTTCCAGCGTGTTTATAAGTTGTGCGGGGAAAATCCCGTCTGGGCCCTGATCTAACTGTGCTGGTAAATTTATAAATTTACGCATTTCGTAAACTTATATGGTTTGATGAATCCCCCTATTATAATAACTGTAAATTTGCGCAAAAACTTAACATTTATTGGTAAAACTAATTAAAAAAGTTTCAACCGATGAATATGGTATTACCGTAAAGATTTTAGAATGTACAATAAAAATTTTAGCATTACCATAAAATCGTAGAATGTAAAATTTGTGTAGTACCAAACCATTAAAATTGTCATAACACAATGTTATGTTGTAGCATTACAGATAAAATAGTTACATTTTTGACATTATCATTAACATTTTGCATACTCTTGTTAAAGATATTCCAAGTCTTAAGAATATATACAAAAGCAATATTTTAAATTTTAATAAACTTTTTTTTTATTAAATTTAACATTTGTATTTCGGTCCGGTCGAATTAGACATTTAAAATCTTTAAATTTCCGACAGTGTAAAATTTTTGTAGAGAGCGTAAGTTCGCTGCAAGAAAGAAAACTCAAAACTGCCATCGATACCATGTGTGCCAAAAAAGTGGTCCGTGGTCAAAAGTCAAAATTTTAAGGTTTTTGGATTTTACTCGAAAACAGTAAGTTTTTTTTCGAAAAATTAGCATGGGACCAAGCTTGTGACCTGAAAATTCTCTACAAATTTTTTTTTATTTACCTACAATTTTTATGTATATTTTGACCGGACTATTTGGCATACTTGACCAATGTTCACAGTTGGTTTAACGACTGTTTTTTGAATGAAAATTTTACTGTAAAATTAACCAAACCAGATCAGCTAAATTAAGCTAACGAGAAACTATAAAAAAAAAAAATATTATTTGAGTTAGTAAATTATACAGAAGAAATATAAAGCATCATCGGGAATAACGTTCTAAATACCATTTTTTCGAATCCGTTTTTTTTTCATATTTCTTTTAAAATAGCTCTCTCACAATTGGTCAAACTTGCCTATTAGTAATTCCGACGAACGGGAAAAACGATAGAAATCACCAAATGTATCGACATTTTCTACCGGATTCCGATAACTTTAGTGATTTCTATCGAGTTTCGAGCTACGACGGAATTGTTAATAGGCACCTATACACAATTTGTCTCTTAAATTGAACCTAATATTAATCAGTCAGGGGAAAAAGGTTCTCGAGAAAAGGGATTTTTTTGCCCTCCTGGACAATTTGGACTTAGAACATGGATCGGCAGATTTGTAAATGCAGGTTTATAAGTGAGAACGCTTATACACGCGCTGTGATCGTCCGAACTATATTTTTAACATTCGCTAACCAAACAAGCGACACCCCCACGCGCTGTGGTTTCGCCCCTTGCCCAGCGACGCCTAAATCATTTCGTAAACAAAGAGCGCAACGTGTATGTGTGATGATTCCAACTTGTTTGACTGATCTTAAGATCTATGGGGCGCCGATGCTTGACTTAGAACGTGATTCCCGATACTGCTTCAATAATTGAAGTTAACTTCTTAGGCTGCAATGCAAAGTTTTTATGGATAGTGAAATTTGAGTGAAAAATTAGTGGCAACAGTGTTCGGACTTGAGGTAATGAATAGTGGCAACGGATCTGAAAATATTGACCCCCATATTCATACAAAATAAAATTGGTTTATAAAGCTTTTTAAAATGACATTTTCATAAAATTTTTGATTAATAAGAGCTTAATAAATCTTTTATATTTTTTTTAGGAATAAGAGAGTTAGTATCTATATCTCGGAAACGGCTGATGCGATTTAGCATAAAGATAAGATGCTTTATTCTAAGGCTTTCTATTTGGCAGATGCCACTTCGGGGGTTTAAAGGGTTGCCACCTATCTAATTTTTTTTGAGTAGATAAGATATGCCAATATGGGTATCAAATTAAAGATATTTTTGGTTTTTTTTGCCTTCTTAAACAATTTGGATTTTGTTAATTAGAACGTTATTCCCGATGATGCTCCAATTATTGAAGTTAACTTCTTAGGTGGCGATGCAAAGTTTTTATGGAGAGTGAAATTTGAAAAAAAAAAAAAAAAAATATAGTGGCAACGGTGTTCGGACTTAAGGTAATGGACATTGGCAACGGACTTGAAAGTATTTAGTGTCTATATCGCGGAAACGGCTGATGCGATTTGGCATAATGCTTCATTCTAAGATTTTCTACTTCGGTGCTGCCACTTTGGCCGTTTTACAGGGTTGCCGCCTATCTAATTTTTTTTTTAATATTGAGTGAGATATGCCAATATGGGTATCAAGTTAAAGGTATATATTTTTGGCAATATTGCAACAAAGATTTTTTCAGGCAGGGTTACCACCAGTTTATTAATTCCTTTGTTTATATATCGATCAAAATCTCGGGAACGGGTAAAGCGATTAAGATCAAATTTGGCGTATAGAGAGTATGCTTCATTTAAGACTTTCTACTTGGGTGTTTCTATTCCAATATATATAACGCCGGTTCCAAAGTAAACAGAAGTATTACAAAATTTAAATTGTTTTTGAAACGGCATTCAAAATTTCATTTTTACAATGGAGTTCTATGAAAAAATAAAAGTTTGAAATGCTGTTTTCCCAAAAATTTAAAAAAGTAAATACATCTGTTTACTTTGGAACCGGCGATATATTAAATGCAAGGTATTTTCAGCCATATACCAACGAAGATATTTTCAAGCAGGGTTGCCACCTAACACCAGTTCTTTATATATCGACCAATATCTTGATAGCTGACGCTACAAGAGGTTTTTTTTAACCAGCCTAATATTTACAATTACTTCATTTGCTCAATTTCGGATCCTTTTCAAGTTCAAAAGCGTAAACACTTCAATTACTTTTTGTTTATTTGCACAATTTGAGATGCTTACCTTCAACACACCTTCACATACCTACAACAGATTATGCAAATTTACAATCAGAAACACTTTCGCTTAAAATCGCTTGCGGCGCGCAACAACCAGCGACTTGGGCGTGACAAATTCGATAAAATTCAGTGTTGACAATAGAAAAAAAAAAAAAAAAAAAAATCATTGCACCAACAACAACAACAAAAATAAAGTAATAAATACTTAGATACAAGATAGCAAGCAAATTCACTATCATTTTGAAGGTCATTTGTGGCACTTCTTTAACACGCCATGAATGTATGTTTGTATGCGGTTGGGTCATGAAAAATTGTAACAATTTCCACGTTATTAAATAATCAGCGTTGCATTTGGATGGAATTGTATGAGTTGTCTTTGCTTTTTTTGTAATTTTTATTGTTGTTGTTTCGTGCCGTCAAATTAGAGTAAATCGTCAGTCATTTCCAAGTCTCATTTGCACCTGCCACACAGATGCTGCAACCAAGCAACAAAAACTAATATAAAAACACTTTTAATCAAACAAAGCATGGAAAATTATAAAAAAGCGCTAAAATGAGTTTTATAGCAAAGAAAAAAAAAACAACAAAAGAAAATTACAAAAATTATAAAAAAAAAAAACTATAATCGCATTAGTGGCGCTGATGAGCGCGCTAAGTGCTCAATGAAGAGCAACCAACAAAAAGTTTGACTTGTTTTAATTTGCTTTATTGTAGTTCGTCACTTCTTAATTACAATGGGAAATAATTTCACAATAACTATAAAATTCATAGCAGGGCAACTGAGTGCTTAAGATGAGTATGTTTGTATGTGTTATACATGCACGGAATAAATGTCATGTAATGTTTTGTTAAGTTGACCTTGAACCATAAAAAAAATTTGACGGCTCACAAAAAAAAAAAAAACAAATAATCGATTAACTGAATTATTATTATTTTCAATTAACTACAGATGACAATAATTTGCGGTGTGGTAGAGCAACAAAATCATTGTTATATAGGTACTTATATGGCAATGAAATAACCCAGCAAGCATTTTTGTGAACTTTTTCAAAATCTATTTTATTCTATTTGAATTTATTTTATTGAAGTTTACTTCTTAGGCGGCAATGCAAAGTTTTTATGACGATTAAAATTTGAATGTAAAAACTAGTGGCAACAGTGAGGCAACGAATAGTGGCAACGGACTTGAATATTTTGCACATCAGTATCTCAGAAACTGCTGAAGCGATTTGCAGATCAAACTTGGCATATATCTAGAAAGTATGCTTCATTATAAGACTTCCTACTTGGGTGTTGCCACTTCGGGTGGTTTGCAGTGTTATCACCTATTTCATTTTTTTTTTTTTAATATTGAGCAAAATATGATAATATGGGTATCAAATTAAAGGCATTTTCGGCCAAATTCTAACTAAGATATTTTCAGGCATGGTTGCCACCTAACTTAATTTTTTATACCTTCGTATACCGACCAATATATCGGCAGCTGGTAAAGCGATTTGGATCAAATTTTGCAAATAGGCAGTATACCGACCAATATATCGGCAGCTGGTAAAGCGATTTGGATCAAATTTTGCAAATAGGCAGTATACTCCTTTCTAACACTTCCTTCTTGATTGTGCCACTTCGGGCGGTTCAAGGGTTGCTACCTATTTCAGTTTTTTTTTAAATGCTGAGCAAAATATGCCAATATCGGTATCAAATTAAAGGCATTTTCGGCCAAATTCCAACAATAATATTTTCAGGCAGGGTTGCCACCTAACCTCATTTTTTATACCCTCATATACCGACCAATATATCGACAGCTGGTGAAGCGATTTGGATCAAATTTGGCATATAGACAGTATGCTCCATTATAAGACTTCCTACTTGATGTTGCCACTTGTCCCATTTTGTATACCTTCGTATATCGATGGTGAAGCGATTTGGATCACATTTGGCATATAGACAGAAGGCTTCATTTTAAGACTTTCTACTTGAGAGTTGCCACTTTGTGGGGTTTACAGGGTTGCCACTTTTCCCGATTTGTTTTAAATATTGAGCAAATGATGCCAATATGGGTACCAAATTAAAGGTATTTTTGGCTATATTCCAACTAAGATATTTTAAGTCGGGGTTGCCACTATACTGCAATGTATTTATTCCTTCGTTTGTAGATGGACCAAAATCTTGGGAAAACCCATTGGCCTTGGGACAGTTTTCTGCGTTGCCACCATTACCTCAATACAGTGAAAACCTAACAAGTAGTAATAATAATTCATTCAAATCGGAAGTGGTCGATCCCAACCATTTGACAATTTGACATGGAATGACCCAAATTTTTAAACTATTTTAATTGTTTATTCAACACGATTAAGTAATACATTCAAATAAAGTATTTAAATTCTGTTCCATTCCATTCACAAATATTACATCAAAGCAAATGTTTGGTGGCCGGAACTGATGGTAAACATTAGTAACACAAATTGTAAAAAAAAACTGTGTAAATTGAATTATACCAACACAGAAGACAGACATATCTGTTTTAACATTGTCTAATAAGAGCCAAGATCAGAAAACTAAATACCAACGAATTCGATTGATATTGTTTTTTTTGTTTTTTGTTTTAACGTAACCTAATTATTTATTTCAAACTCGTGTTGGCTATAAAGCAGGGGTGTCCAGGCCTTTAAACTCACTGGGCCATACAACAACAGTACCATAAATTTTTACAACAACGTTGTTTCTGGAATCACAAAAAAATAATCGAAAGAATTATTTTTGGACTAAGACTAAATCCAAACGGGAAATCTACAAAAAAACAGCAAAATACAATAGAACATATTTTTTTGGGATAATTTTGGGGTAACTTTCGGATCTTTTTTGGGGTCATTTTCGGATCCCTTTGGTTTGATTTAAGGGGTTTTTGGGGGTCATTTTGCGGCCATTTTGGGATCATTTTAGAGTCATTTTGGGGTCATTTTGGGGTCATTTTGAGATCATTTTGGGATCATTTTCGGATAATTTTGGGAACATTTAAGGATATTTTTGTGGTCGTTTTGGGATCATTTTAGGATTATTTTCGGATTAGCGCTAAATTGATAGCAAGCTCGGCCACCCAAGTACTATATATTATTCTAATAAAAAAAATATTTGTTTGGCTCAGTCTAGTATACATAGGTTGTAAGAATATGAAGCTTAACCAACGAAGAAAATTATCTGTATATATTTATATAGCTACCAACCCCTTAAACCATAACTTGAAGCACTCATTAGAAGCAAGTATGTACCTAGACGAAATGAGATGCTCGTTAAGTTGACTGAAATATAGTGGACAAAATGTAACGACACAACACTAAACCTTGTCGCAACCACCTTCAAAAACACCTTAACAACAACAACAACAACAAAGACTACCTTCACAACCAATTGGTTATGCTTCACTCATCCATCTTAAGCGATCCATCAGTCGTTAGCTCGTTTCCCACACAAATAAATATTTAGTCATGCTGATGCTGTCATTTAGCACGCTACTTAACAGGTGAACAAATACATACTCGAACAAGCTCTAAAAAATGTATATGTTTGTAACCGATATCATCTATATATGTACTTACATACCTACATATCGATGTACTTAGATACTTAATTAGTGGACTTAAATTGAAGCAGTCTTCTTAATGATTACCAATTTATGTATGTTATAAATAGCCAAAGATCTTAAATAACCAAACAACAGTCACAACAACCAAAAAGATCACGCTTGCCATTGCGTATGAGTGATGTTTTGCGACGATGTACGTTTGAGTTGTGTGATCGTATGATGGTGCGGCTGCTGTTAACATCACTTTGATGGCAGTTCTTGTTACCAATTGCGTATTGGTTGTCGCCTAAATGTCGTCTGATTGAAATTCTTGTTAACATATTTTTATGTGTTCAATCTTGATTTTTGTAAAGGAAATTCAATTTTGAAATGGTATTAAGACGAACACAAGAGTATTGCGTAATATATGACTGATGTATTATTTATTTTTCTTGGAAGGAGAAAAAATTGAAAATGCAAGTCATCATTGAGTGTTTTGTAGTATGAGTAGGTAGAGAATACAAACAGATTGTGTAATGCTCGCTTGTAGGCCTAGTTGTTGTAAATTGAGATACAAAAAAAAAAAAATTAAATACTAAGAAGAGTGTCATATCATTCGCCTTTTCTTATTATTACTACTCGTTGGATTATTTAAAAACAATTTGGATAGCTGGCAACCCTGAAGACTCTCTCAAGTTCAATGGGCTCCCAAGATATTGGACAATAGGTATGCAAACGAAGGAATAGGTGAATAAAATGCTCTTAGTTGCAATACTGCCCGAAATATCTTTCATTTGATACCAGAATTGTCATATCTTGCTCAATATTTAAAAAAGTTGGCGCTAAAAGTGGCGATACCCCAGTAGAAAGTCTAAGAATGAAGCATATTACATAGCTACATGTCAAATTTGATCCAAGCCGCTTTAGACGTTCCCGAGATACAAAATTATTGGTAGATATACGAAGGAATAAATAAAATGCTCCCGAAAACAGATTTTATTTGATACCCAAATTTTCATATCTTACTCATTATAAAACAAAAATTGAGATAGGTGGCAAACTTGCGAATCGAAAACACCCAAGTAAAATATCTCAGAATGAAGCATACTATTCATATACCAAATTCCATCCAAATCGGAAAAATGTTTTCGAAATATTGGTCCATATACGAAGGAATAAATAAATATTTGGTTGGGTGGCAGCCCTCTGTGGCAAACCTACTTGAAAATAACTTAGTTGGTATGCCTCCGAAAATACTTTTCATTCGATACCCATATTGCCATATCTTGCTCAATATTAAGTAAAAAAAAAAACCGAGAGAGGTGGTAACCCTGTAAGGCGCCGAAAGTGGCAACACGCAAGTAGAAAGTCTTGGAATAAAGCTACATTTGATACAAATTGCTTCCCCCCTTCCCGAGATGTTGGCGGATATACGATATGTGGCAACCCTGTGCTGACGAAGTTTGGAAAAAGTCCCACTTTGCTTTAAGTTTTAGCTAGATGGGTAAAATTAGTAGCACTTTAACTTCGTCGGAATTTCCTAACGATAACCAGTAGAATTGATAACCTCTCTCCCTCACCTTCTTACTTAGATTCAATGGAAAGCGCACTATCCCCTTTGCTTTAGTTGAAATTTCATTGATAACAATTAAACCTACATCAACAACATTTGATTTAATTTGATAAATAGTTAATTGTTTGTTAATGCATTGCATTTACAAGAAAAGCGCTATGCAATTTTGTTTAAAAGCTAACTCAGTTTAAACGCAGCTTAATTGATAATTGAGCTTACTAAGCTACAAGCGCACGAATACAATTTATAGCGTGCGCAATTAAGCGGAAGTTTCTATTCGTTTAACGGACGATTATGTATCGCTTATGCGATTACAACAAAGAGAAGAGGTAGTAGCGCCGCATACCGTTAGAGAGAATGAGAACAAAATGGCGAATAAAACGCGTGCAGGTAATTGCCTTAAATTCAGATGCATGTACGAAGCGCTCCACAATAGAGCGACGCGCTACAATCTAATGAAATTTTCAAACTTTAGAGCGCGTTACGTCACGAAGTTGGGCGCTGAAGACAAGCAAGGAACTTTGATGTGCGTAAACCCCAGCGCGTTTATTTAGGTAAAGCGCGCGCTACACCGATCGCTAGCGTCACACTTAAGTGCTGCGTTTCCATAGACAGTGTTATTGCTGTTTATCGCCCGACCGTCACACTTAACGCGCTACTTTAAGGCGGGCAGTAGGAAAAAATTGTGATAATTGAAAAGATTTGTGTTGTATTCAACACCAGATATTTACATTACCTAATTCGCTTTGGGCGCTAACTAAATATTTTTCATCGCCTTAGCGTGTCTTATTTTAAGGGTAAACCGATAATAGTTCAGCGCATTACATGCAACAATAGAAGCAGCAAACCGCGCGCACGCTCTCATCACACTTTAACGCGGCGCGTTATTAGCTCTGTAGTGCGCCATTGCCGTACAACGCGTAACTTTGTGTATCGACGGACCGTCATGCCTACCGTCATACCGACATACAATCCAACATTTTCTTTATTATAACTCGTAAATGTAAATCGAAATAATAGCGCTCGCTTTGAATTAAAATTGGGAAAGTTGTGAAACAAAAACTACATTTTGGGCGCGCGCGGTTACAACAATGCAATTACATTATTTTTTTCTTGTACATTTATTTCTATATTAACTACAATTCGATTTGCGTTTCGATGCTACAGTGTAACACTTTGTATGTAAAAGTTTTGCAAAAACTGCATGTTAATTTGGTTTTGCTGTCACCATTGAAGCGGTTTTTATCGCCACAATGCCTTTCTATGGCAGCGGCGCGTCGTCGCACAAGGCTGCCCGTTCTTCTTCGTTTGCGTTGCGCTTGCACCGCGCGCTTTACTTTTTATGCAGCGCTACATCTTTGCTTATATTTTTTACTCCTTAGCGCTTCTTTTACGTAAGCTGTTCAATAATTCAAATAGATTCTGTATTTGGCTAGACTGAGTACTGAACTAACTATCTATACATTTGTGGCGATTTGTGTCTTCAAAGGTGCTCACTTTCAGCGCGCGCGCGCGCTTGTACTATAAATTGCATCTTCAACTGCAACTGCGTCGCTACGATTGTGGGTGGAATTCAAATGTATGTATTAGCGCGCAAGTACTTATGGCACCTATATATGTATATGAAAAAAATATCTTGTGGCCTCGCGCTTTCGCACACTGGAGGACGTACGGCGCAACGCACACGCGATCTGCATCCTCTTAAAAAATAGCAATGCAAATATATTTAGGGCAATTTTCGTATAATAATGCAAAGAAAATGTGTTATTAAAATTGCACAAAATTCAAATCGATAGAGAGAAAAATAGGAGCATAGCAAAATGAATTAAAATATTTACATACAAACATACATATCTACAACTTATGCATATTTGTGTATTGTACAATTTAACCTTCTCCTTTTTTGTGCATCTATAATGATGAATTATAATGATTTTTGTTGCTAACTTAATTCAGTTGAGCGCATTTCTTTATGCAGCGCACTGTGGGTAATAAGTGTTAGAAAATTGAGCAAAAAGTAGTAATTTTTGATTTTCATTTTGAATTTAATCACAAACATTATTGGGCAATTCCATTTCTGCGATTTATAGAAAAATAAGTTATTATTTTTGCAATTGTCTGGCAACACTATTGAATACATAGGTGTTTTTGCAAATAGATTGCAAACCAGCCATTTTTGGCTTTCATTTGGAATTTTTTTACAAATGTTCTATGCAATTCCATCTCTGCGATTTCAAAGGAAAAAAATTATTATTGCAACCATCTGGCAACACCATTAAATATTTTTAAATATACTTTATCAAAATTAGGGTTGCCACCCGCGCCGAACAGAGTGAGATTGAACGTTTTTAATGACGGGTTGTTTTTTATTTGTCCCTATAGGGAATAGCACGATAAATGCAAAAGTTATTGTTATTCATAAAAAGGGTTGCCACAGAATTTTTCAACAATCCCATTTGGCTGTATATATTTCTAGATTTTAAAATTGTGAGAATGATATCAAATGATTTGGCCCGTAGATTGATAATAACATAAGTATTTAGAAAAGGGTTACCAGTACCCCATTTCTGTAACTCAATTCGATCGATCGTCTCGACAGAAATAGTCGATTTGACGTCATTATGACTTCACACTCATTTATTTTGTTTTCTCACTTGCTTTTGAGGTGGTGACAATGAAAAGGAAAGGAAAGGAAAGGAAAGGAAAGGAAAGGAAAGGAAAGGAAAGGAAAGGAAAAGATGGAAGACTAAAGGAAAAGAGAGGAAAAAAGGAAAGGAATGGAAGGGAAAGAAAAGAAAAGTAATTAAAGGAAAGGGAGGGAGAGGAAAGGCAAGGAAGGAAATGAAAGGAAAGGAATGGAAAGGAAAGTGAGGGAAAGGAAAGGAAAGGCAAGGAAAGGAAAGAAAATAAGAGAAGTTAGGGAAAGGAAAAGAATGGAAAAGAAAGAAAATGAAAGTAGAAGGAAAGGAAAGGGGTAATTTGGGGATCATTTCGGGGGTAATATTGAGGTTATTTGAGAGATCATATTGGTGTAATTTTGGGGTCACTTTGAGATCATTTTAGGGTAGTGTTGGGGACATTTTGGGTTCATATTGGGATCATTTTAGGATCATCAACGGGGCGATTTGGGGGTCGATTTGAGGTCAGCTTAGGATCATTTCGGGGTCATATTATGATTATGTTGATGATTTTGCAAAGATAGAAAAAATAACAAAATTTGTGTTGTTGTTTTGAAGGTAATTCTATAAATCAGCAGCATTATTTTCGCCTAGAAATAATAAATAAGTTAAAATTATGTGCGAATATACATATTTTCACATCAAACGTCACGAGTACTTGGTACTCACGTCTCTTTTTTTTACTATACAGTCGGACCCAAACCCATGACTTCCGCTGACCTGAGGTGTGGATTTTAGTGATCCCGTATTACCCGTTTCATGTTTTGTGCTGATCATTACAAGTCGTGAATAGAGTGACCTTGAAATTCTTGGGTGATTCTGTCAAATTATTCGAGCTGAATATTGTGGAAAACACAAATTTTTTTGTAGAAAATTAGTCGAACACGTTAAATTACACATTTCCTCCACTGGCTCAATCTACCTTTTTGCATGGCCTCTATAAAAGTACACTTGAGGACTTAACCTATTTTGTGCACAAAATTGTCACCAAACTTTATTACTCAGCTGTCAGTTAATGTCCCCAAAACTTACACTCATTTCACGTTAATCCAATTTTATGAGACTACAAAACTTTGGTCCTTATAATAACATCAACTTACAGGTGGTCTAAGCTTTACCCTAACAATAACTTAGCGCAATATAATTACCGTTAGAATAGACATATTCACACATACAGACGCAGTTTTCCATTATATATACACAAATTCACATTCCATACGCCCCACCCGATTTTTTTCCGAATAAGCACTTGCATAAAGTGAATACCTATGTATACTCATAAGCAAGTGTCTTCATAACTGTTGCTGGACAATCAAATCATGTAAACTCGTAAAAAATTCTTTTACGATCTTTTTGGTGTCGGACCAATAATATTTCAATACGAATTGTACATTTTAATGTTGACACTTGGCCTGTAAGCGATGTAAGTACACGAGCGCACATATTCTGACTAACTCTAAAGTGTAAGCAATGGGCATGTCCATCGGCAATCATCATTAAAATCATTGCTGCAAAATATCTTCACTTCTTATTGTCGCATTAAAATCATTATTCATTAAACAATGTGCTTGTAATACTTTACGTTAGTGCGAACAAACATACTTAGAAACATGGATCGTTGCATTTTGCACTTATAAAATCAACTTAAACAATTTGTATTGAACATCATGTTAATGAGTTTACAGAATTTGTTTATTCATGTAAATGGTCTATATAAGACTTAAGTATGCTTATAAGTTATTGGATTAAGCAGACAATTGTTAAAGCGTAATAAGAACAAGAACAAGCACTTGCTTTAGGAATGCAAATGTGATAAATCTGAAAAGAATGTTTGAATATCAGCTGTGATAGTACAGTACAGGCTTTTATAGCTTGGTTCAGGGGCGTATCCAGAAAATATTTTCGGGGAGGGGGCTTCCATTGTAACCATTGTGACTGTAAAATGAAAATGATTTAGGTTAAGATTAATTATGTACTAATGCAGACGCAAACCAAATTTATTAAAACCTAGAGAAAAAATAATCAAAAATAAATTTATTTTTTGAATTTTCAGGTCCACAACTTGGTCTCAGGTAATTTTTCGAAACAAACTTAAAGTTATCGAACAAAAATCCAAAAAACCTAAAATGTTAATTTTCGACTCCGAATAACTTTTCAAGCCCACATGGGATCAAGGAGGTTTTCTGAAGTTTTCTTTCTGACGGTGAACCTAAGCTCTCTACAAAAAATTGGCTCTGTCGGGATTTTTGTTGTCTCAAATGTCTTATTCGACCGGACTATAACTTTAAAACAAAACATGTTATGCCATGAGTTTGGGATTTATTAATGAATGGTTTAGATTCACAATAGCTTACTTCCGGGATGTGGACCAGGGAAACGATCCATTTGAAAATATCTTATGGTGGGTTTTCCTTAAAATACCCATATTGGCATATCTTGCTCAATATTTAAAAAAATTTGTGAAAGGTGGCAACCCTGTGAACCGCCCCAAGTGGCAACACCCACGCATATAATCATAGAATGAATCAAATTTTATCCACATCGGTCAAGCGTTTCCCGAGATATCAATAAAAATAAATAAAATGCGGTAAGGTGGCAACCCTAGATGCCAACCCTGCTTGATATTTACATATTTGGAATACGGTCGATAATATTTTTCATTTGATACCAATATTGGCTTATCTTTCTCAATATTTAAAAAAAATGGAGATAGGTGGCAACCCTGTGAACCGCCCCAAGTGGCAACACCCACGTACATAATCTTAGAATGAATCATACTATCTATAATGCCAAATTTTATCCAAATCGCTTGAGCGGTTCCCGAGATGTAAGAAAAACGCTTACGCCTGAATGTCGGGGTCCGGATCCCCAGGACCCCTCCCCTGAATACGCGCCTGGCTTGTTTCCATAAAAAATAATTTAATAATAGGTCTAAGAAATCGATATAAACTCAGATCTCTTTGTATCAAAGTTCTTTCTGTAATTATTTCGGAAAACCTTAAATGATTGGATCTTCGAAACAGAGCAGCGATAATCGAGAAAATAAGATAACAACTATGCCTCTATTTTCAATAACGAAAATTTAGAGTGAACCATGGCACGTTACACAGGGTCACATTGTTAATAAAACAACAACAACATATTGAAAGTTTCGAAAAACATAAATATATGATATTTTTGATATCGAAAATTTCGGAAAATATATAAAATCATATTATTCATTGCAAGATGCATTCAAAATTATTCTTGGTGAAAATTGTAATTAATGAGCATACGGCCGGAATATTCGATATCGAAAATTTCGAAAATAAAATAAAAATTACTGCGCGATGTAGCTGATGAGATTATAAATTGCAAGGGCAGCTAAAATGCCGAAATGTCCCTATTTCCGATATCGAAAATTTCGAAACTAAAAAAAATAAGTTAGTTCATTTTCTGATGCAGTTAAAATGGTTGTTATTGAAAATTTAGGAAATATGTATGATGATAAAAAACGAGCCATTTTTTGATATCGAAAATTTTCAAAAATTATATAAGTTAAGATAATTCATTCATAAAATAGATTAGGAAAATATGAAAGCATTAACCAATTTTCCATATCCAAAATTTCGAAAAAATAAAAAAACTAGGTAGCTCATTGTTTAAAGCATTTAAAAGATTGTTATAGTGGTTATTTAGTGGATTTTGGATATGGAAAACTTCAAAACTCATTAAAACCCATTTTTTCATTTGATGATGCATCTAGAACAGATATTATTCAAAACTCGAAAAATATAATGATAACCACGCCCTTTTTTCGATATCGAAATTTTCGCAAAATGCAAATAATAAAAAAAATTGATAATCAAAGGCAGGCCAAATGGTGTTAAGCGAAAATTGGAGATATATGAAAATAACCACGCCCCCATTTTCGATATCGAAAGTTTCGAAAGTAATACAGATAAAATAATTAATTGTCCGATGCAGCTAAAAAGATTGTTATTGAAAATTGGACAAATTTGGCGATATCGAAATTTTCGAAAAACATATAAAATGAGAAAAAAGATCTAATTTTCATGTATTGGTCAGTTAACAAACAAATGACAATTTCCTACTGTTGCAGTGACTGCAAATGCTAATTGGTAAGCCACTCATTTTGTACCTGTCTTAAGTGTCATGTCTTTGGAAGATGACATATCAATTCACTGTCTTGCAGAAAATTTATTCTTACCAGAGTTATTGCACTTTGTGGTGCAAGCGATATTAAGAAAAATTTAATGTAACAATAAGGTGCATACCTACAAAACATACATATAAATGAATGTACATTAGGGTGGGTTAAAAAAAATTATTCGTAAATTAAAACAAAGTAAAACAAAAATCTAATATCTTTAAACGAGTTAATCTTGTATATTTGTATATTTGTATTTTTGTATGTTCGGACTATCTCGAGAACCGCTTGACCGATTGGGATGAAATTTGGCACAAAGATAGAATGGTGGATTCTAAGACTACCCACTTTAGGGTTGCCACTTGGGGCGGTTTACAGGGTTGCCACCTATCCAATTTTTTTTAATTATGGAGCAAGATATGCCAATATGGGTATCATATGAAAGGTATTTTCGGCGAGATACCAACTAAAATATTTTCAAGTCGAGTTGCCACCTAGGGTTGCCACCTTACCACAATATATTTGTATATCCGGTACTATCTCGAGAACCGCTTGACCGAATTGGCTGAAATTTGGCATGGTGATAGTATGATCGATTCTAAGACTACCCACTTTAGGGTTGCCACTTGGGGCGGTTTACAGGGTTGCCACCTCTCCCTTTTTTTTAATTATGGAGCAAGATATGCCAATATGGGTATCATATGAAAGGTATTTTCGGCGGAATACCAACTAAAATATTTTCAAGTAGGGTTGCCACCTAGGATTTCCACCTTACCGGAGTATATTTGTATATTTTTAGGTCCGGTACTATCTCGAGAACCGCTTGACCGATTGGAATGAAATTTGGCACATTGATAGCATGATTGATTCTAAGACTATACACTTTGGGGTTGTCACTTGGGGTGGTTTACAGGGTTGCCACCTATTTAATTTTTTTTTTATTTAAGGAGCTAGATATGTCAATATGGGTATCAAATGAAAGGTATTTTCGGCGAGATACCAACTAAAATATTTTCAAATAGTGTAGTCACCTAGGGTTGCCACCTTGCCGAAGTATATTTGTATATTTGTAGGTCCGGTACTATCTCGAGAACCGCTTGCCCGAATGGGATGAAATTTTGCACATAGATAGTATGATTGATTCGAGTTGGCACTTGGTGTGGTTTACCGGGTTGCCACCTATTTCATTTTTTTTTATTTATGCAGCTAGATATGCCAATATGGGTATCAAATGAAAGGTATTTTCGCTGACATACCAACTAAAATATTTTCAAGTAGAGTTGTCCGCACAAAGTCCATTACGGCTACGAAAATTACAAGATTTTAATAATTTGCCCACATATAAAGGACAGTGTAACACATCCTCACAAGGTTCCCACCTATTTGATATTTTTTTGGAAATCTATGTTGGAAAGCTTATAGTGTTGGTGAGTAAAGTTAGCACTAAATTGATAGCACCGAGCAAGCTCGGTCACCCAGGTACTAATAACTTAAATAGAGTAAAAAAGCAATAAATTAAAAATTTAATTTAATAAAAAAAGTAAAATAAAACAAAATTAAAAAATAAAGTAAAATAAAACAAAATAAAAAAAATAAAGTAAAATAAAACAAAATAAAAAAATAAAGTAAAATAAAATAAAATAAAATAAAATAAAATAATATAAAATAAAATACAATAAAATAAAATAAAATAAAATAAAATAAAATAAAATAAAATAAAATAAAATAAAATAAAATAAAATAAAATAAAATAAAATAAAATAAAATAAAATAAAATGATTTAAAAAAATAAAAAAAAAAATAAAAAAATAATTAAGATAAAATAAAATAATGTAAAATAAAAAAGGAAAACAAAACAAAAAAAAAAAATTTCTCAAAAAACACATTTTCATACAATCCCGAAAATTGCTTCACAATACCGTCGGTATTTACAGCAATAAACTACAAGTCAAAAGCACACAAAAAATTAATATAAAATAAATTAAAAAAGAAAATTAAAAATGAATAAAACAAAACAAAAAAAAAAAAATAAAAGTAAAATAAAACAAAAAAATAATAATAAAATAAAATAAAAAAAATAAATAATCTAAGATAAAAAAGCAAGTACAATAAAATTAAATAAAATATAATTCTTCTATGAATTTTTTTCGTTTCCAAGTGAATTTTCTCCAACCCACCCTAATCAACAGATGCACATACATACATATGTGCATATGTAGCTCCAACAAGAAAGCGCAACAATGTTTTGTAGGAGTAGGAAATGCGCAAGTTGACTTGAGCTGTCTAGCACTTACCATTTGAGTCTCACTTGTGATGGCAATGTTGCATTCAAACATCATTTATGTTGTAGTTGCTGTTGTTGTTTTTGCTGTGCATCAACCCGAGTACTTGAAGTGCTTGGACTAACTCTGGTAAAGTGTTGATGTGTTATTGTTGTTGATCAGCAACTATTTATTGAATGGAAAATGCACTCTGCTTAGATGCTGTGAATATGTTTGATTGTATGTTCGCCTGTCTGTTTGCCGTTTAAATTGCAAATGAGCAACGGAATTGAGCGATTTCATCCAAGCAAATAAAGTTAATGTGGAAGCGCAGCTGAGGTGGAAATGTATGCGAACCGAGGACCATTTAAGTTCATACGCCACAGGTTTGCTTTTGAGATTTCCCAGACCAACACTGCGCGCACCAATTAATTGCGCACAGCACACACAACGGACACCCAATATAATTACAAAGCGGAACGGATATCCTTTGCCCGGCAGCAAGTTAGATAAATTAAAGTTAGCGGACAGCGGGTGAGCAGCTCGCGCAGCTCACAGCTAAGGTTGATAGGAAGACTGGCTGGCTGGTTGGCTGGCAGGAAGAAATCACAAATCACAATTGTTGTTAGCTTAGATTTTTTTATTTTATTTTCTTGTTATTTTTTATTTTTACCGCTACTTCTCTTCTTCTTGTTTATTTGTTCACTTGTCGATTTGGACCGTTACTTTAAGTACACTTTTATGGTTTGCTGCCAAGTATTTGATGGTTCAGCACATCCTTTGGTGTTGTAGAGCGTGTGAGCGCGTTGCGCATGCGCGATGTTGACACTTCCTCCGCGATTGAATTGCCGACGGATGTTGTAGTGTTGTAATGCGGCGCGTAACAGTTTACTTTTAATGTTTTTTTCTTCCAACTGTAAACTCAGTTGTTGCAAGTTTACTGTTTCACTTTTTATTGTTGTTGCTGTTATAGTTTTTATTTTTCTTGCCAATTTTGTGCTGTTTTTCTTTAACTTGTTGTAGTTTTTGGTTTATGTTGTTGAGTTTTTTTTTTTGTTGCTACTGTTGTATCTTGTCTTCTTTTCTTCATCTATTTGCGACAATTCTTCATGCTTGCTGCTGTCTAACAGTTATCACTTCCGACGGCTAGTTGCGCGATGAGCCAATAAATTTATGTACATAGATGTTGTCAGGAACAGGCTCTGTTTGCACTTGCTGTGGGTGATAGCGGAACTTAATTTGCAATTTGAAAGTAGTTTAGTTCCGTTAGGTCACTTATATAGTTTGATGTTACCGGTTTTTGTGGGAAATAAAAGTCAAATAGTTATAAATTGAGCTCAGATTGTGGAGGTTGGACGTGGATAGCTCGAAAGTTTATTTACAAAGTTGAAGCGCTGTAATTTTTCACTGAAATAAAAAAAAAAAATTGTAGAACATCTCAGCGTTCTTTAATTCTTCTTCTTCTTCTTAGTTTTATTCCACTCTTCATATTTTCGTATAATTTTTAGTGCACATATTTATGGATATACGACAATTTTATTAATACGATGATATCAATTTTGTTCCTATATATGATAACTTCATATATTATTCATTTAACTTCGCATGTATGCAATAATTTCGAAGTTACAAAAATGCCACAACCTTTAAATGAGTGCCCAATGGCAAAGCATACTAGGCCAGCTTGCCATTCCTTAAAAGCATGGCTCGGAATTTTTTGTTTCTTACTCACTTTACTTAAAATAGCCTTAAACCGCCTAGGCGATTTTGGCCGTCCAATGTTGGATCTCATTGGAATTTTGTTTCTTGTGGTGGGTCCCAAACAATACGTTTCATTTGTGGACTTTTTCGGGATAATTTCTGGACTTCTCTTTAGAAAATTACTATATGGGACCATTTCGGGAGTTTTATGACATCATTTTAATATGGTTTTCGGAACTATTTTTTGCCCGTTTCGGGACTATTTTTGGATCATTTCAGTACTTATACTCGGAATATGGTCCGAACTTCTTCGGGATCATTTCCTAACTTTTTTTTAGATCATTTATTGAATTTTCTCTTTCCGTATTACTGTTTTCGGGACCACTTTTCCCAAACGGCCCCAAAAAATTCCCAAAATCTTCCCTAAAATCATTCCGTAATGGTCCCGAAAAATCCCGAAATTATCACAAAAAAGTCCGAAACATATCCCGAAAAAATACTGAAATTATCCAAAAAATGGTCTCAAAACAGTATTGAAATAATCCTAAAAGAGTCCCGAAAATCATTCCGTAATGGTACCGCAAAGTCCCGTAAATGTCTCGAAAAAGTACTGAAACCATCCCAAAGTCCAGAAATGGTCCCAAAATAGTCCCGAAGACCATCCCTAAGTGATCGCAACAAAGTCCAGAAAAGATACCGAAAACCATCCCTAAATGATCACAAAAAAGTTCAGAAATTCTTGCTAAAAGTACCGAAATGAAGCCAAAAAAATCCGAGTTGCCACAAGTGCCACTCAAAATAAGCTCGCAAAGCTAGCTTCATACAAAAATTGACAGCACACTTTTCTATTTCGCGACGTTTACAACAAATGAAATAAGTTTGCAACATTAAATTATTACCCTAATTATATTAAAAAAAATCCAGATAGGTGGCAACCCTGTAAAATTGCCAAAGTGGAAACACCAAGATAAAAGTCTTAAAATGAAATATACTATCTACATGAGCGTGGTAAAAAGGTAAGGTAAAAAAACCATTTTTTTATTAATTTCTTGCCTAATTTTAGCTCATTTATTTTTTAATGGAGTTATTTTTTCATCAATTGAAATCATTTCCATGGGTGGGAGATTCAAATTTCCGAAATCAAAAATGGAAGGACCACCCTAATCTACATAAATGATAAATTTGACGAAAATTGATTCACCCGTTCCCGAGTTATTTGCAGAATACGAAGGAGTAAATTAAATTTGGTTATGTGGCAACCCAGCCTGAAAATATCTTCGTTGGTATACGGCGCAAAATACCTTTGATTTGATATCCATATTTTCATGTCTGGCTCAAAATTTAAGGAAAAATTTATAGAGGTGGCACCCCTGTAAACCGCCCGAAGTGGCTTCACTCAAGTAGAAAGTCTCAAAATGAAGCATACTATCTATTCGCTAAATTTTATACAAATTGCTTCACCCGTTCCCGAGATATTGGTCGATATACGAAGGAATAAACGAAAAGGGGTTAGGTGGCAACCCTGCCTGGAAATATCTTCGTTGGTATACGGCCGAAAATATATTTCATTTGATACCCATATTGGCATATCTTGCTCAATATTAAAAAAAGTGGAATTATTGCAATATCTCGGCTGGTTTCGGAGCTACCGACCACGTGGACCATAATCCCGAATATTATAAAAATTATCTAAAAAACAGGAAAAATTTATGTAGTTTGAATTATGCGTGACTTTATTTTTAATTTTAGAGAAATTTTAAAGAATTAAAACGTTAAGGGCCGTTTTCTCAACTAAACTTCAAAAATTATTTACTCATTAAACAAAAATTGTGTAAGATAAATTTTAAGTCTAATTGAAAAAATAGTATAAATTAATTTACATATTATCTATGTAAACCGAGCTGTATTGTAGCCATTATTTCAAGTAAAGCTGCATTTTAGCTAGCATTCTATATTTGCTCAGGTGAGATACAATTTGATTGGCTAGAAATCTTTTTCCAAATACTTTTGATAATGCTGGTAAAATTTTGAAAAGAATTTTAGTTGTTGCTTTTTTTTATAACAACCTGTTCTACATTTCATTGTCTGGAAAATGTAAATATGTAGAGTTGTTAAAGCAAAGTCATTTAGATGGAGTAGGAAGAGAGGAGAATGCATGAGCCAAGTTTTTAATATTAAAAGGCGTATACTAAACCGATTTCAACCTAGCTGTAGTAGGGAGGTGCAGAACCGGCAGCAAAAGTCAATAATAGAGGTATTCGAATGTATAGAAATAAAGAACTAAAAAAATGTGTCGGTATAAATTAACGAAAATGGGGCGTTTCGCCAGAGTAAACGATCTACAGTCACTAATAGCATGAACAAAGCTTGTATGTCAAATTTCATCCCATGTCACCTATACTCAAGATGAATCTAGACAGTTAAAATTTACTTCATATACACCCCTTATCATAATTATAGGACACCTCGTTCTGACAGAAATTTTACAGAGTTCTTATAATACCTTTGGAATGCGAAGCTCAGGTGCCTACCATGATGCCATCGTATACTTATGCTTGCCAGCGTCTAACTATACACTTACTGACGTTACCTCCCCACTATTGCCATATTGCCTTCACCGCGAATCGAACTAACACTGTTTGAATGCTGAACACAGCTCAGGTGTCTACCATGATGCCATAGTATACTTAGGCTTGCCAGCGTCTAATTACAGTTTTTATCTAAATGATAGCGACAAATTGCTTTTAAGAGTTGTAATTCCTTTTCTTTTTCACTTTACACCATTTTAGTATAGCAAAAGATCGTTGACATTAAAACAAGTGTTAGGTTTACTCCAAAAAGTATAGTTTTTGCACTTTTTTGTGTGTACGTATTGTATTCTATTGTAAGCCAACTAAATAAATATGGCGCGACTAAGAAAACAGAGCGTTTACAAAGTAGAATTAGAATTATAGTAAAATTGCGTCTTAGGGACGAGCTTACGGACCTCAAAAATGTACATAAAAAAAAAATGAATTAAGGTAACGATAAGCACCTCAAAAAGAACAAAGGCAATTTAATTGTGCAAATTAAATACCATTTTCACCTACATAACCTTCAATCGATAATATCTAATATTGACAAAGAAATATTAAGTACACAGAGAAAAATGAGCGGGTAATAGATAAGAATTGACCATGATTTTGGTTGAATCAACCCATATTATGATTGAAATAACCATATTTTGGTTGATATGATCAAAATCAAGTCAATTCTTATCCGTTACCAGCTCATTTTTCTCTATGTGTATTCTTTCTTTATTACTTCGATGTAAGGTGTTTTCTGTTTGCATAAAAAATTTGTTGGCATTAAAAACAGTAAAAAAAATTCAGCAAGCAAAAAATATCACAAGTGTCTTTAATATAACTCGCAAGCGAGTAGTCATATACATAGCACACCTAGATCTAAACAGCGATAAAGTCAAAAAATCAAAATTTTCAAAAAAACTCGAAAAACTGGCTGCTTTCTTCATATATCCCAATGGCATTTTAAATTTTTAACAGCCCTAGTATGCATAGCTAAAAATTTAAGATTTTTGAACTAAATAAAAACGAAAAAAAAGAAATTCTAAACAGAAAAGTTTTAATTTTAAACCGAAAAGTTTAAATTTTAAAATGAAAAATTTTGATTTTGGGCCGATAAGTTTTCATTTTAGGCCGAAAAGTAAAAAAAAAATTAAATTTAGTGAGTCCTGACGAGCTGAGGCGCACTGAATCACAACTGACTACTCTATAAAATTTAAGGATTTGAAAAATCTTTCTAAAAAACCAAAAAAACAAATTTTAAACTGCTTTTTTATTTAGATCTTAAATCGAAACCAAAAGAAATTGAAATTCTTTGTAGGTTAATGAAAGTTTTGAAATATATGTAGTACAACAAAGTTCTAAGAATTGCTTAAACTCAAGGTGGGTTGAAAATATAGGCTCATTTTTGCCGTGTATATAGTGAACTTTAAAATTAAAGGCTATATGAGAAATTGGGCCTTAGCCTTTTATTTATTTTATATAAATTTCTACTGTTAATAATATTTCATTTTCTATTGTTGAGAGTTATAGCTAAGTGTATTATATGTTTATTAACACATTTTATGCTATTGATGAATAAAGCAGAAGGAAAAGAAGCATAATAAAAAATGTGAATAAAAAACGTTTGATCATTGTCGCTTTAAACTCGAATACTCGGATTTTTTGTATATACCCAGTCATTATTCATAACTGTTAAAAAAACTGATCAGTTCATTAAAAATCACAACTCGAAAATGCCGTCGGTAATACATAAGACACGATTTTTACGTAAGTTTTCATATAAATTTTCTGAAGTTTTTCCATATGGAATTTAAATAAAATTGTTTTTTTTTTTTTTGTATTATATACATATGCTTAATATATATCGATTTGGTTTGATATAATTTAACTTAGTTCAAGTATTTAAATTATATTAATATCTATTTATTTTGGCATGTTTTTTTTTGTTACAAGTGTGTTCCAAAGTGGACGCATTATTGAAATAGTTTTTGAACGATTTTTTTTTAGTTTGGAGAAGAAACTGGATGTACATCTCTTCAAGGACTTTTCTTCCGCTTCTTATGCTAGAAATGTGACACATTCAGCCTCTACCCAGCTTGGAGTCAACCTTTCTCAATACCCAGTTATGCATATATTTATCAGGGTTGGGCATTTTTGCACTACCACTAATTTTTCAGTGAGCTGAGCATTTTTTCAGTGATAGTTAAAATCAAAAAAACACCATCAGTAAATTCTTAGGGATAGTGGGGGTCGGCTTTATAATAATACCCTACCACTGCGAATTTTACAACGAAGCTTGGCATGAACATTCTGAAAGATTACCAAAAACCGGGTCCGAAAATTATAATAAATAAAATCAAAAAACGCTATCATATATTTATCATATATAACATTTTTATATCAATGTAAACTTATATAAAAGGTATGCGAATTATAGGACTTGGTATGAAACTATGAAAATTTCTATGCTTTCAGTGAAGCATGCGTATTTTCCTTTGTAAGATTTAATTCTTAGTGTATATGCCAGCAAGTAATAATGCTAGTTGTTGGTATGATGACGCTTTGTCGATTGCTGAAATTCCGACGGCATTTTGAAGCAATTTTTGTTGTTGTATCAAAGGTTTTTTTTTTTTTAAATTTGAAATATTAAAAAGAATATCTTCTCAATAACACTACACGACAAAAAATACCCAAAAAAAGGACGTTTGCTTAAGTAATGTGAAATCTTCTTCTGATTCCGAATATCACATGTATTTTACTGTGGTAGATCTAGTTTCCAAGATATCGGTGAAAGTATGAAAATACTTCACATAAGTACGTCAAGAATTTTTATTTTTCATTTTTTCGATTTAAACCTTCATATCAATAAGTATCCTCAGTAGTTTGGGCACTATGCCAAAAAAC
Organism: Campiglossa producta; assembly: GCA_964058755.1. Taxonomy (NCBI): domain Eukaryota; kingdom Metazoa; phylum Arthropoda; class Insecta; order Diptera; family Tephritidae; genus Campiglossa; species Campiglossa producta. The sequence goes on from CAXKVI010000003.1 coordinate 26,120,511, forward strand.
GTTCAAAAAATTTTGTGAAAAAAATAAATTTTTTACAATATTTCACATTTAACCACTTTAAAATCAGAAAAAGTCTATGGATGAAATCAATTTAGCCCTCCTTTAATAAGCCTAAATTAAAGATTTTATATTTTTACCCGACAAATTTTCAAAAATTTCCATATCCACGACATTTGATAGATGATTTCTTTAAAGAGCTTTCCGCTGATTCCGAATATGTAATAAATTGGTTTAAAAGTAGAACAGTTTTCGAGATATCTTGAAATTTTAGTTTTTGAAATAAGAAAAAAAGTTGGATTACTGATCTGTCAATATCTCAGCCATTACCTTCTTGATTTTTATGACATTTGATTTCATTTTGAGAAGATGAAAATGTAACAAAAAGGCGCTAACTAACAACTTTTAAACACTTTGACATAATTTTACTCATACTTTTTATATATCTCAAAAACTGAAATTTTAAAATAGGCATCTCGAAAACTATTCTACTTTCAAACCAAATTATTACATATTCGGAATCAGCGGAAAGCTCTTTATAGAAATCATGGATCAAATGTCTGGGATATGGAAATTTCGGAAAATTTGTTGGGTAAAAACCGAAAATTTTAATTGAGGACTTTCAATACAACAGGTCTTATAAAGTCGAGGGCACATCACATAGCTGTACTGGTATGCTTAAAATTACCGTAATTAAATTGTCTACACCATAGCGGGGTTTACTTTTTTTCGTCCATAGATTTTTCTTATTTTAAAGTGTTAAATCTGAAATTTTGTAAAAAATTTGGTTTTTTTTCAAAATTTTTGGAACATTTTTTTGTCACAGTGGCCAAACTTCTGAAGATACTCATAGAGATCAAGTCACTAAAAGTTTAGGCGAATTGGTATAATGTGTAATTCAACACTTTCAATCGAAAAAATGAAAAAATACAAACTTTTGACGTATTAATATGAAGCAGTGTTTTGTAAAAATGGGAGTTTTCATATTTTCGCCGATATCTCGGAAACTATATCTGCCATAGAAAAATGGAAGTGATATTCGGACTAGGACAAAAATTTACTTTGGAAAGTTCTATTTTTTTCTTGGTAACTAAAGTTGATCACAATTTGTTGAGTAGTGTTATTTAACATGATTATTTTCCATCATCATTATGATTTGTACAAAACTGATTTGATTAGTCAAGTTAGTTTGAATTTATTTAGTTCAGATTAACTTTTGATTGGTAATTTTTAATTTTTTTAAATTTTATTTGCGTATACTAGTTCCAATATATGCAGTTTTATTTTGATTAACACGGTTAATTACATTGCAGTTGAAATCATTTTCAACAGTGACTTAATTAATTTTTGATTAACGGAATTAATTTGAAATAAAATTGGTGCAGACAAACTTATTCAATTTTACTTTTAATTAGGGAAGCTTTTTAAAAGTAAACTTAAATTATTTATTTGATTAACAATAAGTTTAGTTTAGTCAATTAAGAGGACTAATTGAAAATAATTTGTCACAGGTTCATTTGTTTTAATTTTATTCATTTCACTTTGCTCAATTAGGAATTTCCTTTCGACTCTTTTTGCACGACTGTAGTTACTTTAGATCAATTGTGATTATTTAACTCGGTTTTTATTGCATCTATTGTTTCAATCAGATATTTTTGTTTATTGCAGTCACATTAACAATTATCCACTCGAGTTGTTTATTGAGCGCATAAATTGTTCTCATTTCCAATCACAACAAAAATGGATGCATCAATGAAACCATTTCCAATTAATTTGTTCACCTTTATCACTACTGATTAATAATTTATAGTTATTACGTCAATAAATCTTCCGCAAATGATGCCATTTAAAAGGAGCACATTAAATATTATTAAGTCACTTAATACATTAACATAAAAGCTTTTGCTATTTAGCTTCTTTTATTAATATTTATCTAGTACATTTATTAATTGTTTAAACGTTCAGTTTTTATAACTTGTAATTTTCATTATTATTAAACTTCTTTTAAATTACCGTTACACTTTTTGTAGACCAATTATTTTTAGATTTCCTAGTTGCTGTTGTCATACTTTTAATATGAGTGTTTAACTTTTGATATTAATTTTTATTTACAGAATATGTATCTGTATAAAGATATTACTATATAATTAAGGAATTTTTCACAAAGTTTAAAAACGCATACGCGCACACTAACTTCGCACTGCGCATCACAGCGCGCAGCACTTAACCAAAATCGAACGCGCGGAAGCTTAGTTGTCCGTTAAGCACGCGCGCACTCAAAGGAGTTCACTCATACGCTACGTAACACCAAAGTAACCTTCCTAAAATTAGAGCGCGCCTACTTACGTTTGTTACGTATTTAGTTTTGCATACGTTCAACACTCATTCATACACCGCACAGCAACACACATTGAGTTCGTATGATCTTGGTCCTGCACAATACCGGATATAGCGACCAAACGAAAAACACACAACCGTTAAGTAAGAGATCGTCTTATTGACTGGATGACGCGCGCGCATAAAATCCATAAACGACGTACCTATGTATTTCCTTCAACTCATCGCAAAAACAACAAACGCTTAGACGATGACGACGACGGCGGAGATCAGACGACGCTTCACCATTTGAAAATGAGCGCGCGCGCGCAGAGATGCTGCACAATTGTAACGCGATCAGCAAGAAAACCAGGTGAGCGCGACGAACGACGACTTCGAACTTGCTCTGCATTCATAAAACTAGTCAACAAATTTAAAAAGTACAGAAACACACATCCGCGCGAGCAGAGTTGTATGCGTTAACGACAGTAACGGTTTAAGTAAAAAAACGAGGAGGAGGAAGCATTAGCAATGAAAAACCCTCCACACACATACTTTGAGACAACAATTGACGATCGTATAGTGATCGCGCTGTCGTCTCAGCTACTGTCTGCGCATCTAACGATTTTATAAAAAATTTACTCCAATTCAGTCGACTGCTGACGTAAGCGTCGCATATCAACAAAGCGATGTACCTGGCGCGATCAGTTGACTGTGCTGAGCGGCACCAAGCGGTGTTGTTCAGTTTAATCGCGATCGGCGCGCGAAGATGTTGGGTGCACCCGATTTTCCAGTTAATGTGAGATGGGTTTGTTATTGAACTTATATAAATGCTACTTCTCCCTATTTTTATAGTCCTTTTTTAATGCGTTAAAAGCCTTTGAGTCCAACGCGATCATCTGCGATCACTGATACATTTCCTCGCAGCTTCAAACACCGAAGCTCTCAAACTTCGATACTTTGAGGCTTATATATTTGAAATAAAAATACCGTTAAACAGTTGAGTTCTTTAAAAATAAGTGTTACATATTTCGTCTTTTTCTTCTTAATAAAAACGCGCGCGTCACGATCAGTCTGCTTAGCTGCGCGATACTATACTGACATCATAGTGATCTTAACGCTTCAGTTTGCTCTCAAGTGAATTTGGACGCGCGCTCGCTAAGGCTGAAGCAGACGAAAAGGTAAAAACAACAACAAAAAAACTAGACGAAAATGCAGAAAATCAACGAGATCACAATAAAAAGCCAGCAGAAGCAGCACAACGATCAGCATTTTCATGGCAAATGTAGGAAAAACAAATCCAGAAAAAAAAACGAAGGAGATCGCGTCGCTAGAGCATCGTCAGCTGAGTCGTACAATTGCTGGCTTCATACACACGTACATACAGAGGAAGCAGACGAACAACTGTAACAAAATACATATTTAAATGCGCGCCACACGCCAAACGGGGCTTACGAACACGCCAATAAAGCAGAGATGGAGAAGCAGCGGCAGAGGAATTTACTGAATGAAAATTGCAGTCGACGGCAGATGCTACGACGACTTGATGCAAAGGTGACGCTCGTTGACTTCGACTTCGACTCCATCTGCGCGACTTAAGTTGGAGTTTGGGTGGAGTATCTTCGGTGCAGCTGTGTATGTGGCGCGAGCTGCTGTTGAGCGTAAGTGGTGCTCTTGCATTCCACACAACAAGCAGCAAGCGAGCGAGCGTGCTCTCTCGCTCTTTATTTAAAGCTCTGCGGCTTTTACATTATTAAGCTCACGGTAAATGAATTTGAATGATTTACCTTACAACGGCATTGTTTGTTGATGGTGATCGTACTGCCGCGCACGGACCACAAATTTCAGACAGCGACGACGCGAGTGTGCAGCTAGCAAAAGTGAAGTTGGAGCACGAGGGGTTATTACTTGTCTGTACACTCTCGCTCTCTGTTGACTTTTAAGCTAAGGCGAACGAAAAATAGAAGAAAATCCAAGAACAAGTCTTTGTTGGATGCGCACAAGACTTTACCAATAGTTGGCCGCTCAAGTCATCTCAGTCAGCTTGCGGACGTCTTGGTGTTAAGTTGTTGTAAGATGACTCAGCTTTTTAATATAAAGATATTCAAAGAAATACAAACGCTCGTAAGCGCACAAGTCAGAAAATCGCGCGCTCCCCTTTCGCACATCTCACCGTACTCCAGATTACCGACCCTTGCGCCCAGCGGGACGCCTGACAAGTACCCAAAAGCCCAACAGCTCGTGAGCGCATGCTTACAAAGTGGCGTTTGATGGACACAAGACGTTCAACTGACCGCGCGTAATTGTTTTCAACCAAAGGTGGTAGCAGCGCCTAAGGCAACAAAACTCATGCGCGTCATTGAGGTACTTCATAGGCTCGAATGGCTGCTACTGGTCTATTTCGCGCGCTTGAACCTTTTAACTGAATTAGACATTTTGACATTTCAAAATTGGAGTGGAATGCTGGCCTGTTTCTGAGTTTGACTGAAGCGCGCTCGCTTGAACTTCAGTTAGTCTTCCGAGCGCGCTGTCAACTCTGTAACTTCAAGCAGATAGCTTCACGAATCAAACGTCACACTGCACCACATAAGTATGCATATATGCGCTCTGCTGTTGCTGTTGTTGGTTGAGGATCTTCTCGTGCAGACTCCCTATCAATCCTACGACCATGGCACGCCAATTCAATTTAGTTCAAAACAGGCCACGCGCGCCAAAAACCCATAGTGACGGATGGTGATGATGGTGGCTGAACATGCAAGTGTGGCCAAGTAGAGCAAAGTGTCACGCTTTTACTTACACACAGACACACATTTGTATCGCGTTATACAAACATTAGCTTGTGCTGTCGCCGACTTTTCTTGGTTTGGTAAGCCCGCATTTGGAAAGCGTTCAAAGCATCGTGGCACGAAATCGATCAAATCACACAAATAACTGGACAGTGACAGTTGAACAGTTAAACATGGCTTGCATGTCATTTGTGGGCACACACATCCACATAGATACATATATAGCAGATCGTCGCGTATATAACCTTCACTTAAGGCTCGTCACAGTAGCGCTTCGTATGCCAAACCTGGAAATTGAACGTTGAAATGTAGTTCATACGAGGGCTAGATGGCGGTGGCTCTAGCTTTGTATCTACATACTAGAGGTGGAAAATTATCGACGGTACTATCGATATAAATATATATCGATGATTTAATTTTTATTCAATTTATTTGTTTTACTTCGTTTTATTTTATTTTATTTGCTTTTTATTTTATTTTTTTGTTGAATTTATGGAATTATTTTAAGTTATTTTGTCTTTATTTATCAACTTTATTCTAGTTGATTTTATCCTATTTATTTTATTTAAACATTTTTTTAGATTACCTTGTCTCAATACTTTTGATTGGTTTCGATTTTTTTAAATTTTAATAAAATTTTTTTAAAAAAAAAAAAAAAAATTTTTTTGTTGATTTTTTTTTAATTTAATTTAATTTAATTTAATTTTATTTTATTTTATTTTATTTTATTTTATTTTATTTTATTTTATTTTATTTTATTTTATTTTATTTTATTTTATTTTATTTTATTTTATTTTATTTTATTTTATTTTATTTTATTTTATTTTATTTTATTTTATTTTATTTTATTTTATTTTATTTTATTTTGTTTTAATTTAATTTGAATTTATTTATTTTAATTTAATTGAATTTAATTAATTTTAATTTGAAATTAATTATTTTTATTGTGTCCTTATTTTTTATTTAATTTTATTTTTTTAATACATTTTTGTATTTCAATTTATTTTATTTGAATTTATTTATTCTAATTTAACTTAATTTAATTTTATTATTATTTTTTCCTAATCATTTTGAATTTATTTTATTTAATTTTTTTTTTTAATTTAATTTTTAAATATTTTAATATTTTTTATTTGATGTAGTGATAGCAATATATCGATATTCGCCCATATAGATATTTTTCCACCTGCGTTAGGCCGACTGCCTTTTGACGTGGACGAATGTGTGGCGCGCTGATCAATACAAATGAAAGCAGTGACTATCTCATTTTTTTATTTCTCCAAGCCATTCGAAATGGACGCGGACACGCGCACCCATTTGAGTGACACTTGGCGGCGCGCATATCGTCTCATATGGAATGGTCAGTCATTAGCTAGGTTAGATAAGCGATTTATTATTTACATTTGCGGAACCCTTTGTTAAGCGCCATGAGCAGATTATGTCAGTTGTTGCTTTTGGGATATCTGCAGAAAAAGTTGACATCTCTTCGTTTTTAGGGCAAAATTTTTTCGCAAGCCCTAATTGCGAAATGCTCCAAGGGATATTCGTTTTTATTGGTAAAACATCAAATTATGAGTTGTGCTCGAAGATTTCGCAGGCTTATGCGATGTGGACGAAGTACGAAGATTCAGCCCAGAAGATCTTGCAGTCAAACCCTGAATTCCGTAGCAAAGGAAGCACATCGGAATTATTCCGTCATATGATAACTTATTCATGCTTTAGAAAAAGAGTGGAAAATATACCTGACCAAAACTGCTCCAACTTTGGGATATCGCTCATCTCCATTGAAACAATAGCTCGGCTGTGGAGTTGGTTAGTCGCGCGACGATCGTGAGTCGCTAATAGTATACGCGGGTGTGGCATGAAACGGTACTGCATTGAGCTCAAAGAAAAGTATATGCAACCGCGCTACTGATCTTTTGCAGATTGTTAGACTAAACTTAAGCAACAAGAGCCATTCAATCCTATGTATACATGTAAAAGATGATCCCAAGAGGAGTGTGCCAAAAAAATTGGAACTTTGCGACAGATAAACTAATTGTTTACTTTAATTTATTTCATCTCATGTGTTTTAGTTAAATTTTATTTTAATTCGTTTTTTTTTGTTTTTATTTTTTATTTTTTTATTTTATTTTATTTTATTTTATTTTATTTTATTTTATTTTATTTTATTTTATTTTATTTTATTTTATTTTATTTTATTTTATTTTTTTATTTTATTTTATTTTATTTTATTATATTTTATTTTACTTTATTTTAATTTATTTTACTTTACTTTATTTTATTTTACTTTATTTTATTTTATTTTACTTCATTATTTTATTTTATTTTATTTTATTTTATTTTATTTTATTTTATTTTATTTTATTTTATTTTATGTTATTTTATTTTATTTTATTTTATTTTATTTTATTTTATTTTATTTTATTTTATTTTATTTTATTTTATTTTATTTTAGTTTATTTTAATTTTTTTTATTTTATTTTTATTTTTTTTAAATGTGTTTAGGAGCTGGATTGAGGTCCGATGATTAAATTAAAACCCAAGTTTTGTGATGTTAATCAATATACATATTTCGATTACACACGGTAATCGTCATCAGGATTTATCAAATTTATTTGAGTGTCCGCATGTTGTTGTTGTTGTTGTAGCGAGGTGTAGCCCTGCCTAAATGTCAGACAGGGTCACCCCGAGTGTATTGCTCTTGGCCGGGTCGATATAAGAAAACGGCCCGGGTCGTTTCGGCACGATGGGTACAGCACAAGTACTGGTACCGTCCTCGAAGAACCGGCAACACAATAAACTAGCCGTGTAGGCCATGTAGGTCATTTAGCGTTACCCAGGGTGCACCAACTGGGAGGCGACCTACTTTTACACCCCTCAGCGTCCGCATCAATTGACGTGGTGTTTAACACCGGACGGACGCTCAAATAAATTTTATAAATTCTGATGACGATTACCGTGTGTAATCGAAATATATTGGTTAACATCTCAAAACTTGGGTTTTAATTTAATCATCGCATCTCAAGCCAGCTTCTAAACACATTTAGGAAATAAAAAGGTCGCAAAAACAAATATTTATTTTTTTAAGTTTTTTTTTGTTATTTCTTTTACTGTACTTTAGAGAATATGGATATTTTTTTTGTTAACATAAATGCAAATTGGTCCCCTCGTCATGATTTGTTAATTTC
>CAXKVI010000003.1:26133800-26161300 GCA_964058755.1 Campiglossa producta
TTCAACTTATTGGTCCTAGGAAGTTGTTCACGTCTGCCCGCAAACTTCGAATTGTTAGACATGGCGTATGATGAACATTACACTGAGGGAAAAACAGCGCTGTAAAATTAGATGGAATCGTTGACAATATTACATTTTACAATGCTGAACAATTTTGAGTTGAATTGATATTTTTACAGCTCAAAGTGAACATATTCTTGTTATGCTAAAAATAATATAGTAGTTTTAACAATGGCTCATTGTGAAAACAACTCAACAATGCTAACGATTTCATTTCAACATCAACTTGTTCGAATTTATATGGAGATATTGTTAAATCAAAGTGGTGAAGTCAATACAAAAACTCTGAAAAATAATTTTTTTTTTTACTTTTTTTTTGACTTTGGCAAAAAATTAATTATATTGACTTCAGCGAAAATCGATTGATCACCATTTTTTTCTGTTTTGGCCGGACTATGCTATGAATATTAAATTTCCAAGATCATTTTTGTCATCTCTATAAAAGATCTGTCGAGGCATTTTCGGGTAGAGCCCTAGTTAAAAAAAAAACTAATGGCGGCGATATACCAACAGGTTATCATAACCTCAAACGAGATTTTTGCCGAGCTTCTCTTTCCAACTTGTGGTTTGTCGCTTTTGAGTTTTTCCTACAAGTTGGCGGACCTACAGTTTTTTGCCGACTCCGAACGGCACTTGCAAAGCAAATGAATTTTTTGCCGAGAAGCTTCTCATGGCAGAAATAGACCCGGAGAGTTTGCCAAACTACTGCCGAGGGGCGACCCCGTTTAGAAAAGTTCTTTTTCTAAATCATTTTTGATGTTACTTTTGTCGGGCATCGAACCGCCACGACTTGGTGTAGAAGGCCGAACATTTAACCGCTACACCACGTAAAATTAAGTGAAAAAAGGAAGGGTAGAGAAAGAACCAGAAGTCAAGGCAAATTAATAATAGAATTGAGAAATAGGAATATGAAAATGAAAAAGATAAAAGAAGAAAAATAAAAATATGAGAGGACGAATAAACTAGGGTAAGTGAAAGATGAAAAGCGGAGACCACAGAAATATTTAAATTCTGCGGGTCAGCTAGTTTATTATACATGTTCCTAAAATTTTGAATGTAGATAGTATGGTTGATTATAAGACTATCCACATGGGGGTTGCCACCTACATATATAATTTTCTTTTAAATTTTTTAGCCTAGTGTTGTTACCTTACCATAGTATATTTGTATATCCGAAATATTTCGGGAACCGATTGACCGATTTGGATGAAATTTGTATGTATGATTGATTCTAAGATTATCCATTTGGGGATTGCCACTTGGGGGGTGTACAGGGTTGCCACCTATCTAAATTTTTTTAAATTATGGAGTTAGATAAGCCAATATGGGTATCAACTGAAAGGTATTTTCCCCGATATACCAACTAAAATATTTTCAAGTAATGTAGCCAACCAGGGTTACCATTTTACCGTAATGTATTTGTATTGTATATTTTTGGGATCATATCTAGATTATTTTAGGATCATTTTGAGATCATTTAAGGGTCACTTAGGAATTATTTTGGGGCTATTTTGAGATCATTTTGGGTTAATTTGGGAAAATTTTGGGGCAATTTTCGGATCATTTTGGAGTCATTTTGTGATCATTTTTGCAACATTTTTGGATCATTTTGGGATAGTTTTTGGGTAATTTTGGGATCATTTGAGGGTCTTTTTGGGTTCGTTTTGGGATTATTTTAGGATTATTTTGGGAACATTTTTGGGATAATTTTGGGGTACATTTAAGGGTGTTTTTGGGGTCATTTGGGAATCATTTTGGGGTCAATTTTGGATCATTTTGGGTACATTTGAGGGTCTTTTTGGGATCCTTTTACGATTATTTTGGGATTATTTTTGGGTCATTTTGGGACCATTTTGGGTAAGTAAAGTTAACGCTAAATTGATAGCACCAGTACTGATATATAAATCTAAAAAGAGACAGATATAGATTTTAATGAAAATCGTGTTGATGGTTTTTGGTTACAACTTTACTTGACGATCATTCATAAAATCCATCGAAGTTGTGCGTTTTGTCAAATCCATCCGAGATGTCTTATTTCATATTCCACCATTTTTTAAGTTCATACAAAACCACCTACGCTGCTAAGTAACAATCTTGAAACGACGTTAAATCTAGAGTGTATTTATTTTCTTCAAGAGCACATCTACATACATCTTTAGAGTTTTAATACCTGTTATTTAGCTCTGTTTTCTATTCTATTCATTGATGGGTGTCAAAACTGAGACACAAAAGTCAAATTCGAGGTGTCAATGTGGAACGGATTATTTATGAGTTGTGTTGCTTCCTATTGCCAAAGTAGTATAGTTAAACTCAGATATGTATGTATGCATACCTGTTACAAACACACACAGAGACTTATCTAGCTTATTATGAAAGATTGTATGAGAATAGTTAGCAATTGATGTGGGGACAAAAACGTATGTAGGCGGCTTAATCCGATCGTCAGATGACTCGTCACTCTTTTTAGGCAGCCCATATCTAATAAGCCATCAGCCGATCAAACAATCAGTCGTTCATATGTCGAAACGATAGTAAAAAACCCATCAGCTTGTGGCCAAGCAACACCAACATCATCCATTCACCAACAACATAACTGCCAACAAAATCTATTTACCAACCATCAAGCCAGAATCGAATGTCAGAACCAACAGAGCGGACTCTTCTCCTTATATGTTCAGAGGAAAACAATTGAACTCTGATCAACTGGATTTGCCTTACATGTATGGAAATATCATATACGAACACTAGACTGTATCAAGAAAGAAATGGCTGAGGCGAAATAAAATAAAATAAAATTAAATAAAAAAAAATCAAAGAAAGTAAAAAAAAAAAATACGAAGAAAAATGGAATTAAAAACAAATTAAAAAAAAAGTAAATACAATAAAAAAAAAACTTATAAAAAAAATAAAATGATAAAAAATAAAACAGATACGAATAAATTAAAAAGATATAAGAAAAAATAAAATATATTTTAATAAAAGGAAATAAAATAAAATAGAACAAAAATGATTGAAAAAAAAATGAAGTTTATTAAACAAAACCAAATGAAAAGAAAATAAAATTAAATGTAAAAATCTATAAACTAAAATAAAATTATATCAAATAAAGTGAAATAAAATAAAGTAAAAAAATTAAAAAATAAAAAATAAATGGAAAGAAAAAAAAATTTAAATGAAATTAAAAAAAAAAATAAAAATATAATTATAGAAAAGTAAAGTAAAAAAAAAAAATAAAAAAATTTAAATAAAATTAAGTAAAAAGAAAATAAAAAAATTAAAAAAATGAATAAGTTAACAAACAAAAAAATTAATTAAATAAACTAAAATAAAACAAAATTAAATAAAAAATGAAAACGAAAAAAAAAAAAATAAATAAAAGAAGATAAAAAATAAAATATGTAAAGTAAAATAAAACAATAAATATAAAATAAAAAATAAATTAAAAGAAAAAATTAAAAAAAAAAAAAAAAAATTACAGAAAGTAAACTAAAACAAAAAAAAAATATAAAAAGATAAAATAAATTAAAGTAAAAAAAAAAAAAATAAAGAAGTAAAAAAAATGAGTAAGTAAACAAACAAAAATAAATTAAAATAAAACAAAATTAAATTAAAAAAATTAAAATTAGATAAAATAAAATATGTAAAATAAAATGTAAAACAAAAAAAAATTAAAAAAAGAAATAAAAAAAATGTTTGTTGATTTTTGAATTGTAGTCTATTGCTGTGAATACCGACGGTATTTACAAGAAATTTTCGGGATTGTATGAAAAATAAAAAAATTAAAAGAAAAAGAAAAAAAATCAAAGAAGAAAATTACAGAAAGTACAGTAAAAAAGTAAAATATAAAAAAAAATAAAACAAAGTAAAAACACAATAAAAAAGTAAAAAAAAAATAAATAAGTAAACAAACAAAAAGGAAATTAAAATAAAATAAATTTAAAAAAGTAAAAAAATATAAATTAATTAAGATAAAATAAAATATGTAAAGTAAAAAAAAATAAAAAAAAAAATAAAAAAATGATAAAATAAAAAATAAATGTAAAGCAAAGATATGAAACAAAAAAAAAAAAATAAAAATAATAAAAATAAAATTACGGAAAGTAAAGTAAAAAATGATAAAAAATAAAAATGGTAAAATCAAATAAAGTAAAAAGAAAATAAAAAAGTAAAAAAAAAAAAATGAATAAGTAAATAAACAAAAAAGTAAATTAAAATAAAACATAATTAAATTAAAAAAGTAAAAAAAATTAAATAAAAGAAGATAGAATAAAATATGTAAAATAAAATAAAACAAGAAAAATAAAATATATTATAATAAAACAAATTAAAATAATATTAGTATTTGGTCATCAGCGAAACAAGTTTTTCTACATTTTACTTATTTGAAAACGTTCGAAAACTGTTTCCTTTTTTTAAATACGCTCTACAATATCTTATGTTTATGAATATGATGTGAGTTCATAAGCCTGAATAGTTGTTTGCCCATAAAAAATTTCAATTAGAATACTCGCACCATTTGGCATAAAAATAGTTGTTGGTGGCATTGACATGCACGGATGTTCAGCGCGCGTTGAAAATCATAAATGACAAACATAATGCGAACACGCCTCGCCTGTAAGCTTTGTGCGTTCAAAGATTTACCATATATTGTCAAAACCCAATTGACTTTGTTTTTTTTTTCGATTTTTTATAAATTTTTTTCTTTGTTTGAGTTTCATTGTTTTCTAAAGTTCGTTATAACGTCAAGTCGGGATTAGCGCATGCGTGGCATATCGAAATGAAGATAATAAAAATTGAAGATGAACGCTGAGTAGGTACCTATTCCCTACATAATACACTGCTATGGTTTGAGTTTGTAGGCCGGCTTAGGATGCGTAATTCCCATCAAATCGCATTTTTTTTGTCTAAGTATCGAACGCCAATATAATACTTCCTGTGATTTAACCCATTATGTGGCAGTTATATCCTTTCACATATCTAAAATGACACCCTTCACATACCTTAAATGACACTACAGAGATTTTCTTTAAGTTTGGTATTTGTATCCAAACTGATACAATGACTACGAATGGGTTAATTTCACAACTTTCATTTTAAGGTGTGTTCTGTATATAAATTTGATTTAAATAATGCAGGTAGAACTATAAAATTTGTAATACATTTATTATACGACACGAAGAGGCTGTCAAACGCACTCGAAAACCTGTTCGTAGTTTAATGATTCGTTTTTGAAATTCATTTTTTACTGAACCAATTTTTTTTCCTGCTCATTTTACGCTAAGTTGAGCAATCACCATTATTACGTCCATTTGATTGGATCAACACATCTACGCATACCGCTCGTTGTTGTAATTGTTTGAGTGTTCGCAATGCATGATAAATTAAGGCAAGTTGATTTCTTGATTTCGTTGACAATTTTGAAGTCGTTCGTTTTAAATTGTGGCGGAAGTAGCCGGAATGACAGCCATTGCGTAGTTTATAAATATTGTTGGCTGAGATCATCAATCAAGTGGAATAGAGTAGATAAAGTAGAGTAATCGTAACGAGGTGAATAGAAAAAAAAATCAGATTTTTAGACAAAAGAAAAAAATAATATAAAAAACTATATTAAAAAAAAAAAATAAAAAAAAAAATAATAAAACAAAAAATTCATTTAAATAAAAAAAACACAAGTGGAGTAGAGTAGATAGAGTAGAGTAATCGTAATAGGGAGAATGGAAAAGCTAATAAGATTTTTAGACAAAAGAAAAAAAAAAAAAAAATAAAAAAAAAAAAATAATAAAACTAATATCTAATATTAAAAAAAAAAAATTAATAAAAAAAAAAATTAAAAAAATTAAGAAAAAAATATTTAATTAAATAAAAAAAGTTAAATAAAAAAATGAGGGCGAAAAAAATTAAAAAAATCAAATAAATTAACTGAAATGAAATTAAATTATATGAAAAAAAAACATATCGATGACCTACTTTAAACTGAGTTTCACTGCAGCGGCTTTTATTTTCATGAGATCAAAAACGCCGCTTATTACATTGATGCGTTAACGCCATAATTACTAACGCGCTTTGTAGCAGCAGGAAAGTGATGTTGCTATTTTTCTTCTAACAGCTCGTCATTATTTTCTTTACATATCACTTAACCTTGGTCTAGAAATAAGTGAATCTTAATTTTTATTTAAAAGTGTACCAATATTAATTAACATAATCATAAATTGGCCTATACATGAAGTTATATCACGCTATGTGAAGTTCAATGCGATTAGTTATGTAAGTTTTCTAGAAAAAAAAAAGTTTACTCATGCTTCATTTTAACGCCTCATTTGGAGCAAAAACATATGTATGGTTATGTTTATGGTATGAATGGAAGTGTTAAATTGCAGACTCATCATTGGCATGCAAGATGTATGTTAGACACACACGGCTTATTACCCAGCTAGCATTTTTCAGACATGAAATAAAAATAAACAAAAAAAAAAAAATGAAAAAAGAAATAAAATGAAATGAAAAAAGTAAAAAAAAAAAAATAAATAAAATAAAATGAAATAAAATAAAATAAAACGAAGTGAAATCAAATAAAAAAGTTAAATAAAAAATAAATGGTTATGGTTATGTTAAAGGTTACGACGATGGTTATGGTTATGGCTAAGGTTTTTGGCTTTGGTTATTGGTTTGTTAATAGTTCTGGTTATGCTTATGGTTATGGTTAAGGTTGTGGTTATGTTTATGGTAATATTTACGGTCATGGTTATGATTATAGAATGGTTAGGGTGTGGTTATGGCCAAACTAAGGATTAAGGTTATGACTACGATTCTGGTTATTGCTGCGAAAATTGCTTTGGATATGGTTATGATTATAGTTAGGGTTATGCCTAGGGTTATGTTTATGGTTATGGCAATGGCAATGGCAATGGCAATTGTCATGGCTGTGGTTAAGGCCATTTTTATGTTAATGGTTATGGTTGTTGCTATGGTTTTGTTTATGGTTACAGTTATAACTGTGGATTGTGGAATTGTTGTGGCATAGGTACGGTCATAGCAAGGGTTATGGTTACGGCTATGACTATGCTTATGGTTAAGGTTATAAGTTGATATAAATAATATTTTAGATATGGTTATAGCTATAGTTATGGTTAAGGTTATGGGTATGCTTAAGGTTAACGTTATGGCTATGATTATGGTTATGGTTATGTTTAGGATTAAGGTTAAGGTTAGGGTTATGGTGACGCTTAAGGTTTTTATGGTTATGGTTACGTTTAAGGTTATGGTAATGGTTATGATGGTTAAGGTTATTGTTTTGGCTTTATTAGGCTAAAAGTTATGGCTATAGTTAGTTATGGCTACGCATACGGATACGGTAACTATATACATATTTTCAACTCCGAAAAGCAATGGGTCACGCATAAGAACCTTTTTCAGCCTTTTCATAGTTATACAATTTTATTGCTCTAAAGTTAGCGAATAATCAATGAAAAGCTAGTTGGGTGCAATTACCATCTTCGCAACATCGTACATACTCAAATTCTGGCGCTCCATCACACATGATTAAAATATTTTGATTCCCCTCTTATAAGGAGAGCATATAAATATGATGAAATTGATGATTTGTTTTGATTAAATTTGATTTGCAATAAATTATGATTTTGCCCGTTTTATTGAAAAAAAGATAACAAAACCAACAAAGTTTTAGATGGTGCATAACATTCAGTTTCTGGGCGTTGTATGTTCGTATCAAATTTGTAGCGCCGGCCTTCACCTGATTTTCCGCAAACTCATTTTAATTACGTTTTGATCTGAATTACCAACAAATTGCCACTAAGTCAATCAAGCAGTTCGCTTTTCAAGCACTCAACCAGCCACTTAAAAAAACACGACGACTAAGACGATCGCTCGGTCTGCGCGTTCTGCTTTTTCGCAGACATCCAATCAATAGCAAATCTTACTTTCGTACATAGACTTGAGATTCGATCAATACGACGACGACGACATTTATGTGGCTTACAACGAGTATGGAAAACAAAGATACTACGACTACGACACTACGGCGATGTTGTCTATATGGTTTACTGGCAAAAATTTGTCAATAATTTTTAAGTTTTTAACATTTAATGTTTTTTTTTTGCTTTTTTTGCCAAAAAGTGAGCAAATTTTATATTTTTAGATTTTATTTTACTTTATTTTTGGTTGGCATGTCTGTGGAGCAGTGCGCTTAAATATTATCCAATAGATACGAGCGTAGATGTATATTTGTTGTTTGTTAGTGTATTATCGATTTTGTTATTGTTTTTATAGTAAGTCAAACTCAATTACGTCTTGATTTAAATCGGTAAGCTGACCCAAAAGTTCAACTACGGAAATTGCAAATTTTATAATTGCCACTTTGAAACAGAAGTTTATTAATAATGAACAAACCAAACCAACGAAATGAATGAATGAATGAGTGTGGAGCGAAGGGGTTAGCGAGCTAGCAAACAAGCGAATGAATGAGTGATAAAGCGTAACCTTGAGGTGCAGCCCAATATAAAATATGAATGATAAAATAGCAAGGAAAGGAAAAAAATACCAAGAACGGTGGCGTGCTAATTTCGTATACCCAGTTGTAGGAGTATAGTACACAGTATGTCTGTGAATAGCTATTGGAATAAGATATGGAATTTATTTTTTTATATTGGATGAAAGTCCTTCTAGGGTTCATTGCAGTACAACTCTATAGCTGATCTATTAATACGACGCCTGTAAGTTTAGCAATAATGAAAAAGATCTATGACTTGTATCTGTCCAAAAGAAAGTTCGTTTCTTAAGTCTTTCGTTTTAGATTTATATCTTTTCAAAATAAAGTTCGCTTCTTAAGTCTTTCGTATAAAAATATTTCATGGTAAAAAGTAGTAGAATTATTTGACTAAATTCAATTAAACATCAAAACTATGTAGGTATATTAAATTTTAAATATCAAATTTTTTGGCCAGCATTTAGAGGGATTGAAATCGGCTAATATAGGATTCACCAACAACCAACGAGCAACTTTGAGGCCATGCGTTTGTTTGTTAATATATGAGTACTAGTCTACCCCTGAACTGTTCGCTAATTTCAGGCAACTGGGTATAAAAAACGGTAGTTAACAGCAGCAGTAATAAACAATCAACAGCAACATGAAAGAAATATAGCAAATCAATTTTTTAGCGGTTATTTATCAGTCGAAATCAGCTAGAAAAAGTGGAAGAAGTCATGCCATCCTACAAACAATGCAACCGAAATACCAAGAACAAAATTACATTCGAAAAAAAAATCGATTCCATCGCATTGAACGCAGTTCAAGAAACAGTCAAGGAATCGTACACAATTATAGCACAAACACAGCCCAGCTCAACTTAGTTCAAACACTCAGTAGGAGGAGCGGTGTTGGTTGTAGAAGCAGCAGCAGCAGCTAGATGTAGAACATTTAATTAAGCGATTGAAAGATGTCGGCCAAACAATAATGCCACCTCAACAAGATGTTTTACAGTTTTATATAGCCAAACACGGCAACACAGCAACATCCTACATGCAACAATAATAACAACTGCAACAACGAAATCATTATCTACTCATTGTAACAACGGCAAAAACAAAAATGTGTATTACAGCTGCAATTACAGTTGCAGTGGCAAGTTCGCGCAAGCGCAATCCAATCGGAGTTGAGACGCTTCGGCTACCACCACCGACAACGTCATCATCATCACCACTTAGCGTCGTCTATTCGTCGATTGTTAAACATAAATTTGTACTTACAACTAGATGGACGGATAGACATACAGTTACTGCTTAGCTACGAAAAGTTGATGAATGGAATAGCGATTTTGATAGGATTATAAAGGTGAATGTGGGTGGGGTGGGGTTGGCTGTGCAGCAGGTATGTAAGAGTTTAAACGTAGATGTAACGTGCGTTTTCTTATATGTATGCTGTTGTAGGTAGTTCGAAATTATAGTTGAAGCAATATTAACTTTAATTGCTTGTACATCATCTGAAATATTTATATGTTTGCTTCAACTCAAGGTTGAGCCAAAGGGTAATCGAAGTAGTTGTAGGGAAAAAACAGTTAAAGCTAACTACTACGGGCCAGTACGAAGGATCCCGTGTATATCAAAATTTCAAGCTTGGATGGATTTTATTAATTGATTACTTATTACTATCAAGACCAAACTGGTGAAAGGTGAATATAAAGGGTAACCGATAGGGATGGAAAAGTTGAAGGTGAAAACACGGGAAAGGCAATGGAAAAGGCAAGGAAAATGAAAATCTCTTAATGAGTACAAAAAAAGTTCAAACAAGAAAGGAAGACTAAGTTCGGGTAAACCGAACATAGAATACCCAGCGATTTCTACAAGTCTCATCAGGGATATCTCCTATACCACCATGAAACCTGTCAATTTTCATCATTCTACTATAACCAGTTTTAAAATTAGGACCAGTCGAATTTTCAAAAACGCCCCCCTAAAAAAGTTTAACAGAAAATCACAATAGAATGACCAGGAGAATTTACCTATTAAATTATACTATTTTAGCTATTTAACGTGGTCGGGAAGCGATTTCGTCCTCCAAATAAAGCTAGCAAACGTTGTGCCAAATTTCATGATTCTATCGTAATCAGTTTAAAAGTTATGACCAGTCGCATTTTCAAAAATGCGGTGCCACGCCCACTTAACAAAATGTTTCAAAAAATCATTATATCCTATAAAATGGTATTATTTCAGCCATTTCAGCTACCGAGATATGTCAATTTATGTGATTTTCGAAATTTTCGATATCGAAAAAGGGGGCGTGGCTATCATCTGATTTCGCATATTTTCAATAGAAAGCTACCTTGGCCTGTGTAAAGATTTGTATTTGTATTTGCTTATGTTTGGTAAAAAATTACCATAGGATTAAATTTGTCGAAGTCTCGTGAAAGCTCTCGAGAGTGGGGAGACCTCAAGTACCGAAATCAATATCATTTCTTCGACAGTCGGGTCCAAATTAGTGGATACGGCGACTAAGAAGGGGATGTATTGATCAAATTACAACAAAAAATCGAATATGTCGATACAGTGAAAAATGGTTTGCTTCTTCAGAATGTCCAACCGCGGCTGAGAAGATGGTCTGGGAACTACTTGGGTTTTTTAGCAGGAATTAGTTTTTATAATATGGAAGTACAACATATTTCGTTATCGGCTTATCAATAAAAGCAAAGCACTTGTCTCGGGAAGCTATCGACTAAAAGGTTTGAAAAGTAGATATGAAGCCATTACTTGTAAGTTGAGTCGCCATGAAATGATCCAGACGACGTCTGACTCCTGGCAATGATACACTTCTACAGAATGTCTTATCCATTTTCACTTGCGTTCGGCAAAGAGATTTTGGCTTCAGAAAAAAAAGCAAAGAACATTTGAAATTGAATCATTTTCTATTTCACTAGAATAGTTTCTTAATCTCAAAGACTTTTTACCCTTTTTTTAACCATTTAAAATTTGACCTACTGTACCATGACTTTTATTTGGTGGCGCTGCCCGACCCAGCTGCTTGTTTGCGCACGGGTGGTATTATTTTCCAATTCATTGCAATTGAATCTGCTACGAGTATTGCCACATAATCCATTTCAAAGTCAAAATCGCGATTGTATAATCATTCAAAAGTGTTCAGGAATGAAGCTGCGAAGCTTGTTGGTGCTAGATCAACGAATTTGGTGGGCCACTGTCTATATGTATGCGTATTTCAAGTCTAGCGGCATTGCTGATGGCTTGCTCATGGCATTGCGGCCAACGTCATTCATTCATCGTCATCGTCATCATAATCATCGAACAGCATCAGGCGAGGAGGACTATAATTTTTTTTGACACAAATACGAATACAAGGCGATATTTCTTAATGCAACATCAAATATCACTGGCACAACAACAAATGCCAAACTAATAATATGTAATAGAAGATCGAAT
Organism: Campiglossa producta; assembly: GCA_964058755.1. NCBI lineage: Eukaryota > Metazoa > Arthropoda > Insecta > Diptera > Tephritidae > Campiglossa > Campiglossa producta. The sequence goes on from CAXKVI010000003.1 coordinate 26,145,804, forward strand.
ATTAATGAAAAACAATGCTTGATCGCTTCCAAAAGCGTAGTGGTGGCAATAATAGAAGCTGCTGATTCAGCAGCAATAACAGCAACATCGCAGCATCACCAACAACAATGCAAAACCCCTCAAAACAATCGATTGAATTCGTTTTTTCTAGGGCGTACTCAGCTACTTGAACGTTGAACTGCAAACGCCCGTTAGTGACTACCGTGAGGCGACTGGTCTTCCACTTTGGCACCCAAACAAGCAGCAAACACCCTCCGTGCATTCGTCTGTGGACAGTCAGGCTGTTGGGTTATGCATGGGTTACGTGGACGACTTTGTGTGTGTTGTTGTTGTTGGCCTAACGTCTTCTGTCGACGGCAGCACGCTGCCTCATTGTATTTAATATTTACTGCTAGCTAGCAGTAGCTTGCTGATTTCGGGTTCGTTGCTTAAGTCTTTTGTGCTATTTCATTGATAACGCCGTGTTTATACCCAGTTGTGTGCGGATAGGGGTGTGCAGTTTAGTAGTTATAAGAGCTGCTTTAATAATAAGGAAAAAAATATCAGATAAGATTTAAAATATTCAAAAATCTGAAGAATTATGGTTACAAAAAATGATTCCTATTTTTTGGGTTCGAAGATAAGACTACTTTTGGATTTGTAGTTGGTTGGTTGGTTGCCGTGCCGACCGGTCAGAAGGACCGGACCCAAGTAGCGCGCTGGGCGCCATTTTGATGCACTAAACTATGAAACCAATTACAGTTTGTTTTCTACGTACTCAGTAATGAAAATGAGAACTAGGATAATAGCCCATTCGGAACAAGCATTTATGTTGCTCACACTATGTAACCACAAGCTCTGAAATTGGAAGCTGGAGAAGATACGAAAGATGGTTGGTGTCGAAATTCTGTATGTACAAATACCTTTTTCAAAATAATTACATGACCTCTTTAACATTGTTGACATTAGATTTTAATAGAGAATTTTGTAATACAGAACATTGTGGGATATTCATTGTCAAAGTTAGGTACGGTTATTAGTTAGTAAAACTTTTTACATAATTTGAGTATATGTATTGTTTTTAACAAATATTGTTTTTGACATATTCGTACATATGTACATTAGACTTTGTAAAAAAAAAAATTTCCTTCTTTCCAAAAATTATATTGGTTTCCTTTTTAAGGAAGTTGAAAAAATTACTGTAATTTTTTCGGATTTTTAAACTTAAGTCTAGAGGTCTATCGTCGCTAGTTTAGATTTTTAAAAAGCAGAATTTTAAAAAAGCAGAATTTTGTTCAAGCAGAATTTTTTTGCAATCTTCAGAATTTTGTCACCCAGAATTTTGTAATACAGAATAATGACACGTTCCCTACGAAAGATGAGGAAATGGATCATAATTTTCGCTTTTAGAAATGCAGGAAAGACGTAGCAGAACTCGCACACAAACCTTTTTTGATATGAAAGTAAAAAAAGAGATTTTTTGTTTCTTCTTTATCTTCACCTTCATCTTCATCTTCATCTTCATCTTCATCTTCATCTTCATCTTCATCTTCATCTTCATCTTCATCTTCATCTTCATCTTCATCTTCATCTTCATCTTCATCTTCATCTTCATCTTCATCTTCATCTTCATCTTCATCTTCATCTTCATCTTCATCTTCATCTTCATCTTCATCTTCATCTTCATCTTCATCTTCATCTTCATCTTCATCTTCATCTTCATCTTCATCTTCATCTTCATCTTCATCTTCATCTTCATCTTCATCTTCATCTTCATCTTCATCTTCATCTTCATCTTCATCTTCATCTTCATCTTCATCTTCATCTTCATCTTCATCTTCATCTTCATCTTCATCTTCATCTTCATCTTCATCTTCATCTTCATCTTCATCTTCATCTTCATCTTCATCTTCATCTTCATCTTCATCTTCATCTTCATCTTCATCTTCATCTTCATCTTCATCTTCATCTTCATCTTCATCTTCATCTTCATCTTCATCTTCATCTTCATCTTCATCTTCATCTTCATCTTCATCTTCATCTTCATCTTCATCTTCATCTTCATCTTCATCTTCATCTTCATCTTCATCTTCATCTTCATCTTCATCTTCATCTTCATCTTCATCTTCATCTTCATCTTCATCTTCATCTTCATCTTCATCTTCATCTTCATCTTCATCTTCATCTTCATCTTCATCTTCATCTTCATCTTCATCTTCATCTTCATCTTCATCTTCATCTTCATCTTCATCTTCATCTTCATCTTCATCTTCATCTTCATCTTCATCTTCATCTTCATCTTCATCTTCATCTTCATCTTCATCTTCATCTTCATCTTCATCTTCATCTTCATCTTCATCTTCATCTTCATCTTCATCTTCATCTTCATCTTCATCTTCATCTTCATCTTCATCTTCATCTTCATCTTCATCTTCATCTTCATCTTCATCTTCATCTTCATCTTCATCTTCATCTTCATCTTCATCTTCATCTTCATCTTCATCTTCATCTTCATCTTCATCTTCATCTTCATCTTCATCTTCATCTTCATCTTCATCTTCATCTTCATCTTCATCTTCATCTTCATCTTCATCTTCATCTTCATCTTCATCTTCATCTTCATCTTCATCTTCATCTTCATCTTCATCTTCATCTTCATCTTCATCTTCATCTTCATCTTCATCTTCATCTTCATCTTCATCTTCATCTTCATCTTCATCTTCATCTTCATCTTCATCTTCATCTTCATCTTCATCTTCATCTTCATCTTCATCTTCATCTTCATCTTCATCTTCATCTTCATCTTCATCTTCATCTTCATCTTCATCTTCATCTTCATCTTCATCTTCATCTTCATCTTCATCTTCATCTTCATCTTCATCTTCATCTTCATCTTCATCTTCATCTTCATCTTCATCTTCATCTTCATCTTCATCTTCATCTTCATCTTCATCTTCATCTTCATCTTCATCTTCATCTTCATCTTCATCTTCATCTTCATCTTCATCTTCATCTTCATCTTCATCTTCATCTTCATCTTCATCTTCATCTTCATCTTCATCTTCATCTTCATCTTCATCTTCATCTTCATCTTCATCTTCATCTTCATCTTCATCTTCATCTTCATCTTCATCTTCATCTTCATCTTCATCTTCATCTTCATCTTCATCTTCATCTTCATCTTCATCTTCATCTTCATCTTCATCTTTATCTTTATCTTTATCTTTATCTTCATCTTCATCTTCATCTTCATCTTTATCTTTATCTTTATCTTTATCTTTATCTTTATCTTTATCTTTATCTTTATCTTTATCTTTATCTTTATCTTTATCTTTATCTTTATCTTTATCTTTATCTTTATCTTTATCTTTATCTTTACCTTAATCTTTATCTTTATCTTTATCTTTATCTTTATCTTTATCTTTATCTTTATCTTTATCTTTATCTTTATCTTTATCTTTATCTTTATCTTTATCTTTATCTTTATCTTTATCTTTATCTCTTTATCTTTATCGTTCTCTGCGTGGAAGACTAACACGCTTCAGTTTTCTGCTTGGAACACTAACCGGAAACGGAAACGGTCAAAATTCTAAAATTAAAATTCCGGAAACGGTCAAAATTCTAAAATTAAAATTCTGAAGTCAAAATTCCGGAATCAAAATTCTGGGTCGACAAAATTCTGGAAATCGGAATTCCGCACTTCCTTCGCCTTTTTTGGCTGTATTTCAAAATTCCGGTTTTTCATAATTCCGGAATTTACGTTTTCCAGAATTAATTCTGGAAATTTTTTCCCCAAAATTTGAGCAAAATCGTGTATTTTAATAAATTTGCTTATATTTAAGAAATATACATTGACTTTGATTTTTTGGTCATAAGACAGAAAACCAGCGGAACAATTTGTCTTTCTACTCTTCCGTGTATGGAAAATAGCTGCCTCGTCATCGTTGGGACAATGTCAAATGTACCATCCAAAATCCAGCAGTCGCTCTCAATTAACAACTGCAGCGAAGATTTTGTTCCAAAAATAAGAATGCATTCGCCATAACTTTAATAACTTTCTCACTTAAAATAAATAGTTGACCTTCCAAAACATAAAGTGATAATAAAGGAATGTCTATTTTTTCAATACACTCAAATAAAAAATCGTTCTAAAACGAACGGAACAAGTCCAAAACTGAGAACATTCGTGAACGAAAATCTGTCAGTAACGTTTTGACTTAACTCGTGAACGATTGTCTTATTTTGAGAACGGATTTTTCAAGAACATGTTTTGTGTTCCATGAACAGTTTGGACTTGATTTATGAACATTTGTAACTTATTCTGAGAACGTATTGGGCTTATTTCGGGAACATTTTGGGTCAAAATAACAAAATTAAAAAAAAAATAATAATTTTTCAGAGTTCTTCGGAATGACAATTATTTCTCACGTTGTTTTGTGGTTTGCCTCGACCGGGACTCGAGCTCACACTACTTTGACTGCGAAACGCGTACTTATCTTTGGCGGCGTCTAATTGCAACTTTGTTCTATGACAGCATTGACAGTATGTATCTTCCCTGTTGGATTTGTTCTGTTAAAGTTGTTTACAGACTAAATGCCTAGAAGTATGCAGCGATGTTGTAACGTTCTTGTTATGTGTTTTGATGACAACACCGAACGTTCTATTTTTGATAACTTCGTTCGCATTTCAAGAACCTAGTTGTTATTTTGGGTGATGCTGCATTTTAGAACGGTGTTTTTCCCTGAGAGTGCAAGTTGGCTCTTTAAAATATTTTAAGCTGTTCCGTTTCCTACTAATTTTTAACTTAAGGGCATTTCTTGATGGCAGATAATGTCCAATATGTTTTTCTGTCATAGATACCGATCGCTAAATTATTTGGCTAGGCTGCAGAAAACTCGAGTGAACCATATTTTTAACCAGATTATTTGTTTCTGCAACCGATTTCTTATGCGCACATGGATCATGAGAATTTTCATTTTTTTTTTTAGTGTAACATTTCACAGCCATGAAGTTGTGTGTCAATACGCACGGTACATTTGTTTTCAATTCCTTCAGAACAAGTCCAGTTATATGTTAAAGGCAAAATTCTGTAATTAATGATTAAAAATGCGTGTTGATAACAAAAAAAGTGCGCACTTTTTTTGTTATCAACACCCATTTTTAATCATTAATTACAGAATTTTGAATTTCAGAATTTTGGTTTCCAGAATTTTGCAATTTAGAATTTCGTTATCCAGAATTTTGTATTCCATAATTTTGACTTCCATAATTCTGATTTCCGGTGTTTCGACTTCCGCAATTATGAATGCAGAATTTCCAAAAAAGCAGAATTTTGCCCCAACCCTTAAAATTCTGAAGTCAAAATTCCGGAATCAAAATTCTGGGTCGACAAAATTCTGGAAATCGGAATTCCGCACTTCCTTCGCCTTTTTTGGCTGTATTTCAAAATTCTGGGTTTTCATAATTCCGGAATATACGTTTTCCAGAATTAATTCTGGAAATTTTTTCCCCAAAATTTGAGCAAAATCGTGTATTTTAATAAATTTGCTTATATTTAAGATATATACATTGACTTTGATTTTTTGGTCATAAGACAGAAAACCAGCGGAACAATTTGTCTTCCCAACAAACCATGAAGCTAGATTTCGATTCGAGGTACATTCGAGAACTAGCCCCATTCTCCAATCTCTAACGTTAGAGGACGACTCGAGAAACACTCGAGAATCACAGTGTTCTTTAACAAAATGGGACATAATTCTCAAATCGAGAAAACTATAGTTTTCTAGTCGAATTCTAATGTCATTTTCTAATGGGATTCTAATGTGAATTTGCAAATACTCACCTTTTGGCTAGTTCTCTAACCTATCTCGAATCGAGTTGTAGTGTACTTCTCTATGGTTGCCTTCGAATAGAGAATAGTTAGAGAATTACGCTAGTTATCTAACGTAAAGGCGAGCATTTCTCTAACGTTAGAGACTGTGTTTGTTGGGTTTCTGCTGCCTCATCATCGTTGGAACAACGTCAAATTTACCGTCCATAATCCAGCAGTCGCTCTCATTTAACAAACGCAGCGAAGATTTTGTTCCAAAAATAAGAATGCATTCGCCATAACTTTAATAACTTTCTTACTTAAAATAAATAGTTGACCTTCCAAAACATAAAGTGATAATAAAGGAATGTCTATTTTTTCAACACAAGTTGGCTCCTTAAAACATTTGAAACTGTTCCGTTGTCTTCTAATTTTTAACTTAAGGGCACCTCTTGATGGCAGATAATGTCCAATGTGTTTTTCTGTCATAGATACCGAACGCTGAATTATTTGGCTAGGATGCAGAAAACTCAAGCGAAACCATATTTTTAAAATGATTATTTGGATCTGCAACCGATTTTTTATGCGCACATGGATCATGAGAATGTTCATATTTTTTTTCGTTTAACATTTCACAGCCGTGAAATTGTGTGTCAATACGCACGGTACATTTGTTTTTAATTCCTTCAGAACAAGTCCAGTTTAATGTTAAAGGCAAAATTTTGTAATTAATGATTAAAAATGCGTGTTGATAACAAAAAAAGTGCCCAATTTAAGAATTTTGGTTTCCAGAATTTTGCAATTTAGAATTTCCTTATCCAGAATTTTGGATTCCAGAATATTGACTTCCATAATTTTGATTTCCGGTGTTTCGACTTCCGGAATTATGAATGCAGAATTTCCATAAAAGCAGAATTTTGACCCCAACCCCTAACACACTTCAGTTTTATGCGTCGAAGACTAACACACTTCAGTTTTCTGCGTGGAAGACTAACGCACTTCAGTTTTCTACGTGGAAGACTAACGCACTTCAGTTTTCTGCGTCGAAGACCAACATGGTTCAGTTCTATGCGAATTGTGCTAGTTTTCCACGCAGAAAACTGAACCGTGTTAGTCTTCGTTGGGAGCGACGAAATATCCTTCTAACCCCATATCTCCACCATTGCCATTATTGGGCATATACTAAACTTACATATATCACTCTCATATTCATGAAATCTTTCCACCACACCATCTAAATCTATCCATAACCCAGCCGCCTTGTTGCTATATATCCCTTCCTCGTTCCCTTTACACAAACTCTTTCTATGTATATCTTTATAGCCCCTGTCACCTATTTTTATTCTTAGGAAAAGTACTTTTGCTTTGGAAATTAATTAAAAGAATCGATCTTGATCGGATTTGTGTTAAAATTAAATAGTTAGTTACTGAAAAATGCAAAACCTAAATATCACTTATGAGGTGTTGAGTTAGTCCATTACGTACATAGGTTTGAGGAATCAGCGACGATATGTTATTTATTTCTGATTTCTTCTCTCACTATTCGGTTGCTTTTTCTCACTCTATCTACTATTTATATATCTATCTATTTTATTGGAATGTTAACTCTCACATCCTTCTTCTGCCTACTCAAAATTTTTCTATCTACTAAATATTTTGTCTCTTTTTTCTTCTCTAACTATCTTGTCTCTCCCTCTACCCTCTCTCTGTCTTTACTCCCTCTCTGTCCCTACTCCCTCTCCATCTATCTCTACTCCCTCTCTGTCTCTACCCTCTCTCTGTCTTTACTCCCTCTCTGTCCCTACTCCCTCTCTGTATCTACCCTCTATCCGTCTCTACCCTCCATCTCTCTTCTATACTCTTTCTATTATGTGTCTACTCGTTATTTAGCTCTCTCTGTTTTGTTTCAAGAGTGCTTTTTTAATTTAATTGGTGCAACTAGGTATAAAATAGACAATTTATACAGATAATTTTAGCTTGTTTTATGTTACGAAGATTTTTCAACTTATTTTTTTCTACTCCTTCTAGCGATCTTCAGTCGAACTTCAATACAAAGTACTTTAACTGCGACTTAGGAAACTTTTTTTTTGCTTGCAGCCCACTATGCCAAAAATACGCTAATATGCTAGACTGACAATATCTATGAATTTGGTAGCACCGCGCGACCGCCAACACTGAGGGTGACAAGGTGATGCAGGCGGGTAGGGTATGTATGTATATATGTCTGATGGTACTTCGTGCCACTTTACGCCGTTGTGCAATATTCGATCTTATAAATCATGCTGAGATTTTGAATTTTTGGCTTGTGGCTGACTGGCCTAGGCTGGCCTACCTACCATCCATGAACTGCCGCCACACACTCGTGTGTTAGCTATTTTTTGGCAGCAGTTGTTATTATTGTAGTTAAGATTTTTTAGCGCTGATATACCAAGTGTGCGCATAGTGCGCCGATCTTGTTTGGCGATGATTTATGCAGCTCAGAAAAAAAGAGAACGCAACGCCGCCGCCGCCGCCACAAAATGCGAACAACGCATGCGCATGTGAATGACTGACCGAGTTGTGGCTAAAAATTTGTACAAACACACATACATGCATACATGTCTGTCCTAGCGCTTGCATATATCATACAACTGCCTTTAGCTGCTTTTAGCCTAGTGCTCCGCAGCCTGTCAGCCGACTTGCCTTACCAGTGCTGTCCGTTTTGCTTTGGAATCCGCTATAATTTTGTGTGCATTGCAGCAGTTGCGAGATGGCAGATTGCGCCATCGAGTTTGCGCAGGCGGGTAAGGGCATAATACTCTCAAAATACTACAAGCAAAATAGCACTTGCGTGGGTGGAAACAGATAGATAGACGCGCCGCTATACGCGTACAGAGATGAATGTGCATGCTTATGTGCAAAAATCAAGCGACTTCATAAATGATCAGTTCACCCTGCGCTTATGTCACATTACACAAATGCCCATAGAGTTTTGCCAGAAATATGCACAAAAATTCGCACACACACTCAGTTTTAGTACTTGCCCGTAGCATTTTAGTGTCCTTCGTTGTTTGGGCAGGTTGTAACATACTTACATTAAGACCCATAAGCTTCACCCACATTAATATGCCTCTGTGTGCTTTTATGCTGAGCCGAACTATACTATGCTCTTAATTGACAATTTAGTGACGATGATGGAGAACTGAGTGTTGGTGCGGGTTACCTTATGGAATTCACTTAATCACATTATTAGAGACGGTATTTATGGTTGATTTCAACATTTAGGGAATACGCGATGGTTCGCATACATATGGATACTCATAAGTACCGGAATTCTTTTGTCACCTTGGTGAAAAAGATCAACTTAATAATTACAGAAAACGAGCAGCCGTCCCATCAAATGAAAGAAAAGGAAGGGAAGGAACGAAAAGGAAAGGAAAGGGAAGAAAGGGAAATTAATGCAAAGGAAAGGAAAGGAAAGGAAAGAAAAGGAAAGAAAGGGAAAGGTAAGAAAGCATAGGAAAATAAAGGAAAGGAAATTAAAGGTAGGGAAAGGAAATGAAAGAAAATGATTTCTACATATAATAAAATTGTAACAGGTCGATGTCTGTACACGGCAGATATCAACAAAAAATTGATTGGGAGAAGCATTATTAAGCGAGTAGAATCCAAATCAACCATTTACAAATTTTTTGTGTGTCTGTCTGTCTGTCTGTCCGTATGTTTGTGGCCGTATCACTCTGAAACTAATGAATGGAATTGAATGAAACTTTTTTCGTTGGATTGCTCGACGTTCAACTTAAAATTTAAGATACTACATTTTTCGATACCTCAACCGGTTTTAGAGTTATCGCCCAATATGTGGACCATGTATGTAAAACGAAAGGTGTCAATGAGTGCTATAATATGCGATGTGATTCATTGAAATATCTGAAATGGTTTGGGAGATATCTTGAAATTTCGATAGCTCGACCGGTTTCGGAGGTATCGACAAATATTTCCACAAAAATGTGTTAGTACATTATGGGTATCAAACAAAAGGTGTTTATGAATGCTATCATAAACCATTTGGTTAATTGCAATACCTAAGCTACCCCGAAGATATCTCATAAAATGTGAACTTAATACCAAAACGCTTAATACGGCTATTAAGGGAAATGTACTAATTTCTTACCTTATAAGGAAAAGGTCGTTTTTTATTAAACTTAAAGCTTTATCAGTCCGATGAAAACATTTTTTGTGACCGAAATTTGGGTTGATCGAGCAGACAAACTTTAAAGCTTACATCACAACACGCTCCTTAAGTGCTGAACCCCAGTCTTTTTGTTGGATTTTATTCTTTGCTAACCCAGCTGCAAAAAAAAAAAAACAGAAATTATACGCATACGAAGTCGCGGGCACCAGCTAGTATACAATAAAATGAAATTTAAGGAAAATCGAAATAAGGGAAAGGAAAGGAGAAACAAGGAATGGAAAGAAAAGGAAGTGATATATAACCGACTCTTATATGATTAATATTTAACTCTTACGTGAGTCATATACGACCCTTACATGAGGCATACATATGTATATGAATCGCATATGAGTCATTTATGACTCGCCTGTGAGTTACTTATGACTAACCTATGAGTCATTTATGACTCGTCCATAAATCATTTATAACTTGTGTGTAAGTCATTTATGACTAGTCTCTGTGTAGTTTATGACGTGTCTATGAGTATTTTATGACTCGTCTTTGAGTCATATATTACGGTTCTATGAGGCATATTTGACTTATAGGAGATATCAAACCAATAAATACAATAAAGGACTGGGGAAAACACCAAAAATAGAATAAAACAAGTAAGGAAAAGGCTGTCTTCGGCTGTGCCGAAGGCTTTATACCTTTCATGAGTATGAGTCACGTTATCTGAAACATGAACACACTATAAAGGAGGGACGCTCTTAAGCTGATATATAAAGGATGCAATTGTATAGGGGCTACGTGGAAAATTAGGTCAACTCACTGTCGACACTGCACACGCAAAAAGAGCAATAGTTACGTTTCTACCTTTTTAATAGCCCAAAATCCGTTTATCGGAACTATCGATTGTATGGGGGCTATGTGAAATATTAATCGAGTCTCAATGATTTTCAACATCGATATTGTTCATGCAAAAGAGCCGTAGCTATAAAATTTCACGTTCCTACCAATTCTATTATAGAAGTTATGGTCAAAATCCGTTTATCGGAACAATCGATTGTATAGGAGCTATGAGTACTATTGGTCCGATCTACTGTTATTCAATATCGACATTTTCCATGTAAAAATAACAAAAGTTACAAAATTTCACGATACTAGCTCTTTAATTACAGAAGTTATAGCCCGAAATCCATTTATCGGAACAATCGATTGTATGGGAGCTATGAGCAGTTTTGGTCCGATCTTGCTGGTTCCGACAAATGATTATTCTCATATAAAATAACGCCTCCATACCAAATTTCATCGAGATTTCTCTTAAATTGAAGAACTAGTTTGCGTACAAACAGGCGGGCGGACGAACATGGCTATATGGAATCAGCTCATCGTCCTGATCATAACGGTATATTTATTAGTGGGTCTATCTCTTATTGGCGGCCGCCGTGGTGTAGCGGTTAAGTGTTCGGCCTTCTACACCAAGTCGTGGCGGTTCGATGCCCGGCAAAAGTAACATCAAAAATTATTTAGAAAAAGAATTTTTCTAAAACGGGGTCGCCCCTCGGCAGTAGTTTGGCAAACTCTCCGGGTGTATTTCTGCCATGAGAAGCTTCTCAGCAAAAAAATCATTTGCTTTGCAAGTGCCTGTAGGTCCCGCCAACTTGTAGGAAAAACTCAAGAAGCAACACACCACAAGTTGGAAAGAGAAGCTCGGCTAAAAATCTCGTTAGAGGTTATGATGATAACCTGTAGGTATATCGCCGCCATTAGTTTTTTTTTTTTTTTTTTTTTTTTCTATCTCTTATTCTTCTCATACTTACACATCAAACTTCACGAGTACTTGGTACTCACGCCTTTTTTAATGGATTCAATGCAGTCGGCTATGACTCATAGTACCTCCGTTCGAATCCTGCCAAGTGCCACAATTTTTTTTAATTTATTCTTAGAACTTTTTGGTTTAAACTTTAGGTTAATTTTTTTTGTTTCGTTTTCATTTATTTCTGAAAGGTTTTTAAAGTCATTCTGGCTGGTTCTAACATATATCCTTATTACCTTTAGTACGTCTGACAAGTTTATATGGCATAAAACCGGCTTCGAGTAGTGAATTGGGCGGCCTGAGTCGCAGCCATAGTTACCTACCAAAAATCATTGTTGATGTATATTGACTCAATGTCCACCGGAATGATTTTCCCTCCCCCGACAATGCATGGGTATGTACTTATGTATGCTTGTATGCATTCCGTTGAAAATAACTAGATTAAAATCTTAGTAGCCTTCTTTAGAAAATATTTGTCACATTTATAGGTCAAAGTAAAGTTAACGTTACCAAAAAATGCGGAAATGCGACATATACCAAGTGAAAGTTAAGATGACCGCTTTGTCGTAATGAGATCAAGGAAGTCAGATAGCGAAGATATGCCAAGTGTTGTATCTATTTACCACAATAGAGCAACGAAAAGTTTTGATATGTACACAAACTTACATACATAAATAGGTGCTTGTATTTATATTAAAAGAGATAACTTTAGTGGAAGGATGTACACGTAAGTGACTTGTGGCGATTGGAAATTGGGCTGTGGCAGGCGCACATGCTGCCGTTACAACTTTGACAGCTGCCAGCCAGCTGTCGTTGGTGGACCAAGCAAACCAAACGCATAGCGCTTTAAATTCCATAACAATCGAGTATTATATAATTATTATAAATATATATATATGTACATTAGTATATATGTTAACATAGATATGTATAAAGCATTACTTACTTAGTTGAAGGAGTTGCTGATAGCGCGCGCGCGCACTGAAAGAGTACACTGTGGGCGGGTGTTGGGTTTTAATTGTAAGTTTGGTTGTGTGTTTGTGTTATTTTTGCTCTATGACGCCGATGTGCGATATTGTGCGCTTCATTTGATGCTGTAACGTCCAGCTGTGCTTTGCTATGGTATTGGTGTTCGCGCAGGCAAATCGTGGACAACAAAGTTTGCTAAGCGCACTACATTGAGCTGCACAACAACATCCCAGACAAGGCAGCCTAAGCAAGTTACTGTCTTGATCGCTACGCTATGGTCAAGAAAGATACACCCAAAACGTCGCCCTCAGCACACACGCCACTTTATGGTTAGCTACTATGATAGGCGCGCAGACTTACATATACTCATATAGCCTGTTATTTGACGATAATACTATAATGCAGAGACGTTTTGATTTTATTTTATTATTTTAATTTCTTCTACCTATATTTTTAAACTAAGTTTTAATTTAATTTAATTTATAAGTTTTATTATACAAATTATACTTTTCGTTTTATTTCTTCCTATTTTTTTTTTATTTTTTTAAATTTTTTTAATTTTATACTATCTTATTTTATTTTATTTCACTTTATTTCATTATACTTTTTCTTATTTAATTTTATTATATTATGTTTTATTTTATTTCATTTAATTTTATTTTATTCTGTTTTATTTTTTTATTATATTTTACCTTATTTTACTTTGTTTTATTTTATTTTATTTTGTTTTATTTTTTTATTTTATTTTATTTTATTTTATTTTATTTTATTTTATTTTATTTTATTTTATTTTATTTTATTTTACTTTATTTTACTTTATTTTATTTTATTTTTTTTTTATTTTATTTTATTTTATTTTTTTTTTTATTTTTTTTATTTTTTTTTATTTTTTTTTATTTTATTTTATTTTATTTTATTTTATTTTATTTTATTTTATTTTATTTTATTTTATTTTATTTTATTTTATTTTATTTTATTTTATTTTATTTTATTTTATTTTATTTTATTTTATTTTATTTTATTTTATTTTATTTTATTTTATTTTATTTTATTCTACTGTTGTTTTGCTTTGTTTTACTTTGTTTATTTATTTTTGTAATTTTATTTTTTTGATTAGTTTTATCTCTTTTATTTTATTTTAGCCTACAGGGAAAGAGTGCACAAGTAAAGGGGCAGTCGCAGCGCTCTCAAACTCTGTAAAGGAATTTTTCGAAAATTGATTGCTCTTAGCAACTGTGACAATGAGTGGGAAAGGTATGGGATAGCATAAGCTCGCACCCCGATCGCCAAACGTGTGTACTTTTCTGTGCCTCTGTTCAGCTGAAAGGCGACAGATGGGGGCTGCCACCATGTGCCTTGTGCACGTCCCAATGCTCGGCCGTGTTCCGTGTTGTTTGCAGCGCACTCTGGCAAGTTGATCGTGCAATTTGTTGTTTATTTTTACTTATTATTGTTGCTTTTGTTGTTGTATTAGATATTCCTACACTTTAAGTCAAACAATTAAATGTAAACGTAGCACAACCTTGAGTACCGTTACTTGCAATGAAACGCCAACACACACCCAGTAAATGCGATCGAGTTTTTGATTACATAGTGGCACTGACGTTTGTCTATGAATTGCTGTGGTGGAACGCGGCGCGACATTACCTAGCGATGCATTGTTGTTGTATGTTTGGGTATATATGTATATAGTGCAAGTACTTAGTCATGGGCGCATGTGATTGGCGCGGCGCACTCATTTATAACTTGTAAGTAAATCAACTAATATGAATTGAAATGAGATCAGTTTTTGAGCTAATTTAGGACAAAGAGTTTGTATTTTTGTGACAATGGGATTGCTTCATTTTTGATTCCATTTTTAATGAATGAGTTTGAGGCCCAGGTTACCCTTTATTTTAGTTTCTGCCTTTAACGTAATTTTGTTTAATTTACTTCAATTTCATTTGATTTTTTTGTTTTTTTTTTTTGTGTTCGAGGGAGGAGGAAAGGCTTTATGCGCTAAGCCCTCGTTACTAGATGCTCTAGCAGCGGGACTCTTCGGGTGTGGGACTTCCTTCTTGCCGTGAGGTATACCTCACTAAAACCTGACCTCCTACGGCCCGCGCATTCTTCCTTAAATGGGACCCCGCTTAGCATTACTTCAGATGAGGAAGCGCGTTACGTTAGCCCTTTGACTACTTCACGCTCACCGGCTACACAACCGTCTTCCTGTTTGGCAAGGAGGACGTTCCTCGCGTATCGCCTGACTATATCCCACCTGGCATTTTCGGAGGTTATCTTGCGAATGTCCGGGGAAAGCTCGCAATTGTCCTTTTTTTTCTTATGCATGGCTTTGGTCCACCTGTGTTTGTCATTAGCCGACTCAGACTTGCGAAGGTTTTCACAGCCTTCTCGCAGAAGTTTCTTAAATGCTCCGAGAAGGTCAGCTTGTTGTCCAACTTCACCCCTAGATATTTCGTAGAGCGACGCGTTTCTATCTGTTGATCCCCAACAGTCATGTTAATGATTGTGGGAATCCTTCTTTTCGTTAAGATCACGATCTCTGTCTTGGCTGTAGCCAGTTGGAGGCCGTGATCTTTCATCCACTTGTCGACACAACGCATCACTTGGTTTAGTTTAAGCTGTGTCAGGTAACAGCTTCGTGCTGTTATTACAGCAGCCACGTCGTCTGCAAAAGCAACTAAAAAGTGCTTTCTGGCATCGCCATTCGAAGAAGACTGTCATAAGTAGCATTCCAAAGGTCAGTATTCCAAAGGAGTTAAAAGCAT
>CAXKVI010000003.1:26168800-26206300 GCA_964058755.1 Campiglossa producta
TATGCTTTATTCAAACTATTTATTTATCCTGTATTAAATTTAAAGTCAAAGTGGATTTCGGCAAAAAAGAGGAGTGGTTTCACACATATACATACATGTATATGTATTGTAATGTATAAGTAAATACACTAAGCGGTAAAACAATAGCCAATAATATATATTTTCTTGATACTTTGATAGGAAATCGATCTCTTTTTAAAGCAGTTTGTTTATTATATTTCTTTTGTAGAATACAGTATATTTCTTTTCAAGACATATAATTTCGGTGCATTTTTTGTTTGTGAAAATAAGTCTGTCTATTTTTATGACGTGTAGAGTATAAATTGGTTTTTTGTTCAGTGAATTTCTATAAAAATTAATGTTCTAAACTTGTTTATGGTGAATACCTACTAGTTTTGAATTGTTAAATTTAATCAATATTGCAAGTGCGCGTAAATCTTAATTGGAGTATTTATGTATATTTTATAAATTAAATTTATTAACGGTATTCGATGCTTAAACATATATTTTTTTATTTTACCTTGGTTTACTTATGGCGGCAGGACTACCGTACCAAGGGTGCCAGGCGTTATCCACGGATACTTTCTTCAAAAACAATTTAGAACATTTCTGAGCCTACTCTAGGCAGCGCTCCACTTTTAATAGGGCTGATAAATTAGCGCAAATCCGGAAATAACTGCGGAATTAACCTGAGCATGATCTTCATTATAAATTCCCAAAAATTAAGATTAGAGCAGATTTAACAGGGAAAAAAATTGCGCTGGCAACACTCTTAAGACAAATAAACAAAAACAGCAAGAAATACAACCAAAATCACGGATTGACCGCTAGATGTCGCCGATAAATAAACAAAAACCGCAAGAAATACAACCAAAATGACGGATTGGCTGTTAGATGTCGCCGAGACGGTGGATTAATAATGGTGGAATAATGGGAATTTATATTTAACTAGAAGGTATTTTCGGCCGTATACCAATGAAGACATTTTCAAGTAGGGTTGGCACCTAACCGTATTTCATTTATTCCTCGGGAACTGATTTGGAAGCAATTTTCTATATTGATAGTATATTGGATATTCTATGTTGGGTGCTGCCATTTGGGCCCTTTAAAAGGTCCTATTTATCTACTAAGCAAGATATGCCAATTTGGATATAAAATAAAAAGTATTTTAAAGTAGGTTTTCCACCTATGGCTGCTATCTAACAGCATTTTATATATTCCGTCGTAAATGTGCCTCCATTACCTCGAGAAGTGTAGAAGCGAATTGGATCGAATTTTGGTATATGGGCATTGTTGTTGTTATAACGAGGTGTAGTCCTGCCTAAATGTCAGGCAAGGTCTCCCCGTGTGTATTGCTTTTGGCCGGGTCGATATAAGAAAACGGCCCGGGTCGTTTCGGCACGATGGGTACAGCAAAAGTCCTGGTACCGTTCTCGTAGAACCGGCAATACAAGATAGGCCATGTAGGTCATTTAGCGTTACCCAGGGTGCACCAACGGGGAGGCGGCCTACTCTTACACCCCTTACATGGGTATTTTTGTATTAAAGGTTGCCACCTATCCGCATTTTTTGCCTTAAACATCGACAATGCACCAAAAATGTATGGAGAAAAATGAAGGTTCGAAATTAGATATGTATACCCTTTATATCGGTGCGTTTAAACCTAAATAACATATGCGCGAAGTTTCATTGTTCTAGGATAACTGCACCCGTGCCAATTTTTAGTGAAAGTTTTTGCTAGCAGCTTATAATAAGTTCGCAAAACGTCCATTAAGGCTTCGAAAATTACATAATTTTTATATTCGGCTCATATTTAAAAGACTGTGCAACAAACCTCCACCTTTGAATTTTTAAAAGGATAACAGGATTCTTGGCAAGGATATTGAAAAACGGTATTCAGGAGAAAAAGAACATTGGAGTTTCAAAAGTGTTTTTTAGTAATTGAGTACATCTTGAAACTTTGCAATTATAGTGCTATTTTTATAGATTAACACTTACTTGTTTTATATGAAAAGAACAGGGAAATATTATTAGTTTTTTGTCGATATCT
Source organism: Campiglossa producta (assembly GCA_964058755.1). Taxonomy (NCBI): domain Eukaryota; kingdom Metazoa; phylum Arthropoda; class Insecta; order Diptera; family Tephritidae; genus Campiglossa; species Campiglossa producta. Next base: position 26,170,851 of record CAXKVI010000003.1, read on the forward strand.
CCGAAACGGATTGAGATACCGAAATAAAACTTACATTTCTTTCAGACCCGCTTGAAAACCTTTCATTTGATACCCATATTGAAAAATATATTTCTGTCCTGCACATCTGCTGTGCATCCTTAAATATTTGTAAACCATCGAAAAAAATTTACGAGATCCGAAAAAAAGTTATGAAAATTCAGACCTATTTGAAGCTATGTACATACTTGAGTTTTTTGTAGTAAAATTTGTTTGTGTTCGCGTTTTTATTTGGAAGCCGAAACCGGGACGAAACCGTAGCCGAAACCGAAGTAAATGTTGAGGAACGAAACCGGAACCGAAAAGGAAATAAATGTAGAGGAACGAAACCGTTACCGAAACGGAAATAAATGTTGAGGAACGAAACCGACAAGGAACTTTAACCGAAACCGAAATAAATGTTGAACGAAACCGGCAAGGAACTGTAACCTATACCGAAATAAATGTTAAAAAACGAAACCGTAACCGAAACCGAAATAAATGTTGAGGAATGAAACCGAAACGAAATCGAAATAAATGTTGGGGAACGATTCGTTCCCGTTTCGAAATAAATGTTAAAAAACGAAACCGTAACCGAAACCGAAATAAATGTTGAGAAACGAAACCGAAACGAAACCGAAATAAATTTTGAGGAACGAAACCGAAACGAAACCGAAATAAATGTTGGGGAACAAACCCGGAACGTAACCGAAACGAAACCGAAATAAATGTTGGGGAACAAACCCGGAACGTAACCGTAACCGAAACCGAAATAAATGTTGAGGAACGAAACCGGAACCGAAACCGAAATAAATGTTGAGGAACGAAATCGGCAAGGAACTGTAACCAAAGCCGAAATAAATGTTAAAGAACGAAACCCGAACGAAACCGTTAGCGAAAAAGAAATAAATCTTGAGGAACGAAACCATAACCAGAACCGAAATAAATGTTGAGGAACGAAACCGGAGCGAAGCCGAAATAAATGTTGGGGAACGAAACCGAAACGAAACCGTAACCGAAATAAATATTGAGAAACGAAACCGGCAAGGAACTGTAAAACCGAAACCGAAATAAATGTTGAGGAACGAAACCGAAACGAAATCGAAATAAATGTTGGGGAACGATTCGTTCCCGTTTCGAAATAAATGTTAAAAAACGAAACCGTAACCGAAACCGAAATAAATGTTGAGGAACGAAACCGAAATGAAACCGAAATAAATTTTGAGGAACGAAACCGAAACGAAACCGAAATAAATGTTGGGGAACAAACCCGGAACGTAACCGAAACGAAACCGAAATAAATGTTAGGGAACAAACCCGGAACGTAACCGTAACCGAAACCGAAATAAATGTTGAGGAACGAAACCGGAACCGAAACCGAAATAAAGGTTGAGGAACGAAATCGGCAAGGAACTGTAACCAAAGCCGAAATAAATGTTAAAGAACGCATACCGAACGAAACCGTAACCGAACCAGAAATAAATGTTGAGGAACAAAACTGCTAAGGAACTATAACCGAAATCGAAAAAAATGTTAAAGAACGCAAACCGAACGAAACCGTAACCGAACCCGAAATAAATGTTGAGGAACGAAACTGCCAAGGAACTATAACCGAAATCGAAATAAATGTTAAAGAACGAAAACCGAACGAAACCGTTACCGAACCCGAAATTTATGTTGAGGAACAAAACCCTAACGGGAACCGAAATAAATGCTGAGGAACGAAACCGAAATAAATTTTGGGGAACAAAACCGTAACCGACACCGAAATAAATGTTGGTGAAGCAAAGCGTAACGAAACCGTAACCAGAACCGAAAAAAATGTTGTGGAACGAAAACGTAAACGAAACCGAAACACGTTACAACACCGAAACCGAAATGTTATTTTAATCGGTTCATACCTTGCTAAAAACATACTCCAACTCTACAAGAAACTATCTCACTTTCGATGTGACCGTCTTCGAAAATGTAGGTTGCATTGTTCACCCCAACAGAGCCTGCTGGTTGTCATGGAGGAGAAAATGATACGACTCAACCCCACCGCCGCCCAAGGAGCTTTTTGCGATTTTCACCAGTACCACCCCACTGTACTGTGTGGCGCGAGCTAAACGTTAATTTCACTGCTTGGCTAATAACGAAATAGAATAACCAAAACAAGCAACATGCGGCGTAAAAAAAGCTGTAGCCATATAAAAATGAACCACTAAAACCAAAAACCATTTTTCGATGGCGCGATGCCACGATGCCTTGATGGCTGCTCAGCTTTTACTGTGATGCTTCTACTATGTATTTATATATATATGTATGCAAGTATAGCGGTTCAGTGGAGCGATGACTTGGTGGCGCATTCGCTATGGTGTTGTTGTCGCGGTGGTTGGTGGCTCATTGGCTTGTGCCATGTCATGCCACAAAACGGTGATGTGGGGTGGTGCTGGCGGTGATGGTGATGCTGGTGCTGCGCTACATTGGTATTTTTATATGCTTTTCTAAGGAGATAATCGCAGACGGACACACAAGGCAAACACAAGGCTAAAAGCGGTGCACGGGGGTTGGACAGGGCGGATGCAAAAAACTGCGCCTAATGCAAAAATTCGATCAACTACATTGCAATCGACCCATATTTTCCAAGTTTTTTCTGTTACAATTTTTTTTTGGTTTTGCCTACGTCGCGCCACTGCGCTGCTGCTGTAACAAATGTGGTTGTTGTTTTTGTTTTTCTTACTTTTGGTTATTTAAATTTGTAGCATTTGCTCTTGTTGTTGTTGTGGTTTTTGTTGCATTTATTTAGTTAACAACAACGATAAACCAGTTTCTTGGATTCGATTTGCATATCTTGGCACATTCATACAAGCGAGGCTATCACGTCGACGCGCGACGACTATTTACATACATACCTCAAACATATTGAGAAGTCTGAGTGTCGCACAGGCTAAGGACGGGGCTCCGCTTACAACTCCGGCTGACTTTTCTGTATCGCAGTGCACTATTTGCTAGCTAGCTAAAGCAAGGCGCTGTTGCTTTGTAACGCGGCTCTGGTGCTGGTGCTTGTTTGTTGGTGCCGGTGCTTGGGTGCTGTTGTTGATGGCGAGATGGCGATGGCGATGAGTGCGCGCACAGCCACATTGGGCGGTCATTAGAATTCGAGCACGTTGCTAAAATACAATATATTTACAAGAAACAACAAAAATGAGCAGCCACAGTCTACAACAACAGCAGACCCTGTATTGCTATTAGAGACAGCCAACACGCTAAAGAGTCAGTTAGAAGTAGAAGTTGAAAAAAAAACTAAAAATGCCTCGACGACGACCCACCTAAACTAGTTTCTAATGATTTAGACCAACATCATTTGATGAAGAAAAAAAAAACGAAAAAAAATTGTAGATAAACCAATGGTCAGGCAGATTGGCGGATGGTAACTGATGGCAACTGCGCGTGCGCAACATATTCGATATTAAGGTATGGTTTTTGCGCTGACGATCGTCCACCTCACAATGGGCAGAGTTCTGACAATATTGCATAAGGTATTTAACTAGAGGTGATATGTGAAATGTGACATAAAGTACCCATCTTTGATTCACACAATGCAAAATTGAATTTTATAAAAAAAGTACCTGAGTAATCGATCTTGCTTGGTATTCCTTAAAAATGCCACCAAATCTTATTTCCCAACAGTAGATTATTTCCAAAATTGATTTTCAAAAAAAATTAAATAGGTAACACATTCCAAGTGGCAACACCCCGGTGGAAAATTTTAGAATGAAACAAAATTTTATCCAAATCGGACAATTTGCAACCGAAATAGTCGATACGCAAAATAATGAACAAAATACCTTAGGTAGCAATCCTGGATGGCAACCCTTCAGAAATCCCTTTCATTTGATACCATCATGGCATACCTTGCTCAATATGAAAAAAAAGAAGAAAAATGAGAAAGGTGGCAAACCGTCTCAAGTGGCAACATCCATGTATATATTTTTACAATGAATCATGCTATCTATAAGCCAAATTTCATCCCTAGGTAGCAAACATGCTTGAAATTAACATACTCGGAAAAACTACCCTTCATTTGATATACATACTGGCATATCTTGCTCAAAATTAAAAAAAATTGAGAGTGGTGGCTACCCTGTGAACCACCACAAGTGGCAACACCCGCGTATAAAATCTAAGAATGGATCATACAATCTATATGTCATATTTCATCCAAATCGGTCGAGCGGTTCCCGATATAGTACCGGATATACAAATATACATAGATGTATATGTACAAGAATAGCTCGTTTACAGTTATAAGATTTGATAGGTGGCAATACTGTGAAAACATCCTAAGTGGCAACACTTAAGCAGGAGAGCTTAAATTGTAGCAGATAAGGTATACTACAATTTTTATAAAACTATCTTTATCGAGAAGGAGCAAATATGGAGAAAAGTAAATATACAACCGAATTAGGTGGCATCCCCAAAAGACAAAGCTACCTAAAAATGCTTAGCACTTATTTATATTTGGTTGAGTACTACGTAAAATTCATCTCACTTGACTTCGCAGACCATACACTACATAGCGCGCTCTTGTTTCCGTACTCAAGTAAAAAAAAAGATAGGTGGCAGCTCTGTAAAATACCCTACGTGCAAAAGTTAGCAAAGTTATTGTAGCAGTTAGCCTATAGATACTAAAAATTGAATTGAGTCAAGAGATATACCAACCTTATTAAGAAAAGAAATATAATAGAACTAGGAAGCATCCCTGGATGGTAAAGCTGCCTAGAAATAGGTATTATTCATAATGGTTATTCTTAGTTCTACCACCAGTCTCCGAAAGTCAGCCACAATGCCACTGCTTTCCTTCTCAAAATCTGACGTCATCCCCGTGGCTTGGGGCCCTGCACAACTTTTTGGGCAACCCTGCTGGTAATGTACGTCACGAAGGACAAGTTATATTACCAGAACGCCACCGCTACAACTCCATCAAGGACTACCTCTCTAGACCATTATCCAAAAACTTGACCGAAAATGCCTTATCTGATGCAAGTAATTTATTTCGGCAAAATAAGTCACCGACCCACAGTGCAGCGGTACGAAGCACGGCACCCAAATTGGTAACCAAATAGCCAAACAGACAAATATGTGCTCAGTATCATAAAATGTAGCAAAGTATCTATGTAAATAGGTATAAACACGTATGTAGATGCATTAAGGCGTTATACAGAGCGAAGTCAAAATGCAACTGTTATCATACCATATTAACATTAGACGGTTCTCGATTTTATCTTACATTTTATTACGAACAGCCGAGCTTAAAGTTTTGGTATGTAGCCACTCTGCCTAAGTCCTCTCAGCTTATTGTAACCCCTTTTTTGATATTAAGAGTACTGATCCTATGGCAGATCGCTTGGTTTTGATTTATCGATTTTGTTATGGTTAGACATGGTAGGTGATTTCGAATCAAAAGTGATATACTCGTCTGACGCTATTTTGTAAAGGAATCATGCAGCCCCAACTCACTGTTTACATGCTTACATAAATAGACCGGGGTAAATCAGTTCTTTCCATTATATTTCAGGTGGGATTTTCAGTTTTCGTTTTGTACCAGTCTGGTGGTTGAACATCGCCATCCGTTATGATCTTCATTCTTATTAGCACTGAGAAGAAGTTTTTCTATAATTCTTAAGTCTTTTCTTTACGATAGTAACTAGTTCCTCATCTGCAGTTTTACAAGAATTTTATCCTGCTAAGATTGTTCTCCGCATAAGAGAAGCCACAGAAAATCGTTCGCGAACGTATTTGCGAATTATCCTAGAATACATTCTCGAATCAATGTATGAATGTTTTTCTTGTAGTTCATGTTCAAAAAGGAATGCATATATTGCGTTGAATCATTCACGAATGCATTCGCGAATCAATGTTAGCCACTTCTGTACAGTAGTAACTAGGTCCTCATCTGTGGGTTTGCAAGTATTTTCTCCCCTTAAATATTTTCTCCGCATAAGAGCAGCCCCTTCGAATTGTTCACGAATTCATTTGCGAATAATCCGCGAATTAATTTACGAATATTCTTCTTGCCGTTCATTTTCAAAAAGGAATGTATATGTTGCGTGGAATCATTCACGAATGCATTCGCGAATTATTATAAAAAACTTCTTCTTGTCGTTTACCTTTAGAAGCGAATGCATATGGTCGATGGAATATTCGCAGAAGGTTGTAGTAGTAAATTTGAAAAAGGTTATTGCAGATACCAAAGAAAGTTTGCCGGGACTTCTTGGTTTCATTCCAGAACATGTAGGGATCGCTTTGGAAACCCTTTCGGAATTTTTTCACCATCCTTTCGGGACTTTTTCGAGACTGTTTTTGGACAATTTTGAGCCTTTTTCGGGACCGTTTCGAAATTGTTTTGGCCGGTTTTGAGATTGTTTTCCTATCATTTCGGGCATTTTTTGGATTATGTCCGTAGTGATTTGGAAACTTTTTCGGAATTGTTTTCCGATAATTTCGGGACTTTTTTGGAATTGAGCTCGAGCATTTCAAAATTGTTTTCGTGATCGTTTCGGGACCTTTTCAGAACAATTTCGGCTACATTTCAAGACTTATCCGGATGGTCTTCCGATAATTTCGGAATTGTGCTTCTATTTTTTCGGGACTTCTTCGTAATCATGTGGGGATCATTGCGGGACTATTTCAAGATTTCTTGAGCCTTTTTCAGGATTGTTTTCGGATCATTTCTGGATTGATTTTGGTGTCATTTAGAGATTCTTTCGCGATTTTTCTCTGAATAATTTTTTGGAAATTTTGTGGGAAATAGACTAGTCGCCAAGAACTGTCGTTCACGCCTAATTCCCAAATTTATCTACACCCACAAGCCGATGGTGGAGAAGGTCGATGTGGAGAAGCCATGTTCTGTGAGCATTAAAAACGCAAATGAATCTAAAGCTTTAGATATACTTTGTACCTAACATCGACTCGGTTTTGAAGAGAAGCTCTGCCCCGATTTTCTAGTAATAATATCTGCAAAATTATTATTAACATAAACTTGTTTTAAAATATTTTTCCCGAAACGGTCTAATGCATAAATACCTCGCGATTGCAAAATTTTACTAACATACGCTTGCTTGTTGGCCTGTTGGTAGTCTGCCTGACTGGCCAATCTTCCCTGCACTTTGCCGTCGACGTAAATAGACGTGGCCGCAGCAGACAGCACAAACAGTCAGCAAAGTTCGAATGCGCCGAAAGCGTGGGCTATAAGATCCTTTTACATGGCTTTGAATAAAAAATAAATAAAATAAAATTAAAAATAATTTAAAGAATGTGTAGCAATCATAAAAAGAAATCAATTTAATATGTATGAGCGTAAGTATATTTGAATAAATTTATGTTTATGAGATCGCGTGTGTATGTAATGAGCGCTTTAGCAGAGCAGAACACTCGAGCGCGCCGCTTGAATAATTGTGAACTGAATTGAAGTGTAATTAATTGCCATCAGCGTCTCCTTTCGGTTATACTTACATATGTTTATACATAGACGCAAAGTTATGTGAATATACACACAGACTTACATATGTACACATGTCTATTTACGTACAAATATTTATGTAATTTAGCGCCTGTGGCACTGTGTTGTGCAGAGCAGAAAGTGAAACTTGTATTGGTACATAAAGACGTTTTGTTCTGATTTAAATTACAACCAATAACACATGTACGATAATACCAACTGAGTTTGAAGAATTTGTGTTATTACTTAATAAATAATTTTTTTTTAATAGCTTTAATTTGCAGTGGATCGACTGCCTGCTGGTTGACTTCTGCTGTTTTGATGTAGTTTACTTTTAAGAGATCGGTATAAGAACTGGTAAGATTTGGCTATACTAGTTCACGAACGTAGCTACTAGAGGGAGTAAGATAAATGGACGATTTCACAGACTAAAGACAAGCTGACGCTTCTGGAAATACTCGAAAGAAGGACGGTTCTCAACTTCCCAAATATTTCTTGAATTCTATTTGTGGGCTCATAGAAATCGTCAGTATCAGACAATCGCTCATCCATCATCTCAAATAGCGCTAAACTAAACGAAATCGTTGAGAATTGGCCTAAGCACTGGTCAGAGTCGTAATTTCTACTGAACATTTATGCTAATGTTGAAGCATCAAGGCCTCCTGAATTGAATTTATCATGGATCACTCATATTTTCTCTGGTACTTCGAAATCGGTCCGCTTCCGACTTGTCAATCTACCGAAACGACCCGACACACATTGGTTCGGCTCCATACATATATATTTCAGCAAATAAAAAGCAACCATTACGTATACGTGATTTTTTCTACCTTCGAAGAGACTTTTCTTCATTTAAATCAAGTTTATGGAGAGAGGGCAAATATGGGCAAGATATTTTTTCAGGAATCGATAGAAAATATTTCAAACTTTCTTTTTATTACAACTTGAAAAGGTGGCATTTAGGAGTATAGTTTTTGCTAGCTAATATTTGCTTTAATATTTGGGAGATTGCACTGATCTTTTTCTTCACTTAGTCAAGGCAGTGCTGTATTTTCGTAAAAAAAAAAAAACACAACTTAGACCACACCGGAGAAGTAGAAGTAGAGATACGCATGTACTTACTTATTAAGGTACCTAGAGTTAGAGGTAATAAAGCTGAAATTGAAATGTTCTCGGAGAAGAAGGAAAAAGGATTAGAAAAGAAAAGGGTAAAGGAAGATAAAAAGACAAAAGGAAAAAAGTGAGATGAACAGAAAAATTAAAAGGGAAAGGAAAAGGGAAAGGAAAAGAGAGAGTTGAGGTGTAAGGATGGGATGCTAAAAGGCTGAGGATAACAGAGTGAGATATGTTTAGAAAGAGAAAAGTAGGAGAAAGAAGAAAAAGCAATATATCGTCGAAAAAAGTACAAACCCGCACATTGCACTTCTGCAAAGCTGCACATTCGACATTTCTGTCAAATATGAGATTTGCCTACCAGGGCTTCTGGGTACCCGGATCCATTCATTAGTAACAAAAAAGTAGGGGTTTGTGCAAAAGAATGTCTAAAAAAAACCATTTTGAATTTGACCCACCACATAGTGACTCATACAAAAGTTAATCAGTTTTCAGTGTCTCCTGTAAAATTTGTGCGGTTACGTATGTGCGGTTTTGCAGAATTGCGATGTGCGGTTTTGTACTTTTTCCGACGATATGTAATATAAAAGGCTGAGGGTACCCTACCGACGATGCTGTACGGCCGATACGGCCGAGACTTGAACCTAACCTAACCTAATACATGTATTCCTTTCAGTCATCTTAAGGATGGTTAAGGTTTAACTTCGTTTTGGGGGACTCACGGACTTTACACCCTACAGAAGCGGCTTCGCCTGATGAGAACAGCATAAGCATAGATTGAAACGTGGTCGGGAGTGGTGAAAGGGTTCCCGCTACTACTTCTACTTAAAATTTTGGCAACTGAAATGTCAAATTATTGTGTGAGTTACCTTTCTTTCCTATTTCTTCCCCGAAATAAAGAGTATATAAGACAGTCCTACTAAAGATCTTCTTAACATCCTCAGTGCTCTCTACATGATCCTCACTAATAGAAAACCACTTTATCCCCATTTCTGCTATGTTAATGTTTTCTATAACACAAAGTCAGAGCATTGCAGACAGGACATCACCCTAAGCAGGCTGTTTTCGCGGATGTGCTGAGACCTCACCTCTTGGCTTATAACTCCTGGCCGCAGTCGAGGGTCTCTGCTGTCCTTGATAACGTGATGGTAAGGATGCCAGGGATTACTTTCTAAGAACTTATCTCTTCATTAAAGGTAGTGATTGAGAAATGACATAATAGCGTATCGAAACAAATAATGTGTATCCAAGTAGCAAGGAGCAGAGAAACGTTTATGCCGAAAGTCCCGGTTATATCAGTACAAAAAGACTTGCCTGATATTTTTTGAAACTTGTTCAAGGTAGCTTGAAACCCTGAGGTCGTTAAAATTGTTTTTAAAGAACTCGTAAACAATCTCTTGTACATATCGTCGCTCGCTCGCCAGAGGCATGAATGTGCCAATTTTCCAGATTTGAGTTAATAGGCTCGCGTGATTAACCTCTCTTTTCTCTATGATTCACGAAAATCCTGGGTTTCCAAAGTACAAGGAATCCCCGGAAATTTGCAATGCCATTTACATAAATGTGTAGTTCAATCTCTGAAATATGTGTCAGAAAAACGAATGTGCTACATATTCCTTTTTCTGGCACAACAAAAATGTTTAAACACTGTATTTTCTATTTTTAAATTTATTAAAATTTTTGTTTAGCCAGAAAGAGGAATGTGCAGCAAAATTGTTACGTATACGCCATGGTGTCTGTTTTTGAGTGCAACACATTCATGTTTCTGACAAAACAAAAATTAAAAAAACTTGAAAATTCAGTTTTTAAACATATTCGTTGCGTCAGAAAAATGAATGCGTATCACATTCATATTTATGGCAAAAACTAAAATTTAATGTTTGCGAGATTGATACAAATTTTAATTTTAGCGCATTCATGCTTCTGGGAAACGTGCGACGATATCTTTCAAATGTATACACAAATACTTTCATCGATATCACCAAAACAAAATCAAATCCATAGCCGCTTAATAACAGTTCCAAGCAATGCAGATATTAAATGTATTCGATCTACATAAATCCATTGAAATAATCATTAATACAATTACTGACACATTTACAAGTTTTTCATTTGATTTTCGTCGCCACACCAGCACCAAAAATGGACTGGCAGCACAATTAATTAGACCCACGCGTCGTCGTTCATTCACAACGTTAAAACATTGTTCCAGCCAAAACCAAATTCTGTTAGACAAAGGAGGAAACGACAACAATAAAAAAATCCGAAAAACCGAAACAATAAAATGTGATGGTGTGAAGAGCATTAAAATTTGCCACACATAATTAGAATTACGAGTACGAGTGCAGTTGGGGGTAGAGAATATACAAAAAAAAGCAACACCAAATAAATTTAGCTAAAAAATACTTAGATTGTTGACGTAGAGGTACAATACCTATTCAAATCACAGGCACGGCATGCTAGTCGGACGATTGGCTAGCTGGTTGGCTAGTTGGGGCTGCACTTCGCGCTATATTTGCGTACCTACTATTGTGGGCCTTGTATGCATGTGTGTATGTAAATAAATTTGTATGTAAATAAATAAAAATGAAATTGTTGCCTGATTGCAGTTTGCAGGTCGCACGGTCGCGCATGCGCAGCTGATGCAGCTGGAACAGCAGCAGCTGACAATCGCCGACAAAAATCGGGTTGCCGTGCAGCAGGCAAACACTGCAATCGGAGCCAGCCAGGTATTCAGCTATGTCAGGCAATCTAATGTAATGCAATGAAGTCTAAGGTGCGCAATAAACATACTTGTACTCTCATAAATAGAATTACATACATACAAACATTAGTATGTACGTGTTTGGATATATGGTTGTCCATGTGGCAAGCTCATTGTTAGGTGTGGTCTTGTTCTAGTCTAGAAAACTACTTTCATATTTTAGCAAAGCATCCGATACGATCCGCACTGCAATGCCAATGTACATACAAATGCATACTAATGTAGGTAGGCATATGAGCACAAGAGGAAAAATGGTGTTAGTGCTTATGAGAAAGGAGTAGTCGTTTGCTCTGGCGATCGATACAAGTAACAAGGCCAATTTGATTTTTTAATTTAATTTATTTAATTTAATTTAATTTTATTTACTTTTCATTTTATTTTATTTTTTAATTTAATTTCCTTTTATTTTATTTTATTTTGTATCATTTCATTTCATTTTATATATTTTTTTATTTTATTTGATTTTATTTTGCTTTATTTTATTTTATTTTATTTTACTTTTTTTTTAATTTAGTTTAATTTAATTTAATTTTATTTTGTTTTATTATTATTACTTTATTTTATTTTATTTTATTTTATTGTATTTTATTTTATTTTATTTTATTTTATTTTATTTTATATCATTTCATTTTATATATTTTTTTATTTTATTTGATTTTATTTTGCTTTATTTTATTTTTTAAAATTTTTTTTAAATTTAATTTAATTTAATTTAATTTAATTTAATTTTATTTCATTTTTTTTTATTTTATTTTATTTCATTTTATTTTATTTGATTTTTTGTTATTTAATTTAATTTAATTTTTTTTATTTTTTTTCCTTTTTATTTTATTTTATTTTATTTTAGTTTATTTTATTTTACTTTATTTTATTTTATTTTATTTTATTTTATTTTATTTTATTTTATTTTATTTTATTTTATTTTATTTTATTTTATTTTATTTTATTTTATTTTATTTTATTTTATTTTATTTTATTTTATTTTATTTTATTTTATTTTATTTTATTTTATTTTATTTTATTTTATTTTATTTTATTTTATTTTATTTTATTTTATTTTATTTTATTTTATTTTATTTTATTTTATTTTATTTTATTTTATTTTATTTTATTTTATTTTATTTTATTTTATTTTATTTTATTTTATTTTATTTTATTTTATTTTATTTTATTTTATTTTATTTTAATTTATTTTAATTTATTTTATTTTATTTTATTTTATTTTATTTTATTTTAGTTTATTTTATTTGATTTTATTTTATTTTATGTAATTGAATTTTATTTTATTTAATTCAGCCTCATTAGTTCGCAAATTCTTTGTTGGGCATCGTATGTTTACATATAAGTATGTTTGTATGCATAAATAACTAGCTTTTAAATTTTATACTCAATAGATATACATACATAGATAGACGGACAGTTGCAGACCACATTGGGGGATTTAATACGATTCGATTCGACTCAATTCAATTCGATTCAGTTCACCAACACAAAAACAGTCTAGTTTGAAGCAGTTGGGGTGATGAAGTGATGGCGTTGGAGTTTCTTACTGCCTTCGCAGCCTGCACTGTCCGTTTGTTGTGCTGTTTTGGCATTGCTGTTGGTGTTGTTGTTACTTTGCCACTCCGTTTTACTAGGGGGCGGTCGAAGTTGATTGAAGGTAAATTTTCAAAACTTTTTATCTTAACACTTTCTAGCCTTAACGCTTTATTGAAGCTTGTTGATAAAGACCGGGTTTTAGTTGTTTTAAGTTACTCATACGACCTGGCAAACAGCTTTATAATAAACCAGGGTTCAAATTGCTTAAGCAGAAATAGCAAAAGCAACAAAAATTTGCTGATGCTGAGCTTAAAAATTGTCTTGCTTAAAAAGCGGCATGTTTGCTTTTGCTTTCGCTTCAAAAAAATGAGCAGCCAAAAGCAGAACTTTTTGCTTGCTTTGAAAATAAGAAACAGCCGAAGTAGCAGCATAAAAATGCTGAGCGACAAAGCAACAACATAGCAACAACATAAGAAATTTGACAGCTACGATTCGATTTTTAAGGAAGAAGAAGAAGAAATCATATGGTAGGAGGATGCCACCTGTAATGAATTCGCCTTGGCGACAAACAACAGATTGCTGACATTTATTATTGAAAAACAAAAAAAAGAAAGCTTTGCTGATTCTAGCATACAAGGAAAAAAATCAGTAATAATTTAAAAAAAAAAAATGTCAGAAAAAAGTATTGTTTGGGAGAATTTTTAAAACCACAAAGAGGAGGGATTTGCAACATGCAAAATATGTAGCAAGAGGCTAAAAAATGACCGAACTTTCAACCTGAACACGCATTTAAAAAAAGTGCACGGCATCAATAGTGGTAATGAAGACACAAATTCTTCATATTTGTTGCAGTGCAGTACGCGTAAAAGAAAAGTTAAAATTGAAATCAGCAAACAGGAAATATTTCGGGAATATATTGGACTTGTGACGGAAAACAGTGTGCCTTTCAATGTATTAAATTGTCCTAACATGCGTGCCTTTTCGGACCCTATTTGCGATGGCCTCAGCGCACTCCATGGCAAAATGTTTAAATGTATTTAATTGCAAGAATTCTCTGAAACTCGTTGCCGAAAACATTAAAAAAATTTAATCTGACCCTTCTATTACCTTATTTCTCATTTCCTTATATCTTCTTCCTCTTCCATACCTCTTCGGCTCCCTTTTGATGAAATCAACCCTAAGTTACCCTAAAAAAAAAAAAAAAAAAAAAAAAATGACTTCAAAATAGTCCCCAAATTAATCAACCATCATTATTGCTTAAACACTGCTAAGCAGCTCGCTTTTCACACTTGGCAGCAGCAGCAAACAAAAAATATCAAAAGCCTCTCGATTGCTTTTGCTGGGCTTCTGACATTTTCCTAAATGGGAGCGTTTACACTCTTTATGAGCTCATTTATGAGTCCGTAATGAGGGTATTTCCCTTCTTGCGATGGTCGTCCGATATGAGCTATTTTTTATAGATCATATGAGCCTAAATAAGAGCCAAATATGTGCCCAAACAAGAGTCATTTATGACTCCTTTTGGACTCATAAACTGCTCACATTAGGGCTCTTATCTGATGCTTTTTGGACTCCGAACAGACACCTATAGGACGCTGGGTGTTTTTTAAACCTCATATGTATATTGAACCATATAGACCTCCCGTAACGGCTATTTTGGACACAAACAAATAAAAAATTATGTAATAAGTCATTTATTATCTTAACGTACAAAGATAAGATTAAATATGGAAAGAGTAAACACTTTAATAAAGTCTTGCAAATAGTATACTTCTGCAGGCAGCCAGCGAAATGCTATGCCGCGAAACTCTTCGTTGTTCGTGCAATGACAGCAAATAAGAAGCGAACTTTCATCGTGGTTATACTTGCCAAGAGCATCGCACGCTTCGAGCAAATTGTTTGCAAATTGCTGGCCATGGAAGTCACTATTTTATTTTGTCTGCTGGTTCCTTCTTACCCCGTTTGGTCAACTGAAGCAGCTCTGGCCCAGTGGTTCCCATGATGTGGGAGGCTGTGAATGGTTTGAAAACTGGTCGCAAAATGTTGGGTGCATTTTTCCCCAGCAGACTCCTTCTGGCACTATTCGTGGTACTTTCTTCATCCAAGTCGGTCGCAATAATATTGGCAGCTTCGATGCCGTTAAATCGGCAATTAGGTTTTGCCATTGAATAATAACCCCTCAAACATTCTGGGAGTGCTCATAACTAAGGAGTCCGATATGACTCATAAATATTAGAAAAATATGAGCCTCCGAAATAAGATCATACAGGAGTCCCTTATGACTCCGATTTGATGAAAATTATGAGCCGTATGCTGAAATTGTTCATTTAACAAAGCAATTTTGGAACAAATTTTCATATTTTGTTTATGAAAATTTTTTGATTTCAAATAAATATTCAATTTCATCACGTGCGGACTGTTCCTGGCAATTTTTCTAGCTATCCTGTTGGCACCGTTCGAGCGGATACCCTGATAAGTATACCTATAGTGTTTATTATTTTCATTGTACCACATATATCTACCCAGTCGGGACTTTCGTAGCCTGTCTAACAAAAAAGTAACTTTAAGTAAATCTATAGAAATGGGCTAATATCTAGCCCTAAAGTCATGCAAAAATCAATCAGTAGGAAATAGTTTCTTTGTCTATGTTTCAATTTTTCGAAGCTGACTTTTAGCTAACCTTAAAGTCATGCAGACACTAACCAATTGATTTTTATTTGACCTCAAAGTCATGCAGAAATCAACCAGTTCGAAATGAAATCTTTGATTTTCGCTTCCATTTTTTCAACCTGACTTATAGTTAACCACAATGTCATGCAGAAACCAACCAATTGCTTTTTAGTTGATCCTAAAGTCATGCAGAAATCAACCATTTGAGAACAAAATTATTTACCTTCTCCCGATTTTCTGAGGCTGACTTTTACCTAACCATAAAGTAATGCAGAAATCAATCAGTTTATACTTTGTTTTTGTTTGTTTGGGAGCTTTGAGAAGTTCAAATTGCCTTAGCTTTCAAAAAATTTTCATAAACAAATTTTCTCTCTAATATAAGGCCAGTTCCGCAACATTAATTTGGCCTATATTCGTCAGGCAAATTTCCTCAAGAATTCACCGATCGTGTCCTGAATAAAGACGTAGAAATATGATGGCAGCTCAACATGTCAAGCTAGAGGTGAAATTCAGATACCAAACTCGTGCCACGCGTCATCTATAAGAATCCTTCCAAGCCTGGCAAGAGCGAAATAATAATCCTATGGTGACGATGATCTATGGGTGTCACGCTACATCTTACAACGTATTGCTAAAGAATACGGTATTGATGTGACCATGGAATGGCGCTGGTGCTTTTCACAACTTTTCGACCAAAGGCATGTGTGCCAATGGTGCCATGGAAGTCATTGAGGAGGCAATTATGAAATTGAGCAAACATCAAGAGCTGCTAGACTTTTTTGACATGTACATATGAGTGTTTTTGTTGATATATATGTATTTCTTGATTAGTATTAAGCAAATATATTTATTAATATCTGTGCAAAATAAATCCGGAAAAGTCCATATAAAAGGTGTTAAAACTGTTATCGATTACAATTTAATCCAAATTAGTCGATTTTTAGCCGTATGGAAAAGGCCAACAAAAAGTCATTCTAAAAGAGTGAGCTATAAACCTATTTCAAATTAAGTGAATTAAAATTACCTCAATATAGTTAGTTTAACTCTGCCTAAAAAAAATCGTATTGTAGTTAGCTAAAAGTCATGCAGGAAAAAGCACAACTGACTACCTCCTAGGCCATCGCCATGTAAAAATAGCCAGTCTGTTCTATACAAAGTAGTTAGCTTTTCAAACAATACTGAGTGCTAAGTAGTCAACTTCAAATGCATTTGTGGTTAACCAAATTCCCGACTGGGTATTTAAAGGACGTTCCCCACACACACAAACATCTCATGCAAGTCCCGGCAGCTAGTGGGCCAGTTGCCCGAAAATGTGTGACGCAAATTCAAACTGATTTTTACGCTTCTTGCTTGGCCTCTCGTTGCTGCGCTTGGAGGGCGCTATGAATGCACTGACCAATCAATAGATGTTTTTTACGCTCAGTCGCTCACTTGCAAGCAACGACTCAACAAAATACGCTGTTGCCTGGGTTTTTGCTAGTGAGCGGGGGAGCAAAAACAGATAACATAATATTAATGGTCTTTCACTAATACACCCTCACTTTCGATTCTGCCGGTCCCTGATCTAATGCCAAAGGTTCATGTATGCTTCCCCAATTCCATTGTCCCCCTTTCAATGCCGAAAAGGCGCCATTTAAGAACCCAAAAAGTGCAGTAGGTATATGGCCTTTTCAAGAGTCATAAATGCATCCGAAAAGCTCCATAAAAGAGTCATATTTGGCTCCTATTTAGGCTCTATATGAGCCATTTCTGAGGCAAATAAGAGTCTTAAATGACTCCTATTCAGGCTCATTCAATATATGAAATTCAGCTCATATCGGTCGACCATCGCAGGAAGGGAAAGATTTCATTTTGATTTTAAATGAAAAAATTCAAAGAAAAATATGAAACTGTCTGCCTATGCTGCTTTGTTGAAATTATACTTTTGGCTTACGGCTCATAAATTTCATCATATCGGAGTCATAAAAGATTTCTATGATGATCATATTTCTGATTTTCAAATATTTAGGACTCATATCGGACTCCTGAATTATTAGTGCTCAGAAAATGTTTTATGGGTTACAGCATTTTTTTGTGCTACTGCTGTGGCTGCTGGTTTTTTTTTTTTCAAGCAAAAGCAAAATCAAAATGCTGTGCTTTAAAATTTTTTAAGCATTTTCGAACCCTGTAATAAAAGTTAGTTTTCTGACTTTCCTAGTTGTAGTAGGAGCACCAAAACCGTTTGAAATATTTAAAAAATTATGAGAAAAGCAGATCCCTGAAAACATTTGGTAGATAGCTTACTTTCATTGGTCTAAGTTGCAAAAGATTTGACAGTGAGCTACAGTTTGTTTAAGTTTTTGACCAAGGATTTAGTATTGCTAGCCCATAGTGCATTGATTTGAGCAGTCGTCCAACATTGGTTTGGCGAATTGGCGTGGTCGAGTGTCAATAGTTTGTGTTACATATTTTTTAAGTATTTATTTAAGGCGCATTCTAGTGGTGATTAGAAACAAGTTTTAGGTGCTTTATTGTAAAAGATATTTTTTGCAGTTGGTATTTATTTAAAATGGTTTTTTTCCGCTCAGGCTATGAGGAGGTGCTATTTACAATTTGTTTTTGGATTTTCAAGACTCAGTCATTTTTATCAAACTTGTATGGTATACTAGCTTTATAAGGACAGCATATAGTGCTCACCCCATATATAAATGTCTAAAGCTGCCCGATTTTTTCACCCTGTAAACTCTTTCTACTTGATTTTTCGAACTCGAAGAACATTATAATGCCCAGGGGTAAATAGGCTTAAACAATCAATTGTTTCGAGGAATAACGAAATTTCGAGAACGCTACTATGAAGCGAATCGTGTTAAGCCCCTAGCTCACACTATTGAATGTTAGCACTGACAGTTTTGGAACGATGGACTTACGATCCGAATTTGTAAGCTAAGCAGTTTCGGTACGAAAGACTTAAGACACGAACTTCAAAGCTAACAAAGGTCGTTTCTTAAGTCTTTCGTTCCGGAACTTGAACGAAAAGGCTTAAGGCTTGCACAATATGAAGAACCAACGCATGCCAGCAATTCACGGGTAAGGAATTCATCACGCACTAAGAAAAGTTGAAAGTTGTTTTTTATACTATTCCGAGAGCTCCATCAAAAACATCCCAAAGGTTCCGAAGGCTAGTTTACAGTTTAGTTATGGAAAGTCATAGCCAAGGTCCGATCTATAATAGTCTAATTAAACCCATCCTTATTGGCGGCTCTCAATCACGAACGGCTGACATTGTCTTTTATTAAAAAGGCAAAGAGATCGTGGATCCACTAATTAAACAGCTCCTGCAAGATCAGGAGCAGAGACTCTGGATAGCGTTATAACTATAGACTTTCTGGACGGGCGTAAAATGGAGAAACAGCACGTCAGAAAACTCCTGGCGGTCTAATGGAAAAACTTCTAACAGGACCGAAAATTAGCTGGGCAATAAAAAGCTTCTCTATAGAAAAAATCTGTATTACATAAAGAAAAAAGCCACGGCTCAGCGCACGCACCAGAGATGGCGATATCTAGAAAGCATCAACATGACTCTGCACTGACAAGCACTTCGAAAGAACTGCCATCTCATCAATCTACAGATAGTGGGGAGCAGCTGGAACGTTAAGTTTCTTTGCCATTCGCAACGAAACGAAGCCATGAGTAATGGCTGTGTAATGGATTGAAAAAGTGGGTTTGGTCAGTGTAAACCTTGACTTAGTCTTTTATCGATGATACTCAAACCTAACTAGCTATCGAAGGTTTACACTGACCAAACCCAATACAACTGTTTGCTAGCAGCTCTTGACAGTTTCTGTCAAGAATTTCTCGGTAATGGTAAGGGTGTCGTACTTTGGTTACGGTTATGATTATGTTTTCATACATTGGTTACGGTTAAGGTTATGGTTTCATTGTTTAGTTACGGTTATGATTATAGTTTCATACGTTGGTTACGGTTATGGTTATCGTTTGATACTTTGGTGAAGGAAATAGTTTCATACGTTGGTTACGGTTATGGTTTCATGCTTTGGTTACGGTTATGATTATAGTTTCATGCACTGTTTACGGTTATGGTTATGGTTTCATACTTTGGCTACGGTTATGGTTATGGTTTCATACTTTGGTTACGATTATGATTATAGTTTCATACGTTGGTTACGGTTATGGTTATGGTTTCATACTTTGGTTACGGTTATGGATATGGCTATGATTTCGTTCTCTTTGCATAAGATTACAATGGTGTTATTACTCTATAACTGTTACAGTTTTATTTCTTGGTCATGGTTACCGAGCTGTTTTTATTCCATGGTTACGGTTATGGTTATGATTTTGATCTTGTCCCACAACTAGTTTTCTATTGTCGTTACGGATAGTTTTTTGTTGAATATTTTTGTTTACTGGGTTAGAGTTAAGGTTACGGTTAGTGTTATGATGGTTAGATTTTATTAATTGGTCGGGGTTCAGGTTACGGTTAAAGTGTATATTGGAACGATTTTCCTCACGGTTACGTATATCTTTTTTTGTTATTTGGTTACGATTAAAATTAAGATTTTGTTAAAAATTATGGTTACGCTTGTGGTAATGGTTACGGTTATGGTTATGTTTACATCCCACAAATACTACTTTTTCTGTTTCGGTAACTTTTACATTCAGTAATTTGCGCTCATCGTCGCTTCTAAACTTTATTTCACGCCATTTTTTTTTCAAGGAATTTAATAATTTAAATTAATGCATTTAATTAATGCATTTAATAAAATACTTTTATGTTCTAACTATTACAAAAATTATAACTAAAGTAATTTTTTTGTTTTAATTATGTTATTAAATATCTTTCGATTTTGTCATATGTCAACTGGTCTGTCAGTACTCAAACGCAGCTGCCTGGTCGTCAAACATCTGGCATCTCATTCACCTCATTCGTCACAAACGAGACAGCGGTGCGTCTCTCAAAGCTGATTAAATTAGGCTGGCGGTTGGAAGCTGTCAATTTGTCAAAAGCGTACCACCTTTAAAATTCAACCCAACCGACCGGCTAACAATCGAATAGATACCGTCCGCCCCTTCTCCTCAACCAAACACCGTTGCGTATGAGCAATTTATTTCCTGTTCTTATTATTTATTGCGAACGAGTGCGTTTATATGGTCGGCTAGTCAAAACACCGCACCGCGTCTGGTATATATTTATGTCGAATTATGAATTGGAACATATGTTTGAGCGTATGTGTGTTTATATGTTTATCTAATTGTCGTTTGTAGCTAGCACCACACTGGTTGCACTTGAAATTCAATGAAAAAAGGCGTCATAATAACATACGTTATAAACATAACGTAAAACGTGTGTTGTCACTAACAAAATCTACAACAAACTCACAGCAGATAACGCAATAACCCGATTAAATTGAATGTATGTGAATAAATATGAGTTTGACTTAGTAGTCGATGTACTCACACTCACTTATGGCATGCACATCTCCATACACACACATATGGATACTCGGCGGCAGCCAGACATCAAATAGCTGGTTAGTTAACTTTTAATTTAAAACAAAAATCCAATCAACCAATCACCGACTCAGCCATTGACAACGCGTTGACGCAATCGTATTCTCACTTTTATCATTATTTATATTAGTTACGCTTAGATGTGCACAGCTATTTACTTGTATATTAAGGTATATTAAGCTAGGCCCAAAAATATTTTTTTTAATTTGCCAAAACGTTGAAGTAAATTTTTTTTTTTCAAAATTGAAATAAATTCACAACTTCGACAAGAATGTTGAAAATAAATCTTGCAATTAAAAGATTATCAAATACTTTTGCGCGGCATTTGGTTTAAATCATTCGCGATATTTTTGGAAATATTAAGGGTAATCATTTAATGTTGCAAACTTATTGCAATGAAATAATTCCCAACAAAATATTATGAAATAAGTCCCATTTTTTTTGGGACTTATATCATTTGGGAGTTATTTCGTGGTACCGCTATATCAGCTTATCGTAAAAACCGATACCACAAATTCGGTTCTTTTGGCGATAAAATCTGATTAGTGATAATTTCGGGATGGTTCTTGGGATCATTTCTGGACTTTGTTTTTTTGGGATCATTTCGGGATGGTTTTCGGGACTATTTTGGGACCATTTCTGGACTTCTTTTGGGATAATTTCTGGACTTTTTTGGGATAATTTCAACCTTTTTCGGGATATGTTTCGGACTTTTTTGGAATCATTTCGGGATGGTTTTCGGGACTATTTTGAGACCATTTCTGGACTATTTTGGGATAATTTCAGCACTTTTTCGGTATATTTTTCCAACTTTTCTGGGATCACTTCGGGACTATCGGGACAAAATTATCCCAGAGAAGTCCAGTATGGTCGCGAAAAATTTCGGTTCATATCCCGAAATTGTACCGAAAAAGTCCGGAAATTATACCGAAAAAGTCCCGATATGATCAGAAAATAGTTCACAAATGAAACGAAAATGTAGATAGTCAGATTTTACATTAGGACGGCAGAATAATATAAAAAAAACCATACCCCTGTTAAAAGCGTTATTATTTTCCTATATTAAAGAAAAAATTAGATAGATCCTAAAAACTTGTATCGAATTTTTTGCCAATCCAGTCTAATATACACAAGAAAATATCGTACATATATTAATGCGCAATTTTAAAATATATATGTATTTAAACAGCCAAGTGTGAATGCGTTTACCTTATTGGTCATACGTAGCGCCAGAGCTGCCAAAACGTTTTGCACGAATTATTTCCCTAGAGGACTAGCCGTAAGTGTTAGAAAAATTTTAAATGTGCATTTAAATGTGGCCTGTGAAAGGAAGCGGTTAAATGTGCTTAGATGTTTTGTAATTTACCCAGAAGTATAAATATACTTTTTTATAGTTTTGCACCTAAACACACTTTAATACAAATAAAAGGCTGCGAGTAAAAACGAAACATATTTTTGATAAAAAGGAGTAAAAACTTTAATATGTGGAATCAGGGGCGGATCCACTGGTGGGGGTTTCAGGTTAAACCTACTTTACTAAGGAAAAATGACACAAAAAATATAGAAGAAATTAAGCAAAAGATATAGTAAATAAATACGCGAAAATTACAGTAAAAATATAGTAAAAATTGCACAAAAATTATGGTAAAAAATACGCAAGAAATATAGTAAAAAATTACCAAAAAAATATACTAAATATTACGCAAAAGATATAGTAAAAAATTACCCAAAAATAAGGAACAATTAAACAAAAAATATAGTAAAAATTATGGCAAAAATATATTAAAAAATTACAAAAAAAAATATAGTAAAAATTACACAAAAAATATAGTAAAATCTTACACAAGAATATAGTAAAAATTACGCAAAAGATATAGTTAAAATTACCTAAAAAATATAGTAAAAATTACACAAAAAATATAGTAAAAATTACGCAAAAAATATAGTTAAAATTACCTAAAAAAATATTGTAAAAATTACACAAAAAACAAGTAAGGAAGTCTAAGTTCGGGTGAAACCGAACATTACATACCCAGCTGTGCACATAAAGTGGGCGTGATCGTTCACCGATTTTTCTTATTTTCTGTGGTATTACTCTACATAAACATAACATACCTGGTACCTAGTTTCGTAAATCTATCTCACACCGTTCTGAAGTTGTTAGCAGTCGAATTTAAAAATTGCTTGACTCATAAGTGGGCGGTGCCACGCCCACTTTCCAAAATTTTGAAAAAATTATGTAAAGAATGTGAAAGTTGATGTATGTACCAAATTATATTATTATAGCGAAATCAGTTAATTAGATATGGACTTTTCAATATTTCCACCTCCTTTCAATATAACTTTTATGAAAAAGTAGGCGTGGTCGCGAAGCGATTTCGTTTATTTTCTATAGCTGAATTTACCACAACAATAGTATGTCCTCTACGAAATTTCGTTATACTAGCATAAACTGTTCTGAAGTTATTAAGAGTCAAAATTTTAAAATTTCTTCAAATATACGTGGGCGGTACCACGCCCCCTTTTAAAATTTTTTTATAAAATCGGCCTTAGAACATCCAAATCAATACATATTGCAAATTTTATCATTGTAGCTGCTTCTAATATTGAATTAACCCATTTTATACGTTTTTCGAAATTTTCGATATCGAAAAAGGGGCGTGGTTATGGTCCGATTTTACCCATTTTCAATAGCAATCTATTCTGAACCCAAATAAGTACGCATGCCAAATTTGGTGAAGATATCTCATTATTTGCTCAAGTTATCGTGTTAACGGACAGACGGACGGACGGACGGACGGACGGACGGACGGACGGACGGACGGACGGACGGACGGACGGACGGACGGACGGACGGACATGGCTCAATCAAATTTTTTTTCGATCCTGATCATATTGATATATGGAAGTCTATATCTATCTCGATTCCTTTATACCTGTACAACCAACCGTTATCCTAACAAAGTTATAATACCCTGTGTACAAGTACAGCTGGGTATAATTACACAAAAAATATAGTAAAAAAAACACAAAAAATATAGTTAAAATTACGCAAAAAATATGGTAAAAAATTACCCAAAAAATAAAGTAAAAATTACACAAAAATATATAGTAAACATTACCCAAGAAATATAGTAAAAAAATACCCAAAAAATACAGTAAAAATCACGAAAAAAATATAGTAAAAATTACACAAAAAACATTGTATATAGTAAAAAATTACCCAAAAAATATAGTAAAAAATAAACAAAAAATATAGTAAACATTACAAAAAAATTGAGTAAAAAATTACCAAAAAAAAAAAAACACAGGAAAAATTACAGAAAGAAATAGTAAAACTGCCAGCAAACTGCCAACTCAATTTGTGCTTTTAAGTAATACACATTTGGTAACTTTTTAAACGATTTACATAAGTGATACCTTGAATCTGACATTGACCATACTAACAAATGTAGATATATATGTTTTTGAAAAACAAGCATAAAACGCCAGCTTTGAAGAAACTGTGAATGAAAAATGTTGCCGAAATCCTGGATCCGCCACTGTGTGGAACTCTATCTCTTGATTATTTTGTCCCGTTACGCAGTACCGTTATGTAGACAAAATTATAATACCCTTGTACTAGTATTAGTACGCTGGGTATATAAAAAGTATTCCAAAGTGACCGGAATTTCAGTATAAACTTCAAGTTGCCGTTTAAGTCTTAAGTGATTTTTAGAAAGAAACTAGCTCACCTGAGCCTTTTTGAGTTTTAGTCCATGCAGATGAGCGAACCAACATCCTAAAGAACTAGTTTAATTAATTGAACTAACTAGTAGTGAACTAGTACTTTTATATAACTAAGAAACCCAACTATAGTTCCGAAGCTATGCAAACCAACCGGTCATACGACCAATCCAATGAAAGCAAAAGTGAATTATACGTTTTAACAGAGACAATTGGCGTTGTTGTTGTTGCTGGAATAAATAATTTGCCAACAATAACAAGTTAATAAGAAGGCACTCAACACTCCATTACGACGTACAATTCTGCCACCTCACCAAAGCGTTACACTACATTTAACTGAATAAATTTGTATGTATGTATGTTCGCGATAATAGCCGAATCATCAACGGACGAGAGGGGATGAAGAAAACGAGAGCACTTTTGTGACATGAGGCGGAGCAGCAGCGACAGAGTTAGTAGCAGAGATGAAAATATAGTACAACATGGGCGAGTGATTGAAACTGAAGCAGCGGCAGCGACGGCGGCAGAGATTAAAGCGTAGGTAGTGTGTGGAGTCTGGGTTATGGATGTTGTCTAGTCAGAGGGGGGTGTATGCCAGAGAGTGTTGGCGATTGAAATAGCAGAGGTTTGAAAACACGACAGCTAACAACAAAAACAATTAGATGGACTACTAAAAAGGCAATGGTTGTTGTTGGTGTTTTGTTTGTTGTTGTTGTTGGTGTTTTGTTTGATGTGCGCTGCCTTAAAAGTAAGTACGATTAGTTGGCATGAATGAAGCTTTGCGATGGCGACGGATAGCTGTCTGCAACAAGGCAGCAAAAAAAAAAACAAAAAAAAAAAAACAAAAACAAAAACAAAATGAACAAGAAGGAAAGAACGACAAACGAAATCCAGTCAGCAACAAAGTGTATCAACTATACATAGGCACAAAAGGAGCTGCATAAAAACCGAAACAAAAAAAAAATACAACAATCTTAACAACGTAGCTTTACCAGCAGCAACAGAACAGAAACAACAATTGCACAAAGCTAACAGCAACGATGACAACCGGCGAAGACAGCAAAAGTTGGCGACGACGACAACAACGCTCAAACATGTACAACAACGACAATGACAATTCAAATAACAACATTAACATTAAACAGCAACAACAACAATGTAAGCAAAACATGCCAGCAATGGCAACAACAACACAACCAATTGAAAATTGTAATTGCAATGGCAATTGTAACGGCAATGGCAACATATTAATAGAACACAGCAACAACAAACAAACAACATATAAAGTGAATGACAATTGCAGCGACAGCAATAACACTTTCAACAGCAAATAAATGCACAAGCGTTACAAATACAACATGAGTAACAACAAATTTACAGCACCGCCGCTTCGGAACAACATGGCAACCAAAACTGCAGACATATTTTTTTTTTGTCTTACTCGACTTACGAACAGAATTGTGCATACGAAATTATGTAGACAGAATTTTTGTATGTGCGTATTAACATCTAAATACATTTGTATGTATGTAAGTACATATGTACTTATGTAAATATGTTCACAATTGAATGTCGCCTGTATTTAATATGGCGCTCATAAATAATTTATGCAATCGAAGTAGTTATAGTGGGTACAGTGCTAAACCAACAAACTGAATATCGTAGGTTCAAACCACAGGGCAGGATACATCAAAAATACTTTAGAAAGCATTTTTCCAATGGCCTATGTCTACTTTTACTTTGTTTTACATACAAGAAATATGTAAGTGCTTTGGTTTTAAGTGATAATACTATTTTTTGAAGCACTACTTTTCTTGTATACTAGTTTTATAAGGCCCTTACAACTCGTCAGCCACCTCAAGAGATTTCCAGCTTATAGTGCGCACCGCATTAATGTCTGAAGCTCTGTAAACTTTTTAGTTGATTTTTCGAGCCCGAAGATCATTATAATGCCCCCAGCGGTAAATAGCCTTAAACAATCGTTTGATTCGAGTAATAGCGAATTTTCGGGAACGTTAGTATGAAGCGAATCGTGAGACAGTACTGACAGTATTGGACGAAAGACTTAAGATCCGAACTTGCAAGCTAAGCAGTTTCAGTACGAAAGACTTAAGACACGAACCTGGAAGCTAGCATAGTTCGTTTCTTATGTCTTTCATTCATTAATTACGCAGTAAGAAAAGTGGACACCATAAGAATGGCATTATATAAGATAGAATTTTTTACCGCGTCGAGTTCCTTAAACGTGAATTGCTGACATGCGTCGGTTCCTCTTATTATATAAGCCTCTTTGCTTAAAACCTTACAAAGTTCGTTTCTTAAGTTTTTCATTTCAAAACTTGTAAACTAACAAAGTTGGGTTTTTAAATAAAATTTCGCTTCGAAGCTGAAAAAATTACTGAAAAGTACCGCTGAACTTATCTTCGATATTAGGATATCAGTAAAATTTAGCACTGATATCCCTTTTTCCATATGCAGACCGTAGAGATCAGCTTCTTAAAAGATTTTTCTTCAGAACTTAACATTTTTCAAAGGTGAATTCCTGAAACTTTGAGCCTCGCGTGCCCCACCGGTGGTGATTTATGTTTTGACGATTTGGAACAATGTGACCACCCGTGGGAATTGGTGGATTTAGATTTTGCGACATTGTGATCACGGGTGAAACGTTTTGCATACATTTTGCATTAAAATAATATTATTTATTTAATTTAATTTTATTTTATTTTATTTATTTTATTTTATTTTATTTTATTTTATTTTATTTTATTTTATTTTCTCTTCTTTCCTTTTCTTTTCTTTTCTTTTATTTTATTTTATTTTATTTTATTTTATTTTATTTTATTTTATTTTATTTTATTTTATTTTATTTTATTTTATTTTATTTTATTTTATTTTATTTTATTTTATTTTATTTTATTTTATTTTATTTTATTTTATTTTATTTTATTTTATTTTATTTTATTTTATTTTATTTTATTTTATTTTATTTTTTTTAATTTTATTTATTTTATTTCATATAAATTTTATTTTATTTTATTCTTGCTTTTTATCTCACAAAATGAGAAGATACCACTCGAATTTGCTAAGATTATTAAAATCCTTAATAAGATGCAAAATCAACACTGAGCCTAAGAGCGTTTCCAAATTTTAGTAATGACAGAAAGGAATAAAGTACAACGAAATCAAAAACTTGCCTACTCTACATATGTACATAAAAGAAAGAAGGTTGAAAAAAAATCATATGAAATCAAATTTCAGCTAAGCCAAACTAATCCAGTCAAACTAAATGCTCTAAAAAACATACGTTCGTGCGATGATTGTTTTGCGTCCGTTAAGGGTGTGGTGGCGTCACTGTCAGCGCCAAATGCGCGAACGTCCCGCAAACGGTCACAATACAATTGTCTCGTGCAAACTGTAACTAAACGACTATGACGAAGAGTACGCGAAGCGACCACTTACTACGGCACGAAATGAATCGCCAGTCATATCAAAACGAGTCACGTTTGCTGCTGAAAACAAAAGACTTAAGACACAAACCCGCGCGGCCTTAGTTCATTCGGATTTGGACAGAAAAGCAAATGGGCATAAAGCAGATTATACGCAGAAGAAAACAACAATAATGAATAACGAGAAACACACACACTCAAGAGAAAAACGATATCAAAAACAACACTAACCAAAGAACCTGAACAAAAACAATATTGATAAAGATAACGACGAGTAGTGAGGCGACGAATGCGACTACGAGAACAGCAACAATGGAAAATTATTTGTTTGCTAGCCGAATGATCTCCAAGCAGCCAAAGTCAAATAACCAACCAACCCAACGAACGACCAACCAACGATAAAATCCACCCCAAAACTCGAACTTACCGATTGACTAGCCTTTTGCATTGTTTGGCGCTGCTTTCGTTTTGTTGTTATTGTTGCGCTGGCGCGTGTGCTGTTGAGACAATGACAGCATGCATTCATTCACTCGCTCAATTATAACGGCGTTGGTAGTAAACTTTGTTGAGAAGAATTACCGTTAACGCCACAACAAACCAACAAGGCAGCAGCAGCAGCAGACGACTAGCAATGAGTAGCGAGCAACACGTTTCTGATCCAATTGCGGAATGAAGTCAAATCGAGCGAGGACTTTGCAGCCACAGAGGCTGTGTTCTCTAAGTTCCACAAAGGCAAAATCACAAAAGCCAAGAGAAGTTTGGACTGAGCGCGAGAGCGTGTGGCGCTCTGTGGAGTGCATGCATTTACTGCGCTGCCAACTTTGAACGCTGCGCAGCTTAGCAGCAGCATTGAAGTAAGTAGTGGGCTGTTGCGCCAACGAAAGCAAAAGTTGCAATTAATTCATTGTAACGCGAGTGGCGACCGGAGCGCAATACAAACAACAACTATGTAGAAAAACAGAACAGCAACAATAAGAGTTCCAAGAGTAAAATGATAATCGGCATTACAGTAACAACATTGGAGGCTGTGCGGCGGCTGCCACATTTACGGGTATTACGACCATTATTGGAGCATTGATTATAATGCAAAAACGGCTATTTTGGGCATAAATGGTAAGAAAAATGAGTATGAAAAAAAAAATTATATCACAATTGTTGTATTGACGAGTTCAAAGTAATGCACAATTTAAAGTTATGCGTGTGTTCATAATAAAATTTACAAAAAATTCAGAAATAGGAAATCAGTTATAGCAAAATGGTATTAATAATGAATAATATCTTAAGTGATAGGGTTAAAAGAAATAATGATTAGTCGTTACTCGATGCTCTAGCAGCGGTACTCTTTCAAGTGTGGGACTCCCTCCTTATCTTCAAGTATATACCCACTAAAACCTAACCTCCCACGGCCTAGTCTGTGGAGATACTCGCGAAATTAACCATGTCTAGTGAAAAATTGATTAAAGTAGAATTCGACCTCTTCATAAGGCCGTTGCAACCATGGTTCCAACTCGGAGATAAATACCTCGGAGAACCTGCTTGCAGCAGAGCTGATAACTTGTAATTTCCAGCGACAGACCTCTGCACAAGTGTCGTACATAATTATATCTCCTCAATCAGGAGATATATCGGTATAGTCCCTGCGATGTCCAGAACAGCATCTGCGGATACCGTGAGATATGCTGAGGCAATTCTCAGAGCTTCTATGCGTTGAACCGCGGTATTAGCGGCCCGATACTTACGAAATTTTATTGCATCCGCCCAGACTTTTGCACCGTACAACATTATGGAGTCTGAGGAGGACACAAGGAGCTTTCTTAGTTATACATGGCTTTGGTCCGCCTGTATTTGCTATCAGCCAACTCAGATTTGCTATTGTTTTCACAGTCTTCTCGACAGAACTTCTTAAATGATCTCAGAAGGTCAGCTTGTTGTCCAGTTTCACCCCTAGATATTTCGTAGAGCGGCGAGTCTATATCTGTTGATCCCCAACAGTCATGTTGATAATTGTGGGAATCCTTCTTTTCATTAGGATCACGATCTCGGTCTTGGCTGTAGCCAGTTGGAGGTCGTGATCGTTCATGCACCTGTCTACATTGGGCATCATTTGGTTAAGTTTAAGCTTTGCCAGGACGAAGTTTCGTGCTGTTATCACAGCAACCACCTCGTCTGAAAAAGCGACGTGGAAAGTGCTTTCTGACATCTGCCTTGCGTCGTTTCGTACATTAGCCAGCGGTCGCTTAAGTAGTCCCGCAATATATCAAGCAGATATATCGGTACCTTGAATGAGCGTTCTAATGTGTCAAGCATGTCCTCCCACCTGCCAGAGTTAACTAATTTCTAATATCTTACATTATCAATAGAACTCCCGGTCTTGCTTGGTGGCTTGCTTTTTCAGCTTTTCGGACTGCCTCTATGACTTCTGCTGGCGTCTATTGTAGGCATTTGTTGAACATCTGCAGCAAATGCTCTCGATAGCTATTCGCAGTTAATCGATTGCCTTGGCCTTTCCAAGCTTTATGCTACGCATGGCTGTTTTCAGATCTTCTTCATTGAATGGTACCACGTTACCATCTTCTCGTGTTACATGTTCCTCTTCTCTGGTAGTTTGGGTGAGGAATAATGCGTCTACGATGTTCTTCATATCGTCTTCATCCATCGTCTGGTTTGGTGGACGGAGTTTCTTTATTACTATGTTGCATCCTTGTCCCCATGGGTCTTGAACCACTTTGTTACAGAGCTCTTTCCAGCATGTTTGCTTGCTTGCTTCTATGGCGGCGCCGAGAGCTTTGTCCGCCTTCTTGTACACCTCCGTCCTCACAGCTCCTACCCGGATAGTTGAGTTGGAAGGTGATGTAGTTGTGGTCGCTGCATATAAGGTCCTTTATGACTCTCCACCCAACAGCATTTGGAAAGAGTCTTTTCGAGACAATTTTTGTCCACTTAATTTATTCAAACAGGGACTTGGGATGTAAATCAATAAAACCTGCAAGTTCTCGCTACTGCTTAGGACTTCAATACGTTTGCGAAATACTCGAGATGTGGCTAATCATTTCGAATCGGACGCAGCAGTCTTATACACATGCTCCTAAATTTATACTTGTGAATACACATGTAGTACACCTCTTCCTGGTCATTAAATTTGTTTAAATTGTCTAACATTCTTTGGGGCGAGGGCAGCTGTCGTAGTGCATTTATGTGCGAAGGCGTCTAAATAATTGCAACAACAAATGCATTGCGATCACCAAAGCTGCTCGTTCCTTTTAGTCTTATGTAAAGTGTTTGTTGTTCTGATCTTTGTTGTAATTAGTATTGTTGTTGCCATGGCTATACGAAGGTGCAAATGAACCATCGGGGAGGAGCATACGAAAAATTTTACGAGCATTAAGTAGCTGCACACCGTATATTTGTGTGCTCGTGTTGAAGGTGTTTGTTTGTTGACGGTTTTTTACTTAACTGTAGTTAGGTAGTAGATATGCGTTTTTTTGGACACTTTGTTTTTAATTTAAGGTAACCCTATTTTATAGTTAAAAGTGTAAGTGCGCTTTGTTGGTAGCTTTGTAATTTGGTTTGCTGTGTCCGAGCGTAGTGGGTGCGCGGTGTTGACTTCTTGTACGGTTGGTGTTGTGCCGTGACGCTGCAATTGGAAGTCAAAGCAAACCGTTTTCGGTATGCACGTATGTATGTATGTTTAGTTGCAATAAATATCTATGTCTACAAGTATGTAAATAGCAGAAGCATTTAATGGTCGAAAATGTTGTTTGGGCGTGGCTGATGAGTCATGAGTTTTCAAGTTTTTGGGGGCGAAGTGGACCCTAAATAATTTAAAACCAGTAGCGCGTATCATATTACTTGTGTTATATAATTTTTAAATAGTTGTTGGTGGGGCTAAGAATCTCAAAAAGTAGGCGGTTCGATTGAATTGAGAAATATTTTGAGCCAATGTTTTTGTTCGATGTTGTTGTTGTTATTGTTTTTCGTTTGAAAAGGCGAAAGATTTCCTGAAACTATGTGAAGTGTTACAAATGTGAACAGTCGTTTGCCGGATATGCCGAAAAATAATCGAGAGTCTTAAAGTCAGCGTGGATTTGAACCTTAGCACTTAAATCTCCAGCCGCCATGTACCAATCCCCACTCAGGAGATGGTTTGAGCACTTTTCTCAACCTCTGTTGGTCCTCGTAACCGTCCATTTCAGATCTTATCTGGAGATCTTTTTACTAGATTTTGCATTCAACTAGTTAGGAGTGGTGTTGACAAGGTCGGCCTTGTCCACCAACACAAATATATATGTCTAAATATAATTACATACTCTAATATACGTAAACATGTTTACTCCTTTGGCAATAATTTATCAACACTTACAATTACCTGTTTGGTACTTCCGAAGTTAGGCGGTTGGAAAGTCGTGGTTCTATGAAAATGACGCATTTTTCCTATCAAAAACTTACACTTACCTACACAAACAAACCCGTGATCATATAACAGCTCTAATCGTGAGACAAGACAGTTGGACGGGTCGTGGGCCCAAAACTGACCTCAGTGGGCAATATTCGTCGTAATTGATAAGGTCCGTGTACCACGCGGTTGAAAGGGACGTTTTTTCAATCGGCGTCTATTCTTACTTTCTTAAAATAGCCTTTAACCGCCTTGCCGATTTCGACCGTCCAAGTTGCATCTCATTGGAGTTTTGTTTTATGTGGTTGGTCCGAAACCCTATGCACAACTCGTTTCTCGGGGACTTGGATTTAAGTCACACGTTTATATAGCGAGCCGTTTGATTCAAGATCGACGCGCGCTTGCAGCCGCACCTCATAATGACAGACGCTGCTGATGAAATCCCCTGGCAAGCCCTTGAACCGATTTTGTCGGAGTGGCCTTGTCAGGTTGTCGCTTTCTTACATCAGTTCACCACCAGAGGATACGTCGCGGACCTACTGAGCTGCTTGGACCGCACATAGAAGAATCGCTCTGGCCATTCCCATTTGAATGGCGGCCAGAAAACTTTCTCCACTGGCGTTCACTTCTACACACGGCCCTCTCTGCGTCTGTTTCCAAGTCGTGCCTTATTCGTATATTGCTTGATCTTTTATTTAGAGATTTTTACTAAGCTGGTTCGTATTATGGACGGTTGGAGAGACCTTGTCTCCTATCAGTCCGACGATCTTCGAGCCTCGCTCTTAGGAAAACTACTCTCTCATGCGCCGCAGCCTTTCCTGGCGTCTTAGCCACTTCATGGTTTCTGCAATTACGTCGCACGTTGCAGTCCATTTCAGTCTACTTTGTAGCATCAATCTAGGACATTCGAAGAATACGTATAGATGTCCCCAATCACTTCGCCTCCACAGTGATCGTATAGGTTGTTTTGCTCGTGTTTGAATCGGTGAAGATATTCTTTGAAGCAACCGTGGCCACTTAAGAACTGGGTCACTTCCTTTGTCGAAATGTTGATTGGGCACTTACCTGCGATTATCAGTGCAGCAACGTCTGAGACCGTTCTAAAGGCACTACAGACTAGAAGTGCACACAGGCAGTAGGTGGACTTAACACCGCGGAAGTACGGCGTGATGCCAAACTGGAACTACGTGGTCCTCGCGAATTATACCCTATCCTCGCTTATGATTATACGGTTTTATATGCCTCCTGTCTATCATAATCCACAGGCTGCCGATTCTTATCGTGACTTGCTCTACCTTCTCCATGTTTGATATGAGGTCCACCTCAGTTTTGTGTTCCACCAGTATCTGTGTGAAGACAATGTCCAGGCATCGTTGGGGGTACATTTCAAGGCAAACATGCTTTTAAAACGAAGTACAGTTACTTTCAAAGCAAATAATTTTAATTCATTCTAGTAACCTCAAATCTGAAAGACTTTTTGTGTAGAGCATTTTATTGGATTCATCATGGAATAAAAGTTCATTAAAATCAAATTAATTAATTAGATACTTTCTGGTGCAAGTACTTTGGCTTTTTATAACCATAGTCATCGCCATAGCATAGGAAGCATTTCCTAAGTGCCTCGATTGCCACAGTCTCACCTACTTTTTTGTGTGTTTTAAAATAGAGCTTCCTTTCAAAAGTACCGTGTACTCGTAAAACAATTACATACATTCCTTTTTTCAACCAACAATAAATAACTCAGAAGACGAGCTTGGCCACAATAGCACTTCCACGAAATGTAAGCGTTTGACAAAACTTGTATCCAACCTATTTAGGTACCGCTCGCTTAGATCGCTACTGCTGCAGTCGTCCACGAAGAACAACAAACGCATTGGCACATGCCAATGAAAGTCCAACTAATTCGAATGTTTTTGCCTTTTGTGTGGCGTCTTTTACTGTGGCATCGTGTCGTGTCATTCCGTTTACTTAAGATACTTTCAAATTTCGAACGCTTCACGTTTACTTGAAGGCGATTTCACGTTCATTAAGCGGATCTGTTTCAATCAAAGTCAACAACAAAAAAACAACATAACTCTTACTGCAACAACAACAATAGCAATACAAATGCCATCAAGAACCAGAAAGGCTATAATAGGCTAAGGCGCGCAATGGAACACACTCAACAACCCATTTGCATGCGATTGCAACAATTGAAGAAACGAATGCAAATGATTGAGGAAAATAAAAAATAGAAAGATAATAGAAAATAAAAAAAAATATGCAGCAACAATGTTCATCGTAGGTCAGATGAGAGGGGGGAGAAGTCAAGGGTTGGCACCACACAAATTGAAGCAATATCAAGAGCAGGAGGCACCTTAGCCGTTGTTGTTGTTGCAGCTTTTTTTTATGATGCTGTAGATTTCTTCCTTGTTCGTCACATAAACTGCAATTGCTAATGAAGATCATTTATGAGGCGACTAAGTGCGAGCGGACGAGTTAGGGGAAAGCCGTTGTGATGGTCTGGAGCTCGATGCTGTTGGTCTAGTGGCGTTAGACAACATCCGCTATCCTCTTATGGGGAAAGATTACAATGATATAAAAAACATAAAATAAAATAAAATAAAATAAATTAAAATAAAATAAAATAAAATAAAATAAAATAAAATAAAATAAAATAAAATAAAATAAAATAAAATAAAATAAAATAAAATAAAATAAAATAAAATAAAATAAAATAAAATAAAATAAAATAAAATAAAATAAAATAAAATAAAATAAAATAAAATAAAATAAAATAAAATAAAATAAAATAAAATAAAATAAAATAAA